>OU015445.1:1250000-2500000 GCA_907164795.1 Hemaris fuciformis
ATTTCCACACTCCGAGTTGCCACTAAGAATTTCCTATAAAAGGAAAAACTCAATAACACTGCCAGACCCCGAACCACTAGATCGCACGGTCATACTTGAACCGCGAGACCACGAGGCATTACTATAACTATTTAAAATATACATATTAATCCACGTCCCGCTACTAAGCACAAGTCTCCTCTACAACTGAGAGCTACCCTTTACCAACTGTTCGATTCCCGGGTCGGGCAAAGTATTATTGGGTTTTTCTATAAGGAAATTCTCGGTAACAGCACGGAGTCTGGAAATGTGCCCAAAAAACGGCAATAGGCTCGGCCCCTATTACGTGGGACTGATACATACTTGTCGAAATGTGGGTGCAGAAATGCACCTCTGCCTACCCCTTCGGGGAATACAGGCGTGAGTTTATGTATGTATGTATGTAACTAATATTAAAAAGAAACATTTGGACGGCGATAGGCTGATTACAAAACGAAACAAGCAAACCCACAGACACTAGTACTATTTAGCCTATAAAGCGCAAACTGGATGACTGGCACTCGGCCCATTAAGCCGTTCAAAGACACGCTGGAACAAAGAGCGGACGGTGATGCAGCACTCGCCTCCTTGCATCAATCACACTTTACATACACGCGGCTGTTTAAATACTCAATCAGACGTAACTGGCTATAAGATCTTTAATGTCGTAAATAACATCGGTAAATTTAGTAAGTGATAAATTGTGATGGCCTCGAGGTTTAAACACCAGGCACCCTAACTTTTCGATGCTATGTGTGTATTCACAATGAATTATCCTGTACTTTAACGGTGAAGGAAAACATCGTGAGAAAACCTGCACACCTCAAAATTCTTAAGAATTTCTTAGGTTTTTAGTCCGCCAACCCGCACTAGGCCAGCGTGGTGGAGTAAGGCCTAAACCCTCTCAGTTATAGAGGAGGCCCGTGCCCAGCAGTGGAACGTATAGTATAAGGGCTGATGATGATGACGATTATGATGATAAGGCCACGCCATAGTTATCTTGGACTGCGGCACTAGGAGTCGGCTTAACCGAGGTACCAATGTCCTATGTAAAATCAGTTTGGAACATAGTATCCGGAAAGCCACATCATTACAAAAGGTGTAAAACCTACCTCATTAACACATGCTTATGAGTCGTGTTCCGGGACGAGCATGTGTATATATACATTTTACATAGATAGTATTTTTTTTTAAGCAGTGATGGCCTCGAGGTTTAGGCGCGCGGTCGAGAATTTCGGCGGTGCAGGTTCAAACCCCAGGCACACATCTCTGACTTTTCCAAGTTATGTGTGTATTCACAATGAATTATCACTTGCTTTAACGGTGAAGGAAAACATCGTGATAAAACCTGCACACCTAAAAAGTTCTTAGGAATTTCTTAAGTGTGTAGTCCGCCAACTCGCACTAGGCCAGCGTAGTGGACTAAGGCCTAAACCCTCTCAGTTGTAGAGGAGGCCGGTGCCCAGCAGTGGGACGTATTTGGGCTGATGATGAGTATAGCATAGGTGATTGTAATCAGTTCCTTCTACTTTCTACACTTATCATTAAATGTGGTGTGGCCACATATGGAATATATAAAAAAACTCTTAATTGATGGTATAAACCAGAGACACATTGACATCTTTAAAAGATATTGACGCGTGCGTCTGGGTCCATAGCTTAGAAATTCCAAGCAGTACGTAATCTGGAAAGAAACTTCACAAACGGCACAAAGCTCTAGTTGTATAAGGTTAATCTTACACACAACCGCGGGATTAACTCTCCAAGGATGCTATATCCCTGGTAGTATCCCCTAAGTCCGTCACCACGTTTATACGTATAAAGATCGACAACAAACGCGGCGGGCAATTTTAGCGAATGTTCAAGTGCAATCTGTTTGTGTGTTTGCTCGAAGACCTCCCCGCCTGGACTCATATTAAATGTCTTTGTTTATAGAGGGGTTGTCTTCTGCGACGCTCGAGACGTTTGTATTTATATGTTTTAGATAAAAGTGTCATCATCATACATGCTATGACAGCGGTGTTAAATTTTAAACAGAAATATGAAATGAACCCGCGGCCTCTCGTTTCGGAAGGTAGCCACAGGGGTGTCGTGGAATAATGGTAATGAAATATGGTATGAAATAATCCTGTTAAGTTTTTCTTAAACGAGAATGCTAGAGGCACAATTGAAATCAACTAAATTGGTCTAGATGCTAAGAAACTACAAAAGTTTTCGAGGATAGCAGAGTTAAGTTTAGTTAGTTTTTTGATACGATCTCGTAAATGCTCACTAAAAATCTACTCACTTCATTTTTTATGTTCCTATCCCATCATGTGTGATACTCCTGTGCTCCAAAATCAAAAGCGGCACGCACAGTATTGGCGCCGAGCACTGAAGCTCAGCGAATCTTAGGGAGCCTAATTTGTCATGATCCCGCAATGCAGTTTATCAGAAAATAATAATAAAGGAGGAGTTCAAAACAAAGAATTGTCCACTACCTCCACAGCAAAGCGGGAGACAAATATTGAGCTATGAGGATTCACCCTCACATAAAAAGAAAGACAATTATAATTAGTGAAATTAGACGCAATTAACGCAATTAATCTACAGTCTACTAGCTCCTACTACTATACAAATATAATATATATAATAAAGACCCTTATTACACACGAGCTAAGGAGCCGCGTTACTCATCACTTTTTATGATGATCCGAACATCCCCAGTTCAATAAAAGGTGACGCAAATACACCACCTTACGAAAACAAGATGATATTAGTCACGATCCTTCCTCCCACGCTGAGAAAATATTTTCTTTAAATATAAACTTGTTGTTTCATAATCCCGAGCAAAAACCAGAGGTAAATTCGGGATGAAGTATAGCCAAGGTTATCACACTTACAAGGTCTTGATCTTAATAAATCAGGCATTTGAGTTAACAAGAGAAAATTCTAAAGTTTAATTAAAGGATGGCAAATTCATATTTTGTACCATGAGGTTGTGAAATAGTTTATCAGTCCACTGTTCCTTTATATACCTATATATATTTTTTAATTCTTCAAGCGTAATGATTTTGCTTCGGGTGTTAGTGATTTCGTGTCAGGTAGATTCTATAGTCCTCAACACACTATTTGTATGTTATGTATATACATATATAACCTCGCGTCATCCCGAAGGGGGAGGCAGAGGTTCATTTCGCCAAGAATGTACACCCACATTCCGCCAGGTATGTATCAGTCCCATGTAATAGGGAGCGAACCTATTGCCGTTTTTCGGACACATTTAGAGACTCCGTACTGTTACTGAGAGCTTCCTATTGAAAAAACTCAATAACACTTTGCGCCGGACCTCTAGATGCTTGTGCGCGAGACCACGATGCAATCAATAGTGTAGTGTACACGTAATATAAATAATAAATTGTAAGGTAAACGTGAAAATAAATCATAATATAAGCGCTGTTCCCCACTCAAACCGGTTCACTACTATCTCTGATACCGGACCGAGTGGACGGGCCAGACTCTATTGAAACCAAGCTTTAGTAGTTTTATTTATACAAACCAAACCTGAAAACATCTGAACATAACAAATAGGGTAATATAAGAAGAAATAATAAGATAGGCTACAACCTAATGGTTGTCTTTAATTTGTGATTTATATATATTAATATAAATAGAAATACAGGATCGAATTAAACACCCAGACCCGAAACAAAACAAATATTTATGTATTTATGAATATGTAAATAGAAATACAGGAGAAATAGTGGAAGCGCAAAATTCACCGTATCTACAGCATAGAATTTACCTAAAAAGGGACAATTCATTATAATAGTCACAACTCCCCCGTTTATATCAAACCGGGCGCTGTAGCGACCCCCAAATACTTTACTTATTACTTTACAAGCTCACACACACTACACCCGACTCCGATCACCGCACTCAACGTATCAAAAACATTTCAAATTCTCATTGTATTATTTACGGCATAAACGGCCCTAAAAGTTTTCTTCCACGATAACGAAGTTACAACTGCGCGCACCATGTTCTTGTGAAAATATTTTTCCTTGGAGTTGTCAAACGTTGTTATTGGGCGGGCAGGAATAACAAGCCACTATATTTTTTCCACAACTCCCTTTTGCATTACCTTGGGGGGTTCGCGGTAGGGTTGCCCACTTTTTTTTACAAGAATTAAAGTATATTTAGGTCTAAGAAGAATATTAAACAGTATTTTAGAAAAATTAACAGTATATTGTTTATTTAATGTTTTATACACATATTTTTAGAGCTTCTCGCACAACTTATTAATTTTAACTTCAACTTATTTTGTCTTTTTTAAAAACTTCATATGCCTCTCCACAAATTTGTGAGCGTCTAACACTTTAGTGTTAAGCATTCTGATGCTGAAAACAATATTGTGTAAACATTATTTTTGTTCAACAGTAAAAAGTATGATGTAGTGAAAAACAGTATAATACAGTTTAAAACAGTCTAGTTGGCAACCCTAGTTCGCAGTCCTTGGGGATACATACGGAAGCGAGTTGCGAGCGAGGGAATAAAAATTAATAGTTACTTTTTTACGTTTCACTGCTGGGCACTGGAAATGCCTAGACAGACCGCGAACCTAATGGTCAAGGTCATCCACCATTTTAGTGATCCGCATACCACCTGACGGTAAGGCAGTCAAGTATTGAGTATTATTCTGCCTCTTTCTTTTCACTTCTACAGGTTTCTTGTGCTTGTTATATTAAACATTTCCTGCCCATGAAGCGTTATCACCGAGTAATTTATAATATATCTAAACGGAACAAAATAAACTATTTTTAGAAAAGGTATAGAGTATATTATTATGTTCCCCATCAATTAAAGACATCCACTGCTGGGCTCTCTTAAAGATTTCTAGTAATTAAATACTAAGCATTTAGCAACTTCTTTTCTAATGTCGCCGGTTCAGCTAATATGGATAGTCTTTTGTTGTTTATAAATATGACGACGTGCAAATGGCCAGACACTAGCCTACGAAACTAGAGGCCGCGGGTTCGACCCCCACACTAAGACAAATGTTGGTGTGGTCTATAAACAGTCCATCTTAGTAAAACTTTATAGGCATGCGATGTTGCATGCGATTTGTGAACGTGTAATGTTGATGTATAATAAAAAGACTTTATTTATTGCGTTTTCACTCGCAAAATGTCCCGGCGTGTACATAGACGGACCGCGTTACCCACAATACCGCAAATATAATAATTGGTTTACTTCGCCACTGGCCGCAAACATCGAGATTTTTATACAATAAAAAACTTTATTCCTTTTCAAATAACTATAAGTTATAAGTCTAATAATGTTGTTTATTCCACAGTGTTATTATTAGAGCATAGTCATATATTAAATCAACATATGAAATAAATATTGTGATATGTATAGAATAATTCATAACGGTCCTGAAGGCCTCGAGGTTTAGGCACATGGTCGAAAATCCTCTGACTTTTCAAAGTTTTGTGAGTATTCCAGAGAATTATCACGTACTTTAACGATGAAGAAAAACATCGTGATGAACCTAAAAGTTCTTAGACATTTATTAGGTGTGTAGTCCGCCAACCCGCACTAGACCAACGTGGTAGACTAAGGTCTAAACCCTCTCAGTTGTAGGGGAGGACCGTGCCCAGCAGTGGAACGTACCTATATGGGCTGATGATGATGATTAATCAAATTATTTTAAAAGCGCGCAAAGAGACTGACAAACGGAGTTACGGAATACAACCTGCACCAGTTGTTAGTAAGGATATTTTATTATGAATCAAATTGTAATTGTCTGATAGTCTTTATTTCATTATTCTCGCCTTATTCAAAACATGGAAACACTTCTAACAATACCACAAAAGTCAGAAACATCAACAGCTTTATTACAGACCCTTCTAGCCAATACTTGCGGCGGCGGATAATAAGCATGTGTCGCCGGGACTCCTTGCCCAGGGGTCCGGGGTCGCTCGTTTCACAGCCGTTAACTCCCCGGGATAATTCGGGACGCCGCCCGGAGATTGCGCGTAATGAAAACGCTACGCTATTGTCGTCACTGAATTTTGTTGTCGCCAAATGGCAATTATTACAAACTAGTTTTCGGGATATTACCAAAGTTTCATTTACTTTCCGTGTTAAATATGCGAGTTCAATGTAGACAAAGGGGGCATTGTTTTACCCTGATATTAAGATACTTAGAATAGCCTTTTTGTATTCAGTTTAAACTATAGTGTAAATTAACTCACTTAATGGATAATCTACCTGTAAGATCTACTGATGGAGAGTCAAATTACTATCAAACTAAGATCAAAATACCAGCTTGCGAAACGAGAGGCCGCGGGTTCGAACCCCGCACCGAGACAAATGTTTGTGTGATCCACAAGTATTCGTTTCTGGTCTGGGTGTTTGTGAGACCGAAAAGTCACTCGTATTTTCTGATACCCACGACTCAAGAGTTGTATCTTAATATGGGGTCAGAACTATGTATGTGACTTTTGGGTGTATTTGTTTATTAAAATGTACATACATACATACATAAACTCACGCCTGTATTCCCCGAAGGAGTAGGCAGAGGTGCATTTCTGCACCCACATTTCGCCAAGTATGTATCAGTCCCACGTAATAGGGGGCGAGCCTATTGCCGTTTTTCGGGCACATTACCAGACTCCGTGCTGTTACCGAGAATTCCCTAATGGAAAAACCCAATAACACTTTGCCCGACCCGGGAATCGAACCCAGGACCTCTAGATCGCACGGCACATACTTGTACCGCGAGACCACGAGGCAGTCAATTATTATTAGTTATTAAAATGTGTATATTCAATTATAAATATGCTTACAAAAATGTATTCTAAGTATGACTTAAGTCAGTTATTAATAAGATACACTTTCACGCCTAAATCTCTGGTTAAACATAGTTAGTTTTCAGTACGGAGACAGATGAAACTTCGTAGTGGAACGTAAGCTACTTTTTAATTAAATTTCTCCCACAAATTACAATTATTCAACTATTAATATACAACCAGTGTTAGCTGTGTAATTTAGAGATCCCAGTCTTAATTCCCGGTAAAAGTGTTATAGGCAAAATTCTTAATAATACGGGTCTTGAAACACTCCCGAAAACGGCAATAGACTACGCTCCTATTAAACAAAACAAAAAACGTAAATGCAGAAATACACAGCCCAGCTATTTGGATACCAACCTACAAGCGAAAGCGACACACTTAATAAATAATAAATAAATACACCCAACAGTCACACACATAGTTCTGACCCCACATTAAGATACGAGTCTTGTGTCGTGGGTATCAGAAACTACGAGAGACTTTTCGGTCTCACAAACACCCAGACCCGAAACAAATACTTGTGGATCACACAAACATTTGTCTCGGTGCGGGGATCGAACCCGCGGCCTCTCGTTTCGCAAGCTGGTGTTTAGCCAACTGCGCCACGGGGCTGTCAATGTCACTTGTACATATGTACATATGCATTATCATCAGCCCATACGTCCCACTGCTGGGCACGGGCCTCCTCTACAACTAAGAGGTTTAGGCCTTAATCCACCACGCGGGCCTAGTGCGCGCTGGCGGACTACACGTCTAAGAAATTCCTAACAACTTTTAGGTGTGCAGATTCCCTCACAATGTTTTTCTTCATCGTTATAGTACGTGATAATTCATTGTGAATACACATATAACTTCGAAAAGTCTGTGTGCCTGGGGTTTGAACCCCGGACCGTCGAGATTCCCGACCGCACGCCTAAATCTCGAGACCGTCATTACTTAATACCTACGCTTAGGACGCTACGTTGTATGTATGTATAGTAGATATTAATGCAGCACGCTGGCCCATATTACATAGAAGGCCGGTCGGTAGGCTATCAGTACATTTCAGCCACACGTGGTCCCTGATTGATTGCCCTTAATGCGATGTACATGGGACTCGCCGATGTATACCGACATTGTGGTAGCACTGCCTTTGACGAATGTTCCAGAATGTTGGCTGTACTGTTGGGGATTTCGTCTTTGTTGAATAGCTGGGGGAGTTTAAGGTAATAAAAATGTATTGTAATAAAATTATTTTTCTGGTGGCAGTGTTTATTCATCATTAGCCATTAAAAGGACATAATTAAAGTGAAAGGGATTTTCGTATAAACCACTCGTGGAAGGTAAAAGAATTTGAATAAAAAAACTATAAAAATAGTGAATAAGCAATATAATTTTTGCCACTTTAAATAGGGTGCGTCGTTTGTCGGCATAAGTGTGTGCCGTGCAATAGAGAAGTCCCAATTCCGATTCTCAGGCTAGGCAAAATGTTTTAAAACAGTTGACAAAACGTGTTTGTAGAAATTTAAATAAATAAAAATGTAGAAATTCTCTTCGAGAATTATGAAAGAAAAAAAATCACTAACTTAAGTCGACATTTTGTAATATTCTATCTGTATCTGTAATATCTAACATATAAAAACTGGAAGATTTTCGGTTGATCCCGTGATATTCCATTCATAACCTAAAGAAAAGCGCTTGCGATTTTACACTAAACTGTGCACTGAAAACATATTTTTAAAAAGACCTCCTGCCTATGGGTTACAGCGCCCATTGTTGTTCCAAGTCTTTTGTGATTTCCGCCAGTTCCGGGTGGCCCTCGTCCTCCTCATAGTGCTGTATAATTGTTTTACAAAGCGCAGAGGTGGGAGGTCTGGTTAGACTGGCCACTGCAAGGCCCTCCAAACACTCTCTGCACTAAGAGGCACGTTTGAAAGAGCGCCGTTGAGATGTTTCCGATAATCTTTTGTCAGATAATTTTATTTCACATAAAATAGTTTAATGTTTTATTCATATTCATTATACTACTAACCAGGTTTTGCCTTCGCGAGCATATTTTTTTTTAAACTAATATTGTGAAAAAATCCGAAATTTAAGTAGTATGAACAGTGATTTAGACACAGTTTTAAGTTAATATTAGTAGTATTTGAGGACATTAAATTCGGAAATTTGCATTAAAGGAAGTGACAAAGAAAAAGATGTTTATTGTCACAATGTAGTACATGCAATTAAAAACAATATTATGTACAAAAAGGATAAAAAGAAATAAAAAAGAAACGAAATTATTGCAAGTCCACATTGCTACAAATAGGTGGTCAAAATTTTATATTGTTTAATGTGTTAGACGAATTAACTTAAAATTTAACTTTAACACTTCACTTTTATAATTTGTTTAATATAGGTACTATATTGTAGATTAATTAATGCATGAAACACAAATTAAAATTTAATTTTTAATCAAATATCATACATACAGAAATGCGTATAAGAAATACCTACGAGTACCTACTTATGAGTAAGCTATTTAACGTTTTAGTCTAAGCTAGACTACAAAACGGCTGGAATATTTTAAAGGGGCTGTTACTGACGAGAGAAAATTGATATTAAACTCGCAGGGACAATATAATCTTATTTTTGTCTGTCTCATTGTTTTATCACGCGCACCAGAAAAGTAAAATTTTCCTTAAAACAAAATTTCTTCTATACATATACTCGTAAAACCATATAATTCTGTAACTCCCATCTACGTCCATTTCTTATAGGGCAGAAAAACAGCACCCATAAGACGCATAAAAGTAAAAGCAGTCACCTCAAAAAATCCCCATAGTGCTTCGTGGAGGTCACGTTTCGTCGCGTCAGATACATTTCTATGGGGCGATGCGACTCCCCATAATCCCCATACGTGATACCGAGACTGCGCTCTAATAATTTGGCTCACGTATCGCTTGTTAGGCGGAACGTGGTAGTACAGACACCATGGGCCCTACTAAGCTCACGAGTTTCGCACTATTCGTACATACGGGGTAATATTTGTGGTACAAACACATTAAAGATAAAAACTCCGAAAAAGAAATAAAGATTGACGTTGCTTAATCAATACCTGTCTTAGTTTTGACAGCCCCATGGCGTAGACGCGACACCAGTTTGCGAAACGAGAGGCCGCGGGTTCGATTCCCGCCCGTGATAAATGTTTGTGTTATCCACAAATATTTGTTTCGGGTCTGGGTGTTTGTGTGACCGGAAATTCATCATCATCATCATCAGCCCAAATACGTCCCACTGCTGGGCACGGGACTCCTCCACAACTAAGAGGGTTTAGGACTTAGTCCACCACGCTGGCCTAGTGCGGGTTGGCGGACTACACACCTAAGAAATTCCTAAGAACTTTTAGGTGTGCAGGTTTTATCACGATGTTTTCCTTCACCGTTAAAGCAAGTGATAATTCATTGTGAATACACACATAACTTCGAAAAGTCAGAGGTGTGTGCCTGGGGTTTGAACCTGCGACCGCCGAAATTCTCGACCGCGCGCCTAAACCTCGAGGCCATCACTGCTTCCTCGATAAGTAATATTTATGGTGATTACAAACAAATTAACGATAAAAACGCCGTGAAGCCCAGTTTGCCTTACAAAATTCCGAATAATAATCTTTAAGGTTTAAATCTTTATTTAACAAAAGTAATTTGACATATAAATGAGAATATCCTGATCCCACAATATAAAATTGTAAACTAGACATTACAAAATTAACGTGTAACGGGCTTCTATGGAACTACCGCCACTGACAGCCGTAGTTTCAAAAAACTATAAAAACGGTTCTGAACTCCAAACCTTGACTACTGTCTCCCCAACCGAGATTTTCTCGAATAAATCTCACTTTTTCAATAGTAGTGTGACATGATTAATTGCTGTATTGAGCTGAGCGCTAGGACTACGACTTGTGTGTGTACGATAATTGCATTTTCTTGTTCACCTGCCTACGTATTTATTATTACAATCATACACTTTATTAATCTTTACTAAAAAAAAAAATAATAATAATAAAAAAAAAAGGTTAGGAATTTCTTAGGTGTGTAGTCCGCCAACCCGCACTAGGCCAGCGTGGTGGACTAAGGCCTAAACCCTCTCGATTGTAGAGGAGGCCCGTGCCCAGCAGTGGGACGTATTTGGGCTGATGATGATTAATCTTTACTAATATACTGACGTGGTCTCGCGGCTCAAGTATGTGCCGTGGGATCTAGAGGTCCTGGGTTCAATTCCCGAGTCGGGAAAAGTGTTATTGGGTTTTTCCATTAGGGAATTTTCAGTAGCAACACGGAGTCTGGAATTGTGCCAGAAAAACGGCAATGGACTCGCCTCCTATTACGTGGGACTGATACATACGTGGCGAAATGTGGGTGCAGAAATGCACCACTGCCTACCCAATCGGGGAATATAGGCGTGAGGTTATGTATCATCATCATCATCAGCCCATATACGTCCCACTGCTGGGCATGGGCCTCCTCTACAACTGAGAGGGTTTAGGCCTTAGTCCACCACGCTGGCCTAGTGCGGGTTGGCGGACTACACACCTAAGAAATTCCTACGAACTTTTAGGTGTGCAGGTTTCATCACGATGTTTTCCTTCACCGTTAAAGCAAGTGATAATTCTTTGTGAATACACACATGAGGTTATGTATGAATGTATGTAATGAAGAGGAAAGGTTTGTTTTTTCGTATATTTACATAGAATAAACACAAAAACTACTAAATGCTTATTTAAATGTTTTGGTATAGACAAAGATTGGACCTTAAGAAAGAACATAGGCTACTTTTTATCCCAGAAAAAGATTCTGTTTCTATGGAATGAGCTCGGCATTCAAGTTGCGCCCGAACAAACCAAGGACCAATGCTAGTAATGTATTAACCAACGGTTAAATAGTGTTACGCAATTTCCCGACATAGTTTACGTTTAACGGTTTAATTAGTCATTGTCTAAATTCAATGGATAGGATTTAGCAACTAACATAATTAATTACTGAGATAATTTAGAATATCAGCCTTTAATTTATGAATTCATCTGATTTAAAATTACCGCTAATTCTCGAGTGCGGCGTGCGACAAGTCCATAGTTTGATTGTAGGTAAGGCAATGTGTTCTAGTTTTTATTTAAAAATTCCGGTCAAAAAATGAGCAATGGAACGGCAATATCCTCGCTTCACATTAAATTTATTACAACTTCATAGCTCATAAAACGGGGATTAATATATCTCTAGAAATATTTTTTTATTTTGTGCGCGCGGCACAAGCAATCTAATCTTCGATTCCTGTGTCGGGCAATTTTATTAGGTTTTTCCTTTAAGCAATTCTAAGTAGAGGTACGAAGTCTTAAAATGTGCCCGAATAACAGCAGTAGCTTCGGATCCTTTACCTGAGACTTAAACACACCTAAAAAAGAGTGAGAGCAGACATACAACCTACTCTTTTGTGGCTCCTGTCGTGAATATATAAATGTACATATGTATGTATATTAAAAATATACATCATACCTATAATATCAGAATATCAGAAAAGTCGTGATGGCCTCGAGGTTTAGGCACGCGGTCGAGAATCTCGACGGTCGCGGGTTCAAACCCCAGGCACACACCTCTGACTTTTCGAAGTTATGTGTGTATTCACAATGAATAATAACGTACTTTAACGGTGAAGGAAAACATCGTGACGAAACCTACACACCTAAAACTTCTTAGGCATTTCTTAGGTGTGTAGTCCGCCAACCCGCACTAGGCCAGCGTGGTGGACTAAGGCCTAAACCCTCTCAATGGTAGAGGAGGCCCGTGCCCAGCAGTGGGACGTATATGGGCTGATGATGAAAAATATCAGAATCAAACGCAAAAAACAAACAAACACAAAACAAAAGAGCGCCATCATTATCCATTATACATATCAAAAAGGGAAACAACACATATTGAAACACCACTTTTCATTCAAAAAAATCCTTTCAAGCCATGTCGTTACCCGCCTGGCGCTCGGGGCGGCTTTGTCCCTCCCGACGTCCCTCAGGCGACGCGTCAGCTCCCAGTACTACTGGCCGACCAACTTCTGGACGCATCCCAACGAGCCTTTGTCCTTTGTCTACCGTCACAAATTATTCACGTAGTGAAATACATTTATTTATTTTAGTTTTGTTTAAACTGTTTCATTGGAATTTTACATGCTTTAGTCATTTCTTGTAATGAATTTTCTTACTGTTTTTATAGTGAGTGCATTGGCACTTAATGACAGATTAATTGAGTTAATAATAATAATAAATACACCCAACAGTCACATACATATCTGACCTCACACTAAGATACAAGTCTTGTGCCGTGGGTATCAGAAACTACGAGAGACTTTTGGTCTCACAAACACCCAGACCCGAAATAAATATTTATGGATCACACAAACATTTGTCTCGGTGCGGGGATCGAACCCGCAGCCTCTCGTTTCGCAAGCTGGTGTCTAGCCAACTGCGCCACGGGGCTTATCGCTCATCATATTATAATCAATTTTATTTTTCATTTTAATAGAGGAAAGTTGTTTAGGGTCCCGTTTCGGTAACTGGCGAAAGGGATATGTCGGTACTACGGCCTTCCAGCTCAACTTGCAGAATAATTGTCCGATGGCCTGAGCTGAAATCCTTACATATCGACTAAAACCTTTCATTTTCCGTCACGCCTGTTGACGTCATTCAAACAGCCAAATATTTTTTTTTCATTATCCACTAAACAACCTGGATTGAATTCATCCAAATCTTTTCAAACTATAATAAAACAAACAGAAATAGCATAATATTCAATTTGTAATTAGCGATGCCACAGACGCGCACATTAAACTTATCAAACACACATTTTTGTCTTGCATAAAAATGTTACAGCTAGTAAAAAAAATATATGTAAGTACGTAGAAGTTTATTTATTAACAACATGGCAGTCACGTCGCCATAAGATATAAAACGCAAGATGTTTTATGTAAAAACGTTGTGGAGCTCATCCAGCAACTTCCCTCGGGAGACACCTCGCAAATTAGTTTCAGCTCGCCATTTTCATGTAAATTTGTTTTTATATGCAGTGTGCGAAGTCGTTTGATGCCGGAAAAAATGTAATGATCTTTGTAAGTAGAAAACTATTTAAAATTTAAAATTATACAGTCGTGTATACGCTAACTTAAACCTAAAGGGAATTACAAAGGCTTATTTCCTTTCCTAAATTTCGCTGGCCGTGTTCAAGACCATACCATTTTTCAATCTGTCCTCCACAAACATAAGATCTAAATTCCGATCAGAATGTTCGTAATTTATCTAAATATCTAGGTACTATGCAGTACTATAGATATTTTACTAAACCTATAAAAATGGTAACCATCGTAAAACTCTAAATTTTGTACCATGAATGTTTTTATACTTACTTTGATGGTGTTTATGTACACAAAGTTTTATTTCTCATATGGCATATTTTTTAAAGTTTTAATAAGTTTTCAAAAACGACGTTGAGGACGTCTGAAAAAGTGTCTATGTTATGTTTATCGCCGAATAATTCTGAAAAAAGTCTGGTTATTTAAAATAATTGACCCCATATGATAATTTCATGGAAGTTATCCCGGTACCAGATTCAAATAGGTATTTATCAATACAGCACATACCTTGAATCACTCATTAATCCATCCACGCATTCCCACAAAATCACAAATAAATTTTATTTCCGTCGTCGAAGAAAACCTTTTATTACGACAATAAATAAAGCGGAACGTTTCTGTAATTCTTTCAAATCGCTACCCAGAGAACGGGGGGCGAATTAATCGAAATAAATGCTAAATAGGTTTCCCGCGCATTGCCGTAGGGCGGCCATGTTGATCAATCGACTCGTTCGGAAACCCCGCCAAATCAACACCCGCGAGATTGCGACGCGTGTTCTGAATACGCGCTTCTGTTAAGCACGCTAGCCACTAAATACTATGCATAGCTCAAAACTTCTGTTATACAATAAGATTTTGCACCAACTTATTTTGTGAACTTCAGAATTGAGTCGAGGATGACAAGGAAAATGCATGAATAAAAACTCGAGACTTACACATTTACGCGAGTAATTCATTAAATCATTATCTAAATAATATTTATTTAGATTACAAAAATACAGAAAAACTTAGAGGATGCATTGTTCGTTTTGCGTAACAAATTCCACGTGGCTGGCAGATTTTGGATGCGACTGGCCCAGGATAGAGACGAATGGGATGCTAAAACAGAGGCCTAAGCCCAGCAGCGGGATGAAAGCTGTGAAAGAATGAATAATAAATTCAATAAATCGTTTACTCAATAATAACTATGTAATGTATTAGAAATATACACATGAAACTCTATTTTTAAAATTAAGTTCTTAAGGATTTACCTATGCCGGTAATTGTTGGTCTACTATCAAATAAATGTTTATATATTTACTGAGGTTTATCAATAAATTTCTTAGCCGTCATCCCTCACTAATTTGCTTTATTAAATTCATATACAAACTAGCAATAAATATGACTAATGTCAAGCGCTTTGTTATAACAGAGATAACGGATTTCAAATTGCCAGTGCGATTTGACTGAAGGCAATTTTACGGACGGGGGGGACGGACTTTGATGTCTGGGTCCAAAACAGCCATCGTCCCATTCAAAACTGTCTAACTGTTCCGAAGAAATTGGGGAACAAACAGCCAAGATATATTCTGAGCATTGGTCTATAGTTATAATTTAAGTTAAGAAATTAAATTTGAAATTAATTAAACAATATTTTTTTAAACTGAGACAATATTTACAATATTAACAATATTTTTTGACTGCCTTGTGGTCTCGCGGTAAAAGTAGGTATGTGCTATGCGATCTAGAGGTCCTGGGTTCGATTCCCGGGTCGGGCAAAGTGTTATTGGGTTTTTCCATTAGAAAATTCTAAGTAGCAGCACAGAATCTGGAATTGTGCCTCAAAAACGGCAATAGGCTCGCCCCCTCTTACGTGGGACTGATACATACCTGGCGGAATGTGGGTGCAGAAATGCACCTGAAATGAATGAAACAAAGACTAACATATATTCATTTAAAAGACACCCAATTACCTATATAGTTCCTGGACGATAAACCAAGCAACATTCTAATGTCATGGTACTTTTTCAAGCCGACAGATAGCATAGCTCCGTCGCTGTGTAGCGTTCACGACTCCCGCCTTGCTACGTTCGGAAATCGTTTTACATAAGAATGCGAATTCGCGAGCCAATGGTTCAGATAATAGTGGGCGCGACGCTGAATACCTTAGGAGAGTTCAGTCCCTTCCTACCAGTCTCGGCACGCATACCAACAGATATCTCCACGCATTTGCATAAACTGAATCTTTTAAATCACCTATTTAATAGCAATACTCAAATTACTACCCTAATGAAATAAAAGACGAAACTTATATGTAGCAAAGTCATAATCGCCTCGAGGTTTACGCACGGTCGCGGGCTCAAACCCCAGGCACACACCTCTGACTTTTCGAAGTTATGTGTGTATTCACAAGAATTTATCACTTACTTTAACGGTAAAGGAAAACATCGTGAGGAAACCTAAAATAGGTTTCCTCACGATGTTCTTAAGAATTTCTTAGGTGTGTAGTCTGGCAACCCGCACTAGGCCAACGTGCTGGACTAAGGCCTAAACCCGCTTATTTGCGGAGGAGGCCCACAGGTGACCAGCAGTAAGACGTATTTATGGGCTGATGATGATATTATGTAGCAAAATGGTGTTGACTCATATAAATACTAGCAACTCAGCTCCGACCAAGTTCAATCCTTAATTGCATGCTCATTCCGCGGAAACATTACATTTTTCCGTAACAAAAAGTAGCTTACGTTATTGGCCCACAATCATTAAAATTAGGCAAACCTCAAGCTATTCTTAAAAACCTACTTAGGTTTAAGTTTATTCGTTACAAACGAACAGTATACAAACGATTCCTCTTTAAAATATTAGTATGGATAAGCCTTCTAAACGAGATTCGGGATTGCATTAATTATTCAGTGCCTTTAATGATACTAATAAAATACAGTTCATACTAAATCGCATGCACGTAAAACCTAGTCAATTCTAGGTTTTAAAAAATCGCGCTGTATAACTGAGCTGTTTCAAAAACTGTTTCAATGCTTAACGTTCGCAATCCTTCAAACCGGCTACACAAACGGAAGCAGCCATTGAAAACACATAAATCCCTAAACGAGATTTGTTAGTAAAAAGTAAAACAAACTTTTCGCCGCGGCGTTATTTCCGCCCCGCGAAATAACCGTTCGGTAACATGGGCGAAATCAAAAGGAATCATCCTTTTCGATCGCAATGAATTTCCCGCCCGAAGTCTGGCCATTACATTGGCGGGCATTGTTTGAATTATTTATATAAAAATATATAATAAGTAGTGATGGCCTCAAGGTTCAAGCACGCGGTCGAGAATCTCGGCGGTCGCGGGTCAAACCCCAAACACGACCTCTGACTTTTTGGAGTTATGTGTGTATTTACAATGAATTATCACTTGGTGAAGGAAAACATCGTGATGAAACCTGCACACCTAGAAGTTCTTAGGAATTTATGAGGTGTGTAGTCCGCCAACCCGCACTAGGCCAGCGTGGTGGACTAAGGCCTAAACCCTCTCAATGGTAGAGGAGACCCGTACCCAGCAGTGGGACGCATATGGATGCGTCATCATCAGCCCACGCTGATGATGATGATGTGGTGCAGTTGGCTAGTTTTCCTTTACCGTTAAAGTAAGTAATAATCATTGTGAATACTCACATAATTTGGAAAAGTAAGAGGTGTTTCTAGGGTTTGAACTCGCGACCGCCGATCCCGTCAATAAAAACATTAAATTTGATTTTAATATTTAATACCTCCAATCGCTATTTTACGGGCCCTGGCATGTTGTATCCGCTCCTCAACTCGGATATTCGTCTGGTTACAATCCTGTCTCCCCGGGACCTTACTAATTGCTCACGAACCAACCCTTTTGTGTAAAAAACGAATCAAAAGACCGATTCAATGTGGCATTCATTCTACAAGAGCGCAGACGGGGGTGCGGCGAATAAATGTTGACAATAACGCCATCTATCTTTATTTATGTGCATCACTTATTCAAATTATGCGCTATACAAGACTTGTGACTAGTTTTTTGTAGGTTTTAAATGCTAGTTGTATGAAAAGTGTCATAGTTGTGATAATTTTATTCAAGGCATTTGTTTACACTGAAAAAAAAATTGTGTGTACAGACGCAGTGTAGTTCAATGTAATCTGACGCTACTCGATATAATTACTCGTATGCTGATCTGGTCAATTATTTCTTCACCAAAATAAACGTATTATACAAAATAAAAATATACAGGATAAACGGTTCAATAAAAAGTGCTTGAAACACGATAACAGACTTGCCTCCTATTACGTGGGATCACAGACAAAGCTAGCCAAATGCGTGTATAGAAATATTGTATTACCTCCCAGCTTTTAACACTTAATTGTAAGTTATTCAGCACATGCGTACTCTTCGCAAAATACTTTTAAAACTCGTGGTAACTTTCAATAGTTGTAAAGTGTAATAAAATCCTGCACATAAAGAGATCGACACTCGGCCTGTCTGCGCACAACGAGACCCATAAATAAGTGCGCTTTAATCCAAGCTAAACGACTATTTGCTTTACAAAAAACATAGGAATATATTTGTCTTCTAGATAAATTGATATAGAAAGGACAGAGAGATTGCAGTAATTGCATTTAAATACGTCCTTTTTATATTACATTTGTATACGTACGTCTCACTCCTGGACGCAACTAAAGCCTTAGTCCACCACGCTGGCCTAGTGCGTGTTGGCGGACTACCCACACACAAAAAAAAATCATGAGAACTTTTAGCTGTGCTGTGTGTTTTCCTTCACCGTTAAAGTACGTTATAATTCATTGCTAATGCAAAATACACTCGTAGCTTTGAAAAATCAGAGGTGTGTGCCTGGGGCTTGAACCCGCGGCCGGCGAAATTTTGATTCTAGAGGAGTTAATACGTACTACTAAGAAACTGACAAGACGGAATTACAACAGATCAAGCCCCTATCTAACCCGTCATGAAATGAATAAATAAATACACCCAACTTACATAGTTCTGACCTCACATTAAGATACGAGTCTTGTGTCGTGGGTATCAGAAACTACGAGAGACTTTTCTGTCTCACAAACACCCAAACCAGAAACAAATATTTGTGGATCACACAAACATTTGTCTCGGTGCGGGGATCGAACCCGCGGCCTCTCGTTTCGCAAGCTGGTGTCTAGCCAACTACGCACGGGGCTGTCCTGAAATCTCCTAATATTTTTCACATAACTCCGAAGAATCTACGAGGGCAGTCCGATAAGTACTTAGCCTACAAAAGAAAAACGAAAATTTTGGAAAAGTGGCGATTTATTTCTCATCACAGTCTTCTTTCAACTCGATTCACTTGACCCAGCGATGCTCCAACTTCTTTAAGCTGTCTGAAAAGAACGTTTTCTGGAGGTCTACAAAGTAGGCCTCCGTGGCGGCGATAACCTCCTCATTCGACTCAAATTTCTGTCCGGCGACGGACTTTTTCAAGTTTGGAAACAAAAAGAAGTCACACGGGGCCTAATCTGGAGAATACGGTAGATGGGGCAGCTGTTCGTAGCCTAATGTGACCAATTTGGCCGTTGCGACGGCGGAGGTGTGAGCCGGTGCGTTGTCATGGTGGAAGAGCACTTTTTCTTCGCCAAATGGAGCCGTTTTTTCTACAATTCGGCGTTGAATCGGCCCAATAGTTCGGCATAGTAAAGCCCTGTGACCGTTTTGCCCTTCTCCAGGTAGTCGATGTAAATCACACCTTGTGAAACCTAGAAAACGGTGGCCATCATCTTTTCGGCCGATGGGACAGTGTTCGCCTTCTTCGGAGCACATTCGCCGGGTAAAGTCCACTGTTTCGACTGTTTATTGGTCTCTGGTGTGTACCAGTGAATCCATGTTTCGTCGACGGTCACGAAACGACGCAGAAACCCCTTCGGATTGCACCTAAACAGTGTCAAACACTGCTCTGAAGTTGTGTCATTGATGCGCTTGTCGTCCGAAGTGAGCAAACGCGGCAGCCATCGAGCCGACAGCTTTCTCATGCCCAATATTTCATGCAGGATATGACCCACGTGGTCTTTTGAGATGCCTACTGTCTCAGCTATCTCGCGCACCTTCAATCGGCGGTCTGCCAATACAAGATCGGGACTTTTCTCACGTTATCCTCCATGGTAGCCGTTTTTGGGGCACTTGGGCGTGGCTCATCAAAAACTGACGTGCGACCACGTTGAAACTCGTTAAACCAATTTTTGACGGTCGCCATTGAAGGAGAAGAGTCACCGTAAACAGCATCCAAGCGCTCTTTGATGTCGCTGCGCGATTTCCCTTCCAAAAACAAGAATAAAGTCACCGGCCGATATTGCTCTTTTTCCATTTTTCTAAAATCCGCGGACACGTCCGCTTACACACGCGGTCAAAACAAAACTACAAATCCAATTCGGCTGAAATTTTGACAATAGCCGTCTACGAAGATGTGCTACATGATGGTAAATTTATCTTACGATAGTGGTGCCATCGGGCGGTGAGGCTAAGTACTTATCGGACTGCCCTCGTAAATATGTAACACGTCAAGCACAAACTTCAAAACTACAATACATTATGATCATTCAATTCCAAAGACCATACATTGGGATAAGGTGGGTACACATCCTTTGTTTCCCACATGTGACAAGTAAATCCACAAGTCACTTACGTTCTGAGCCACGGAAATAACTTCGCATTTTTCAAATCCTTGCAATTTGTGCACGTCAAATTTCTTTATATTCTGCAAGGCTATTTGAATGTAGCTAAAAAAATTGGCAGGTTATACAAGCACAGAAGGTATGTCTGAAGGCCATAATTGATTATTCCGAACTTGTTTATGCCTGGACGCCTCAGGGGTAGGTAGAGATTTATGTCTTTTTCACATTAAGCCAGTTAAGAAGCAAATTTATACACTCAAAAATATTAATTAAGAAGTAAGAAGAGTTAAGAAGTATATACAACATAATATAATGCCGTAGGAGCAGCTAGCGGTAGAAAAACGTAAAAATGATATGTTTTATAATGCTTCGTAGTTTATATATATGTACGTATATGTATATTTTTGCACATATTCTTTGACCTTTGCATCAGCATAAGGTTGACTGGTAGGCATTAAGTCCCCCTTTATATTACCTTATACTTTGCATATAAAGCGTAAATAAATTATAAAACATAAAAAAATCTTTTAAATAAACACAGCCCTCATCTATCGATGTTGGTAAGCAAGAACAGTGGGCACGTCTGTCGCAACGTGATACGAAATCAGAACGAGTTTAATTTCCCATCGAGTCTAGACATATTTTCCATTAACTCCACTTCTTGCCTGTCTGGCCGCGATAAAAGATCACATCTTAATGTAGCGAAAAAATAACTTCAATCCGAATCATTCAGACGCGTCTAACTTTAATGGAGTTGTCCATTTTATTTACAATAAATTTGTTGTGAAAGGGCGGGATTTTCAGCTCGCTAAGCACAACGAAACATTTAATAGCATTTATAACATAGTTATAATGCCAGGCGTAAAATAATAGCTTTGGTATCACCGACGGATAGGCAGAGGTGAATTCTGCACCCCCGTTTCGTTTACTGTGTTTTCAATCTGACGAAATAGGGAGCCTAGCCTGTTGACTTGTTTTGTTAGGCCATGATGCAATCACACAAGTCAGTGTTGTCAAAATATTGATTGCAAAAAGGGTGTTTAACACAAATAGTGTCTTGTAGTTCTTAAGTGCCCATAGTTTTGGGAATAATGCGAATTTTGCTTTCAAATTTCGACCACATATTCTTGAGTAGTTATACTAACAATTTATGCAATAAAAGAAAAGTAGATTTTTTGATCGGTCTAAACTGGTCTCCCCTCTTAAAACAATTTTTTGGTCGTAGTAAACTACTCTTCTGTAAAAATGGACACGAAAAACAAAGAAAAGAACTACAAGAGTTTAAAACCTTATTGAATCTTTCTTTCAAATATCACACAGGAAAGAAAACCGGCTTGTGAATAAACATAGTTTTCAGTAAAATATTACTACAATCCATTTTACTACAGCGTGGCTCCACTTACACAATAATCAACGAAAATAAGCCAATATAAATTCATTGTATAGTATTAACACGGCACCCGGTAATTTAATGGTAAATACGGAATTTATAAGCTGGCCACCCGATAAGTAATCGTTAATCGACAGATTAGTGTTGCCAGCCCGACTCTAATCGCCTATATATTAGGGTAATGCCGTAATTATTGCACTCCTAGCTTTCGCCGTTCCGTTTCACGCAGATTTATCTGCAGCCCGCAGACGGATTCACTTTGGAGGGCTTTAACGATATTAGCTTAGATCTATTGAATTAAAGCCTTGCCGTTAATGTGTCTGCTCATTGTTTACTAAAGAACACAGTTTTTACGAAGGCAGTGAAATGAAACTGTATGTATACCTAATATAACTTACATCATCATCATCATCCCATATACGTCCCACTGCTGGGCACGGGCCTCCTCTACAACTGAGAGGGTTTTAGGCCTTAGTCCACCACGCTGGCCTAGTGCGGGTTGGCGGACTACACACCTAAGAAATTCCTAAGAACTTTTAGATATGCAGGTTTCATCACGATGTTTTTCTTCGCCGTTAGAGTACGTGATAATTCTTTGTGAATACACACATAACTTCGAAAAGTCAGAGGTGTGTGCCTGGGGTTTGAACCTGCGACCGCCGAAATTCTCGACCGCGCGCCTAAACCTTGAGGCCATCACTGCATTTTTTGCACTGTTATTTTTTATGTATATAGAAAGCAAAAATATAACTTGATATTATTTTACTACTATACGGAATAAATTAAACACTATTTATCAACATAATTATTGTACATATGGTAGAAACATAGCCAACAGCGCTTCGCACTGTTCAATGAATTTGCATTTTATTAATAATTTCACAATAAAAACAATTAATTGAAATAGCAAAAGGCTTAAAGCACAACTAACAATAGGACAGAAGAACATCAAGTGTGCATGGGTTTTCGCAGCATTCTTCAATGATGCCACGCTTGCCTCGAGCTTCTATTACTATCCAGCGCTCTTCAACCATAGGTCTCATTGCGCTATCCAATCTCTTCATCAGTCCTTCAACCTGGCAGAAATACGCCAAAGCCCTCGCCAAATGCCGCCCACAGTACGCTCGAGGCTGACCAGAAGTTTCAAAACTCATTACGATCAGACAAAGCAAGATTAATAGCTTCATAGTTCCTACCGGGTTGGTAGTTGGGAAGTGAATGATATATTTTGTGAAACTGTCTTGTATAACAGGCAGGACAATCGATATTCAGGCATCTTGGCGACGATGCAGCAGCTGCAAAACGAAAGCGCGGACGTGACATTTATGTTGACGATGCATTCGGTACATACACACACAGCAAGAAACATTTAAGCATCAGTAAAATGGATTGTGGATGAATGAAAAGTCGTGATGGCCTTGAGGTTTAGGTACGCGGTCGAGAATTTCGACGGTCGCGGGTTCAAACCCCAGGCACACACCTCTGACTTTTCGAAGTTATGTGTGTATTCACAATGAATTATCACGCACTTTAACGGTGAAGGAAAACATCGTGATGAAACCTGCACACCTAAAAAGTTCTTAGGAATTTCTTAGGTGTGTAGTCCGCCAACCCGCACTAGGCCAGCGTGGTGGACTAAGGCCGAAACCCTCTCAATGGTAGAGGAGGCCCGTGCCCAGCAGTGGGACGTATATGGGCTGATGATGAAAATGGATTGTTAATATTTTGACATAATAATGATAGATATTTTATTTAAAAATAGAAACGACTTCATCCGCAACTATTGGTGTTCGTTACACAAAGGATGAGATCCAGAAATGTCGTTTGCGGTACTAAAGGTGTGATGTAAAAATCACAGGAGTATGCCAAAAAATTATGCCTGAACCTCAACTTTATGGGTCTCTTTGCTATACCAGCCGATGATAAGTGACGTGATTAATGTATCATTTGTCTTGATTATGTAAGTAAAATTCTATTCATTAATAAGAAGGAATAAAATATGGGTAACGCATCTCGTGGGAGCACAGTTAGTATAAAACAGGCATTTTTTAGCATTCGATACACTATCTATCGATTGACTGCCTCGTGGTGTCGCGGTACAAGTATGTGCCGTGCGATCTAGAGGTCCTGAGTTCGATTCCCGAGTCGGGCAAAGTGTTATTGGGTTTTTCAATTAGGAAATTCTCAGTAACAGCACGGAGTCTGGGAACGTGCCCGAAAAACAGCAATAGGCTCGCCCCCTATTACGTGGGACTAATACATACCTGGCGAAATGTGGGTGCAGAAATGCACCTCTGCCTACCCCTTCGGGGAATACAGGCGTGAGTTTATGTATGTATATACATACATAAACAAGTAGTGTATAAAAATACTTTGATACACTACTTGTACCATCAAAAATATAATGTTTTGTGTAGTAACCTCCATTTCTATTTCACTTTGTTAATATTTTTAGCATTCAGAAGTGGATACTTATAAAAAAAAAACATAAATCTTATAAAGGATTTATTTACTTACAAATTGAATTTAAAATTTAAT
Source organism: Hemaris fuciformis (assembly GCA_907164795.1). Lineage (NCBI taxonomy): Eukaryota > Metazoa > Arthropoda > Insecta > Lepidoptera > Sphingidae > Hemaris > Hemaris fuciformis. The sequence continues at coordinate 1,274,574 of OU015445.1, forward strand.
AAAACATAGCCTATGAGTGCAATAAGAAATGGTAACAAAACAAATACTGCTAACTTCAATAATTAAATAACAAAAATAATAACAAAATGGCTTACGTGACCTTAATAGCGATCAACACTGATAGTCACAATACGTCCGTACACTATAAGATTTGACTAGCAATAACGTCCCGAACTTCTCAAGCACCCTCTTTATATAGCCTGTCAACAGGGGCTGATGACGAGGCATCGTGACTCCTTACACGGCCTCTCCTGACGTTGAGTCGTCCTCGACGCAAATCCTTTAGGAAGTAACGTTAGGACTTGCCATGGGCGAGCTTGGTGAGTCGACATTTAAATTGTCATCGAGCAAAGGCATAGACAAGCTGGCCGTAGGAGCGAGTTACATTTGCACGTTCTCCTCGTCATCATTAGTTTCATCTGGAAACAAAAGATCTATTACTAACAATTCAGAGAAGCCGATTATAAACACTCGACCGTGCTGTCCAGTCATTCTATCTCCGATCAATCAATTTATTCATCGTTCTGATAAATCTCACTCATATAACACACATACGTCGTCCTTAAAATAGAAAAATGTAAAACACATGTTACTGTTACAATTTCAAGGCCTGTATACTTCGGTTTTCGTCGGTCGACGTCATTCAGTTACCAGTGAACTCTGAAACATGGCCTGCCGATCAGGCCCACTCGTACGAAGAACGTATTCATACGTACGAGCGCATTCCACACGCAGACCGTATTCAAACGTGTGAAGCTTCCCGACACGCCGACCGTATTCAGACGTGTCGAGGCTTCTCAATACGCTGACCGCAATCACACGTATTGAGGCATCTCAACATGCAGTGCGAATCATACAAGTGAGGTATACTTAACAGTACATCGTCACACAATAAGTAATCATCAATGGCTCACCACAGGAATACGTTAAACTTTACTTGCTTTCAAAAAAGGCAGCACATGTCTCGGGGCTCCATTCACCTCGCCAGAGCACCATATACTGTGCAGCCGCTTGCGTAGTTTTACCGTAGCTGCCGCTGAGTAACCGTAGGGTGTAACGTCCACTAGGTAAAACTTCAACCACCTTATATGGACCACGCATGCCAGAGTCAAGTTTACCTGTTGACTGAGAATGCTTTATAACAAACACTAAGTCATCGACATTGAATTGACGCGGTGTATATCGTCGATGGTTGGCTCGTTCATCCTGTATTGCTTGATTACGTTGGAGAAGTTGACGGGCTCTACCCCTCGTGATTTCACGTAGAGCCTCTCTGTTAGGTGCAGTACCCTCAATTGCTACGTCTCTTATTAGTGCTCGAACTACGGGAGTTGTAGATTCTGTGCCTATAAGAAGATTCAAGGGAGACACACGCGTAGTCTTCTGTTTCGTGATATTCAGCACTAGTTGTAGTTTCCACAAAGTCTCAGACCACTGCAGACTTTTGTGGTTCGCTTGAATGCGTAGCATGTTAAGTACAGTTCGCATGTACCTCTCCGCCTGTCCATTCGCCTGGTGCATCTCAGGTGTAATGTAGTGCAGATTGCAGCCCAATTCGTTGATCCATGTTACAAACTCTTTAGACTCGAACATGCGTCCTCTATCGGTAACTATAAGCTTAGGCACTCCGAACAGAGAAATTGCCTGAGTTATAACACGCTTAAGTTCTGTCGAATCTTGTCGGTAAATTGGATAGAGAAGTGTGTATTTGGTAAAGGCATCAACAATGAGGAGAACGAACTTATATCCTTCTGATATAGGTAAGGGTCCCAAGGCGTCAACATGGACTGTATTGAATGGGATATCGGGTTTTTCCCAAGAGGTTATAGTTTGTAAGGGAGCTCGAGGAACTCTCTTTTGAGAAATGCACACGAGACAATGGGAAACATATTTGGAAACGAATCGTGAGAGGCCAGGGAACCAGAAATGTCGGAGAATAAGGTCGAGAGTCTTATCTGCGTTAATGTGCTCATGGTCATCGTGGAATACTCTCAAGAGACTAAGTCGGTGACCTTTAGGTATGTAGCAGAGTAATCTCGCTTCTTGACCTACTGGGATATATTTATAGTACAAGACTCCGTTTTGGACCTTATAACGACCAGTGTCTAGCCTACCATCATTAAGCTTTTGGATGAGATCTTGTGTTTCATTGTCGGCTGATTGTGCAATTTGAGCCCAATTACGGGGTCTTGAGATTTGATTGACAAAAACAGGATTGCGACTGAAATAGTCTGCGTGGGGTAACATCACTCCCTTGCGATATTCAATTGAAAAATCAAAATCTTGGAGGTACATCCACCACCTTGCTACGCGGGGCAAAAGGTCTTTTTTTCGTTCAGTAGACTTAAGGGCATTGCAGTCGGTAACTAGTACAAATTTTAAACCAATTAGATAATGGCGAAAGTTTTGGAGGGCTTTGACGACAGCAAGCGTTTCTAGTTCATAAGAATGGTAATTGACTTCTGCTCCCTGGGTGGATCGACTAAAATAAGCGACTACATGTTTCTTCGAATCGGGGTAAGCTTGTAAGAGGACAGCGCCATATCCAACACTACTGGCGTCCGTATGGACTTCAGTGGGGAGGCTTGGGTTAAAGATTTTGAGGACCGGTTCGTTAGTTAACCCTTTTATGAGGCTTAGGCGAATAGCTTCACATTCGGGGGTCCAGTTAAATTTAACGTTTTTATGAGTTAGAATAGCAATTGGGGCTGTCTTCGTAGCATAATCTTTTATGTATTTCCTAAAATAACCTGCCAGGCCTAAAAGTTGTCGTACTTGCTTAACATTCGCCGGCGGAGAGGTGTTGACCAGCGCTTCTACTTTCCGGGGACTCGGCCTAACCTGACCTTGACTGATGAGTCTACCCAAGTATTCTACTTCCGTAACCAAAAACGAACATTTGCTCAAATTAATGGAAAAACCGGCTGTTGTGAGAGTCCTAAGTACTCTACGCAACAGTTCTATTCCTTCACCTACTGAATTACTAAGAAGGAGTACATCATCAACGTATACCAGTACATTCCCCTCGTTAATATGTGTACGGAGAGTGTTATTAATAATTCGCTGATAGACTACCGGCGAATTCGCTAAACCATAAGGCATCTTGACGTATTCAAAGTGTTCTTCTGGTGTTACAAACCCCGTCAGGTGAATACATTCTTTCTTTAACGGGATTTGATGGAATCCTGTGGCCATATCGAGACAGCAGAAGAACTTATAGCTCCCTAACCTATCGATATGATCGTCTATCAGAGGGAGGGGGTAACGATCTTTTATTGTGACGCGATTAAGTGCTCTAAAATCCACACATAGTCTATCTGAACCATCACGTTTTCTAACAAGTATGATTGGACTCGCGTATTCAGAGTTAGAGCGCCTAATAACACCTTTATCTAAAAGATCTTGAGTTATTTCCCGTACTTTAAGTTTTTCCGAATACGATAGCCTGTATGGCTTATAAACGACAGGGGTAGAGCTGGTAAGCCTTATTTCCATTTCACCCGTTAGGACTGTTGTTACGGCAGTTCCAGATATAAAAAATTGTGAAAACTCATTTATAACAGACAAAAGGGCTGCCAACTCCGCACCCTGTAAAGGTGTGTTTAGTTCAAACTGGTCACCTACTTCGACAACGTTAACTTCCTTATGGACCTTGTCAGTACGCGTGAGATATTGCTTATCTTTAGTTCGAACATACGTTATCCCGTCACGGTTTAATACGTCGGTTCCTATTATAATGGGAGCGTTCATAAAAGACGCTGGAACCACTACTAAATCCACTTCAATTGTGATATCGCTAAACTCTACGTTAAGTGTAACGTAAGACGTCGCAATAACTTCTCTGTCACTAAGGCCCTTCAACACACAACGTTTATGCTTAGGTTGACACTTAAAATATTTTAAAATATCCGATGAGATGAGTGATACGTCAAGTGCCCCACTATCAATGAGTACGTCCACTGGAATGCCATCTATAATTGCTGAAGTTACGTCGTTATTTTGCGGACCGTTTGGTCGATAAGAGCAAAGATTGACGTTACGTTGATTACGTTGCTCTGACTTGACTTTGATAAAACATCTGTCTTCAGTGTGTCCCGACTTCTTACAAAATGTGCAGGTATTACTCGAAGACGGTTGAGCATTTTGAATAGCATTAGAGGCCACATTTGGAGTCCGACCAACAGACACGTTAGGTTTGGATTGCCTACAGAAACGGCCGACGTGACCGTACCGGTTACAATTAAAGCACTTTGGAACCGAAGTGCCATCTGACTTCATAGCTTGACTTCGTTTCTTGTGTTCAACCACTCTGTCACGTTTTAATGCATTAGGTTTAGTGTAAATCGACAAGAACGAGACAATAGTGTCAGGGGTCAAGCTAGCGTTAGCGGCGACAGCGCGTACTTGCGCGTTATCTATACCACGTATTACAATAAGGATTCTCAAATCATCGCTTAGTCCCTGAATTATCTTCAAGCGTAGTAAAGTTCGACGAGCATATTCGGCGTACGTAGAATATTTGTCAGAAGTCATATTCATCGCCTCAAGTAATATATTTGCATAGTCTAACTTATTAGGACATAGAGGTTTGAACTCGCGTTTAAAATTGGACCACGTGCGATCATTCGAGACCCATTCACCTAACCAAACCTTCGCATCGCCCCTAAGACATGATGCAACGCGCGATAAGCATTCATGATCATTCCACCCGTTAGCTTCCCTGGCGCGTTCCACCTCTTCGCACCATGCTTCGATGTTATTAATCGACGGGTCAAAATTGGACACATAGTAATGTTGCGACCTTGAAGGTTGAATCGTTTTGATCGCTTCAATTATGGCACTAGCGAGAGTAGACGTTTCAGAACAAGGTGTAGTGTATTTTATAGACTCCTGTCGTGGCGCAATAATTTCGGACACCGGATTTGCTACGGCAGGTGGAATATCGTTTTTTTCTACGGAGCGCGCCTTATCGTTAGACGAACACGCCTCGACTGACAAAATCGTTCGTGAGCGTGACCTTGGTCTGACACCGTGATCACTACGAGAGCAATCCCTATTACACGACACGCGCCTAACCCGAGTACGTGACGACCGTACATCAGTACTGCGAGAATCATGCCAATCTCGGACACGCAAGCCATCTCGTGAAATACGACGCCTATCGTTTGAATCATGACCCAGTCCATCATCGCCGCGATCGCGAGACCTTGGAGAAGTCTGCCGAACTCTATAATCGCTTCGAGAGAGACGCCTCCGTGGACTAGGCGTTCTAGTACGTCTCATTATTACCGTTTAAGCCGACAGAAGCACACAAAGTAGTAAACAAAGTAATAAACGACTGAAGTTGGCAGTAATTGTAAACAAAATTTAAATTGAAATTTAAAACTTAATGGTTTAAAACAAATTCAAGATAAAAAAAATTACAACTCAGTACTGTGGGTTTATGAATTCTTTATCCCACTTCTGATTTTAGCATTCAGAAGTGGATACTTATAAAAAAAAAACATAAATCTTATAAAGGATTTATTTACTTACAAATTGAATTTAAAATTTAATAAAACATAGCCTATGAGTGCAATAAGAAATGGTAACAAAACAAATACTGCTAACTTCAATAATTAAATAACAAAAATAATAACAAAATGGCTTACGTGACCTTAATAGCGATCAACACTGATAGTCACAATACGTCCGTACACTATAAGATTTGACTAGCAATAACGTCCCGAACTTCTCAAGCACCCTCTTTATATAGCCTGTCAACAGGGGCTGATGACGAGGCATCGTGACTCCTTACAATATCATTAATTTTTGGTAACACAATATTGTGATTTAAATAATTGGATACAAGCACGAGGCCCACCATACCTCGATCTTTAGCATTTAATTACGAGTTGGTTAAAATTTCTTAAATTTAATTTATAGACATTATGAGCGATGATTATGATGCTTATGGATGATGATGATATATGAGCGATGGCTTATCACGTCTCATTAATACACTTCAAGAATTGTTTAAAAGAAAAGAGGCCAATTTAACCTGTCACCTTTAAACTTATGTGTGAAGGTGTATTCCGTCTAGACAAACCCATTCACACGTAAACACACGTCACAACTTTGAAAACGGTTGATCCTACCTGCAATACATCATTAAATCTTGCGTAGGATGAAAATGAATATTAATTCACTATCCCCGGTATAAAAACCTCGGGAGCTCACACTGCAATCACAAACGCAACCTTTCTTTTGGAGAGATATTCCGATATCATCATGAAAACCCTGGTGTTATTCTATTTGGCTGCCATATGGGGATTGTCTGAGGGTCAAGTAGGACCTCAAGCTTACTGCGGCAGGACTCTGGCTCAGACCCTGGCGTACTGGTGCCGGGTGGTTCAGGAAGAAGGGGCAACAAAGAGATCTGATGTCTCAGTTGGAGCAGGTGTTTTCGATTCTCTTCGGTGGACGTGGCTGGCATTGGGAGAAGCGAGAAGGAAACGAGGCATCGTCAAAGAATGCTGCGAAAAACGCTGCACCGTTGATGTACTCCTCACTTACTGCTAAGTCTTCAAAACTATTAATTTGAGATTGTTTATTAATGTAAAGCTGTAAATAAATGATGCAAAATATCTAAGTCCAATTTTATTTGTTAATACCACAGTACCTGGATGACCGAGCTTTGCTCGGTTTTTTTTTTTTTTAATTGTGTTTTTTGGAAATTATATTTAAGTACGAATTACTAATATTAAAATGATGAAATATGAATAATGTTACTTAACAACGCCATCTGCTGTTGTGTCGTTAAAGCAATTAGTTGCTCACAAAAAATAGTATTATTATTCGCCAATTCGCCAATAGATGTCAAGAAGAGTCTACTCAAACGCCTCCTTTTGGTTATTTTTCTTCCAAATGACATTTTCTAAAAATGATTCCTAGCTAGATCGATTTATCGCCCCCGAAAACCCCTATATACTAAATTTTATGAAAATCGTTGGAGCCGATTCCGATATTCCAATTATATAGATAGATAGATATATATATATACAAGAATTGCTCATTTAAAGATATAAGATTAGCATAACTACCACGGCGATAAAAATAAGTTAATAAATAAATACTCGTAACATATGTATACCTATAGTTCAGGCCCTATATTAAGATACGAGCCTTGTGTCGTGGGTATCAAAAACTACAAAAACTTTTCGATCTCACAAACATCTAGATCTGATTCAAATATTTTTGATTTTTATTGCTTTCGTAGTCTACAACAAACACTTTTTTTTAGGTATAGGTACTAGTCTTTAGTGCATCGTACGATTAAGAGTAGACTTGCTTCGGCAGTACATATACTAAAGAGTAGCCGAGCCAAGCGTTACTGGGTTTCTATCGTTAAGTAATCTTAAGCATGAAAATTTGTTCGAAAAAAGATTAAAACCTCGCCCTTTATTTCCTGGACAAATACATATTTGTTTGTACGCACAAAGAACTTAATTCTATTAAAACCAAAGTGGATTAAATGGAAATATTTCGGCAAATCACAGTGATAACGCAAAAATAACAGAATATAAATTAGCATTTATATCCAAATGTGGATTAATACAATTAGTTAAGTGAACGCTCTTTGCTTGCTGGGTAAAACTTTTCTTAATAAATTCAAAACTAACTTGGGGTCTTCTTTCAGCACTTTTAGATTAAAAACTTACAAAATGGCGCCTGAAGCAAAACGCTTAGCATATATTCTGGATATTTTAGTTGAGAGACCAAAACTTTTATTATTAAAAATCTTGACACCGCCACGTGGCTCTGGCGGCATGTATGGCGTGCGATCAAAAGGGCCTGGGTTAGATTCCGGGGTCAGAAAAGAGTTGTTGAATTTTTCCTTTAGTTAATTATAGAAATTGCCAGTATATGGAAATATGGCCGGTAAGCTAGAATAAACTCACGCTCGTGAAAGTTAAAACAGATTTGTCGAAGTGTAAGTAAGTATAACTTGAGAAAAGCAAATGACGAACTGTAAGGTATATCGCATATGTATATAGCATCATTTAAAAAAAAAGCTAAACCAGTTTGTTAAATAAAATAGTGGTTAGTAGAACTTATTATTTTTATTTTAAACATATGTAGTTCACTAGCTTGAGTTTAAATTATGTTGGTGTAACATTTTAAAATAGTTTCGGTTATACATGAAATATGTAGGAAATAAATAATTCCTTAGGTTCTCAACAGTTTTTCGGGATATAAAATTGCCTATCAATAACTTCGCCAAGCATTAATCCATGCAACGATGGAAATCGGCTCTTTTCAGTGTCAGTGTGTCACTGAATGCAGGCCACATCCAACAGGACTACAGAAGACTTTGGGGAACCGTCCCTTGACTGATCATGATGATAATTGTTTTTAAGGATTAGTCACAGCCAAACTTACTCCAACTTACTTAAGAGTCGTGTTGGCCTCGAGGTTTGGGCACGCGGTTGAGAATCTGACGGTCGCGGGTTAAAACCCCAGGCATACACCTCTGACTTTTCGAAGTTATGTGTGTATTCAGAAAGAATTATCACGCACTTTAACGGTGAAGGAAAACATCGTGATGAACCCGCACACCTAAAAGTTATTAGGAATTTCATAGGTGTGTAGTCCGCCAAACCGCACTAGGCCAGCGTGGTGGAATAAGACCTAAACCCTCTCATTTGTAGAGGAGGCCCGTGCCCAGCTGTGGGACTTATATGGGCTGATGATGATGATGAAACTTAGTCCAATACAGATTTAATCTGAAAAATTTATTTCATTTGTACATGCAAATTTTGCCAAATAGTTGTTGATTGGCTATATAGATAGATTAGCAAAGATAGTATATAAAGAGAGACTGAATTCATTAGTAATAAACCCAAATTACTATGCAATTGAATCACTGTCGCCAAAAACAAATTGTAAACCAATAAAACTCGCATCCAATTACCAATAAAAGAACGTTTGAAGGAGAAACTCCGAGCAGTGAGCACGTTTATTAACATTCGTCGAGCGTGGAGGGAACGACGCACAATCAAACATGGTGGAGAATATAAAAAATCCACGACAAATTGCAAGTAACTCGACTGTGAAGAGTTACCTTCTCTTATTAAAGGCTGGGACGGGTAGAATGTATGTAATCACGTTTTTATTAAATGCACGACTGCCTCGTGGTCTCGCGGTACAACTATGTGCCGTGCGATCTAGAGGTCCTGGGTTCGATTCCCGGGTCGGGCAAAGTGTTATTGGGTTTTTCCATTAGGAAATTCTCGGTAACAGCACGGAGTCTGGAAATGTGCCCGAAAAACGGCAATAGGCTCGCCACCTATTACGTGGGACTGATACATACTTGGCGAAATGTGGGTGCAGAAATGCACCTCTGCCTACCCCTTAAGGGAATACAGGCGTGAGTTTATGTATGTATGTATGTATTAAATGCTTGTGGATTGTAACGAGTTTTACTTTAAGAGTGTCTGTATTTTGGTTAGTATGACATGGTATGATTGTGAATACTTTTGATGTAGTTATCAGGAGTTTCTGTGATAATTTAGTTATATACTTGTTTTTACATACTGTCACGCCTGTATCTGCATAGGGATACGCAGGTATGTATTCCTACAGTTATGAAATAATAATAATAAATCTTGTGCGCCACTCACATTTCTAGAGTTCGTGCTACTACATATAAATTTATTATTGACACAGGCATCTACGAGGCCCTCAATAATGCCATATACTTAAATAAACTTGGTGCTCTTATGTTATTTACGGATTTTCTAACAATATTATTATACGAGTAAGTATAATCATTACGATGTGGTAACATAAAGGATTGTCATAAAATTGCAAAGAGTAGCTATAGTTGTAATTGTATTATGATGTATTCAAAATATCACAGTGTAATGCGTAAGTTGAGTCAGCAGTAGGAGAGCAGCACGTCCTGCGTGCAGGGCTGGTCGCAGCACTCCTCGATGATTCCGCGCTTGCCGCGACCTCCTCCCAGCGACATCCAGCGCCAGCCGCCAGCGTACTCATCGGCGCTGACGTCACCAGCTCGCTTCACCGCCACCTCCTCCACTTCCTGGCACAAGTACGCCATGGTCCGCGCCAATTGCCGGCCGCAGTAAACACGAGCCTCGCCTGAACTCTGCGACCACAGCGCAACCAAGACTGATAAGACCAGAAACCATTTCATTTTGGTAAATGGATAGAAGAGATGTTTCCGTTGTAATAATGAAGATGTCAATGATAGAATTTTGGAATGTTGCGGTTTTATAAATGAAATTTAGTAATTATTATTCATGAATGAGACCTACGCGATCCTGTTGATACAGTACAGGTGGGAGGACTTCCTAAATGTCGAGAGATTTCACGTCTCATTGAAGCCTCACTGACTTAAATAATATTTAATATAACGTTTGTGAGGTCATAAATCTAGGTTGTATCAAGACTTGTAACCTTCGGTTAGAATTTCAGCACATAGTAACACACGCCCACGAGACAGCCAGACACCATTGTAGCCAAGATACCCACGTCTGAATATTAATTATATCCACATCATATATAATGGCACAATTACCAAAACCTATCACATTCTCTCACTCACTATCAGAGTAGCATCAGCTCCGCAGCTCAACTCCTTAGCCATGAAGTTCTCCCTGGTCTTGTTGTTTTTAATTGCCTTGTGGTCTCTCAGTGGAGGCCAGGAGTCTCGCGTGTATTGCGGCCGGGATCTGGCGCGGTCGCTGGCGTACTTGTGTCAGGAGTTGGAGGAGGAGAGCGTGGTGAAGCGAGCTGGTGGCGCGGGGGGAGATATCGCTGTGTACGGAGCTCGTGGCGGGTACTGGACGACGCTGGGGGTGCGAGGCAAGCGTGGGGTGATCGAAGAGTGCTGCTACCAGCCCTGCTCGCAAGATGAACTAATAACTTATTGTTAGCCGGCATGTGATTAGATGGTACCGATTTAAGTCTAAAAATTAAGATAATAAATAAATTTTGGCTATTATTTTGTTAATAATGGTTTTATTCACATATGCTCGTGTCACCGATTAAGTAGGCAGAAGTGAATCTCTCCAACCACATTCCACCAGCTGTTTTAAGTCCAGCGTAATAGGGTTGAGTCTGTTGCCGTTTTTGCGTACATTTCTAGACCCCCAACAATTTTCCACTAAAAAAACTAATGTTCTAGCATAGGAATCGGACCCGAAACCTCTCAATCACAGCAAAACTTAAGCCACAGAACCAACAGTCCATCAGACAGAAAGACTCCAGGTACAATAAAATAATAATTATTTATTTAAGCGGGCCTACTTTTTATGCCTTTCGTTTTCTTTTTTACCCTTTTTCTTAGTGCTTTTCAAAACTATAAGTTTTGGCAAGTTAGTGTTTTTTGTAACATTTTAAAATACCAAAAACACTAGTTTCCACAAAAGTGCGCCAACCCGCCATTTATTTCCGTACGTAAACGTCTTCGGCCTGTGTTTATAGAATCCACTGTGTTTGGAGACAGGCTCAGACATTGTTTATGTCGGGATTTATTCCCAATTTACGTAAGATTCCGTATACAGGTACTTTAGTAGTCTGAAATTTTCGTTTCCTGAAGAAATTGTCTTTAAAGCCGTGTATAAAATTTTATTGCTATTAAATTTTGAAAAAATGTTAGGGATTTCAAAATAACTACGATAATTGATCCTTTTTTTAAGACCCAACAAATTCTTTGTAGCTAATATCAATATTGTAGTGATGACCTCGAAGTATACCTGCGCCCTTAAAATTTCTTAGGAATTTCTTAGGTGTGTAGTCCGCCAACCCGCAAGCGTGGCCAGCGTGGCGGACTAAGGCCTAAACCCTCTCAGTTGTAGAGGAGGCCCGTGCCCAGCTGTGGGAGTTGGGACGTATATGGGCTGATGATGATAATGATGAATATCAATATTACACAAATTGCAAATTTATTGATAAATTTTGCTACCATAAGAATAAATGATAAGAAAAAGGTTCATATGAATTGACTATTTTTTCCGCAGCTGTGCCACGGCTTTAATATAAAAAGACACGCTTAAACTTTAAAACAAAAAAATCCTCTGTATATTTTGAAACATAATTTATTCAAAAAAGAAACCGTAGAGCGTTTTAATAAAGTCACCAAAACAAAATTTCAAGTTTTAAAAAAACCGTTCCAATCCATGCAGACGGTGTGCAATAAAAAAATAATTCAATTGAATGTAATACTTGCGGCGCGTCGCTCCCTAACTTCCAAGAGTTTTCCCATAACATGCAAATGGGGAAAGTTTCGGCTAATTGCCTGCAAGAACGTCGCCACTCGCCGACCTCTTACAAACTCCACAGTTAATTAAACGATCATTCTTTACCGTCGAATTATGTGTATGTATATTGTATATCTATTGGATTAGCTCAATAATTAAATTTTTAGGACTTTTTTGTTAATTTAAGTGCGGGATTCATAGTTTCTTACTTCAGAGTGTAATTTAATTATTCCTTTTTTAGTCTATTTATACGTAAGAATTATTAATTTTATATTTAAAAATATCCGAAATAATATAATTGTAGGATGATTGAATTTGTATTACGCTAAAATAATAAGTTAATAATAAGTTATTGTCGCTATAAATAAAGATTATTCGTATTAAAGCTTTTTTTATAAGTAGTAAAAAAACGTTGTAGCCACGTTTTAAAATGAAATAGGTATCATCTATTTCTTTAAGGTTAGTGTAATAAAAAAGTGATAAAAATGAATATTAGAAAACAGGGGTAGATTCTATTATCTCCCCTATGAACAAAGTTATTTATTATGGCATGACACTTTGGATTTACTTTCACATTCTCGCCCCTCAAATTTAACGCCATTACCTCAAAACCTACGCATGCATATCTTCATAAATTTACTTCACATTCTACGCAGAATTTTATACTTGTCAGTCTTTTTCCTACTTAAGTACGATGGTTATGTAACGATTAAATTCAGTTTTTACTAAAAAAAAATTAATTAAGTTTTAAAGGATTATCGCACCCGTAATTGATGAATAAAAACATTTTGGGCAAATCTACTTGCCGGTAAGTTCTCAACGAGAAATTGTGCTTGACCATTCGTCCTGAGGTCGATTCCCGTATCAAGCAGTGTTTTTTTTTTCATTAAAATGTCGAATCCGGTAATATGCCGGAAATATGCCTGGTGCACAAATGCACCCAAATGCTTCCCGTTTAGATGGTACCTCAAAATCCCATGCACCTAAACTTAATGGTCTCTCCATCAGACTTCTCTCTATTACATTTACAAAATATAAAAAACACGCCAGATCACGTTACATAAATCCAATCTATCCGTTACACCATAAGATATTTTTTATCCCGAAATAGAATCTCATTCCCGGGGGAAAGCGTTCGATACCGAGTCAATAAAACTAAAAGAGTAATGGTGGCCATCACTCCAGTCTACTGCGTCTACACCAGCACCATGACACGCCAGTTAGCTGTCACTCCATCATATAGGATTACATTAAATCCCACCGAAATTGGATATTTTCCTGCAAGCTAGGGACGCGAGGTAAAAGGTTTGCATACTATAAATAACTTAGAAACAATTGGTTTATTTCAAACAATTTTTTGTGAAAAGTTTTACGATTTAATACATCATAATTTTTATTTTAGCTTGAGATTACTTAGAAAAGATTTTTGTCTCATATTTAGATCATATTCCGTTCCAGTGATAATCCATGGGTAATTTCTTTAAGGTAAAATATTATTTATTCCTTTTTTACATTACTGGATTCCTTTCCAATTGATAAGCTTCTAAAATATACCCAACGTTATTTATTCTAAAACATAATTCTACGCCTGTCCTATAAAAATAGCAAAATGCATAAAGTTAGCTACAAATCATTATCTACCAAACACTTCGGATGTAAAGAGTTAGGCTGAAATACAAAAATAGTAATGATACATTAAAATAAATAATAATAATGAAATAAACATCAACATTTAAAAATGATACAGGTACCTACTCGTAGAACAAATTAGTAAACAACAACATTTTGTGCTACATATGTGTATATTGATTACCTACATATATATTTGCATAGAACGGAACGTGAATAACATCATTCGTTCAGAAATAAAAAAATAGGCATAGCTTGAAATAAGCATTTCGAAAGAAACTGGTATTTTTAATAGTGTTCCAATATCAGATAAGAAAATTACAATTGAGCACCTCAATTAAAAAGAGTAATTAGTTTTTTCCCGGGATGACAATGCAGAATTGACAGATGAAGTTTTGACGCATTATGTCTCCAGAAATTTCGGAACGGATCGACAACCGTCAAAAAAACTACGTGCGTACGTGCAAACAAGACGTGAATTTAACAAAATTAAAACAGTTTTTGAAATAAAATAAGTAGTCCACGCGAGCGCAAGCAATGGCTGGGAAGCTCAACAAATTCGAAACGCCCAGCTCTGCCAGCTCCGATAGGTAAACCGCCTGCTAACTTTATGAAATGTTTGTTTGAACAGCTGGCTCGTGGTGTGAAATAAATTCGCAACAGCGCATCCGTTTTCAGTGTTAGCTTAGTCATCATAGTGTGTGAGAGGTGTTTTCACGTGTCGTGCTAAAGTGTGGGAACCAATTAATCGTATTATTTTGGAAATAACGCTCGCTGTACATAACCTCAATGCACGCATTGTGGTTTTATTTTTAGAAAATTATTTAGTACGTTAGCTGTGCGCTTGCCGCGATACAGTCAGGGTGCGATTGAGCACGTGCTCGTGCTTGCTCCAGGCTACAGGGCCTGCCTCGCACGCCAAGGGTCAGGATTCAGCAAGACATGGATTCAGGGCCATTGGTCATCGGAAACCCGTAAGATATTTTACTGATGGCACAATACACTGTGTTTGTGACTAGTCGTGATCCATACAGCTTCGCCTGCAGTTTTACAAATGCTTATTTCATCAAGAAATGCTTGCTTTTTGTAACCTAAACATTGCATGGTTGTATTGAAATATAGTGAATAATTCATGTAAAACTTGACAGAAAAACACCCTCTCAGCCTCTGCCTGTGTCAGGAAACACTTAATGGGTACAGCAACTTAACATTTAATTCATGTTCACATAACAAGAAATCATAACAAACACAATATAAACATAAAAGTAGATGACCTTCAAATTGATAAATCTGTCCAGTTTGTGTAAAGTTTATTTTTCATATAGCACAATCACTACTGATAATGATGATAAAATGTTTAGATAAATTGCTTCAAAATAAACAATCACCTCATATTTCTGGAATATTCACATCTTTTTTTGCATTGGAGAACATGAATGAAATAAAATAACAATTGAAATTGTCAATTGACAGAATCCCTTCACTATTGTGACCTTGAACTTGAATGAAATATTAATATCACAATTGTAGTTTTACCCTCATATAGTTAAAAGAAGGAACATTATAAAACATAAATTTACAATTTGTGCTATGATGAAAGTCAGCTAACGTCATTCCTACAGCAATACTTGTTAAATGCATTGTAAACAAATCATTTTTAAAAATATTATCAAATACCTTGAAGTGTTTGGACAACATTTAGGATGCGTTGAAAGTCTGCTTCATCCGGGTATTAAGTGTAATTATTTTTATCACATACACATTTATGGTTGTAGAAAAATGGAATTAGTAATTTTAAAAACATAGATTTTTTACATACAGAATCCACGACAACTACATTTACAACAACTGGTGTTGATATTTTCTCTTGTTTATAAAGTAAAATTACACTTTTAACTTGACATGTTTACTGTTGCTTACACGGCCATTTCTTATCTTGTTATCAAAATGTGTATTGTTTATAAAATAACTCTACACTTGTGAGTGCATTGTAAAGCATATTTACTTTATATTCAAAGTGTTTTCAAATTACACTTTTATCAAACACACAAAAATTAATAAGGTCACATTATGTAATTGTATTCATTTATCAACTTTTTTTTAACATAATATATTATATACATATAAAACACAGTCTAGGCATTAAATGTTATGTAACTATATTGTACCACTATTAACTGAACTATGATAAAGAAAATAACATTAATTTAACTACTGCTTCGCAACACAGTAAGGAAGTTCATTACCCTATAATTAAAGTAAACAATAATAAATTAAAATCATTATGAAAACATACATTATACAATTATTTATAGTACACCAAAGCAACAGACAGATAATTCATGCTGCATGTTAAGATATTGCTTTGACCTCCGGCAACAAGGATTTGTAGTATATTGAATATATAAATAAACTGTTCATAATGATTCTGTTACTAACAAAATACTTATAAAATTGTCACATAGACTAAAATGATGATAAAATGTTAAGAATGAATAGTTTTTTTTCAAAATACAATTTAAAGTAAAAAATTCAATGACAAAAGTGTCAAGTAAGGTTATTACAACCAGTTCCCAGTGTTACTTGATACATTCATGTCATTTTTCCACATTCTTATTATTAATAGGTAATAATATATTTTCATTATCAGTAATATTTTGTTGTATGTGTCTGATAAACTTTATTGTTGGGTTTTAGGATCCGGTACAGTGGCATTGCTTATTGGTCAAGAGCAAATTGATATCTTTATTAAAATAAAAGTTATTAAAATCTTTACAATATAGAGACATCCAATCTAATTTTACTGAATTAATATGATGACAAATTTAAAGTTGTTACTATAGTTTTCATTACTATATTTAGTAATTGGTTTGGCACAAATTTAGTTTATTACTATTATTTACTACCAAAAAACATAGAAACTGCTTTGATGACAAGTGTGTAGGATGAGGTCAAGAGATCCTGAGTCCAATTCCCAGGTCGGACAAGGAGTTATTGAGTTTTTCCATTAGGAAATTTTCAGCAGATATATGGAGTCTTAGCTTGCACATTTTGTGTGGTTGTAGAAATGCATCTCTGCCAACCCCCGGCTGATAAAATACAGTAGCAAATAAATTAAGATTATTTTTAACTAGTATTATTTAAGTTATTTTTATAACTGAAGGTCTTTGTAGTGATAAATTATTTACGAATAATGCACTCACTCTTTCAATGCCATATGATAATGTAATTATGCAAATCATTTCAGATTTTATTATGATAAATAATGGCTATGAAAGCATAAATTTCATGGTTATAACAGATTTGGAAAAAATGAGCTCACTGTGTGATATGGTGTTGGATTTATTTAATTGGTTTTATATTTAACTAGCACTGAAACCTGGCACCATCAGAAATGAAACTAAGTAGCCTATCTCCTTTCGAAAGTCCAAACTAAATCATCCACATTGATCCAGGAAATTAGGTGTAAAACCTATAAACAAACAGATTATATTATAGTGTAGATTTATTGGCTAGACAAATAGTAATGTGAGATACAGAATTGCCACTCTTTGAAATAATAATTGGGGACATTTGGTTTGTCATGCAAGACGATCGAAATTTGCTTTCATTTACTGAAGAATTTTATATTTCATGTAATAGTCTTAGTTTTGTCACAATAATGTCTTCTAGCTTTTTTATTGTGAATTTAATTAAAAAAAAGTTTATATGATTTACTTTGGCAATATGCCATGTGTAAAAGAAATTACTTTCATTTACGAATCGTACCTATTAGTTTTTCTGGCAGCGAATTTTGCTAAATTAACAACTTCAGCCTTCCTAGATATAGACTATTTTAAAAAGTCATTAAAGTATATTTAGTAGTTGTTTTAGTCACTAAACTCTTTCGAATTTGTTATGAAAGTATAGTAATTTTATGTAGGAAAAACATTAAACATTCTGTCTATGTGTTGCTTTAAGACAGAGATTCCCAAACTCTTTTGTTTCATAGACCACTTTCAAAATTTTGATGGACCCGGTGGACTCCCTGCGGCTACATTACTACCTATTCCCAAATCTAAAAAAATAAAAAAAGATGCGTTGCACTGATTATGGAATATGCAAGTTTTTAGTGGGTTAGTACTTCGAAACCAAATAAAAATAAATTTTAATGGATCCCCCGCTTACGATTGTGGACCCCAATTTTTTGTCACGCCCAACGTAGACCCCCGTCGAGTCTCTCGTGGACACCTGGGAGTCCACCTGGACCACTTTGAGAATTACTGCTTTAAGATGTACATATCTTAAAAGTACTGTTGGAGAGTGTCGAGTGAAAAAACGGTGGGAGTCTTACGTTACTTGATACTATGTTTGGACGAGACCGTACTTCCCATCAGCTGCGGGATGTTACTTCGCCGTTTCAATCAAAAAAAATATCGGTGTAATAAATTTGGGGAAAATGATGAAAATTATAAACAAATCTTTTTAAAAACGATAATATATTATAAGGATATTAACTTTTACATTTTAATGTAGACTGCGTAGCTTCCACGCCCGATTTTTATGAATTCTGGTAGATACTCGTATATATGGATGAAGAGAGCAATATAGTAGTTTTTATAGCGATAAAATATTCACTTATATTATTTTATAACATTAGTTGACAGTAGAATTATTTCAGGTAAATCAAACACATAATTACCATTCAGCTGACTCATGCAGATATTATTACAAACACAGTTTGTAATACATATACCTGAATGAAACAATGCTTTAATACAATAATATTTATGTTTATCATATATTGATTAATTTCAATTGTATATGCACTGCTTTTGATTCCTATCACAAATTTTTAGATAGGATTTCGTGGCATTGACATAAAAAATCTCGTAACGGAAAAGTCAATTATTCTGCCCGACACATAATTTGGACCTGGGATCACACGAACCTCACTTAGCCACAAGACTGATGAGTATATGTTTATCCTTACACCACAGGGTATACAAATTTAAATTTGAATCCTAAGTTACAAGGAGTTCGTAATTTTAAATATTTTTTCTCGGAGATGTAAAGATTGATTTTTAATTGTTAATATATTAAAGTTTAAAATATAAAATAATTTTATTACGATCACATTAGTCATTAGTCAATATATTTGCAAATATTAAATTAAAACGGCCCCAAAAAGAAATATATTGCTTAGGTCAATGACATGTTATGGGAGATAACATTGTAGCGAATTAATTGGATGATGAAACTGCTAATATTTCATTTTTACAAGTAGAATCACACGTGCCAAGAAATTACCAAGAGTTTTAATATTTTATTGAAATATCTTTAATCTATATTTATTTTTAACCATCTGTATCAACTTGGCGGGTAATGCATTTGTTTTGCGTAAAAATAGTTTACTGTTTTAATAATATTACATCATTAGTAATTTGTCGCGTTTTATCTCTTTTTAGGGTTCCGTAGTGAACTCCCAGAACCCTTATAATTTCGTCATCCCCGTCGGTCCGTCCTCGGGTTACCTTCCAAAAAGTTAGTACTAGAAAGATAAAACTGCATTATGTGTATTTACCAGGTCTACAAAGTGCTTAAATAAAATCACGAAATTTTTTTTTTTTTTTTTGGGGGACCGCCTTTAAGCGTAAAGCGGGGATGGTATTTTTCTCTTGCGTATACGCCATAGTGTGGGATATCATTAGATAGGTCTTTACAAACATTGAATGCTTGCTAAGGCAATTTCTTAATTTAAGTATCCGTTTGCGAGAAATTTAACCTTACGTAAACATCAGTAGTAATCTTATCATAAACATCATAAGAACTTTTATCACTTCCGATAAAGGGACTTCGCAGTGTATTAATACACATGATTGAAGAATTGTGCCCTCGGCTAGTTTTGACGTGTCAGTAATCTGATTAAATGGGTCAATATGTCAATAAAAATAAGTTGTTTGCTAAATATGATGTATCGATGCCTAAATTGATATACAATGATGTTTTGTTATTGGAAAGATTTACTTGTAATGTACGCTTGCATGGAAGTCTTTCAAGTGATGTCGAATTTATAATAATTATACACTTTACGCAAATATTCCCGGAAATTATGGTAGAGGTGTACTTATGCACCAAGGTTTTGCCAGTTCTGTCGGAGGAGGCCAGTGAATTGCTGTTTTTGGGAAGTTCAAAACTCTGTTATACATCTATAGCTAATTAGAATAACAACTAAATAATCCATTGACAAATTTACCACAAATTCACCAGGCTAATGGATTTTTTTTTAATTGGTTGGTCAATGGCCAAACATGGTCTCCCGTCAATATCGTACAGAAATAGTCAACCAGAGGAATACCCTCAAATTATTTTTATTCTACTTTGATAAAAAAACGACGTAAATGATTTAAATGGGCTCTTAAACATGCATGACATTGATGTATGATTTATTAATGACCCAGTATCATTATCTCGTATTGATGTGTCTACAGACAGACATTTTAAGATAAAAATATCAGATGACACATCAAACTGCGCATCGAAATATTTATAAGAAATTTTTGTTCAGACCAATACTCTTATCAAATCCAAGGTTATCAGAAAATGTGAAAAACATTTGGGGACAAAGCAATGATTAGGTATGTCTGCTGAGACATGTGTCAATCAGCGTCCCGTAGACTTTGGAAAAAATTGCAAGCCACCTCTTTGAGATCTTAAACAACTACGTGAAAAGGTCAGAGCTTTAGGTAATTCTTCACTTGTTCATTGCCATATGATAGGTAGGACTAGACTTCGAATACGCTGTTTAAATCTATACTAATATATAAAGCTGAAGAGTTTGTTTGTTTGGTTGAACGCGCTAATCTCAGGAACTACTGGTCCGATTGGATTAATTCTTTCAGCGTTGGAAAGCCCATTTATCGAGGAAGGCTATAGGCTATATAACATCACGCTACGACCAATAGGAGCGGAGCAGCAATAAATAATGTTTTAAAATCGGGGGTATTATTTCCTTTTGAGATCTTCCGCTGCGTGTGATGCGGAAACGGTTAAAGTTTCGCTAAAATAATGTATGACAGAATTGTTCCCCTTTAAAAGTTCTAAAAAAAAGTCCGCGACAGCATCTGTCTATCTTTTAAGGTTGGCTCACTATAACCTTTTTTATGCTAACCAAATTTGTTCTAAAATAAAGCATTATTTGTGAATGGTGTTTTCACGTCTATTTGACCGATTTGAATGATTTTTTGGTATGGACATAAATGGGACTCTGTGGAGTAAAATAGACTACAAATTATTTTCTTTCTGAACCCAACCATGTAGTCTACGCGGACGGAGTCGCGAGCAAAAGCTAGTTTCTTAATATATCAGCCACATTTTCGTAAACACTCGAATTTTTAATCTAGTCATGAGCTATACTTTACACGACTACTATAACAGTTTAGAAGTGTGCTTAGTCATAAAAATTAAAGTAGGACTTTCAATGCGCATGTTTCGTTTTAGAAAACTTGGCACCGTACTCCTTGTTTCTCCGATCGATATTATTGTGTGTTGAACTCGAATCACCTTTTCACCTTCAATGGCACTAGTTAAAATAATAGTAATTTGTTTCCACTGAACTCAAATGTTTACAAACGAACATAAAACAGCTTGCAAACGTATATGTACTGCGCAAGATGACGCTGAGTATTTTAATAACATACAAGTATGTGCCGTGGGATCTAGAGGTCCTGGGTTCGATTCCCGGGTCGGGCAAAGTGTTATTGGGTTTTTCCATTAGGAAATTCTCAGTAACAGCACGGAGTCTGGAAATGTGCCCGAAAAACGGCAATAGGCTCGCCCCCTATTACGTGGGACTGATACATACTTGGCGAAATGTGGGTGCAGAAATGCACCTATGCCTACCCCTTCGGGGAATACAGGCGTGAGCTTATGTATGTATAACATATAATAAGAAACGTGTTTATTAGATACTTATGTTTCAATACTTAATGATATTGGTACTTAAGAATGGTGATTGGTTATGACAGTGCTTTGCAGAATCAGCTAGTATTAATCCCATTTTACCAGTCGAAGTAATTGTTAAGAACTGCATTACTCTTTAAAAGAAAACAAAAATTAAGCTTCTGGTCCTAAATTCAATGTTTACTAAGTATTTATAATCATAACCAGAAACAAAAAGTCTATATCATCATCATCATCAGCCCAAATACGTCCCACTGCTGGGCACGGGCCTCCTCTACACCTGAGAGGGTTTAGGCTTTAGTCCACCACGCTGGCCTAGTGCGGGTTGGCGGACTACACACCTACGAAATTCCTAAGAACTTTTAGGTGTGCAGGTTTTATCACGATGTTTTCCTTCACCGTTAAAGCAAGTAATAATTCATTGGGAATACACACATAACTTCGAAAAGTCAGAGGTGTGTGCCTGGGGTTCGAACCTGCGACCGCAGAAATTCTCGACCGCGCGCCTAAACCTCGAGGCCATCACTGCTACTAAAAGTCTATATATTGCACAGTTAATTGAAGAGGAAATAGTAAAAAAGTAACATATCTAAATAATTTGAATAACCTTTTACCCGCTGAATGGGAAACTAGATGCAACAAGAAAAGCCGTAAACATGTGCTAAATACGACGGCATATAAAATTTAATAGTCGTGTATCAATTCGGTCGCGTGAGGTTATCCTGGCGAGTTGAGAAGGTACACAGACCATACTCGTGGCATTATTTGCATGGATATATAAATGAGCCATGCTATACCAGTTGTAAGGAATTGATGGTCTCATTGTTTAAGTACTTAATTGTCTCAACGACGCTGATTACTAAATTAATGTTAAATGCCACACGATGTGTTCCGGCAGTGTTTTAAATGGCATCTTTACGGTTACTAAAAAGGGGTGGATTGAGACTGACATTATTTATGATTCTTGACGCTTTTGTTAAAATAGATTGAGAAGAAACTAAGACGCAAGCATGAACTAGATGTATGAATCATAATGAACTTAAAATTAATTGGGAATTCATATCACATAGATTAACCGTCAACAAACAATTATAAATGGGTGCTGCAACAAATAATGAAAAGGATAATTCACTTGTAATAGTATTGCAGTCATGCATCATTAATAAAACAGCTGACATAAGTTTCTTTAGTTATGTTACTAAAGTTTTGTTAATTATTTGTAATGACATCGTTTTTTGTGTATTAGTATTTACATGCAAAATATTTTTTGCTTGGAATGCTCTTAAAGAAATTAGAAGACCAACAAAACTATGATACAGAGTTTTTCATTGCGAATTAAGGACTCGAATCTTACCATTTTTTTACATAAATCCTACCCATACATTTGTTTATTAAAACCCTTCCAGCAAACATACTATATCTATCATAACGCTAAAGGTTCATGAAATTATTTATCAATATCCTAACTCATATTTAATCAGGAAACATAAGTGCATGTTCTGTAGATGAAATAAGATTAAGTATCAGGTACTATGACCTAACAAGCAGTGATGGCCTTGAGGTTTAGGCGCGCGGTCGAAAATTTCGGTGGTCGCAGGTTCAAACCCCAGGCACACACCTTTGACTTTTCGAAGTTATGTGTGTATTCACAATTAATTATCACTTGCATTAACGGTGAAGGAAAACATCGTGATAAAACCTGCACACCTAAAAGTTCTTAGGAATTTCTTAGGTGTGTAGTCCGCCAACCCGCACAAGGCCAGCGTGGTGGACTAAGGCCTAAACCCTTTCAGTTGTAGAGGAGGCTCGTGCCCAGCAGTGGGACGTATTTGGGCTGATGACGAATATGACCTAAAAAAGGCTAAGCGATTGACAGGCTTCTTCAATGTGTTTTGCTTGGGATAGATAAATTATGGATCGTGGTCATTTGCGTGTAGTTAAGAAAAACAGGGCTAGCAATGGAATGATATAGGCTGATAATTATTTGAAGTATAATAATAATATAGCCTTTTTATTTCCTTAATAATAGTATGTACAAAGTAGTAGTTTCTTTTTTTTTACAAAAAATTGATAAAAATACATGCATTTTTTTTATATTTTTTAAATGATATAATATAATTAATTACTAAGGACCTCTTGACGAGTATAGGCCTCCTCCATCTCTCTCCATCTCTTCCTGTCTTGTGCTACCTCCATCCATATTGCAAATTATTTTAAACGTTTCAACCAAAGCTAGTATTGCATAATAAAACCTATAGACAATATATTCAACGTTTTATTGACACAAAACAAATTGCCATCGTGCAGCTAATATACAATGATTTAGAATTAACAGCGGCCTCAAATATTCAACAATGATTTCTCATGCGGAACCTTCGCTATAGGAATAAGCCTGAGGAGTTCTTCTAAAGTTATTCTCAAGGGACCTTAAATACCATTCTTATTTAATTCTGCTGCTATCAAAAAACCTACGTCTTTCAATGAATACTCAACGCCATGTACAATATAATATGTTTTTTACATAAGCAAGATCTATCTCTACTTTACTCTATCACGACAATCCCCATCGAACAGCACATAGTTTTCCCACCACACTGCCTAAAATTTGCTGAAACTCAAAAATTTGTAGTAAATATTTTTAATAAGTTGTTATTCGTTTCAGTGACACCGAATTGGCTTTGGAGTTGAGCGAGCAAGTGTTTTTGGATGATGATGAGTATGCCACCAGGGCACCGGCGTCGCCCACTACAGTGCCCAATGTGCGACCATACAGACCACCTTCTACTGGTAGGTATTCTTGTTATAGTTTTGTAATTTCCATTGACCACATTCAGAAATTATCATCATTAACAGCTTTTCTCACGTCCATGGACATAGGCCTTTCCTATGGCACGCCACTGGGCTAGATCTTCGGCGCTTCTCATACAACCGCTGCCAGACATCTTGCGTATATTGTCATCCTACCTTCCCAACGGGCGTCCTACGCTAAGTTTGCCGAGCCGTGAGCCGTGAACCGTGGACGTAGAAATGCAACATGCTCATAAAAACATCGATTTCAAAAACATCGATAGTTATGAACCATATATCGATGTTTGTAAAAATCATGGTATCGTTTGTATTTCTAACTACGTTAGGCCAGCTTGCTGGATTAAGTACTTACCCAAAAGAGTAGTTAGTCTTCTCTATCATCTAAAGAGGACATTAGAGGAAGCTTGCAACAATCTTTATAATAATCCATATAAAACTGATTTCATCGATGATCGCTATACATCCATTTGTTATTATATATACAATAGGGAAATATATATCTGTTACTGCCTGGAATACGAATCTCAAAGTGCGCTTATGAATCACGCAATTATTTTTAATATACAAAAAGTACGTCTTCAATGTTCAACTGTGCCAAATTTCATGACGATTGTCATTACTATAGTTTACGGAGAAGTGACTGAGTCAGTCACGGAAATCTTGAAGGAATTCAGCTAACCATATACCATGCCGGCCCTACAAACCATATTCTCGTATTTTATTTATTTATTTACACTTTATACAACTAAACACATAATTGTAAGGGTGGACTTAATGCCTAAGGCATTCTCTGCCAGTCGAACCTTGGGTGATGCAGAGATGATGCATAGTAGGTGTGCAAATAAAATCATTTATAAATATACACATATTATAAGCCAATATACACTGGTAAAGAAAATAAGTAATGAATTTAATGTAATAGTAGCTATAATAGTAAATATGTAAATATTATATGAATATAAATATTATACATACCAAAATACTATAATACATACATAAAAATAATACTATTATGAAGATTCACAGATTCTCTTTAGCAGCAACTCACGAACCTTTGACTTGAACGACAGACGAGACTTACACATCCTCATCTCTAGGGGAAGGGCATTCCATAAAAGACTAGCCTGTATGAGGAAAGAGGAGTGAACAAGACTAGAGGTATGAGAAGGACAGAGAAGAAGGAGATTATACACATCCTATACACTTCCTAGTGTCTATAA
The DNA here is from genome assembly GCA_907164795.1 of Hemaris fuciformis. Taxonomy (NCBI): domain Eukaryota; kingdom Metazoa; phylum Arthropoda; class Insecta; order Lepidoptera; family Sphingidae; genus Hemaris; species Hemaris fuciformis. Next base: position 1,300,438 of record OU015445.1, read on the forward strand.
GTACTATATTGTATTGTATAAAATGTTTTAATTTAAACCATATTACTTTAACATAAAAGACAATCTGTTAATAATAATTTTCATCAATAAAATTTAACTAAAATCATAACATAAAAGAAAGCTTCGTCGGGACTTAAAACAGCTGTTATTTTATCGTATTTCTCAGGCATATTCAAAGAAATAAATAGATATCCCCACAAAAAGATACTAAAACTAAATATCAAGCGGTCTAAATCACGGATACAGTTAATTCATGCACAAAATACAGCACTTACAGTTTTCAAAGTTCAAAAATCTTTAAAACTACATATAACCTGTTTTTTATGTGTAATGAACCGGGACTTGCAGTGGCTCCCTCCCTGTTCATTAAGTTGTGATAGGTTCTTAACCTCGAAATATTCGTAACATTGATTAGGCGACATTGACCGATCTACGCTTCGAGACGTAGCGCGTTCGCCTCGTGCTGAACGACTGTGAACCGTAAACAGAAGTCTTTTATAAATTCTTTATCACGTGTATCCGTCGTATATTTACGGGGAAAATGTTGTTTTAAACTGTGTTGACTCGTGTCATGATACGCGTGTTTCAAGAGCTAGTAAAATATATTTTAATTCAGTAACGCTGTGATGTTTTTTTATGGATTATACAGTTGTTATTCGAGGGTCACTTTGCGGTTATTTAGTGTGTGTTGTGATAAAAGTTGTATTTGAAAAAGCCTGAGAATTTGGATATTGAAAGTTTGTACCTTTTCTTTATTGAACCACATAATATTTTATGTGCCTCGTGGTGTCGCGGTACAAAAATGTGCCGTGGGATCAAGAGGTCCTGGGTTCGATTACCGGGTCGGGCAAAGTGTTATTGGGTTTTTCCATTAGGAAATTCTCAGTAACAGCACGGAGTCTGGAAATGTGCCCGAAAAACGGCAATAGGCTCGCCCCCTATTACGTGGGACTGATACATACCTGGCGAAATGTGGGTGAAGAAATGCACCTCTGTCTACCCCTTCGGCGAATACAGGCGTGAGTTTATGTATGTATAATATTTTCCAACTTCCTGGATGGCCGGAGCATAAAAGTCGTCATCGACGGTTGTAGCTCCGAGACCAAGACCGTCAATGCTGGTGTTCCACAGGGCTCGGTGTTGTCGCCGACGCTCTTCATCCTGCACATCAATGACATGTTGTCTATTGACAGCATGCATTGCTATGCGGATGATAGCACGTGTCATGCGCGATACATCGGCCAACGGAACGCCTCTCGGAATTCAATAGAGGAAAGTCGGTATAAACTTGTGTCTGAAGTCGAAAGCTCTCTGGGGCGGGCTTTTGAATGGGGAGAAAAGAACTTGGTTCAATTCAACCCATTGAAGACACAAGTTTGCGCGTTCACTGCTAAGAAGGACCCTTTTGTCATGGCGCCACAGTTTCAAGGAGTCACTCTCCATGTTTCCGAGAGTATTGGGATACTCGGCGTCGAAATTTCGAGCAAAGTGCAGTTTAGGAGTCATTTGGAGGACAAAGCCAAGTTGGCCAGCAAAAAGTTGGGCATCCTGAACAGAGCCAAGCGGTACTTCACGCCGGACCATAGATTGACGCTTTATAAAGCGCAAGTCCGGCCTCACATGGAGTACTGCTCTCATCTCTGGGCAGGGGCCCCCAAATACTTGCTCGACCCACTTGACTCCTTGCAGAGGCGTGCATTTCGAATCGTCGATGATCCCAATCTCACGGACAAAGTGGAGTCGTTAGGACTGCGGAGAGACTTCGGGTCTCTCTGTGTGTTCTATCGACTCTTCCATGGGGAGTGTTCTGAGGAACTGTTCAGCATGGTACCGTCGTCACCTTTTTACCATCGCACTACCAGACATCGCAGTGGAGTTCATCCATACTACCTGGAGACAATCCGTAGTAGTACGGTGCGTTTCCAGCGTTCCTTTCTACCACGCACGTGCAAGCTCTGGAATGAACTCCCCCCTGCTTCGGTGTTCCCCGAGCGCTATGACTTGTCCTTCTTTAAACGAGGCTTAAAAAGAGTGTTCACCACACGGTAGGCAGCGGCTGGGTTATGCCCCTGGCATTACTTTAGTCCATGGGCGGCGGTAACCGCTTACCATCAGGCGGGCCGCTTGCTCGTCTGCCTAATGAGGCAATAAAAAAAAAAAAAAAAAAATTTTTTTTGTTTGTAATTTTACGTTATAAAAATGCCTTCCTCCTTTTGTTGTATTGAAAATGTAAAGGTAAGCTGTTACATGTCTGGAAACTTATGAAAAAGGTTTTCGGACCGTGAATATTTATTTTCTTTCTGATTAATTTCGTTGTGGGTAACAGACAAGTTGGATCCTCGTAGACTCGGTGAGCGTCACTGCTCCGTGTCATTTCTGTGCGTGCTGTCGATCCTGGTATACAGGAGTTGCAGTGGTGGATGTGTTGTGGGATGGTCTCTTACGCATGCCAGAGCTTGGTTAAATAAATAAAATAAATAAATAAATACACCCAACAGTCACATACATAGTTCTGATCCCACACTAAGATATAAGTCTTGTGTCGTGGGTATCAGATACTACGAGAGACTTTTCGGTCTTACATACACCCAGACCCGAAACAAATATTTGTGGATCACACAAACATTTGTCTCGATGCGGGGATCGAACCCACAGCCTCTCGTTTCGCAAGCTGGTGTCTAGCCAACTGCGCCACGGGGCTGTCAAAATGGTATAGTTATAGCTTCTCATATATTGTGGTGACATAAACAGTGGTTAATTAAGGAAAATAAGTTAGTTTTTCATGTCCAGCTGATACTATTGTACTCGTATGGTATTTGCGTACTGCAGTTGGTTGATAAAAAACACAATTATAATTGAAACGTGTTTGACTATTTTTGAGACAATCATTAAAATACGCCAAAAAATTCTGAAAATATTGATCCGCGTGAAAAAAACAATTTAAAAATATTGCTGTAATGTTATGCTTGACTCGACCGCGCGCCGAAACCTCGAGGCCATCACTACTTTTATCACTACGCTATATGTTTATTGGCTGCCTTGGCCTCAAGGAATAAGTGTGCGTCGTGGGCTTGCGAGTTCCTGGCCTCGATTCCCATGCTCGACTTTGGTAAATTGTTTTGGGTTAGCTTGATTTAGTTTTGAAAATACAGGTGGTTATACTTGAGTATAGTAGTGCCTCTACCTATCCTGTCAGGGGTGCAGGTTTGATTCATCATCATCATCTCCTTGCCCTGTTCCCAATTTCATTTGGGGTCGGCGCAGTATGTTTTATCCTTCCACACATCCCTATCAGCCGTTATGTCTTCATTCACCCGTTTTTCTTTCATATCTTCAGTCACGCACTCCATCCATCTTTTCTTTGGCCTTCCTCTGCTCGCTCATCCATCAACTTTCATATCCATCACCTTTGTACCTCCGTATGATTCAGACTTTTGCAGGTTTGATTGTATGTGTATTTTTATCGTAAAACCCGAATAATCCGGACGAATCGATCCCACACGCAAATTAATGAAGCCAACTGTTTTTTAGTAAATGCAACACAAGAATATTTTAAAATTACTTACCATCAGGTACAGTGGAGTCACTTTGTCGTGCCAGTTTAAATAAAAAAAAAAAAAAAAAACACAAGTACACAAGATCATTTGTAATCTATTCCATGTTTCGTTGTTTTTTCGCGCGACCGCCGGCGTAAGGTCAAGGTGTTAATCTCACCTCTAGACAATTCGAATTCGGTTTATGATATTTGTGATATGAAATGTCACAATCCATTTAGAAGTCATTTGTACTAAACATATTAATATTGTTCTTCTGAGTACAAATTTTCAACAGATTAGGCTTTAAAACACGGTGGACTAAATCTAATTGAAGTGCTTGACATATCTGAGCTACCCTTTGTTTAAACGGACGCATCCTGTTCATGCAGGTATTTACACTATGTTTTGATGATTAGTAAATTATGCATACACACATAATTACCAAAATTCAAAAGTGACATGACCTTAATTTGAATTTGTGACTGACAAATTCACAGCACTAATCAAAATACCAGTGGCGGTACTTCCATAGAAGCCCAAAAGCGTTACGCGTTAATTTTGTAATGTCCAGTTTATAACTGTTTAGTGTGAGGTCAGGATATACCTACAAGACTTGTATCTTAATGTGGGGTCAGAACTTACTTCATACACAAACATTGGGTGTATTTATTATTATTTAATAAAATAAAATAAATACACCCAACAGTCACATACATAGTTCTGATCCTACACTAAGATACAAGTCTTGTGTCGTGGGTATCACAAACTACGAGAGACTTTTCGGTCTCACATACACCCAGACCCGAAACAAATATTTGTGGATCACACAAACATTTGTCTCGGTGCGGGGATCGAACCCGCGGCCTCTCGTTTCGCAAGCTGGTGTCAAGCCAACTGCGCCACGGGGCTGTCGCTATTTATTTATTTATCTTCAGGGTCGAACATCCTGAAGTCGCCGCGAGCCCGACGCGTGCGCACCACATCGATGTCGCAGTCAAACAAACGGACCACGGCGGAGAGCATCCTGCACGCCGACCGCAGGACGATATACACTGCAGGGAGACCGCCCTGGTACAACTGTACTGGAGGGCAGGAGGTCGAGCCATTTCTAATTGGTAAGATTATCAATAATTCACAGGGAAATAATCTTAGAAGTAAAGTGGGATTTAATTTGAGTGTAACAATGACTGCCTCGTGTTCTCGCTCTCTCTCTCTAGTATGTGCCGTGCGATCTAGGGGTCCTGGTTCCGATTTCCGGGTCGGGCAAAGTGTTATTGTGTTTTTCCATTAGGAAATTCTCAGTAGCAGCACGGTCTCTGGAATTGTGCCCGAAAAACGGCAATAGGCTCGCCCGCTATCACATGAGATTGATATGCATCAGTCATGTATGTATCATCATGATAGGTATGCACCTGGCGAAATGTGGGTGCAGAAATGCACCTCTGCCTACCCCTTCGGGGAATAGTGTTCCTCGAAATTGACAATTTAAACCACATTGCACTTGACATTATTTTCTGGTTCGGTTATTTGCAATGCCGATTTAGAAACTATAGAAAATGTATTTGTATCTGACCAATTTATCTATTACATTTTGGTCCGGCATAATTGTTTTGGCTGTTGAGAACGTATCTTCTCATTCTATTTAAGCCAAGTTGTGATCGTAATCTTGTAGTATAATATTTGCAATTAAGAACATTCGACAGTACTGTCAGTTTACCTTCATGAGAAACATGATACAATATGGTGGACATAACAATAATATAATAATGTTTCAGGTATATGCGGCGCGAGCGCGTCAGGAAAGACGACGGTCGCGACAAAAATCATTGAATCTCTCAACATACCCTGGGTCACTATAGTCAGTATGGACTCGTTTTATAAGGTAACAGATTTTTTTATTTTTACCCCTTGCAAAGTCTATAATAAATAGCCCACGTCCCACTGCTAGGCACGGGTCTCCTCTACAACGGAGAGGGGTTAAGCCTTAGTCTACCACGATGACCTAGATCCTTTGCGCACCACGATAATATTAATGAAGTACGTTGTGTATGAAATAAAGACATTTTAAAAGACAAAATATAATTAAAATCTTTTGAATTTCATCGCTTTTTTAAATAAGCATTTCATCATCATCATCATCATCAGCCCATATACGTCCCACTGCTGGGCACGAGCCTCCTCTACAACTGAGAGGGTTTAGGCCTTAGTCCACCACGCTGGCCTAGTGCGGGTTGGCGAACTACACACCTAAGAAATTCCTAAGAACTTTTAGGTGTGCAGGTTTTATCACGATGTTTTCCTTCACCGTTAAAGCAAGTGATAATTCATTGTGAATACACACATAACTTCGAAAAGTCAGAGGTGTGTGCCTGGGGTTTGAACCTGCGACCGCCGAAATTCTCGACCGCGCGCCTAAACCTCGAGGCCATCACTGCTTAACCCGCCAGCACTCGCGCCCCTAAAAATTACTCGGGCACACGCGTGTAGAGCATTTTGCTCACGTTTATGAATGTCATTAATTGTAGGTTTTACCAAGTAATATTTTTACTTTTTTATTTTATTAAATAAAATACACTTTATTTATTCTAGAAAATATATATTCAAAACTTTTTCAAGATTAATCTTTTTTATTTTAATTAACAATCATAGGAACTAATTTGTCAGTTTTCTAAGGCAGTCTTAAGGAAAAAATTAAACAAATAAAAATATTTTCAAACAAAAACTTAAAGAAATAGGAATAATTAATCTTTATCAAATATGCGAGCTTTACACATATCACATAATGTACGACTATGCTCGGTACATAAAAATTTTTGGCAGTAAATGCAGCACTTTTTGGTCTTACGGTTTTTACGTCTTGGACAAATCGCGCAGATTCCATTTGGTTTTTCTTCTCCTGGTAATTCAGATTCTGGTACAAAACGTTTTATCACTTGCTGTAGAGGGTATGAAATGTTTTGCAAGATGCTTCTTCTTTGGATATGTGGCTGTATTAGTTGAAGAGCTTGTTTCAAGTAATCTCTGCGCGTTATGATTATATCCGTGTTTGTTGATGTGGGTATTTGTAAAGCCAACTATATCAATCAGCATTTTCTTCACTCACGAAAAGGTGAAAACATTCCATTACAGTGTTAATATTCTTAGCCACTGGTTTTACCCCAGGTTGTTTTTCGACAATATTGTGAGCTCTTGTCCTCACATTACAACGAGACGGATTATAGTTCCACTTTGTACTCCCATCTTTGCCTACGTAACACTGCTGATTTCCTAATAAAATTGAAGAAACGTCACCTTCTACTTCCGATGACGATTGTTCGGTGTCAGTGTTCACTGCCTCGATCGCTTTCAATATCATCGGCCCTAAAAGACGGGTCTTCAATGTCTTTCAAATCTTCTTCCATCAACCACGACAAAATGCGTTCATTTCTTCGATCCCGATCCATCTATAATAGAAAAACATAATAGTTTTCTATGACGGTAATTTAAAACATAAAAGTAGCAGTAAAACTGTCGATATGATGAAAACAAAAATAAAACCATTAGGAAAAAAGTACTTACGTCGACACCCGCGCGATGAGCAAAACGCCGCTTGATGGTACACGGCGCAACGAACCTTCTCGTACGAGCGACTAGCGCACATTGGCGAGAAATGAGCTATATCCAGAGGCGGAGGACGGAACAAAACTCAGCTACTGAATGAAAAAAGTCCGTACGCATAATTTAGATAAAATGGCGCGGGTTTTAAATTTACTGTGAGCAAAATGCTCATAGCGCGAGTGCTCGCGGGTTAAATAAGCATTTAGAAAAAATAAATCATCATCAGCCCGTATAGTCCGGGGACGGGAAATAAATACACGTGATATTTTACTACCCTCCCCCGTAGTGATATGTCGTGATTTTTGCGAAACCCCTCCCCCCCCTTGAACCTCACGTGATTAATGGACGGCCCCTTATGAATGGATTTTGGCACGTAATGATACAATGGTGACGACGATGTCGCCAGGTGTTGAATGAGAAGCAGCGCCAGTTGGCGACGCGCAACGAGTACAACTTCGACCACCCCGACGCCTTCGACATGGAGCTGCTGGTCTCCGTGCTGCAGAGACTCCGCGAGGGGAAGAAGGTCGAAGTGCCCATATACAACTACGTGTCCCACTCCAGGGAGAACAGGACGGTTGGTATCACATATTTGTCTCATAACATTTTTCTATCAGGGAAGTGCCCGACGGCAACAGGCTCGTGTTTTTTTTTACGAGAGGAAAGCGCCTTAAGCTCCCCTTACGGTACCTCGGGGAAGGCCGAAAGGGGTACGTCGAGGTCTCTGGCCTTCCAACTCAACGCGTGGAACTATTGTTCGCTTGGCTGAGTTGGGTTCCTAACCAAAATCCTACGCTGGCATACCGACTAAAACCTCTCGATGGCCTTCTTGCGCATTTCTAGCGGGCTTGGCACGGGCCTCCTTTACAACTGGAAAGGCTTAGACCTTAGTCCACCACGCTGGCCTAGTGAAGGCTGACGGACTACACACCTAAGAAATATGACAACCTATTATACTACAACTGTAAAAACGTGGATGTGGATCTTTCTTTACCTTCACACCACAATTAGCACCAGATGAGCTGCTCTCTGCAGATCCAGAATAGATAAATCTACATCTCTGGATCATCCCCAATCAAAATAAGTCATAAATCCATTTTAGACAACTTTATTTCATCAATCAATTACAATATTAATATGACGTGCCCTTAGACCGAATAGACGAGCTGCTCCAATCTAGATCAAACTCTAGTGACTGCATTATTCTGTTGTGTACTAGTTTTAAAGAGAGTAACGCTAAAGTTTTTTGTATCTTATCTAGTTAAAAATTGCTAAATCTAATAATTAAATTAATGACTTGACCATTAATGCATTCCAAAATTTATTTTTCAGTTGCACCATTATATTACAAAGTTAATATTAGACAGCAAAGAAGTATGACTCAGTACTTCTGACTGAAATCGTCTCTACTGAAATTAAATAATACAATAAATAAATACACCCAACAGTCACATACATAGTTCTGACCACACACTTAGATACAAGTCTTGTGTCGTGGGTATCAGAAACTACGAACTCGGTCTCACAAACACCCAGACCCGAAACAAATATTTGTCTTGATGCGGGATCTAAACCGCGACCTCTCGTTTCGCATGCTGGTGTCTAGCCATCAGATAGAGCCGTTATATAATCAAAATCATCTCTTAAAGCTTTAAAAACTCAACTATTCCGAATATAATTTCATGCCACGACTGCCTCGTGGTCTCGCGGCACAGGTATGTGCTGTGCGATCTAGAGGTCCTGGGTTCGATTCCCGGGTCGGGCAAAGTGTTATTGGGTTTTTCTATTAGGAAAATCTCAGTAGCAGCACGGAGTCTGGAATTGTACCCTAAAAACGGCAATAGGCTCGCCCCCTATTACGTGGGACTGATACATACCTGGCGAAATGTGTGTGCAGAAATGCATCTCTGCCTACCCCTTCGGGGAATAGAGGCGTGAGGTTATGTATGTATGTATAATTTCATCTTACAAGTGTACATATCAAAGAAGATAATCCTTAAGTCGTGTTCCAGAAAACGATGTACGGCGCCAACGTGATCATATTCGAGGGGATCCTCGCTTTCTACAATGCTGAAGTGCTCAAGCTGTTGGACATGAAGGTGTTCGTGGACACAGATGCAGATATTCGGCTCGCTAGGAGACTTAGGAGGTAAGATATTAGACATTTTTATATTGGCAAAATGAAAAAGCAATAAATTTTAACATTGATACATTTAATGCAGTAATATTGAATACTATATAATTTACAGACATATTTGGTTTATCTCCGACATACGATCAAAATATTTTATAATACAATTAAAAGCAGTGATGGCCTCGAGGTTTAGGCGCGCGGTCGAGAATTTCGGCGGTCGCAGGTTCAAACCCCAGGCACACACCTCTGACTTTTCCAAGTTATGTGTGTATTCACAATGAATTATCACTTGCTTTAACGGTGAAGGGAAACATCGTGATAAAACCTGCACACCTAAAAATTCTTAGGAATTTCTTAGGTGTGTAGTCCGCCAACCCGCACTAGGCCAGCGTGGTGGACTAAGGCCTAAACCCTCTCAGCTGTAGAGGAGACCCGTGCCCAGCAGTGGGACGTATTTGGGCTGATGATGAAATGAAAAAGCAAGAAATTTTAATATTGATACATTTATTGCAGTAATATTTAATACTATATAATTTACAGACATATTTGGTTATTATATATCTCCGACATACGATCAAAATATTTTATAATACAATTCAAAGATTTAACTGTACTGTCATTTTATTAATAAAATTGACTCACTTAAATTTCGTATAATAAGTTGCTGATTTGCGTGGTGGACTAAGGCCTAAACCCTCTCAGTTGTAGAGGAGGCCCGTGCCCAGCAGTGGGACGTATATTGGCTGACGATGATGATTATTTGTCTAATTTTAATGAGTACAGTATTGCTATTGCCGAGGAGTCGGGTAGGGTGGTTAGTTAAGAGGGGGCGCAAAAAGTAGTATATAAGCGCAGACACAGATCATTGACACTTTAGTTTTGCAAATCGGAAAGTATATCAGCCTGATGGTACTACCACATTAGTAATAAATATGTACGGATCAAATGGAACTAAGTATCCTGTGGAGGAGCGAGCTTGTTTCTCGGGCATACCGTCTTCTCGTTCCGAAATATACATGTATTTCCCTAACCTTTATTTTTTATCATGATGATGATGATGACCGTTCTATATACTTCGAAATATAAATATTGTCAGCAATAAATTTGTGTTGCGGGTGGCAGTAGACGTCATCACGTCGGCTGCCTATATAACGGCTGCTGCTGAGCGTCACAGGGCATTCACTTATCGGCCGGTTTACAGTGCGGAAGCTCTGTCCGAACGTCAACGCTTGTCTTGTGTTTTAAATTCAACATTTTAACATTTTGTTATTTCAAATTCATGTTAAATGTTATGTCAATTTATGTTTGTTACGATCCGTGGTCGAATAAGTCTTTATGTAAAAATCAATTAATATTTCCATTTCATATAAAATATTTTTTATGTTTTATATTTAAAATTCTTCCATATCGAAATTCCTCCACCAAAAGACCTGATTTAAAAAGATCCCTATTTTTACAAACTAAAACTCAAGAAAACACCGTGAAGTAACCTGATATCCCAAATCACAAAAAAATTGGCCTATTGAGTTCCGCCACGGTTTGACATCCCCGATGTTTTCCGTCACCAGGGACATCGTGCAGCGCGGGCGCGAGCTGGAGGGCGTGCTGAAGCAGTACATGACGTACGTGAAGCCCGCCTACCAGAGCTACATCGCGCCCAGCATGGCGCACGCAGACATCATCGTGCCGCGCGGCGGAGACAACCTGGTCGCCATCCAGCTCATCGTGCACCACGTGCACAAGCAGCTGCAGCTGGTGAGGACCAGTCTACAACTCTACCCTTGGTTTACGAGGAAAACGCCTTAAGCTCCCCTGTTCGGTACCTCGGGGGAGGCCGAAGGGGGTATGTCGGGGTCTCTGGCCTTCCAACTCGACGCGCAGAACAATAATTGTCCGCAACAATAAAAAATAAAAAGGAGTTTTTTAGCAGTAACTTCGCTAACTTGTGTCTTTGACAGATTCAATTGCACTTAATTCTGCCATTTCTTTTTATTTATTTTTTAAAGAGAGGAAAGCGCCTTAAGCTCCCCTTTCGGAACCTCGGGGGAGGCCCGACAGCGGTATGTCAGTGTCTCTGACCTTCCAACTCGGCGCGCGGAACAATTGTCCGCTTAGCTAAGTTGAGTCCCTAACCAAAATCCTACGCCAGGATACCGACTAAAACCTCTCGGTGACCATCTCACGCATTAAGGGCGGTTTTGCGGCATCTCAGGGCGAGAAGCGCTCTAAATGGTCCGCCTCCGTCCAGCGCACCGTCTCATTGTGGACTCCTCCAAATTGAGAGGGATTGAGATGCCCTCCACTTACGCTTTTTTGGATGTTCACGTCATGTGAATGTCCACGACAGTCAAGAGGCCACGCCCTCTGCCGCAAAACTCAGGGTTGCTACCATAGTGTACCGCCCCCGCAGTACTTCCAGCCACCCCAGTGGCCCCTGTTAGTCTCTGTTAGCCTCATACGACAGGTAGGGGATACCATGGCGGAATTCTTACGCCCCCAATCCACGGGGCGATAAAAGTCAAACTTGAAAAGTCTCAAAGGTTTATCAGAAAACTCCTATATATGCAGAGTGTATTCAGACCGTAATCGGAAACTAAGGCAGATAATAGCTGCTAGGATCCTACCTTAAAATAATTTTAATGGTTTACCCAAAAGCCCCCTTTATAAATAGCCTCAATAATTACTAGCCTAGGAGATGAATGAAAGAGAATGCCAAAAAACTTTATTTTTATTACGAATAGCAGGCTGTATTTCTTGATTTTACTTAAGTGATCCTTCTTCGGTAGTTGCGGGCCGAATTACAAATTCACTAAATAACAATTTTATGGCTGGCTCCCATCAGAGGGTGCGAGCAATAGCAATTGTGGCCTCGACCAATAACAAATCAGCATTTTATTATTAACATAACATACTACAGAGGGCACCACTGCGCACATCATCTGTCTCGCTCTAAGTAGGGTGCGAGCACGGTTCAATTTTTACAGAGTTATTTGTAACACGGCTTTTTTGGCAGTAATATAGATTGTATAAAAGTCGATATATTTTGTTGCAGCGTGGTTTCAAAGTGCGTGAGAAGTTGGCGGTGGCGCACGTGGGACAGCCGGTGCCCGACTCGTTATATGTACTTAAAAACACACCACAGGTAAATCGAACATTACTATTGGTTTCATCATCATCATCAGCCCATATGCGTCCAACTGCTGGGCACGGGCCTGCTCTACAAATGAACTCGCTGGCTCGGTGCGGATTGGCGGACTACACACCTTAACGTGATGATTCACTATGAATACACACATAACTTTGAAAATTCAGGATGTGTAACCTGGGGCATAAACCCGCGACTCACGAAATTCTCGACCGCGCCTAAACCTCAAGGCCATCACTACTTACTTATTACCGGTTTATATTTTAATATTTTAACAAGTCTTGTTAGATTGTATTTGATTCGAAGATATCATGAAATATCTTTAAAGGTTAAGGTCTTAGAGCAAAGATAAAATTAAGTAGTAGCATCAACTGGCAGAAAACATTGCATTCGTTTTTTAACAATAGTTACTATTTTGACCGCACTGCATTTAACGTTATAAGTCAAGGCAAACTCTTAGCCATGTTCTTTCAAGTAAGTCTGTTTTTCGTCTAATATTGCCGATGCTTACGTAATTTATTAGTAAGTATACGACATGCTTAAGATAATACAAGAAAGTACTCTTTGAATAGACAACGTGACTAAGCAATTGATTTGATTTTATTATAACAAACCATAAAGCATTTGATAGTCCCTGGCAAAGGTGCTTACCAGCTCGTGAAATGTTCGATCCCCGCATAGAGACAAATGTTTGTGTGATCCACAAATATTAGCGTTTGTGGGACCGAAAAGTTTGTCGAATTTTCTGATACCCACGACACAAGACTGGCATCTTAGTCTGGGGTCTAAACTATGTGTGTTTATTCATTTATTTATAATAATGCATTCCTCAGGTCCAAGGGCTGCATACATTCATCAGAAATAAGGACACACCTCGCGACGAATTCATATTCTATTCGAAGCGTCTCATGCGACTTGTTATCGAGTTTGCATTGTCGCTGCTGCCGTACAAGGAGCAAATTGTCGATACCCCTCAAGGATTCGCCTATAAAGGTACGTGCAAAATATCGACTATCGATAAAGCGCAACACTATAAAAAGGTTAAAAAAATATCGCCAAAGTATTTTCGACTTGTTATTCAGTTGCTCTAATATAGATTCCATATTATGACTTAAGTAAATTCGTCCGTTTTCTTTTTGTTGCTAGAAATTCGTACATTATACTGGCAATTATCGTTTCGTGATATAATTAAATCGACTTTTAAAAGAGTTACTATTTGGTTCTTCGGTATGAATTGTCTCGTGTTAACGAGAGATCCCGGGTTCTAACTAAAAGTAATAGTAACACATATGTACATACATAACCTCACGACTGTCTTCTCTGAAGGGGTAGGTAGAGGTGTATTTCTGCACCCACATTTCGCCAGGTATGTATCAGTCCCACGTAATAGGGGGCGGGCCTATTGCCGTTTTTTGGCTACATTTCTAGATTCGGTGATGCTACTGAGAATTTCCTAATGGAAAAACCCAATTATATTAAAACGTGTGAAAACATTTAGTTTTTTTTTTCATTTTTTATTGATTTACCTAACTTTAGTTGTAAACATAATTTATATCATAACAAAGGAAAAATACTTTTATTTTCATTTCGTCAATCGTAATGCCAATGATGATTTGTTTCTAGGTCGAAAATGTGAAGTGGAAAAGATTTGCGGCGTGTCGATACTTCGCGCCGGCGAGACAATGGAGCAGGCAGTGTGTGACGTGTGCAAAGACATCCGCATCGGCAAGATCCTCATCCAGACCAACCAGCAGACGGACGAGCCCGAGCTCTACTACCTGCGCCTGCCCAAGGACATCAAGGACTACCGCGTCATCCTCATGGACGCCACCGTGGCCACGGGCGCGGCCGCCATCATGGCCATCAGGGTGCTGCTGGACCACGATGTGCCAGAACACCACATCAGCTTGGTCTCGCTGCTGATGGCCGAGATTGGTGTGCATTCGATCGCGTATGCTTTCCCTAAGGCAAGTCGATAAATGATTCTCATAATTGACTAAAAGTACAAGACTTTTAAAATTTTGACATAGTTTTTTTCTGGCGATTGGTAATCAGTGAGTAAAATTCATCATCATCATTATCATCATCAGCCTATATACGTCCCACTACTGGGCACGGGCCTTCTCTACCATTGAGAGGGTTTAGGTCTTAGTCCACCACGCTGGCCTAGTGCGGGTTGGCGTTTGAGTATAATTGCTTAAATCCAAACAATCCTTATTGCCTTTCTTGTTTAATGCTAGATTCTTACTCCCCATTACGATAAACTGACGGTACATATCATTTGATCCTTTACGAGTTTCTCAAATAAATAAATAAATAATAATAAATTTATTTATTAACCTTGAAAAAAATTACACATAACAGTTTGCAAAAACTCTCCACACTAGGCACTGCCTGTCTCGTGGAGAGTTTTTTTACAGGAGTATCTTAAAGCTAGTAATAACGGTACTGAATATATAATTAAAACAAAAAAGAAAGAAAAGATGTAATGATTTTTACGATGCGTGTTTAGAGTTACTTAATACATTTCAAAAAGTCTTCTGAGAAGGAGTAAGACCAATTAACCAATTCTTTAGTTAACTTTCTTTTAGCTTCCCAGTAATTTAGATTAAGAATTTTGTAGTGTTTATTAAGTTTATTATACAGGGTGTCCCAGCAGTCGACGATAACCCGGAAACGGGGAATAGCCCAAGTCGTAAGAGTTATCAGAAAAATATTTAAAAAAATATAAGTTATGTATTTAGAAAAATATAGGGATTTCAAAAAAATCTAGAAAATCTACACCCTGTGACGGTTTTTTCACTACTGTTGCTGCAAATCTCTACTTTTTTAAATTATTATTTTTGTTATGTAATCCTGAATAATGCCTCTGCAAACTGTTATCCAACATTAAGAGCCACCTTGCTATACTTCGGAAGAAAATGACATTGTTTACCAAACCGCATATTTAAAATTAATCATACGCCCAAATTTAACTGACTGCCCTGAAAAAAAAATGTACTACGCGAGTTTGGCAAGTAGCTTTAAAAGTTGGCGCATTTAATAAGGAATCTAAAATGGTATAACACTTGCTACATTATTTTTTAAATGTGGCACAATAATTTTTATTTTGCGAAGAAACCCATTTGATCAAATTTTCTTATTAACTAAAGATGACATGATGATGAACTTATAAGTGAGATGGAGAGAATTGTTTTACGATGTGTGAGTGAGACAGATACTCCATTGTCAGGTAGTCCATGGGCACCACGCATCGGAGCAATGATCACTTTTTTATTTTAAATTTAGGCTTTTTTTATTTGGATATCTTAGATTTATTAAGTAATTGCTTAACATCAAATATTTCTTTAGTAAAATTTACAATACATGTTCAAACTGCCTTCCTTCAGCCGCAATACACGCTCGTCATTTTCTTAAAAAAGATCGGGTAATCAGGGGCGAAAATCTTCTATTCCTAACAAATTCAGCTACTTCCATTTATTTTTTGCCGTAGCTCAGGTAAATTTTCAATTGGCTTTAAACAAAAAAATTCTTTCACCGTTCCCCAGTAAAAAATAGCCTAAAGGATTTAAGACAGGTGAACGGGCTGGCCATTGGATAGTGCCAGCTCGTCCTATCCATCTACTATAATAATGTAGCAAGTGTTATACCATTTTAGATTCCTTATTAAATGCGCCAACTTTTAAAGCTACTTGCCAAACTCGCGTAGTACATTTTTTTTTCAGGGCAGTCAGTTAAATTTGGGCGTATGATTAATTTTAAATATGCGGTTTGGTAAACAATGTCATTTTCTTCCGAAGTATAGCAAGGTGGCTCTTAATGTTGGATAACAGTTTGCAGAGGCATTATTCAGGATTACATAACAAAAATAATAATTTAAAAAAGTAGAGATTTGCAGCAACAGTAGTGAAAAAACCGTCACAGGATGTAGATTTTCGAGATTTTTTTGAAATCCCTTTATTTTTCTAAATACATAACTTATATTTTTTTAAATATTTTTCTGATAACTCTTACGACTTGGGCTATTCCCCGTTTCCGGGTTATCGTCGACTGCTGGGACACCCTGTATAAGTAAGGTTTCATGTAGGAAGTAAAACGACGAGCAAAAGCCGTTCTAACTGACTAAATACATTGAAACTAAGAAACATCTCAACTAGGTGGTGTTAACGCAAGATTGTCCTAACCAATTGTTGTTAGAGTAAACCATCTGAATGTATTTACTACTGGTTTACATCAACTTTAATTACATAATTTAAAATCAATTTAATTAACAGTTTCTTATCAAACAACGTAAAATTTCAGGTGAAAATCATCACATCAGCCCTCGACCCCGAGATCAACGAGAAATTCTACGTACTTCCAGGCATCGGTAATTTCGGTGACCGCTACTTCGGCACGGAACCTTCAGAGGAAGAGTGAGACAGAGTGATATCCCGGTGAGGAAAATAGAGACGGCAATATCGCGCTGGCTCTCACGTTGATCGTCTCACACAAGGTTAGTTCATATCGAACCGGGTAACGACTATTGAAAAAAGGTTTTTGTCATTATTTATACAATGCTTCGGCATAACCATAGCCATGCTTCAACGTACAATATTTATAGTATATTCGATATCGGATGATATGAACCAACCTGTCTTGTTCTATATGTATAAAATGATCGAATATTTGTATGAAGGACTGTATTGTTAAAATTGAAATACAAGAGATATATGACGCGATTTACGATACATTGGTACGTAATCGAGAAAAGCCAAAAATTTTAGATGTTTAAACATCGATATTTAATCGATTATTATGACTGCATTAATACAATAGGGTCCTATTCTGTCCCAGTGTGTTTTTAATATTTGTACAATGTCACGGATTCCATATTTATACTGCCAATATTGAAATGTTTACATTTATTTTTTAATCTCAGAGACGATCAACATCTTAGGTAAGAATTTGCACGACGCACGCGATATAATGTAATCGATTGCTTTAACCCTAAAATATCTAGGGATGCAATTAGTCTCTTTTAATATAAGTTAATGTCGTCGAAAGTGATTTTTCAATCGATAGTATTATCGATAGTCGATTAATCGGCATAATAGCACGCTTTAGACGATAATCGTACTGAATGTATTTATTTTTATTATCGAATGATGTCGACATTTTCCTATGGAAATAAATTTGTTTTAGACCTTTGAAAATATAATTATTACATTACTGTTTGGTCATAACAGTTGATTAGAACAATATTATCGATACTTAAATCATCGTTAGCATATTCAACATTCACATTAATCGCCAGTTACTCTCCATAAATTAATTGCATTTAGGAGGTTTAACGAATATTAAAAGGTTAGTGCAATATTTTATCACTTTCATTCGCAGACAGATAGACACTTTAGATCCATTGATAGTTACTATATTCTATGGGTCTAACTAAATATTCTTTCTGAAATTGCAATATTAGTACCTCCCCATCTCTTTCATGATATTAATCATATCCTAACATCTCATTATATCGATAAAATCAAACTCAATTGATGGCCATTACAAATACAATCGTGGGTACGGGTCTAAAACCAGATTTGTCTATTTATTAAGATCTAGTCGGCATTAATTAGAATCATTTAGAGATCTCATTGTATTAACAGTCTGCGCGGAAATTCTAGTCAAATTCTATGGTATCAGCGGAACACGGCAATATTATGTCTATAAAGAAACTTGTGATTGTCTAACTATATTTTAGGCCAACATAACAGTGCATATTAGCGAGAGAGGTAATCTTGTGTGTTGGGCGGTTTTCATCATTGCTCAAACAAATTTGTCTAGATTTCGTAAAGAAATACTCAAATTAGCATATGGTACCAATTTTCTTGTAGCTTATCGTCGCGATTTCGACGAATTGTTTGAAAATCATCATTAATTGCAATCTCATATTGAACTTCTTATCCCCCAGTTTAGAAATTGACTAGCCTTTACCAGCGGACTCTAAATCATTAATTTGAATTAGCGGACTTAAACTTAACAACTATCGACATTAACAAATAAAATTATATTAAAACGTGACAATTCAATTTAATTTATAACTAACAAATTATTCCCTCATTTCACTGTAATGATGAATGAATGTACTTAATAACATACGAAATAAACGCGTTACATAACCTATATTAACAAATTCACAATCACAGCATTAAAAGAAAACATTAAAACACTTAAACTCACCACTAAAGTCACAAAATATCTATTGCGTAACCAAAGAAAGGGTGAATAAGGACCCTTATTTAATTAATTTAATTGCAACATTTCCATAGTAAAATGTCGATACATTTAGGATCGTATCGAATTGTAACATAATTTGTAATGCTTCTTTGACTTGTCTTCGCGCTTGCTGCTAGTATGTTTATTTTAAAAAGTACAAAAATCATGCTATTTTATTATACAACTGTCATAAATTTTAATAATGGAATTATTATTCTAGCTATATCCAAATGTGATGTCTAATTAAGCATCAACTTTTCTATCGATATATATCGAAACAGAATCTCCAAACTTTAATTCCAAAGAATACATTTTTTATTTTTTTTATAATGTAGAAAAGCATAATAATCCGGGTGACATTCAAAAAAGTTCCTATATGTTTTCAAGATCGAATTTAAAAGCTGCGGTAATAAACTGTGGCGGCAAGTGCGAGAGCTATGGATGTTGTAAATTGTACGTTATATTTATAAGTATAGAGTCCCAAGTTCAACCGATGTACTGAATAGTGTTACGCATTTTTGCCACCTATACTGTTAGTGAAGTGAATCACTTGTCATGACGAACTTTTATATCGATATTTTGGTAGGTTGTAGTAGATAATATTTGACGATGTTTTTTGTGGAATAAAAAATATAATTTTTGTTAGTTTCTATGATAGCTCTATGATGTTGAGCAATAGTTCAAAATTTATTTTGCAGTTATCAATAAAATTCAATGTTGTGATAAAAAAAGGTATAAATTATCACGTAAATTATTTTAATCTTTTAAAACATTACTTCATACATAACATAATAATAACATACTACATAAATAAGCAAAAGGTTCGTCTTGACAAGTGGTTCGATTAAAGTAAACCCAGTTCTTTTTCCGGTGGTGCTTTATATTCTACTATAAGCCACGTAAATACAAATTATTCCGTATAAAGTTTCAATTGTACATGAAATAAGAGGTTTATGGTTTTATGTTGTACTTAATTATCGCTTTGTGACTTAATTTTATTAATAAATTATTCTATTTTATTTCTTTTATTTTCAATACCCAATATTAGACATTCAATTGCAGTTTACGTCATTAACGTTACTGTCATTGTTGTCATTTGTTACAAAATGTCAAATTTTGACATTTTATGACAATCTTTAAAAATCTTGGCATAAGCATGAACATAAACGGTAGAAGTATCACAGTTGAATATTATTTCAAATAAAAAAAAAACTTCACTCTTAAAAAAGTATTTCAACTATTTTAAAAACTTTAATGCTACTAATGTTCATGCTTATGGCTTTCTATGTGGGATTGAAAGATTGGATGTTCTTAGAACCCTGTGTCCTTGGAAAACAAAGTTATTCTTTTTTAATGAGTAAGTGTATATTATTCTATTATTGTAATAAACCTCTTATTTTATGTACATATTTCAACCAGAATTGTG
This sequence comes from Hemaris fuciformis, assembly GCA_907164795.1. Classification (NCBI taxonomy): domain Eukaryota; kingdom Metazoa; phylum Arthropoda; class Insecta; order Lepidoptera; family Sphingidae; genus Hemaris; species Hemaris fuciformis. Next base: position 1,320,531 of record OU015445.1, read on the forward strand.
TCATTCCTGTAAGCTGCCAACTTTTGTTCCTTTTATTTACTTATTTCAGTATTAGAAAATACTTATTATTAAGTATGTTTTATCGCTTTAACATTTTTATTGTATATGTATATATTGGCGAATTATTCGATTTGACCTCGCTGAAGTGAAAGAAAAATTGTGAAATTTTCTATTGATATTATTTAATTTTTAGTTTTTAGTTAAGTTATTTATTTTGCAGTATTCGTGTACTGTTATTATATTTCTCTCGACTTTTTTATCTGCTGGCAACACACGCATAAAACGTCAAAAAGCTTTTGTACAAGAATTCCTTAATATACAACTGACATGTAATAGTAATTAACATGAATTCAATGTAATGTGGGTATTTCAGTTTGCAAAAATTAAAATAATTTGTGTTTTGTTTGTGTTGTGCATAATTGAAGTTGCATTGAATTTATGTTAATTACCAAATGATCTTATGAAAACGCTGAGATTCGAATACGGCTGGTCTAGTATAGATTTATTTTAACCATTTGACTAATTTTAATAAAGAATCTTTTAAAGTATATTCTTTCTACGATGAATACTTTTATTATATTATCAATGTAGTAATTTCTCTTATGACAGGTACGAAGAGACAGCAGATTTAATTCTTATTATTTGTGTAGCTGATATACTTAAAAAATAATCTGCAATATTTATCACTAACGAAAAAATAATAATTTCACTCAGTTTTCTCGAATTTCAGTGTTGCCATAAATGTATTTTGCCCCATTGCACAATTGTGTAAATTGTATACTTGTATTAAATAATAGTTTTTAAGTCGCTGTGTAAAAAAATACAAAAAAAGAATATACAAAATTATCTGAAAATATGAAAGAGAAGAGATTGACGATGACTGCTTTTGTTTTCATTATTTTTATTTGTAACACAACATATTACCAAAAAAACTATTTAACATTATATAATGTACTAGCTTTTGCCCGCGACTCCGTCTGCGTAGACTTCAGGGTTGGGTGCAGAAACTAACTAAGTGAATCTATAAATCAAAAATTACGCTAATTGTTGCAGTAGTTCACCACCGGAGGTCATTTCTATCTTTGAGAATCGTCTCAAGTGACATTATGAAATTTTTCATAACCTCAGATCGTCTCATAAATTTATCGCGAAAATGTAACTAATGTCCTCTAGGTGCGTATAATGGCACTTAACATCGCATAATGACACCGAGCCCCATAAAAATGCACATGATAACATTTTACTGTACCGGTACCAGTCACCACTACTCCACAGTGCTAAATGGCATTTAACGTGAATTCAAGTCATCCAGGATACTGACTTCAAATAATGGTGCTTTTCGCAATTTCAGTTCCAAAAATGGCACCTAAATTCATAAAACGGAAAAATAGCTCTTCTATTCCTTAAGTTCCACTAAAATTCTTCTAAAATTGCCATAAGTGCCAATTATGGCACCTGTCGTCGCGTGATTTCCAATAACGGCACTTGTAGCCTTATAGATTCGACTAATGGAATCTGATTCATCCGATAATGGCACCTGACGTCACTCACCATCCACTAATAGCACCTAACGTCACTTAACATACACCAATAAAACTTATCGCCACTTAATTGTACATAACCGCACATAATCTTCCTTAAAGTTACTTATGGGTAAGCTCTTCAAAATCACATATCACATAAGAGAACTTAAAACCACCCAGTAGCAATACCAATCTAATAATGGCAAGTAAGTAACCTAAGTGCGTTTAACGTCACCTAAGTAAACTTAAGACCACCTTATGACACTTAACCGCACTTAACTATATTCAACGTAACTTAATGAATCCTTAGAATCTTAAATGGTCTAATGACACCTATCGTCTTCTAAGTGCCCGAAATGGCACTTATTGAATTATTTAAAAAAGTAGCCTATTTCCCTTAAAAGGTCTCATTTATGTCCATACCAAAATTCATTCAAATCGGACAAATGGTTTAGGCGTGAAAGCATAACACAGGCAGTGTTACTTTCGCATTACAATATATGCTCATCCCACGGGAACCCTACATATTCCCGGGATAAAATGTAGCTTATGTTACTTCATAGTATCCCATTTGTATTCAAACCAAAAATCATATAAATCGGGTGAATAGTATAGGCGCGATAGCCCATACTCACGGGAATACTACATTTTCCGGGATAAAAAATATTCTACGTTGCGTCGGTGGGTCCTATCTAGTCCCATACTAAAAAATATCTAAATCAGTCAAATGGTTTAGGCCAGAAAGTATAACACAGGCAGCGTTACATTCGCATTACAATATATGCTTATCCCACGGGAACCCTACATATTGCCAAGACAAAATGTAGCTTATGTTACTTCATAGTGTCCCATTTGTATTCAAACCAAAAATCATATAAATCGGGCGAATAGTATAGGCGCGATAGCCCATTCTCACGGGAATACTACATTTTCCGGGATAAAAAATATTCTACGTTGCGTCGGTGGGTCCTATCTAGTTCCATACTAAAAATCATCTAAATCAGTCAAATGGTTTAGGCCAGAAAGTATAACACAGGCAGCGTTACATTCGCATTACAATATATGCTTATCCCACGGGAACCCTACATATTCCCGGGATTAAATGTAGCTTATGTTACTTCATAGTGTCCCATTTGTATTCAAACCAAAAATCATATAAATCGGGCGAATAGTATAGGCGTGAAAGCCCATTCCCACGGGAATACTACATTTTCCGGGATAAAAAATATCCTATGTTGCGTCGGTGGGTCCTATCTAGCCCCATACTAAAAATCGTCTAAATCAGTCCAATGGTTTAGGCCAGAAAGTATAACACAGGCAGCGTTACATTCGCATTACAATATATACTCATCCCACGGGAACCCTACATATTCCCGGGATAAAATATAGTCTATGTTACTTCATAGGGTTCCATTTATATCCATACCAAAATTCATTCACGTCGGTCCAACGGTTTAGGCGTAAAAGCAGAATATTGACAGAGCTACTTATACCCATTCCCACGGGAATACTACATTTTCCGGGATAAAAAGTATCCTATGTTGCTTTAGTGAGTTCCATCTACTCCCATACTAAAAATCATCGAAATCGGTCAAATGGTTTAGGCGAGAAAGCATAACACAGGCAGTGTTACTTTCGCATTACATTATATGCTCATCCCTCGGGAACCCTACATATTCCCGGGATAAAATGTAGTTTATGTTACTTTATAGGATCACATTTATGTCTGTAAAAGAATTCATTCATATCGGTCAAATGGTTTAGGCGTAAAAGCAGAATATTGACAGAGCTACATATACCCATTCCCACGGGAATACTACATTTTCCGGGATAAAAAGTATCCTATGTTACTTCGGTGGGTTACATCTATCTCCATACTAAAAATCATCGAAATCGATTCAGTAGTTTTTGAGTTTATTCGTAACAAACATACAAAAATCCAAAAATACAAAAATACAAAAATACAAACCTTTCCTCTTTATTATAATAGTATAGATAAACGTAGTGTAGGACGCCCTCTGGCTAGGCGGGGTGACGATATTCGCAAGGTGGCTGGCAGCGGTTGGATGAGGAGGGCCGAAGATCGAGCCCAGTGGCGTGCCATAGGAGAGGCCTATGTCCAGCAGCGGACGTAAGAAATGGTGTTGATGATGATGGTGGTGATGATGTGTATAATAATATAAATGAGTATTGTCCAAGAAAAAACAACTATATTACAGCTTCTATTACTATTTTGTACTAGAAAATATTAACATATTTTTTCTTTTTTTCATAGCTACACTCCTTAGAATATCGGTAATCTGCAAGTAGGTTCCAAACAAAAACGTACCCACTAAATTAATAAAAAATTAGACGGAATACAACAAAAAATTATATGTGTATAAACAATATTTATATAGTTTATAAAATCTACTATTTTGACAAAAAAAAAACATACTTTAGAATATAGAAAAAAAAACTAACTGAAAAACAGGCTTCGTATATTGCACTAATTCTAGTGTTCATATATGGTCGCAAGTGTCAAGGTATCTCTGAAACACCAGGTCCAAATGCTCTGACTTGGATGACGTCACTTCGCCGTGTTGGTGTTGGTTCTTTCTGCAACCAAGTAAAAAGTAAGTAAAAGTTGAAGTACTTTGATTGTCATTAAGTGTACAGTGCGATTTAAATTAATATGCTTTTAATTTCGGGGTTGGACAATATTTTGTGTTTTTCCATTTGGAAATTCTCATAGCCATGTCGCCATGTGCGATAAGGCCGCCATTTGTACTCTTCTCTAGGTTATATATATTTAATGTGATTTAAAATGTGTACACTGTATATTAAAGAGTTAAATAAATAAATAGCAGCACGGAGCCTAAAATTGTACCATATGAACTGCAACAAGCTCGCACACTTATACGTGGAACTTAAAATCCAAATGGCGAAACGCGGGTGCAAAAATAAATACACCCTACAGTCACATACATAGTTCTGATCCCACATTAAGATACCAGTCTTGTGTCGTGGGTATTAGAAACTACGAGAGACTTTTCGGTCTCACAAACACCCAGACCCGAAACAAATATTTGTGGATTACACAAAAAATTGTCTCGGTGCGGGGATCGAACCCGCGGCCTCTCATTTCGCAAGTTGGTGTCTAGCCAACTGCGCCACAGGGCTGTCAAAAAAATTTAAAAAGAAATGCTCGTCTACCTATCCTTCCGAGGATAAAAGCGATAAAGCGAGTATATGTGTGTAAATAGTGATTTCTATAATTATAATATACTCACTTGTGGTATTCCTCGCACTCTTCCATAGAAACATCACTGCTAACGAGACGAGAACCGAACCCGCTATAATATGTTGCGTATCGTTGCTGTAAAATGTACAGAAATATCTTAAATTCAGCTGATGTACTACCGACGCTTTCACGAGTCATCATCATCATATTCATCAGTCCATATACGTCGCACTGCTGGGCACGGGCCTCCTCTACAACTGGAGGGTTTAGGCCTTAGTCCACCACGCTGGCCTAATGCGGATTGGTTTTTACGATTAACAGTACAAATAGCTAACGCAGTCCAAGGTTGACCTGTGGGACTCAGCTCCAGTTGGGAATTTAGGCTATATTATCTACTACGTTGGCATGATGACAGAAAGACTTCACCAACCTTAGGAACTGTTTCAGTAGTCTCAGGCACGTAGGGTAGTAATTTATTAGTGAATGCTTATTTTAGAACGCTCATAATGTTTTTCAATCCATATTTGTGCTAGGATTGTTATACGAGGAGATACCCAGTGCCGTAATTAGCCTTTTCTGCGCCCTGTGCGAGCTTCTATAAGTGCGCCCTTGTATATATTTTTTATATTATGGGTACCGCACTGCACCCCTAGTGCTCGATACTAGAGGCGCAGCGGGAACTTTTTAGGAGCAAACCGAAAAAATAATAGTCCTGCCTGGTCTGGCCATTCTTGCGCCCCTCAGAGTCTACGCCTATGCCTGTGCGGTGGCACCGCCCTATTTACGGCACTGTACTGGCTATGTACAAGTCGTGATGGCCTCGAGGTTTAGGTGCGCGGTTTCGAAACCAGACGGTCGCGGGTTCAAACCCCAGACACACCTCTGACTTTCAAAGTTATGTGTGTATTCACAATGATTTATCACGTACTTTAACGGTGAAGGAAAATATCGTGATGAAACCTACACACCTAAAAGTTCTTAGCAATTTCTTAGATGTGTAGTCCGCCAATCCGCACGAGCCCATCGTAGTGGACTAAGGCCTAAACCCTCTCGGTTGTAGAGGAGGCCCGGGCCCAGCAGTGGCACGTGGATGAGATACCGTACGAGAGATGCGTAAGAAATAATTTTCTGTGGCCACATCAGGTAAACTTACCTGAATATGTTTTGTGAATATTTGTTCTGCGATGAGAGTGCAGGCGAACCGCAAGCCTTTAGCGATCGCGTCCATATATTTCACGTACAGCGTAGTGAGGTCTCGCAAGTCGCTATCACGTCGCGGTGTTAGTTTCAGATTGATGCCACCAGGGGGCGGTGTTCCCTGTAGATCATGCTCATACATTTTAATTTATACATACATATCACGTCTGTATTGCCCAAAGGGGTGGGCAGAGGTGCATTTCTGCGCCCACATTTCGCCAAGTATGTATTATAAGGGGGCGAACCAATAGGCCAAACGGCAATAGCCGTTTTTCGGGCACATTTCCAGACCCTGTGCTGCTATTGAGAATTTCCTAATGGAAAAACCCAATAACACTTTGCCCGATCCGGGAATCGAACTCGAGACCTCTAGATCGCATGGCACATACTTGTACCGCGAGACCGCGATGCAGTCATTTAATTTATAATTTTTAATTTATATTCGTTCGTATCTTACCAACATCCACTTTATCACACCTTAGAGTGGGATTCGAACCCTTTACGTCTCGACGCTACGCCTAACATTTATACCGCCAACGACACAATCAGTTGAATCAAAAATATAATAATGATACTTCTGCCTACCCCTTCGTGGAATACAAGCGTAAGGCTATGTATGTACAAATGTATAAATAAAGACTTCCTCGTGGTCTCGCGGTTCAAGTATGTGCCGTGCGATCTAGAGGTCCTGGGTTCGATTCCCGGGTCGAGCAATGTGTTATTGGGTTTTTCTATAAGGAAATTCTCAGTAGCAGTACAGAGTCTGGAATTGTAAACGAAAAACGGCAATAGGCTCCTCCCCTATTACGTGGGACTGATACATATTGACGAAATTTCGAAATTCAGGGAATACAGGCGTGAGTTTATGTAGGTACGTATTAATAAAGAAAGTTTCAATATACTTACTTGATCAACGATGCATTTCATCATAAGAGTAAAGCTTTTGCTGTCATATTGGTCCACATCGATTGTAATGAACACGCCACCCATCATATTGTATCTGAAAAACAAAAAATATTTTTGTAATAAAAACTTAGTTATATCTCAATCAAAGCGAAGGCTAGAGTTTAATAATAATCTATTTTTTGAGACCAAATAGATATGGTCTGCTTACTAAAGTCTAAACAATTTTTACTTGATAAATTTAAATTCTCGACCGCGCGCCTAAACCTCGAAGCCATCACATCATCATCGCAGGTTCAAACCCCAGGCACACACCTCTGACTTTTCGAAGTTATGTGTGTATTCACAATGAATTATCACTTGCTTTAACGGTGAAGGAAAACATCGTGATAAAACCTGCACACCTAAAAAGTTCTTAGGAATTTCTTAGGTGTGTAGTCTGCCAACCCGCACCAGGCCAGCGTGGTGGACTAAGGCCTAAACCCTCTCATTTGTAGAGGAGGCCCGTGCTCAGCAGTGGGACGTATTTAGGCTGATGATGATGATGATGATGATGAAATTTAAATTATATTTACGTACGTACCCAGATGAGTATCTCAGAAGAGGGATAAAAATGAATTACAATGCCCACGTTCATCATCATCAGCGCATATACGTATGTGGGACGTCCCACTGCTGGGCACGGGCTTCCTCTACAACTGCTGGTGACTGATGGGTTTATACCCTCGTTGAAATAATTTATTTTATATCCTTAGTAATTTTCACTTATCGTTCGCAGGAAACATTTTATGTCCTTTATTCAAAGTTGTTTTGAATCGTTACTATTAAAAGTTTCTTTTTTTAACTATTGCCGTTTTGAAACGTGTTATCGCTGTGGAGAAGAAACATCAAGAAACTCCCTCAGCAACACGAAATGATTTTTTTTAAATCGAAGGTATAATTACATGAATGAATATGCTGGTGGTAGGATATTAGTATCCGCCCGGATAGCGACCACCGTACACAGGGCGTAAAACCCGCCATAGTGGCACATGCAAGTGTGCCGCGTTCCGGGATCAGCCAGTGTATATCCGGTTTTCGGGGGGGCTTCAATCATGGTGAAAGGATGACCGTGCCGGCATTTTTTGGCCGGTTTGTCGCGGTCGGTCCTTTGATCACCATGGTATTAGTCCCCCAAACTTCTTCACAAGTAAGGTGAAGAGGTTTTCGGCCGGTATGATTGTGTCCACCAACGGGAGATCGTCATCTCTCGCTGGTCGGCACTTTTTCTGGACTCCATTACACTTACCATCAGGTGTAATGGGGTCACTTTACCGTGCCAGTATAAAAAAAAACATGATGCAACTTACACATTCGCCATAAACATATGATGGCCGGGCGGCGAACACACTTTGTAATAACGGTCCAAATTGTAGTTTTTGAGGAAATACAGACAACTAGTGACATCCCACATGTACATGTTGACGATATCGTGCTCCCTCATCGGCGAGTGTTGCCAGGCGCAATAGTTACTACAGCTCCTGCTATAGTTGCTATTGTAGTACGGCATCACTAGAAGCTGGCATCTGCATAGTACAAAATTTAGTAAAATATTTGCTTTTATTCTAGCAAGGCAAAGTGAAAACACCGCAATGGACATAGTCAGATGGAGTCAACTGACAAAAAACGACATCGGCTATGCTTCCATAGCATACACTTCCACTTCCTTTTTCCAAAAAAAAAAAAAAAAAAAAAAAAAAAATACACTTAAGTTGCTAACGGAGATAAAAAAAGGAAAAAGTCGTTTAAAAAAAAAAGTAGAACTAAATTGTTTTAATATGACCTAGAGCCAAATATCATTCATTTGTTAATTTGATATCAATTTTCTTTTTGTATTTACTTCTCTATTGTTACGATTTCCTAAATATTATTTGGATGCGTTTAACAATTGATATTTGAAAAAAAGTTTATTGTATTTCCTTCTCTATTGTTACGCTAGGATTTCCTAAATATTATTTGCATGCGTTTACTAACACTAATACACATTAGTAAACTGTATATGCACAATTAATTGTCACATACGATTAACACTGATTAACGATCAAACTAATGCCATTTTATTTTTTATTTTTTTTATTTTTTTTGTTACACGAGGAAATCCCTTTGCGGATCGTCCCCGAGCATGAGGCTCGGAGGTATGTCGGACTCACCGTTCCAGTATTTGAACTAATGCCACTCTATTCAATATTCTCTATGCGCTATAGTTGGTCCCAAAAAAAGCTGTGAAACAAAAAGTCACTGATTCAAAACCGCACCACCGCACTGAAACTGTTGGACGGCGTGGAGTTTTTGTGTATTCCACCAATGTTGGTATCAGCCACACAATGTCAACAACATCTTGAACCCACCTATGCAGAAACAGTCGTCATTGCCGAAATCGGCCAGGATGGTATTAATATTTGTATTTATCCTTGGTGCATGCCTAACGTGACCGTACGTCCCGTTTTGAACGGGACTGTCCCTTTTTATAATAACGTGTCCCGGTGTCCCCGAAATGAGCTCTGGAACGCAAAATTGTCCCGTTTTCTGCCGAACGCCATTGCTTTGGCCGGCCGGGGTGGAGATATTTAAACATTTTCACGCCAACAATATTCAACATACACACTTTTCTATTTTAATTGAATATATTTTATGTTTGCCTGCTACAAATGCACCAGTAGAAATAGTATTTTCTATGATGAACAGTTTGTGGACATCTGAGAAAACCCAGTTACAAACTTCAGTTCTAAAGGCGATGTTGATAACTAAGGTGAATATAAAAAAACCTGCCAAGAGTTTCATTCTTACTTAAAATCATCACCAGCTATATTAAAACAAATTTGTTCCTCTAATAAATACAAATATAACTAAACATCTTGAGTATATATTAACATATTGACCCAAATAAACCAATGTCCCGTTTTGAGTAAAAAAATAAATGGTCACGTTATGCATGCCACAATAAATGTCTCGGTAATGTTTTTAACAGCCATAACGCATTAATTGCTTCGTTGAATGTGTGGCACTGCTCAGTACATTATCTATTTATTTATTTATTTAATTTAAATCAACACAACCATCACAGGATCATCGTCCCGATACAGCAGTGCGACACTTGTTACATTCTACATTTTTATATCTAATCTAAATTCTAATTTCTATACGAAATTGTCCATGCAGTCATCCTTGTGAATTCACTCAGAGTACAATGAAATATGTCCAGAGCTTCTCTACCTTAAACCCAGTGGCGGTACTTCCATAGAAGCCCAGAAGCCCAGCTTGCCTTACAAAATTCGGAATAATAATCTTTAAACTTTAAATCTCTATTTAACAAAAGCAATTTGACATATAAATGAAAATACACTGACGCACTATAAACAATTATAAACTAGACATTACATAATTAACATGTAACGCTCATAGGCTTCTATGGATGTACCGCCACTGCTTAAACCATACCTGTAATTCAATCTGTCCTTGAACTCCGCAGTAAGTTTCATCAACTTCGCGAACAGTTTTATTTCACGATTCACGTCAGTGTGGTAGATTGAATCGTATCCCTCCCTGTAAGGCCATACTAGGAAGCATTCGGCGTTCAACCGATGGGATATTTCGAGGCAGCGTTTTATTTGAGCTGCAGCTTGGATGCACGTTGACGCGTCGTGACTTGTGAAAGATCCGCAGGTGTACCTAAGGGATAACACAATAGAATAAGGACACAACAACAACAATAAGGACAGCCCCGTGGCGCAGTTGGTTGGACGCCAGCTTGCGAAATGAAAGGCCGCGTGTTTGATCCTCGCACCAGGACAAGTGTTTGTGTGATCCACAAATATTTGTTTCAGGTCTGGGTATTTATGAGACCGTAAAGTCTCTCGTAGTTTCTGATACCCACGATACAAGATTCGTATATTTATGTGGGGTCAGAACTCAGAACTATGTAGGTATGTATGTGACTGTTGGGTGTAAAAAAAAACTAAAGAATTTTTGTAATACATACAGTGCAGACGACTAATCCAAGCATAAATAATTTGCACAATTATAGTTCCAACTCCTCCTATAGCTAAGTTATAGGCTAAGTTTCGGCAAACGTAGTGTAGGACGCCCCCTAGCTATGTGGGTTAACGATATCCGCAAGATGGCTGGTAGCGGTTGGATGAGGAGGACCGAAAATCGAGCCCAATGGCGTGCCATAGGAGAGGCCTATGTCCAGCAGTGGACGCGAGAAAGGCTGTTGATGATGATGATGATGAGGCTAAGTTTCTCGCAGTTTTGGAAGTCAAAAATTTAAAATTTAAATAAATTCAAGTTCTGACTGCCACGTTGATTCCGCGGCAGGGCAATAGATTCGCACCTTTTTACCATGAACAGAGATATGAGAGAGCACATATGTATAATTACGCTGATCTATTAACTACAAAGTCGTGACGGCCTCGAGGTTTAGGCACGCGGTCGAGGATCTCTACGGTCGCGAGTTCAAACCCCAGGCACACACCTATGACTTTCGATGTTATGTGTGTATTCATAAAGAATTATCACGTACTTTAACGGGGAAGGAAACCTGCACACCTAAAAGTTCTAAGGAATTTCTTAGGTGTGTAGTCCGCCAACCCGCACTGGGCCAGCGTGGTGGACTAAGGCCTAAACCCTCTCAGTTTTATTTTATTAATTTTTTGGACTCTTTGCTTTGTGAGGACTTTGTGCTTAACATCAGGTACAGTGGAGTCACTTTGCCGTGCCAGAATTAAAAAAAATTGTAAAGGAGGCGCGTGCCCAGCAGTGGGACGTATATAGGCTGGTGATGATGATCATGATGATCAACTACAAAACTGTAATGTAAATTTACCTCGGATGTGAATGCAAGTCTGGCGCCATCCACAACAACTTGACGTGGCTTCGCTGCGCCATCTCCTGGATATACTCCACAACGTCGTCCCACAAGGCTTTACTCTCATCCCAGTTGTCCGACCATGGGACCAAGTCTGAGTCGAAGGCTGTCCAGTACTTGACGCCCAGCTTGGTGCAGAAGTCGAAGAGCGCTTTGATGCAGCGTTTGTAGTTGTCTATGGTGTTGGTACCGTCGTCCCACGGCCGGGTGTATGTTGGTCTGCCGTGGATATCTGAACCTAATCAAACGTACACTAAAATTAGTCGTAACTCAGCAACCCTTTGAAAACGCTGGACCAATTTGTATGAATTTGTTGTAAAGATAGTTGAGAGCTTGAAGAAGGACGTAGACTACTTTATTTTTTTGCAAACTAAAGCCAAACTTTTATCAATCATATCATAATCACTTGCGCTGATGTTGGAATGATACCACGACGATTCTTCAATAGCTGTCTTCTCAACTCAAGACTTGATAAAAATATTTTACAAAGGTTTTCTTTAGGCGTGTTATGAAAAAATGATGAGAGTGAAATTTTAAGATGCGCGCGCAGCACTGTAACACAAAAAGTAAGACGTTAAAGCTGCCTATGTTAAAAATGTAAGTGTCAAATGGATCAGAAAAGTTTTAATATGTTTCGGATCGAATATTTTTCAAAAGTAACAAAAACATACATATTTATTAGTTGTGAAATATTTATGAGTGCGTTCAGAAATGTAATATGTTGTGTAAGCTGAGAACTATGTATGTGACTGTTGGGCGCATTTATAAGTTTTACTTCAGTCGTGTGGTATACCTAACTTCTTACGCGTTTACATGAGTACACACTCACTTTTACTTACCATTACTCCTGAACTCAGTAAGCGACACGCTGAATTTGAGCCATTCCTCCATAGGCTTAGAATGTATCCTTTCAGTTGAATTGTAATAACGGTAGCTTGTTGTCTCTGACGGGGACGCCATATTGTTGTACTCTATTTTGTCTATTCCTGAAAATAACTTTAAAATAATCGTTTATCATAGTAAAATAATCATTTAATGTAAATCAATAGATCTCTCTGCAAATCACAAACGTTCTGTTATCTGTACGATATAAATGGGATTGGATTTTAGGCAACCATTTAAGTATATTCCCTCTAAATTCTATTAGAGAAATTTCAGTCAGGATTTTTTATACCAAGAAGCAGTGTTGAAAAACTGAGGCACTTTAGCTACGAAGTCATCATACAACACCCAAAACATGTAGAAGCCACTAAAAGTTTCAGCCTAGATTTTTAGTAAAGAACAATTCTGACGTAATATGCATTACAAGGCTAGAATGCAGTTAAAAGTTTTATTTTTTCCCAACAGGTATTAAAAGCAGATATCATGTACGAAAGTCACAATTAAGAAGTAAGTACCTACTACCTACTTATCTCATTGTGCTTGCAATCAGGTACTGAGTTGTAACTTCGTCGTTTCCAAAAAAGAGTATCTTTAACAACGCTAAGGATGAGTCTTTCAAGAATTGTGTAATGAATTGATTCTAACAAATTAAATACTTTTACACTTACGATTTTTAAAATCTTATATTATTAACTTTTTTTTTCGAACTACACAAGCTTTGGCCTCGACGTTGTCAAATCTTGGCGTTCGCGGATTCAAACCCCAGACACGCATCACCGACATTTAGAAGTTATGCGTGTATTCACAATGAATAATCACGTACTTTAACGTTGAAGTAATAGGTACATCGCAAGGAATCCTGCATACCTACAAATTCCTAGAAATTTCTTAGGTTCGTAGTCCTCCAACCCGCACTAGGCCAGCGTGGTGTACTAAAGTCTAACCCCTCTCAGTTGCAGAGGAGACCCATGCCTGCATGGGCTGTGGTATGACTACACAGAATTATTTGACTATTTTTGAATTAAATGGCAATTTTTTCTATACCAAATTATTTCTATGATGAATGACTCTTAACTCTTAATTCACTCATCCAATGATCTATATACTATACAGGTACTAAAACAAAATCAGAAAAACCTTGCTACCAAATACCTTGAAAATAATCAGTGGCGTCCGCCCGCCCCTCCCTCTTCTGGCGCTTGGTCCCCGGCTGGCTGTAGGCCGACATAATGACTCACGACTAACAGGTGCCCTCATTGCCGACCCACCTTTTATAACATCGAGCAAAAAGGCGCACCGAAGCGTGCAGTGTAATCGCCTTTGTTTCAGAACTGGACAGTTGCCACTGGTTTTAGTTACAGGTTGTGTGTATTACTTGTATATTTAATTAAATCAAGTACCCCTGTAACCTGAACTAGGCAGGCCGAGATGGATTGCCCAATTTTCGCCAAATACGTTTCTTTTATTTATATATCCAATCCAATCCAATCCATCAGGCAATCGAAGTCCACTGCTGGACATAGGCCTCTCCCAATGACTTCCACAGGGACCTGTTGGAAGCAGCCTGCATCCAGCGACGTCCCGCAACCTTCACCAGGGAAACTACGCGACGTCTTCTCGTCCAAAATACCTCAGTGCCTGAAGACGAAAGTCTTCGATAGTTGTGTGTTACCAGTGATGACATACGGCACTGAGACGTGGCCTCTCGCTATGGGCCTCATTAGACGGCTCAGAGTCACTCAACGAGCTATGGAGAGGGCTATGCTCGGGGTTTCCCTACGAGATCCAATCAGAAATGAGGAGATCCGTAGGAGAACTAAAGTAACCGACATAGCCCAGCGGATTAGTAAGTTGAAGTGGCAATGTGCCGGGCACATAGCGCGGAGAACTGATGGCCGCTGGGGCCAAAAAGTTCTCGAATGGAGGCTACGTAGCGGGAAGCGCAGCGTAGGACGTCCACCAACAAGATGGTCCGATGACCTGGTAAAGGTCGCGGGAAAAAGCTTGGAAGCAGGCTGCCTCCAAGCTTTTTCGGGCAGGACGACGTCTACCGGGACAGCTTGTAATTTTATATTGGCATTGCCTGGTATTGCCATTTCGAAACACTGCGCAAGCTCAAAACATCCTTATATAAAAAGCGTAGCATCTGTCACCACTACTTAAACCACAGAACAGCTGAATAAGAGTAGAAGGGAAATAGACAGTATTTTGTATGGGGACGAGTGTCGCCGCTTGTCTATCACCTATTCATTCTATATCAAACACAGACACAAAACACATTTCCCGACTCCGTGTTATTATTAAAAAATCCTAATGGAAAATCCCAATAACATTTTGCCGGATTCGGGAATCGAACCCGATACCTCTAGATCACAAGGCTACGAGGCAGATATTTAACACAATATATCCCTGGTCGACCGTCGCGGGTTCAAACCCCAGGCACACACCTCTTACTTTTCGAAGTTATGTGTGTATTCATAATTATAATCACTTGCTTTAACGATGAAGGGTGATCAAACAGTTTTCATCGTGATGAAACCTGCACACCTAAAAGTTTTTGGAATTTCTTAGGTGTGCAGTTCACCAACCCTCACTAGGCAAGCGTGGTGGACTAAGGCTTAAACCCTCTCAGTTGTAGAGAAAGCCTATATGGGCTGATGATGATGATGGATATGTCCCAAATAAAACAACAAGAACACTTAAAACATAATTTACTATAAGAATATCCATATAAGTCTAGCCAACGCGGCTACAAACAAAACGAGCAATGGCAAAGGCACAAATTTCTTATTGACTTGAACATCATAGACTCCAGACACCTCCCCCTTCTTTAAAGGCGCTGTGAGGCCCGCCATCTTGGGTTTGTCTATGGGCTGGCCCACCATAGAGAACTTCGACGCACTCGTAATCTTTACCGTGAGCATTTTGCCCATGTACTTCTCTTCTTTTGGCACCAAGACTTGTTCATAAAACTCGTTGTGGGCTACGTAATAGTTTTTGTCGTGGGAAACGTCTGTCACTAGAACTTCTTGGACCTCGCCCACTTTGTGCCCGTAAGGTTCGTAAGACCTGAAGAACTCCGACAGCATCTTGGTGCGCTTTTTCACCTCTTGTCCTGGCACCTGAAATTAAAAAACAATATAATTAAAAGAATAATTCATTATCATCGTATACGTCCCACTGATCGGACCTATGTACTCTACAACTGAGAGGGTTTAGGCCTTAGTCCACCGTGTTGGTCTAGTGTGGGTTGGCGGACTAGTTAAAAAGAATGTACTTGAATAAAAATATAAGCCGTACAAGATGGATGGAGACTTTTTTGGTCTCACAAACACCCAGACCCGAAACAAATATTTGTGGATCACACAAACATTCGGTGCGGGGATCAAACCCGCGGCATCTCGTTTCGCAAGCCGGTATCAAATGTTCAACTATAAACAGCGAGACATAGAGGTGTCGGTTACGTTGAGAAAGTTTCTGCTTCGTAGTGTTGACAATAGAGCCTTAATCAAAAATCAAAGTCTCTATCTCTCTTACTCTCATACAAAGGATGCCTTAAGAAATCTATGAGTCCTGATATTTTGATCGAATTATTGCATTCTCACGGGTCTTTGACAAGTGACCAAAATTTCAACCAAATCAGAACGTTCAAAGTGGGACAAAATCACGTTCAAAGATTCCGTCACACACGTACATATGAAAGTAATAAAAGCGAAAAAAAAAAGATGAAGACTAGTCTTGGGCATACTAGTTCACAACTGAGATCGCTCACTTTAGTTCGCCGCTCCTAAACGAACTAGTTCGTTCTTCTAGTTCGTTAGTTCCTAGTTCAAATTAGACCTAAAGACCGATCACACGTCCGCTCGTTTTAATACGGTTCCTGCTGCAAGCGATAATATTTATGGATAATGGATATAGAATGCTGTGCTTTTAACCTCTAAAAACAGCATACACCTCTTAATTAATGAATATTCATAAAATGTATATAATTATTGTTATTTACAATAATACCCACGGTTAATTGGTGCAATAAACCCTTTATATTTTTCGCCTTTTTTATACTTTTATTAGTTTAGAAAATAATAAACGATAACGTACACATACATAGATAATTCTGTTCCTTGACAGAATAAAACATAACACAAACTAAACAAAAGTAATCAACTGATAATCAAGATTTTTATATTTTTTTAAAAGTAAGCAACATCATCGCTGTGCGCATGAGCGGTGAGCGAACGGGAGTATGTATAGTGCTGTCTCGGGCGTAACGATCTTAGTTCAGTTGAGGCCAATCTCGTTCATTCGGCCGAACTACCGAACTGCGAAGATGGGAAAGAGGGAACTAGTTCGCGTAGTTCGTCTGTAGGAGCGCTCTTACGAACTAGTTCGTTCGCGAACTACACAAGGCTAATGAAGACTACTCACGCGAGGCATCTTGGCGGCGGGCGTTCCCGGCCTGGGAAAGAACTGGTTGATGAACAGCGACGGGAACTTGTACTTCTTGCACAGATCCATGGTCTCCTCGAAGTCTGCCTCAGTTTCAGTGGGGAACCCGCAGATTATGTCTGTTGCTATCGTCATTCCGGGAACCCTGCACACGAAAAAATGCTTAGAAGCCTAATTATGTCCCTGGCACTAGAAGTCGTGATGGCCTCGAGGTTTAGGCACGCGGTCGAGAATCTCGACAATCGCGGGTTCAAACCCCAAGGATACACCTCTGACGTTTCGAAATTACGTGTGGATTCACAAAAGAATTATCACGTACTTTAACGGTGATGGAAAACATCGTGATGAAACCTGCACACCTAAAAGTTTTGAGGAAATTCTTAGGTGTGTAGTCTGCCAACCCGCACTAGGCCAGCGTGGTGGACTAAGGCAAAAACCCTCTCGTTTGTAGAGGAGGCCTGTGCCGAGCAGTGGGACGTATATGGGCTGATGATGATGATGACTGGGCACTTATGTACCAAAAGCTTTCAATATTATTTCATTTCCATTTTGAGATCAAAATAGAGACCCCCCCCCCCTTTTGCAAATAAATCCGTTTCTCTCAAAATAAACCAAAAATAGTATGAATAATGTAGACGAGGTTAAAATGGGCCAATTCCATCGGGTTTTATGCCTGGAGACAAGATATGAAGTGAAATGTCGAATAAGGGAAGGATAACTGGACAAAAATTACTTACTTAGGATTTGAAGAGATATATTTTCCATAGGTACATACATAAACTCACGCCTGTATTCCCCGAAGAGGTAGAAATGCACCTCTGATTTCTACACTCACATTTCGCCAGGTATGTATCAGTCCCACGTAATAGTGGGCGAGCCTATTGCCGATTTCGGGCATATTTCCAGACTCCGTGCTGCTACTGAGAATTTCCTAACCCAATAACACTGCCCGACCCAGGAATCGAACCCAGGACCTCTAGATCGCACGGCACAAACTTAATGGCAATATAATACTCACTTTTCCCTGAGATAGTCGACGACGCGTTGGAAGTCCGCCCTAGTGTACTCCCTCTTCATGTCTGCCAGCACCTGGTCACTGCCGGCCTGCACGGGCACGTGGAGGAACCTGACAAATAACACTCACTCAAAAGGACCTTTACATTTTCCGTGCTGGCTTTGCCAATTTTCTCATCCTTCATCCGACTCCAGTGGCGGTACTTCCATAGAAGCCCAAAAGCCCAGTTTGCCTTAGAAAATTCCCAGTAATAATCTTCAAGTTTAAAATCTTTATTTAACACAAGCAATTTGACATATAAATGAGAATATACTGACCCAACAATAAACAATTATAAATTAGACATTACACAATTAACGTGTAACGCTTTTGGGCTTCTACGGAAGTACCGCCACTGCCCGACTCATGTACCTGAACAGGACCAACACCACCCAAACCCGAAACAAATATTGGTGATAACATTTATCCTGCAGATATCGAACCGGAGGCTTCACGTTTCATAAGCTGGTTTTAGCCATCCGCGCCACGGGGCTGTCTAAATATTGAATATTTTTTAATATTGAACTATGATGTTTCACCGTCACATAAAGGATAAATATAATTGGTGAAACTAACCTTCCAACCAACCCGCACTAGGCCAGCGTGGTGGACTAAGGCCTAAACCCTCAACCCGTGTCCAGTAGTGAGACGCATAAGGGCTGATGATGAAACTATACTTCCATATATTTATTTATTTATTTATTTATATAGCACAACCACATCACATATATTAATACAATTATAATTAATGACATTTCCTTAGGTACTATGTCTGATATATATGACACTTAAGGTGTGCATAGCGTTCTCCAAAAAGTACAAGTATAACAATAAAAAATAAAAAATTAACAACTAAAAAGTAATTTACAATTTCATAGCTAATAAAATAAATTAAAAATAACAATAAAAAAAAAATTTAAAAAAGTAACAAATAACAAAAATATAAAAAAAAATTGTATGAGAAAAAAAAAATCAAAAAAGAGTAAGTGCTAATTCTGCTGACAACATTGCTCCAAAATTATTTTCTTAAAAGTGCGTGAGGAATTGTAAAAGATGTCAATACTGGGAATGTGAGATTGTATTGAATTGTATCGATCAAGGATTCTGTGCAAGGGTGACTGAAGACCTAAATTAGTCTTTGCTACTGGAGGATAAAAAACTCTCCTAATAGGGTGTCTCGGGTATGAGTAAGGCACCGCTATGGATATTCGTCCCAGAAGGCTACTACTTTGCGTATGATTATCGACAATTTTTTTAAGGAAGCATAAATCTAAGAAACATCTACGATCTCGAAGGGCAATCATGTTAAATTTGGCGAGTCGTTGATTATATGTGTTTCTGTGAGAGAAGCCACTGCAAGAGTATGCAAGATGTCTAGTGAACGCTCTTTGTATGTTCTCAATGCGTTGCGAGTGAGCACTATAAAATGGAGACCATGCGACACTGGCAAATTCGAGATTGCTGCGCACAAGTGCGTTGTAAAGAAGCACTTTAGTTTGGGGCTTGAAGCCAATTGTGTTTCTCCTTAGAAATCCGAGCATTTGGGCGCTTTTGATAACTATTTTATCAATCTGTGCTGTAAACTTTAATTTATGGTCAATAATAACACCCAAATCTCGGATCTCATCAACTTCCGTAATCGTTGCGCAGTCAATCTCGTACACCGTGACAAGCGGCTTTTTCTTCCTAGTGTATTTAATGTGGAAACATTTACTAACGTTGAGAACCATACTGTTTAATTTACACCAATTAACAATCTCATTAAGATCCTCTTGAATCAATCGGGAGTCACTAATTGATTTTACAGGACGATAAACTTTAAGGTCATCGGCATATAACGACATTTTGCAGTGCTTAATGCGAAAAGTAAGATCGTTAATAAAAATAAGAAAGAGCACTGGCCCCAAATGGGAACCCTGAGGGACACCGGAGAGTGCGTGATATACCTGCGATTCATACCCATCGACTACTACACTAAGAGATCTGTTGCTCAGGTAGGACTGAAACCAACTAAGTAAAGATCCTCCTACACCAAAGGCTTGTAGCTTCTGTAACAAAATGGAATGATTCACTCTATCGAAGGCGTTGCTAAAATCCGTGTAGATTGCGTCCACTTGCATTCCTGCATCAACCATTTCAGATAAATCAGAAATAAAGGGAACTAAATTCGTCAAAATTGAGCGTCCAGTGCGAAATCCATGCTGGTAATCAGAGAGACTATTATTTACTAATCTGAAAATGGTGGGATATATAATGGACTCGAATAATTTGGAAAAACACGATAAAATTGATATTGGGCGGTAATTTTTTACATTGGCTCTATCACCTTTTTTATATACCGGAATGATACGGGCCTTTTTCCAATCGTTAGGAAATACTCCTTCAGAAACAGATCGGTTGAATATTAGTGATAATGGTAATGCTAAAGATCGACAACAACGCTTGACAAAGATGGAAGGAATTAAGTCTGGCCCAGCGCCCTTAGAACCATCCATTTTTTTGATAGCATGTTTCACAGTTGATTCGGTGATATGTAATTTAGAAATGTAATTATTTGTTAATATAGGTTGTTCTTGCGGTAAGGAGAGAGCAGACTTATCAGGCGAATATACGTAACGAAATTGATCAGCAAATAAATTAACTATCTCTTTACCACTTTGGGCGGTCCTCAAACCCATATACATACTAGCAGGTAATGTTGAACGTCCCTCTCGCTTACTCTTAATGAAGCTCCAAAACGCTTTAGGGTTTTTTGAGATATTAGATTCGATTAAATTTTTATAGTTACTGTAGCAAAGATCCAAAAATTTGTGACAGCGATTACGGAGCAAGTGGAATTCTATCTCATCTCGTGGATTTTTGTACTTTTTATACCTTTTACGGACTCTCTCCTTTTCCCTTAGTAATTTAATACCTGCTTTGGTGATCCAAGGGGGGTAAGATGACATAGCAGCTCTCTTGATCGGTACGTTTTTTGATATGATATGATTAATAATATTGTAAAACTCATAAACCATTTGATTGACATCTCTAAAATCAGAAAATACACTACGCCAGTTAATACTAAACAAATCTATATTAACAGCCTCAAAATCAGTCTTAAAGAAATTGTATTTATCGGTGTAATTAGGCTTTAGATAATCAATTTTATCGCAGTAAGGTATCCTCACCAATAGACTAGGATGTATTTCGTAAGTCTTACTCAAGAAACTCAATGGTTTTGTGACGGACGTGTTCGAATCATTACTAAGGACCAGGTCTAACAAACGGTCATGGCTATTCTTGATGCCATTCACTTGATATAAATTGTTGGAGGACATAAAATCTATAAGAGCGTTTCCCATATTGACATTATAGTTTGATGGAGACAAATGAGTGCTATCATGCTCAGCATGCCAGTTAATGAATCCGAGATTGAAGTCACCTAGTATGATAACATCGCTAGTGTTATTAATTACATTATCAGCGGAATCAAGTAGACGAGATAGTTGGCTAAATTTTACTGGAGGGGGTAAGTAAGTTACACAGACGGAAAGTTTCTTAAAAGTATTTCTCATCTTTAGTTCTATTGTAACCCACAAGTTCTCAACGTCTTTAGCTTCCCATTTCTCCATCCTAACCGAACGTAGGTTTCGCGACACAGCGATCAGAACTCCGCCGCCATCCTGTTTTGACATTGGTGAGCAAACCCTGTCCCTGCGATACACAACATACCTCTCATCAAACAGCTCAGAGCTGGACACATTACTGTTCAACCATGTTTCGGTAAAAGCGATGATCTCATAATTACAACTTACAACATTTTTATATACATTATTAGTCTTTGTCCTCAAACCTTGGACGTTTTGGTAATATATATCAAGCATGACTGAAACTTAAAAATCCAATACATTATACAAGAAAAACAATCAGAAATTTACGAAATAAGCTTAAGGCTATCAAGATTTTTCATAAATAAAGCTTGTTGACTCTCATCCTTGCGCACATAAATGCGACCGTTACGAACCCAAACAAATTTGTAGCCCAACTCCTTGGCCTTTTTTCGTGCGGCGGCGTGCAGGTATTTGTTGCCAGGCGTTAGATGCTCAGCGACGAAGATTGGCATCCGGGTACCGCCTAAACCCAAGTGACTGGTGTTAAGCTTATTCTGCTGGTTCTTTTTATTATGCTTGGAAACTGCAGCCAGGAATTGATCGCGTGCACGTATATTCAATAGCTTCGCTACTATAGCTCGTGGCCTGTTGTTATCACGGTCTAATTTGGCGACTCTAGTGACATGATTTATATCACTAGTGTCCAAAGGGTTATCAACTGCTTTACTTAGTCGAATCAGGGTGTCAATGAGGTTTTCAGATCTATTTTCTGGTACACCGTTTATTTCTACGTTGCATTCTCTCATGTGTAACTCCGCTGCATTAAGGCGTCCGGTCAGATCACTGACTGTAGCCTTCAACTTTTCATTGTCTTTCTTAAGATCTTGTAACGTAGTAGCAGTATTCTCAATTTGCGATTTCATGTCCTCATACTGCTGGTTAAGAAAAGTCATAGAGTCCTGGTAACAGGATATTTTATCGTCAATACTTTTTAGCTCAGTAGTTATAAGGTCTTTTATGGTGGTTCTTATTAACGAGGAAATTTCCTGTTTTAAGATTTCGCGTAAGCTATCTTCAGTGACATATCTAGGCGTGCTAGTAAGCGACGTATGAGATCTTAAAGAGGCATGGGAACAATTGTCGATCAAATCCGCACTATCTTCTGAAGAAGCATCGGGACTCTTGTGTTGGCGAGTGGTCACATTCGTTGATTGTTTGGTCACACAACCATTGCATTTCCAGTCACTTCTCTGACGTGGTTCCATTGCCAGAAAGCGCTTTTGAGTTACTTTCGCACAATCAATGTCATATGTTAGTTTACAGTTAGAGCAAACTAAATAATCTTTTTTAAGAAATGGCTTGCGACACACACTACATACGTTTACAGGAGCCATGATCAGGATATCACTTGATTCAATTATTGTAAGAATATAAAACAAAAATCAGTTATACGAATTCGGTTTCTGAGTGCAGAACAGCGCCCTCTAGTTTTAGGAGTGTGTCAAACTCTATTGAGTAGTAGCTCGTAGTTTCAATCTCTTCATCACTAGATGAAGTTATACCACTGCACTCAAAACAAATCACGGTGCAATAATTTACAGATGGCAGCAGTTGCGTAGGAAATTCAAATGCAATAACCGTTTTGCGTTGTAATGTAGACTCAATTAGATGATTAATTTCTTGTTTATGTTATTATAAGTGTAATAAATATAGGGTTCCTCTAGTGAAAATTATAGGCAAATGGTTATTAGTTGACTTACAATGGTGTAATTCCAGATTTGATTGATAATGCAGCCGTTTTATTCCACTTTACAATTACACAAATTATTAAGTTTATACACTGTATCTTCTTAAGATAACACTTGTCCTTGTTAATTAGCACTATTTCTTCAGTTTTGATAGAGTTTTACGCAGTAACTTAACACTTAGCTATTTTAAAATATTTTTAAAAGATTAGAGCACTTTAAAGATTGTTTACTTCAGCAGCACCATCTAACGACGATAGATATATAAAGTTTGGAATAGCAAAAAATGTGTACTTTGACGACAAGAAGTCTACAAAAAGCCCTTACTTATAAACCCTGGGATGATGCATGATATCGGCCACGTCGGGCAGATGCTCCAGGATGTATGGCGGGTTGGTCATGCCGAGCCGGAGACGACAACCTTCAGGAATCACCTCCACCAGCTTCCGCAGCAGCTCTGGTAGTGATGTGCCGATGTCACGCCCGTAGGTACCTGTAGAATTTATTACAACATTTATAATTATCATCTTCACAAAAAGACTAGAATATTGCTCCAGCGCGACTCTGAGTCGTGTTGGCATCAAGGGATCAAACCCTAGGAACACACCTATTACTTTCCGAAGTTATGTGTGCATTCATTGTTAGGAAACCTGCCTACTGATCCAGCAGTGGGATGTACATGGGCTGACGATGATCTCTCCAATGCACAATTCACACTTATGCCACAGATCCAACAAAGCAGTGTGATTGTTACATCATTATCATCATCATCCCATATACATCCCACTGGTGAGTACGGGCGTCCTCTACTATTGAGAGGGCTTAGGCCTTAGTCCACCATGCTGGCCTAGTGCGCACCTAAAAGTTCTTAGGAATTTCTTAGGTGATTGTTATATTAACAAACTATTACATCTGCATATTTGTCTTAGATATTAAGTTTTGATGACACCAAAAGTCTTCTGGTTTATGGTATCCACAATACAACTCCTCAAAGTAGAGCCAAAACTATGGCTATGTTTATTACTGTTGGGTTTAAAATTTGATGATTAGTTTGGGATTTGGATATACTTTGGATAAAGTTTATCAACTAGTTGATATCTCCTTTCATCTTTCGACAATTTTAATAATGTTTAATCAATAACAACTTAATAATCATGTACTAAATTCACACTAACCAGTATCTTCACTAGTCAACCATATCTCCACAACTCCTTCAGTGAAAGACTGTCTGGCCCTCTCCACTATTTCCTCTGGCGGGTAGCTGCCCAGCTCTCCCCTGGCATGCTTGGTCTTGCAATAGGTGCACTGATTCAGGCACCCCGTGTTGATGGGGATGATCTCTATGAGGGGGTTCTTGCGGACCTTGGGGAGGAGCAGCGACGCACCCCCTGCCTTGCGACCCTCCCCTGTCTTCCTCTGGCTGAACAGGCGGACTGTGTGACCTGATGGAAAATAATAATAAAAATTATTGGTAAAAGGACTAAGCGATTAAATAAAGCCTGTTACATTTGTCTGAGGTCTGAATCATGGCCTAAGACTCACCTTGCACAGATATTGTCTATGCATCCACGGGTTAAAGTCACAAATAGTGATATTAGTCCCTTCAATGTTGTTATATATTGATCCACAAATATTTATTTCGGGTCTGGGTGTTTATGAGACCGTCAAGTCTCTTGTAGTTTCTGATACTCACGACACAGGACTTGTATCCTAATGTGGGGTCAGAACTATGTATGTGACTGTTGGTTGTATTTATTTATTTATTTATTTTATATAGAGTTTACACTGTATTTAGAATTCCTCACCTTTCAATGTCTCCTCCACAACTTCAACAATCCTGTCGATTTGCTGCACCCCCACCACGCTGAGGCCGTGCAGGTAGGTGGCGCGCGGCGCTCCCTGCGGCACGCACCCGGCCACAACCACATGGATACCTCGGCTCTGGCCCAGCTCTATTTCATTCCTTTAAATACATAGAGTAATAAAATCTTTTGTACACAGAAAAATAAAAGATATTAGTTTTTTTTTTTTTTTTTAAGTGTCACAAGTTATAATAGTATAGTCAAAACATTCCCATTGGCTTACATTTATTTAAATAAAAAACACCATACTTTGACAGCATAAACCCACCTAACAATACTGATACATGTACTTCAGAAAAAATATATTGAAAAAATCATTTTTTGTTCAGTCAATTACACATAACCTTAATACTAATCGCTAAACCAGGAATGTCTTTACATCCCATGGATTGGAGTGGATTCCACAAGACGGTGATAGAAAAAATTCGTTTTTTTTTAAATATTAATACACCCAACACTCACATTAACATAGTTCTGACCACACACTAAGATAATGTGTATCAGAAACTAGGAGAGACGTCTCACAAACACCTAGACCAGACAACACAAACATTTGTCTTGGTGCGAGGATCAAACACACAGCCTCTCATTTCGCAAGCTAGTGTATATTACTAATAATACCAAATTCTCACTTAAAATGGTCTTCTGCTGGGCTCTTCACAGTGCAAGAGTTGAGCAGCCACAGCTGTGCTTGCCACTTGTCCTCAGTAAGACGGTAACCATTGGCCGCTAACAGTCCTGCCATGTACTCTGAATCGGAGTTGTTGTGTGCACACCCCCATGTTTTAACATAGATGGTTTGGGTACCTGAAAAATGTAGTTAAAATTACATAGTGAAAATATTTAGTAACTTTGTATGAATTTGAATGTGATAATTTTTAGTAATGTTTGTGTATATTTAGTTCCTACATGTAAAGATCATACATTACAAAATGTCCCAGTTTTTGTAGTTTTAATACCCATAAATTTCTATTATTATCTATTATTGGAGATTTGTGCGAACTGAATATATTCTCATAATTCTAACATAAAATCAACAAGCCTACTTTAAATGTTTTAAACAAAGCCAAGGTTGTTTTTTTTTTTGGTAATTGTGTAGTTGATTTTATTGTTGTAATATTTTAATGTTTTTTAACTTAATAAAGATATACTATACACAATAAGAGGTAACAATCGTATTATTCAATAACAAGTCATTGAATAACAGAGCATTATTATTTTGGACAATATTGGAGAATAAAGGAAACTTTTATAGGTTACCTGGTACAACACTCTCTAAAATAACCTTTTCAGCGGTCTCAGTTTCTGGTTTAAGTTTTTTACGTGACCTAATGGTAACATGTTTTCGGTTTGCATATCTTTCTTTTGGAGTAATATCTTGCGAAGATATTAAATCCTCAATATCGTCTATAATTTCTTCACAAACACCTGGCATTTTGGGAATATGTCAAAATTTGTTTTGGTTAACATTTCTTTTAAAATAATTTCTAACAAAGGAAAACAAATTGCACAGCCATAATATATTTAAGACAAAATATGTTTAATTCCTTTATATTTTATAAAAATTAAATATTACGATTAATAATTAGGTATTTCTGTTGAAAATATTTTTTTAGTCTTTTGTAATTATATTTAAGTACATTACATTAAAAAATGGCGAGGAAAACAAAAAAAATTAAGCTAACACTTTTGCCGAAACTAATGTATATTTTTTTATTTATTCCTTTAATAAATTATTTTGAAGGCTATTTTACGGCTCTCTTAAAAGAAATAAATAAGGTTTAGTCATAGCGTTCGGGGATTCAACTCGATATAATACTTAAAATGTAAAGTGCCTGCTTAATATCTATTGCATATTTTATACGATCTCAAGAATTCTGTTAAAAACTTGAAGGAACCTGCCTTTATGCCTTTTGCACGTCGATTCATCGCCCACAATACTTAATTCATACTTATCAATTTGTATTTTGATTGTATCGGCTTGTAGTAAACCTTGCCTTCATAATAAATCTCCCAAATTTGCTAACTGAATCTCGTACTTACCTTGACTCATCAGGCCAAAGGCCTATGTTTAAATATTGACAAAACAATATTGAATGCATAGGCATTTCCTAGTGGAGCACTTATGATATGAGCGAGTCTCATAGTACACGTCCTATTCACATCAAATTCCCTAAGCTTATTGATAACGTCACGAATATTGCCACGTTTGCACTAGTCACGAATGCAATTAAGACGCATCACGATACACATCCTTCTCTAATACATATTCCTATAATTATCAGATTATAATACAGGATTTAATTAAAGCGGAAACAATTAGTTATTAATTTTCACCGTCTGCTTAAGTTCTAGTGAATCTTGTTTGCCAAAATATAAATTTATTAACATGTATTGAAAGAAATACTAGATATAACTTACAATATTCCGCTAAAAATATAGTATACTAAATAAATTAGTATGGAACTAGGCTACTATAAAAATATATTTGTCAGTCTCGTGTAAATTTATGAATCTAGCAAATACTGATGTTATAAATTGGTGTGTGCAGTCCAAAAGTTTTGGGTTAAATCCCCAAACCGAAAAGATTTTATTGTTTTTTTTTCCGTGCTAGGTAAACGGTAATAAGCTCACCCTTATTACATGGTACATAATAGCTGACGAAACGTCGCTACGGAAATATGCATCAAATTCATATCTACATCAAGGTTTAACTCTTCGGTGATACAGGCATGAGATAGGTTGTATGTACGTACTGATATATTAATGCACTATATGTATATATGGTGCATTAATCGTGAATTTAAAATTACGATAGACGTTATCAAACATAAATAAATAAATAAATTCACCCAACAGTCACATACATAGTTCTGACCCCACACTAGGATACAAGTCCTGTGTCGTGGTTATCAGAAACTACGAGAGACTTTTCGGTCTCACAAACACCCAGACCCGAAACAATTAATATTTGTGGATCACACAAACATTTGTCTCGGTGCGGGGATCGAACCCGCGGCCTCTCATTTCGCAAGTTGGTATCTAGCCAACTGCGCCACGGGGCTGTCAAACATAGAATAAACTGAATATATTTAGCCTATAAAAAACTACCTATGTACAGCTGAGATTGTTACTATTGTTTTAATCAGGGTTAATATTGATAATTTTTTTATTCAATCATTTATTTACACGTGACATTACATCATAAAAATAACAATCATTAATTGTAATACACGAATCATCGTTTTATTAAGTCTCAATAATATCATAACGTCCGAATAATAATAGTTCTTTAATACACGCTGCGAAACATCAACAAAATTCATTACTACGCATAAGTAGCCCTTCGTCCTACCACATAAAGTTTATATTAATTTTTATTCGTATTAAAGAGTGATTTACAAGCGGTGACAATGGATCGTACAGCTGCCGTTACGGCAGGTAAATTCTGATGAGCCATTGTAACCATGACCTTAGCGAACTTTTGGCGCCTTTTTATAGTTGATATGAGTTTAAACGCGTTATTAACAACTGTAAGCTGTAAAAATAGTTCAGTATATTTATGTTTCACCTCAAAACTGAGAGTCGACTATTGGAATGTGCTAACGAATAGATAAAAACCAAAAATAGAAAATCTGGAGCGAAAATATTTATATAAAGTTATGGATGTATGATTCTGATGCATTGGGCTAAATTGGAGGCAAAAAACTGTTTTCAAACTAGAAATCTATGTAATGACGAAACTAACTTGAAATTTTTCTTTTTTTAATAAGATTATTGAGATAATAAATAATTAAGATCATGTTTATGAAATAGGAAAAAAATAATTATGTAGTCTTCTGGTAGCGCACCTTTCTCCGCGGGCTGCGTTCGGCGCGCATCGTGCATGGCGCGTGCACAACCACAAAGCGCGCGACTCAGTGTTGCTGGGGTAGACGCGGCAGATGGTTGTGTGTGTACTCACTATTATTATTGAGTGAAACTTTGCGTGTTTGTGAACTCTGTGAATTATTTGTTGTTAGTTACGCCGATATCAACATAAACCGGTAAGTTTTAAGTACTTCTATTTGCGTTCTACTAGTAATTTATTAAATAGAATGGTCAGGATTTAAAAGAATAAATAAATTTGGTTGTTTAAATAATTTAAATTCGTATTTTTTCGGTAAGCACTTTTATGGTGCTGTGTGGTTGTATTGAAAACATGTAACATTTTTAAATGTTATTTAACACTTCCATTGCATATATTTAAATGGGGGTATAATAGTAAAAATCAACAGATTAAATATTTCTAAACTTTATGCTATAAAAATGTTTTCTTATTATTGAGACTGAGGGTAGACAATAGTATTTTTTTTTGTTTTAACTTTTTATCAAGTCCTTGGTCAATTTACGTCCACATATTTATATTACAGTAATACCCCGACTTACGCTACCCCGTTTTATGCGAATTCGAAGATACCCGGTTTTTCATGTACCCACTCCACTCTGTCAGTGCTCGGTTTACAAGTTCGAACTTCGAACGTGTTCCTCGTGGAATTATTTTACGTATGCATGACACATTATAGATTCGTCTTTACTTATGTTATCCAAAAGACCAAAAAATAAGTATTATGTACCTAATATTATCAAAGACTTTGAATCGAAAGTAAAATTTGTTAATTGGCAAAGATATTTGACCTACCGGAATCAATAATCCGAACCGTTATAAAAAGTAAAGGAAAAAATAAACGAGAAGAAGAAAACATAAATACTTAAAACTTATCAATGTAACTTCAATATATATATTGTTTTATTCATAGTATATATTTTTTTATCTAAAATTTATTGAACATGTCTCTTTTAAATTTTAATTGTTTTCTTTAGACTCTGGTCCCGATTACGTAAACTTTATAAGTATTTATATGCAAAATTGTACCCCGACTTACGCGGCTATCGCGTAGTCCCACCTATCGCGTAACTTACTACGTACTTACTTTATTTATTTATTTTGTATTAAAAATAATTATAATTTATTTTTCTGTGCCAACAATAAATAAATAAAGTTTATTAAACAAAACATCGTGATAAAACCTGCACACCTAAAAGTTCTTAGGAATTTGTTAGGTGTGTAGTCCGCCAACCCGCACTAGGCCGGCGTGGTGAACTGGGGTAGGCCCCAGGTTTAGGAACCCTCTCAGTTGTAGAGGAGGCCCGTGCCCAGCAGTGGGACGTATTTGGGCTGATGATGTAAATCATCGGGAATTAATTGTAAGTATCAGACAAACGCGCTTATAGCCGCTGTAGCGCAGTTGGTAAGGACCTAAAAACCTATGAAACGAAAGGCCGTGGATTCGTTCCCCAGTTCAGCAAATGTTTCTATAACCAATATTCATCTCAGGTGTTGAACTTGTGGGTCTTAAATGGAGATAAAATAAGTAAAGTTATCGAGCTTTGCTATTGTCTAATTAATTGACCTGCATTTGAATTTTTATAATCTTCTAAAAAAAACAATAAGGTTAAAAATTAACAGAAAAAAAAATTACTTTTTATAGTCGTACACAGTTCTGACTTCTGATTTCAACACAAGTCTTGTTTCATTAGTATTTATAAGAAACTCAAACTTCACATTTTCCACAGAAACTTTTTTAGAAAGCCCCTAAAACATATTGAGAAAAACAATCTTCCTGCATATTGCTTGATTTTAAACACTATTTGTCATCTGAAAAATGTTTTTTCATTATTAAATATAATGATTTTGCGCGCAAAATACGCGCGATAACCGATTCACCATCTGGGTTGTCGCGGGTACGAATCTCAGGCACATAAAATAACTTTTCATTATCTGTATATCCTTAATAACTTATCAATCCTTTTAACGTCGAAGAAATCATATTGAGGAACAAGGAATTTCTATGATATGTGAAGTTCGACAACACATTTTGGTGGATTCAGGCGCAAATCCTGTTAATACTAGGGAAGATGTGTGCTTAACATAGGGACTTAATCGGCTGATATATAAGAGTCATTGTGTATACACACATAACTTCGAAGTCAGAGGTGTGTACCTGGGGTTTGTACACGCCACCGCTATGATTCTCAACCACGTGCCTAATATAATATTCGTGTCTGTATATTTTCCGGCCTAAAACTCTGGATCAATTTACAAGATTTTTTTTAGGGAAATAGATGAGACCTTGTAAAAAGGACGTATTTTTTTAAATATTGCGCTGGGGCGAAGTTGTGCTTAGCCGTTAGTTGTAAATAAATAGTAATTATTGACTTTGACTGCTTCGTGGTCTCGCGGCACAAGTATGTGCCATGCGATCTAAAGTTCCCGGCTCGAGCATTGGGTTTTTCCATTAGGAAATTCTCAGTAACAGCACGGAGTCTAGAAATGTGACAGTAAAGCGGCAATAGGCTCATCCCCTATTACGTGGGAATGATACATATCTGGCGAAATGCGGGTGCAGCAATGCGTCACTGCCTACCAGTGGCGGTACTTCCATAGAAGCCCAAAAATCCAGCTTGCCTTAAAAAATACGAATAATAATCTTTAACCTTTATTTGGCAAAAGCATTTTGACATATAAATGAGAATATCCTGGCCCCACAATATACAATTATAAACTAGACATAACACAATTAACGTGTAACGCGTTTGGGCTTCTATGGAAGTACCGCCACTGCTGCCAACCCTTTAGGGGAAAACAGGCTTGAGGTTTGTAATATAATATTCGTATATCGTAGGAAGTCTCTCAAAATATTTATGCCTGCCGTGTCCATAAAACAGTTTGAAATAAACAATATAATATAAGAGGAACTCGCATTTGGCACTCGTTCGCACGTCGTTAATTTTTTTACGACGACAGCCACTTAAGTTCTCTACTTGGCGAACAATGACGTAGAACTCTCGGCGGTAGTAAAGTTACGTGTTGTTTTTTTTTATTTATGTTCACGCCTGAATCGCCGTAAGGATCGGTAGAGATTTGTTTCCGAACCAATGTTCCCCAGATACGTTTTAGCCCAACGAAAGGAGAATAAAACTTAAGGTTTTTGACAAGCCTGTGATGCACTAACACCAGTCAAGTGTAAGTTAACTTGTGAAACGAGAGGCCGCGGGTTCGGTCGCAATGAGACAAATGTTTGTGTGATCCTCACATATTTGTTTCGCGTCTGGATATTTGTGAGACCGAAAAGTCTCTCGTAGTTTCTGATACCCACGATACAAGACTTGTATCTTAGTGTGAGGTCAGAACTATGTATGTGACTGTGGGGTGTATTTTGGTGTTATGTATGCGATGAAAAATTCAACATTCGTTAATACAGCTAACGAATGTAGTATACGTGCTGAAAGCGATGCAGGATACCTGAGGACAAAAGTACACGAAATTATTTTGATGGACTTAGGCCAAATTTCTCTCTAACAAGTACGGTAAAATATTTTAAACGCGGAAGACGAATTTTAATTGTTATCAAATGATGCCGTGGTTATATAGAACACATCTGTCTGAGCAATAATATCAAGAATGTTGTATTCGTCTACTATAATGATGGTACGCAATGTCCAATGCTTTTTATTCAACTGTATTTTAAAGTGTATGTGTAACTGTCGATGGTGTCTCTAAATAAATAAATAAAATAAAACATTAATCGTTTTATAGCTGGCGTGCGCTTTCCGAGTGAAGACACTGCAGAAGTATTGTTTTTGAAGTTTTCTGAAGTATGGTATCTTAACTTGTTAATATAAACGGGAAACGTTGTATGAATAGTTGTTACTCTTTAAAGCTAAAAGTATACCGATTTGAATGATTTTTGGTATTAACATGGGCTACTTTTTAAGTTTTTATCTAAGTAAAATGTAGTGTTACCGTGGGATAAGCACGGGTCGCCCCAACACTATTACAGTAAAAACACGAGTACTTCTGAAAGACGTACTTAATACGTTACAATATGTGTAAGATATTAGTGACACATTGTGGTAGGTCACTAAATACTTGGAATTTGTTCTCTCTTAAAAATATTTTTGTTAACTTAAATTCTTTACAATTTTTTTGAAGTTATACTTCTTTAGGCGCGTTATGAAAGTGAAATTTTAAGATGCGCGCGCATCACTGTAACACAAAAGTGAGTCGTCGAAGCTGCCTATGTGCTCCAATATAATTGACAGATTGAAACTGCCTATGATAAATATAAGTGTCAAATGAATCAGAAGTGTTTGAATATGTTTCGGATCGAATATTAAAAAAAAAAGGTTAATGTTTTAGATTTAAAAAATGTAGAGTAGTGACAGTAATAAAAAGGGATTGACATATTTATTAGTTGTCAAATATTAATGAATGCGTTTAGAAATGTAATATGTTGTGTAAACTAAGAACTATGTAGGTATGTGACTGTTGGGCGTATTATAAGTTTTACTTCAGTACACACACACTTTTTCTTGCTCAATATTCTTTTAATACGTAGTTTATTTTCCTGCCGACGTCACGATGTCCTAAACAGAGGAAGTGTTTACCCTCCCGATAAAGCGTGGCACGCGCCTGCTTTGTCCACCTGTTTCGAGTTTTTTAGTATGTAAACACAGAACAACAGATGCGCCGATGTTTTTACTAATTCCAACCTGATACTACCGGTTTCGGAGGATTTGACGCTTAAAAAGCCACGCCAAGATAAAAACTATATTGTTACTGTTCTATGTGCTTCTAATGAGAAAATATATATCATAGCCATCATATAAAAGTAGTAATGGCCTCGAGGTTTAGGCACACGGTCGAGAATCTCAACAAACGCGGTTCAAACCCCATGCACACACCTTTGAATTTTAGAAGTTATGTGTGTATTCACAATGACTTATCACTTATTTTAACGGTGAAAGAAAACATCGTGAGGAAGCCTGACCACCTAAAGGTTCTAAGGAATTTCTTAGGTGTGTAGTCACTAGTCCGCCAACCCGCACTAGGCCAGCGTGACGTACTAAGGCCTAAACCCTGTCAGTTGTAGAGGAGGCCCGTGGCCAGCATACGTCCCGTATATGGGCTGATGATGATATCACAGTTATACGATTAAATTGGTGCTGATACTTGGGCAACTTTTTCTAAAACCTTTGATACGTTTCGTCCTATGAAAACAAATTACTACAAAGTATTGATTTTATCTTTTGTTTCTTCTGTAGCTTTTAAATTAATTTTAGATTTGTAAATGAATTCAAAATGGAATATCCTTACTACTAATAATAATGAGGACGAGCGTTTCTTGCGCCTGATCCGCCGAATCGATTTAGTTTTTTTTGCAGGGATTCTGGAGACTATAATAGTGCTCCACTAATTTTATTATATTTATAATTTGTTCATTTCTCTATAGTTATTTTAATATTAGTATAGATAGACAATTTTCTACTCAAGAAAATGTTTGGTTCCTGAATGACTTTTTAAATATGGATCGACAATATCTATAATCCCCCGAATTAATGATATTTTATATGCACGGAAATATCCTCTAAATTCCTATCTTTGCCTATGCCCTATAATACTAATATCATAATCAGTTCAGTAGTTTAGCGGTGAATATGTAACAGACGGAGTGGTAACACTTATGTTAGCATATTATTAGCACAAAAACTAGGGCAAACAGCTACGCTCAGCGGAATAAGTGACCGCACTGTCGCAGAAACCCAAAAATTTGGATAATTGAAACATGTTACATATAGCACCTAGTTGACCATGTTTGGTGACTAAAGACGAATATAGAGGCGGTAAAGCCTTGCACACAATGAGCTAACCCAATAAGAAGCTTATTTTGGTCTACATTTTCTCGGTATATGGGAGGCTGTGAGTCGGAAAACATGAAAAAATCCACGTAATTTAATTTTGTAAGATATAAATATTGTTCTTTTTACTTACTTTAAAATATTCATCTAATCAATCAAAATTAAAATCAAAGATTTGTCATGTATGATATGATGTAATGATGATGTCACTGATTTTAGATAATTATTTTCCATTAAAAAAAAGCATAATTTAAGAATTACGAAAAAGCACAGATTCCACATTGTTGTGAAAGTCGCTAGATTAACCATTTCTTTGGTAAACCACGCAAATCACTATCATTATCTGTATAGACTCGCGAGCAGGTTTTTATATTAGAAAACATTTAGGCGCGGATTTAGAAGTTGCACTCTAAAAACAGCAATAGCCTGGCCCCCTATCACATGAGACATAAAATATATCCGGCCAAATCACAGTTTTTATCGTATAGTATACTAAAGCACTGATATAATCTAGTCCATCTAGTTTACTGAGATGCGTGTGAGCAAGTCCTAAGCGGTGTTTACGTAAGTGATTAGAGGCGGCACTAAGTGACCGGCGCGGTATCGGCTGACCCACATTGTATTGAAATATCACTAGGAGCCGACGGTAATGTCTCCCGATGATAACATTCCTTTGGACAGGACACAAGTCCTGCGACGATCCCAACTCGACAGATTTAAGTAGTGTTGAAGGATATTAAACAAAATTTACAATGTTAAATTATATACTAGCTGTGCCCGCGACTTCGTCCGCGCGGAAAATTTATTTTTAATAAGAAAATTTATAAACTAAAAGTAGCCTAAGTCAATCCTTATTACATCAGCTATCTGCCAGTGAAAGTCCCGTTAAAATTGGTCCACCCGTTTCAGAGATTAGCCGGAACCAACAGACAGGCAGACAGAAAGACAAAAATTGTAAAAAACGTTATTATGGTATATGTACCGTGTATACATCCATATGCATTTATTAAAAAGCAGTTATTTCAATATTACAAACAGACACTCCAATTTTATTTATTTGTATAGATGTATAGATTAGTATCTTAAGGTTAGGTCTCTGGCCTTCCAACTCGGCGCGCGGAACAATTGTCCGTTTACCTGAGTTGGGTCCCTAACCAAAATCCTACGCTAGCATACCGACTAAAACCTCTCTGTGGCCGTCGCGCGCATTTGGGGCGGTCTGCGGCATCGCAGGGCGAGAAACCCTGCATTACTTTCCGCTGCCACCCGGCGCTTCGTCCAATCATGGACTCCTAAAATTGGGAGGGCTTGAGATGCCCTCCACTCACCCTATTTTGGACGCTCACTTATTGGGAACCTCCGCGACAGTCAAGAGGCCACGCTCTCTGCCGCACATCTTGGGGTTGCTTTTAGTCATGTCGAAACCTTATGATCTGCGTTTCATAAGACATATTTGAAAGCTAACGAAAATGAAGTGTTTTTAAACAAATCAGTACCTACTTATCTTGTATATCCTTTGCACATAATGAAGTCGTGAAGATGCTTTCCGCTAACGAGGTGTTTGCGGTCGCACATTTTTACACGACGTTATCTACCGGTCAAATGCTATCAGTTAACTTGCAAATGCGATAAACCGATACGTGCGTGCGTAAATCATTTTAATTTTATATTATTAACACTACATTATGGATGGAAGTGATTCTAGAAAGTTCTTTGAACGTTAAAAAGGACAATCGGCCACTTTTTTTTACTATTTTCATAAAATACGATTTGTTGGCGTTAGAATTGCATCGGTTATACTAATCGGCTGTCGTTTAAATCTAATTCTTA
Organism: Hemaris fuciformis; assembly: GCA_907164795.1. NCBI lineage: Eukaryota > Metazoa > Arthropoda > Insecta > Lepidoptera > Sphingidae > Hemaris > Hemaris fuciformis. The sequence continues at coordinate 1,357,436 of OU015445.1, forward strand.
TACACAGGGAACATAAAAATATCTTCCATAAACACAAATAAATACCCTACCCTAGTTACTACTTACTTAGGTGCCGTACACAATTGCAAGTTTTGTGTCGTTTCAAAAGCTCTGAGACATTCTGACTACATATACAGGTGTATTCAGACTGTGATCGGAAACTAAGGCAGATTATAGCTACGGTGATTACAAACACCGTGACATTAAATAAATCCCCACAAAAAATAAAAATAAAATACGTTTTCCTTACAACCACATTCATTTAATGTCTATGATTGTTAGGAAAACGTCATTATTTTTATTTTTTGTCAGGATTTTTTTAACGCCAATGGGTTTGTAATCACCGTAGCTATTACCTGCCTTGGTTTCCGATCACGGTCTGAATACAGCCTGTATATTACATCCCAAAAAAATTATATCTTCTCTCTCTTTGCCGCGCCGTGTGCCGTGCGATCTAAAGGTTGCGGTTCAATTCCCAGGTCGGACAAAGTGTTATTAGATTTTTCTATTAGGAAATTCTCCGTAGCAGGAGTCTGGAAATGTGCCCCACACGGCAATAGGCTCGCCCCCTATTACATGGGACTGATACATACTTGGCGTAATGTGTGTGTTTGTATGTATATCTATCTATCTCTTTCTTATAAACCCGCAACCACTTGATTCTCGTCTTCAATGCCAGGGAGACTGTAAAAATAATGCGCCGTCATGTCATGGCTATATGGAAGTACAAAGATCCAACCGGTAAAAAATTACCAACGGTATTTCCACCCGTGATGTAATAATAGATTGCACTGTAAACACATTACTACCAATAGGCGCAGCAGATGAGACTTCTTGCAATGAAAATTGGTGGGAGTTCAATACCTACTAAATCAGAACCATATACTTAAATTAATGTATCGTGTAATTTCCTACACTGGACCAAACCAAAGCTATGCCATTCGCACGACAGAGAAATTCACTTTTTTGCTTGCCGCACCACAGGGAAGTTGCATCAGGGGTGATTTAGGCCTCGCTTCGCACTTAACGTGTTAAAAATATGAAACAATTTTGTTATGGTATTTTTTGTGGAAAATGATAAATTGAGTTATTTAGGAAGTTATATACATTCAAGTTTTTATTTGATTCCCGATCAAAAAAGGGAAGTAATAAGGGGTGCATTTTTATAAGCAAAGGGCATTGATTTAGGAGTGAAAACAGTTTCCGCACAACATTGGCTTGCGTTATGCGGAAACGCCGTAAAGTTCAGATATTATGCAGACATTTGTCGGTGTTGGTACCCTAAACGTGAAATATTTTACATCACACCGTTTTTTTATTCTCGCTGTAAATAAATCACCAAAGATATGCCTTGTGTCATCTACATCAGAAATAACTAGGGGTTTCCGTCTCACAAACATAGCAAACCCTGGCCGTTATGGTCTAATGACAACAACGCAGTCAAATACTTTAAAAATATTAAAAAACTAATTAAAAATGCTTTTCTGTCTGGTCAGATTAGCCTTATGCAGATTGGTAGATTTGAAATGCTAGAATAAGTTAAGAGCTCTCACCAGATAAAGTTTGTCATGATAATTTCCTTGTGAGATTGAAGTATGAGAAAATTCCCTTTAGACATATACATAACCTCTTGTGCTTTGGTTTCAACCCTGCTACAACGGTCCTGCCTATCAGATTTGCTTCCAAAAGATCGACTGCTCATTTTTCTTTATTTAAACATAAATTGAGACACAAAAAATCCGAAGCATGCACCGCCGATATTCAGCTAATTCCAAAACATCCGCAAATACATAAATAAACAATTATTTATTTTCATAATTGTTTGATTGCGAAACTCGGTGGGTGGTGACGTAAGAGGCAGACAGCTGGTCGGTGGTTGTTGAACAAGTGGCTGGTATTTCGGGAGCGTTCAATCCTTCCTACATACAACACACCTCAGTGTTTTCATTTACGTACGGATTTAGAGTTCGATTGAAACGTGCAAAGAATTGTGTCGCAGAGTCGACACTGAAACAGCATGATTTCTACGAGCTTCGATAGATTAGTGACCGCGATATCGTCAGCTATTTAAAACACCAACAAAACTTGTATGCACATTACGTCAAGCTTTGATATGGATAAGTAGGAGAGAGGACGATAGGGGATAAGATTGTCATTTTGCATCCGTCAACACAAAAAAGAGAACTCAGCCCATGTTCTTTAACACCTACAGACTTGAAATCTTACAGACGAAATCATTAATGTTATGAAAAAATACTCCAAAAAAGCAAAAAAATTATATTTACAATTAACGTCATAAGATTCAGTATATTGCAGTATTAACTTAACCTTATCACGCACTTTGATTTAAAAAAAATATTAAGTCCTGCATGCTCAACGCCAAACGAAGGAGTTTATTTATCTTTGGGATCGTTTTTCAAAATCCCTAACCCCAGTGGTTAAGGGGCATCATCATTCCGTTCACTTTATTCCTTGCCCGTTAAGAAACTCAATTTAAAAAGGTCACCGGTGTTGATGAGTATGCAGCCAAGGTGCTAAAGCTCGTTTATGCATGCACTCGTCTCAGCATAAGATGGATGGACATAAAATGGATTCTCCTGAGCAGCTCAGTTGTATTCGCTTTTTTGTCCCTGACAACTACGTGCGTCTTTGTCGTCGTCGACTGAGCCTGTTTATGCCCCCGGAATCACTACGTACACTTCAGAGTGCGAATGCCCCCACGGTTAGAGCTATTCACTTGCTGAATCGATTTGTCGCTGGGGTGGAAGATGTCGACCTATTTGATGATGCTGTAATGCATATTATTAATTCCTTTAAATATTATTTCAGTTATATTTGTTTTGTATATTATTTTTTTTGTGTTTGGTGTATTAATTATATTAATCAACTAAGCGCTTTGATGTCATACTGTAAGCTTATGTTGTATATTAATTTAAATAATTCACCAGAACCACGCGTGCGGGCATGCGAAGCCACAGCTTTATGCTCACAACAACCGCGGCTCGAACTAAAGTTCGCTAACAAAGTTCGCTAACTCTTACTTTTGCCGCACCATCAAGCTGTGGAATAGTTTGCCGGCTCACATGTTCCCTCCTTCCTATGATCCTGGATCCTTTAAGCGAAGCGTGAAGAAGCATTTGTGCGGGCCGGCATGATTGTGTCGACCAGCGGGTGACCATTATCGTTTCTCGCTGGTCGGTATTTTTGTTTTGGACTCCACTGTGCTTACCATCAGGTACAGTGGAGTCACTTTGCCGTGCCAGAATAAAAGTCGCCATGAAGAGGGGTTATATGCACCTTCTTATTTTGTTCATATAGACAGACCTATGTATAGTGGGCGGTCCACACTTGAGGATATTGAAATAAATTCAGAGCGAAGTAAAAGAAAGTTATTTTTAATTTCGGGACAAAGTCGTAACGCAACTGTTACCAATACATTTGTTAATTTAAGCGATATTCGTCGTTGACATAAATAGTTTTGTTTACGCATTCGATCATCGATGATACCACTTTAAAAGAATTCAATTCAGCTCAAAGGTTTGTGACAACTGTATTCGTGTCATCATTGGTTGTAAGTTTCCCACTAATATTATGAATGAGTTCGTTACTCAAACTTCTTATGACATACATATGTAGTTCAATGTCGTCATTGGGAGTTTGTTAATCACATTTATGTAAATAAGTTTGTCACTCAATGACATATTCCAATACCTGGATTGAAATGGAGGATCCTTTGTGAAAATGACACGACAATTGCTAGGAATTTATGTTACAAAGTAACAAGCAGCTTATGATATTATTCAGGTTTTTATTGTACCCATTTATACCCTTTTTCTGACCAATTTGAAATTCACGCAGAAAATGCCAGAACCCTAATCTAAAAATTTACTTTTTAAAATATATTTTTGACCCCCGAAAGTATTGTAGCGGAAGTAAATGTATGATGCATCATGACGCACGAAAAGTCTGTTTGGATCGTAGCGCGCGGTAATCGACGGTCTCTGGCTTCCCTACCAAAAGGAGGACGTGACTGTATGTTTTTATTAACCATAGAACGGTCTTAGCCCGTAGATCACCACACTGGCCTAGTACATTTGCAGTAATTTGCTGGGTTGCGGGAGGGTCGAATTTGGCTCCTCCATACTCTTACACTTAATAATAATATCAAAGTATTATATTAAACATTTTTTTTTTTTTTTTTTTTTTTTTTTTAAATCGTCAAACAGCATCTTAGTTATCGTAAGTAACCGATAGCTCTCATTTCTTACTTTCCGTAGTTATGAATATTAAAAATTATCACACACATAAACAGTAAAGGAAAACATCGTCAGAAAGCTACCTAGAGTACGTAGATGGAAAGGCATTTAATTAAATAATAATAAATTATAGACTGCCTCGTGGTCTCGCGGTACAAGTATGTGCCGAGCGATCTAGAGGTCCTGGGTTCGATTCCCGGGTCGGGCAAAGTGATATTGGGTTTTTCCATTAGGAAATTCTCAGTAGCAGCACGGAGTCTGGAATTGTGCCCGAAAAACGGCAATAGGCTCGCTCCCTGTTACGTGGGAGTTGGGACTGATACATACTTGGCGAAATGTGGGTGCAGAAATGCACCTCTGCCTACCCCTTCAGGGAATACAGGCGTGAGTTTATGTAAATGTAAAATGCAAAAAGGTTTTTGTGATATGTAAAATCACCAACATGACAATAATGGTCACCAAGATCTGCCAACTTCTTCTTTTGACGTGGATGGAGTGGTGTAGACCGTACACTCACTAATAACCGCGATATTCAAAACAGAGTAAAAAAATTCGGCTTGATCTAGTTCAGAAGCGCTGATCAATCGATTCGGTTTACAAAAGTTTAAATAATACGGTACGCGGAATGTTATTCTCTGCTCTGTGTTTCGCGCGTATCCGTATTCACGTAGTTTTAATGCGAAAATACTTTAGTTCGATGTAACAAGCCGGCAATGAGATTTTTCTGTTTCGTAGTTGTATTGGGGACGGCCGGTTTGGCGGGAGGGTCGTATTTGGCTCCTCCATACTCCTATACTTGTTAATAATATCAAAGTATTATATTAAACATACCCTTTTACTAGGTAGTCGGTACGGGTTTCTACGATTGACTGGGTTTAGGTCACGCTGGTTTTTTACCGACAAATATTTTTTCTGTGCCGTGCGATCTAGAGGTTCCTGGGAGGATCCTGGGTTCGATTCCCGGGTCGGGCAAAGTGTTATTGGGTTTTTCCATTAGGAAATTCTCAGTAGCAGCCCGGAGTCTGGAAATGTGCCCGAGAAACGGCAATAGGCTCGCCCCCTATTACGTGGGACTGATACATACGTGGCGAAACGTGGGTGCAGTAATGCACCTCTGCCTACCCTTTCGGGGAATACAGGCGTGAGATTATGTATGTATGTATATTTTTTCCTGAACTTGTGTTGACCTCTATATTTGTGAAACTATAAAGTGGTTTTATAATTTTTGATACCCACGACAATATTCTTATCCTCCGCTTCAAAAACATCCGTATCTAACCTTTGGAGCCTAAGCAATGCTAGTCAAAGCTTATTAATTACGTTATCAAATCATTATTTTCGCAAGGGTTAAACAACAGTTGAACAAGACCGCTTCGAGTCCACAGCGTTATCTAGCAAGTCATTAAGCAGGGTTACGCATCGCTGATAAGTAGGGCACCGATGCGCTTGTCGTAATTAGTGCAACACTTAGTGCCTAGCCTAGTGCCGACTAAATCTAGACCATATACTTAGCACGTAGTAAACTATTTATCGATTCACTTATAAATAAAATTATGCCAAAAGCATATTGAAATTCTACACTAAACTTTGGACAATTTAAGGTCCATGATTCACGAGGCTAATCCATTGCCGTTTACCGGGAACATTCACTTCACTACGAAGAATTTTGCCCGAGCCGGAAATTCAATGTCAATTCTCTCTAATATACAATAAAATCTACTTTATTCATGGTTTTATTGGTCAAAACCATTGCTTATACTTTATCTTGCTTCTTTTTACAGTACGGACGGACGACACTTTTCTTTACCAGCTTATATACCACTGCATTCTGGACATACATATCCTTCATTGTTTAGAGAAGTATAATCTCCGTTTATTTGGTCTGATGCCACATAGATCTCCGAATAGTAGAGAGAGACTGTTTGCATCTATTGATATTCTGAAACCGTTATCAGACTTGGTTTAATTATTTGTATTACAAAGGAAGGAAATTCGATACAAATATCCCACCGATATCAAAGTCAGTCTGCCCAAATCGACTTTCTCGTACATTTGCAAAGATAATTCGACTATGTAGGTCGCTGCACTATCTAACGAAATTTGACAGCTAATTTCCTTCATCGTACCTAAATCCGAGAGTTGGCCTAGTGGGTCACGCAGAGATTTCATTCATTCATTACTGAGAATTATTGCTTCTGCAGATGGCTTGCTATTTATGGATATGTTGTTAATAAATACACATTTATGGATTACGCAAACATTGAACTTGTTGCCGAAAGTGAATACACAACCTTTTGTATAGTCTGAGTCGAAACAACGGTGAAACTCAAGTTAGACAGTATAGTCAGTTACTGCACAATATTCATATTATTTGCTTTTTTAAATACTTAAAATAGTATTTTTCCTCAGTTGGTAGGGTAATTATTACTTTGGTATCCAATTTTACCAAAGATAGAGTCTTAAAATTCAACATTGACGCAGATACCTATATTTCCTAAAATTAATATTGTAAGGATGAATCGCAAAATTTTAAAAATAAGAGATATGTTGTTAGTTTCCCCAGGCTTTCATCCGGAACCCAGGGTGACTAACATCTCATAATAAAAGGGTGAGAGCCGAGGTCGGCAGCTGGTGACTCAAGGAGCCCGGAAACGGCGGGTGATTCAGAGCGTAGGCAAACATCTTGAGATCAATCGTACAGTTGTGTAACATTATATTATTTTTATGAGTGGAGTGATTTATTGCGTAAAAGTACTATGTAAATATATTTCAATGAAATAATGTGGGACGTCAGTAACTGCGTCAGGAATACGTGCTCGGGAGCTTTGCCTTTATTTGCGTTCACTTAATAGCTAGACCTTCGTTTGTGGTTACGTGAAGTTTATTTGATGTGGACGTCAAATGCTGGATAATTGTATCAATACGGATAGATATACTATATACGAGTACTACTACAAGTGGGTCGTGTTCCGGGATTAAGTGTTTATTCTTTTTGAGACAGTCAGACAAGATTCTTTGGTTGATTTTTAAGAAGTTTGTCACCATTGGTATATTTATTGATTAATTATTTTTGAAGTAAAACTTCTTTAGGCACGCTTGACTTGGGTAGTAAGCTGGCGAACGCGAGCCGAGAGCCTTACGAAAACGATGTGATCGGGCGAGACAAATTTAAAATTTGACAGTTCATTTTTTCGCGGTAAATAGCAACATAGAGGTTTTACGGAAGCTTTTACGGTTTCCGGAAGAGGTGATCAGTTATGTATTCGTCTGTAGCTCCAGACAGTGCCTGGCATAGTGTTTTATTTTGTTATTGTTATGTTTGTTATTGCCAGGAGAAGGTTCTTATAAAAGAAAAAAATAAGAAAATTACCAGGAAGATGGTATATGTAAATATCAATCTATACTTTTAATCTCCTAGCGTCCCCTATTTATCGATATATTAGCACCGAGCCAACCAGGATGTACCCAATATTTGCAGCCATTTAGTTCCATTTTCATTGCCGCAAACGTCACGAACGCAAACTTTAGGGTCGACTATTTGCACGGAGCTAATAGGGCGAATGATTTACGCGGAAACTCAAGGGAGCTTTATACAAGGGTGCTGACTGCTGATATATGAAGCGATATTTCTTGATAAGGGTCGTTCGTAATACATTTATTCTACATTGTCATTTATTCTTCCAAGCGTGAAGGAGAGTCTCAGCCGGTTTGTATGAGTATATCCAGTGACTTGATAGGGAAAGCTCTGGTCGTTTTTTTGGTTCTGTTCTTTTGTGAGAGTCCTGTACTATTCGCTAAAAATACAGACACCCAACAGTCAGACTTTTATGTACCGGCACACCAAGGTGACAACACTTCACTTGATTCAATAATGCTATACAAACTGAGCATCAAATACCGAGAGACGTGGTTATCCAAGTGTACATTAATATAAATTCTGTCCTGTATATCATAATCTATGAGATTTTAGGTCATACAAACCGAGACATGTGTCAAACATTTATGAATTATAAGAATATTTATTCTGGCGCAGGATCGACACGAAACCAATCATTTTAACCACCACTTCACTAATACTACCATCTGTCTATCGCTTAAATACTAAACCCATTAAATGTAGTCCCAAATTAAATACACGACACGTACAAACGCACATAACAGTCAAAACATATGATAGTAACGACGAAGTTGCTAATATAAATTTGGACTTCATAGATCTACGCAAGGTCGCGAAGAATCGAAATGTTTACAATTCACTCTCTAACTGATAACACATAATGTGTGTACTTTACCGCTAACTCGCATTCTGTAAACCAACTGTTGTAGAACAACATGATTTATAACGTAATATTATTAAAATAATCAAATAATGCTATGAAACTAAACACGGTAATTTTCTATATTGCTTAATATTTGCAGAATTTTAGTTCGTTGGATTATTCCGTTATAACAAATAAGTTTGTTTATGTTAGATCCTTATCTGTGCTAAATGAGAAACATTTTTTTAATATGCCAGCTAAGTAAACATTTTTTAATTTAGACTGTGGGTCGAATGGACCGGATTGACAGTGCTACCATAGTCTCATAAAATGTGGAGTTTCGTTGTTGCGCATTTACATATTTAATTGGTGAAGTTACTGGAAAGTTCATTTGCTAGTCTTGGGATTTTTGTAACCGTCCAGTTAGGGGCCATTATACAAAAGATGTAAGACCTGAGCTGTGCTTAAACTTATTTTTAATATATATGAGCCGATTGAATATTTATCGAATCTATAAAATGTCAAATACATCACTTAGATTCAGTCATTTCAAAATTAAGTATACCACCCTGTTCGGAAGGCAGTCAAGATATAGTTAGTTAGATATCTAATCTACAGATAGTTTACAATCTGTAGACACAAAAACTAAATTTTCCGAATTAGAGCAGCACATTAATACAATCTCAGAGTTGTATTTAATTTGAGAGTCATCTTGAATAGAGAAACTGACATTTAAGACATTTAAGAAGAAAAGAACTTCCCTATTCGATGCAAGTTTACACTTTCTTTCCCAGCCTAGATGGAAAATATTATAAATAATTTTGCAAATCTGAAATAAAAAGGAATCCCAACGATCTTTGCCATCACTGTAAGTAACATGCTATAAATCTCGACAAAATTATATCCCAATATCAAACTTTACATTATGATTCCACCTGACCTTTCTCCCAGCGTGTAGGACATTAATATCTAGTTGTTTCCCGTCTGACATTGTATACTTTTTTCATCTGCGTTTTCAGTGCGTGTGCGCGTGACGCAAAGCGTTTCTCTCAACATGTCGGATTTAAACAATACGTGCGTTGAGTCGGCGCCTGTAGAATAATCAAGACTTATACTTGCAGGCTTTTTAGTATTGTCTTACGAAAAAAGGTTATTTTCAGAAGAAGTGGTCATGGAAGGAACAGTGAACTTCGTCGTCTCTGTGACTTCTTAGATTTAAATAGATGTTGTTAGATATAGTTGTCCATTTTTCATGCCAGCAAAACGAGAATCAAAATATTGATTATGTGGTATAAGGTCAACGGGTTAAGGATAATAAAATGGTCTAGCGTGGTACACTAGGACGTTAATGATATATTTACATACACAAACACACCACCCGATTTATTTGTAGACTTTTGAAATATTATATCCGTTTGAAAATCGACCCACAACTTCGTAGTTCTAAAAACTTCTTTAACTAAGACCAAGCTGTAACAGTTATAAAACTATAATTCTAAACCATGACAATCAATATGCCATAACACAACGTATTTTTTTATTTTGGCACAGCAAGCAAAACACGACACCTGAAAGCATTCTCTTAGCTTCATTTTCTTCATTGTTGAGGGTAGTGGCTCCCAATCAGAATCTTCTGTCTGACGATCTCCTTTCAATTATTCCGATCTCTAAGTTACCTAAATAGTGCGATCCGAACAAAAAAAGGTCCTTTAAAAAAGGTCGTTAATAAAAGCGGCTAATTAGCTGGTATAACAATGGATTGTGAGGTGACATCACCGTGCATTTGGGCAGCACTTATCCTCTGATGCGATATCGACTGGCACTTAGCAAATTGCTCGTACCTATGGGAAATTGAATGGACTTTAAGCGCTGTTAACCGTCCCCTAGTGTGGCGCGTTATTAATTCTCAATTTTATTAATTGCGAATGTTTTCATGCATTAGTCTGTTACTTTTAACTGTGTTAGTCCGGCGGCATAAATAAGGCTTTAGAGGTCCCAAGTTCGATTCCTGAATTTTTTGCTATAAAATATAGTGGCAGTTTGTCGGTTTCGCGATATAGGTTAGCAATGTGCAAGCGAGGGTAACTGGCTCGATTCCCGAATAGGGTCTTATTACGTCATCCTACTAGTTGATTCGCACTAGCAGCACGGAGTCTGAAAGCGCCAGCTAAGAGCCACACGTTCGTTCTTTGTTAAGTATAAAACGCGGGTCACTAGAAATGCTTTATATACGAATATGTATCTATGTACATTGAAGCATAAAATCCCAAGAAACCTATTAATTGTCTATTTAATAACATATGAATGTCACCGCCTAGATAATGTATAAGAAAGCTAATTAAATCAAAGTCTAACAAATGAGACGCCAGTATCATCAAGTCAATAAACAATAAACATATGATATAGAAGACGACGTGTCTCGTAAAACGGAGGATTTATTGTCATATGTAAAGGGAGACCATACTTTATTGACCATACTAGTGGACCCGACAGACGTTGTTCTGTACACAATTTTAAATTCAAAAATTCATTTTTTTCCAATCTAAACCATTCTCGAATCCACCTGAAGACACAAAACATTTCATCTGCCTTCTTTTGAACAAAGAAAATGAATAGTTTAAAATTTTGGAGTTATGTTCTGCTGATATGCGAAAAGTTAAAATCCCAGAACTCTATCACAGCGCCACCTACCGGGTCCAATTGCAAATCTAAACTATTCTCCAGTCATTCATTTTCGAAGTTATATAAGTATTCACAATGAATCATCACTTACTTTAACGGTGAAGGAAAAAATCGTGATGAAACCTGCACACCCTTCCAATATCCCATGTAGTAATTAATCCCTCAATAATGGAGGGCAGAGGTCGCGAAGACTTCCTCTGTCAATAAGTATAGATCGGTCAAGTGATTAACAGTCGTTTGTATGCTGTATTGTCGTGAGGGGCGATGGGTGACCGCGCACCGACCAGCTGTGTACTGCGAATTTTTATATGCAATTTATACCCGCAATAATTATTCCTTCCGTTCTCGAATGTGATCAAAGAAATGGAATTGTCGATTATTTTTAGCTGCTGTCGCGACTTCGTCTGTTTGGACTTTTGTATTCATCATCATCAGCCCAAATACGTCCCACCGCTGAGCACGGGCCTCCTCTACAACTAAGAGGGTTTTAGGCCTAAGTCCACCACGCTGGCCTAGTGCGGGTTGGCGGACTACACACCTAAGAACTTTTTAGGTGTGCAGGTTTTATCACGATGTTTTCCTTCACCGTTAAAGCAAGTGATAATTCATTGTATATACACACATAACTTCGAAAAGTCAGAGGTGTGCCTGGGGTTTGAACCTGCGACCGCCGAAATTCTCGACCGCGCACCTAAACCTCGAGGCCATCACTGCTTACAACATTTAATTTACATATAACAGCTTATGACGTGAAGTTACTTTGTAAGTAATTTTACATTACAAAAAATTACTCATGAGGTAAAATGTAAAGGAATCTCAGGTATTGTGTTTACGATTCACCGTACATATTAGGGGTAAACCCTCTGTGGTCGGAATGAGTTAATGCCACATTTTAGACTGAATCACGACCAACCAACAAATTATAAGTTCAATTGTAATTCATCAGATTTTCAAATGACTTGTAATTGTCAAAAACGAACCCCATATTGCGTATAATGTCTTGTTTTAGTGAACTAGTTTGTGTTGGTTTTGTTTGCGTAACACAGTCTTTTTTAACGATGTTTTATCAATGCAATGAGCAATCTATTACAGGTTCTCATCTAACTGTCGAAAACAAAAGTCAGTTGTTCTGAATTTTGTAATTGTCCAGCCGTTTGAAAGTCTATGTTACCATTCATTTATTTTTACCTTCTTAGATTAAGGTAACAATAATCTTACTAGTCGTGATGGCCTCGAGGTATTGGCGCGCGGTCGAGAATCTAGGCGGTCGCGGGTTCAAACCCCAGGCACACACCTCTGACTTTTCGAAGTTATGTGTGTATTCACAATTAATCATCTCGTACTTTAACGGTGAAGGAAAGCATCGTGTGGAACTTGCACACCTAAAAGTTCTTAGGAATTCCTAGGTGTGTAGTCCGCCAACCCGCACTAGGCCAGCGTGGTAGAATAAGGTCTTAACCCTCTCAATTATAGAGGAGGCTCGTGCCCAGCAGTGGGACGTATATGGGCTGATGATGATTTATTTATTTATTTCATGATGGGTTAGATAGGGGCTTGGTCTGTTGTAATTCCGTCTTGTCAGTTTCTTACTAGTATGTATTAATGCCGGTCGCGGGTTCAAGCCCCAGGCACACACTTCTTAGTAGAATAAAACAAAATCTTCGAGCGTTGCTACATGGACCCAAGATATCCTTACCACACCTCTTTCCTTAACTTGCCGCTTCAGATGGTTGTATTCATAAAATCATCCTATTTAGATAAACGGTAATGAAACAATAAACTATTTACATCATAAAAAGACGATATGCATGTGCGGACAGGATGTTGTAGGTGTTTTACGACCACGGTACCATGGGCGCACAATAATACACAACGCATTACATGGACAATGATAATTGTGATGATAAATTATATACATTATCTAAAATCTGTGAAGTTGTAGGTGTAGGGTGAGCATGCTATCGTGGTTGCACAATAAAATTACATAGATGGAAAGGCATTATTAATTAAATAATAATAAATTATAGACTGCCTCGTGGTCTCGCGGTCCAAGAATGTGCCGTGCGATCTAGAGGTCCTGGGTTCGATTCCCGGGTCGTGCAAAGTGTTATTGGGTTTTTCCATTAGGAAATTCTCAGTAACAGCACGGAGTCTGGAAATGTGCCCGAAAAACGGCAATAGGCTCGCCCCCTATTACGTGGGACTGATACATACCTGGCGAAATGTGGGTGCAGTAATGCACCTCTGCCTACCTACCAGTAATTCACCTTCGGGGAATACAGGCGTGAGTTTATGTACGTATGTAAATTATAGACAGCAAGTACAATATGTCGTAAAATGTTGTAGATATTTAAAGACCATGCTACCTTAGTTGTATCATCATCATCATCAGCCCATATACGTCCCACTGCTGGGCACGAGCCTCCTCTACTACTGAGAGGGTTTAGGCCTTAGTCCACCACGCTGGACTAGCACGGGTAGGCGGACTACACACCTAAGAAATTCCTAAGAACTTTTACGTGCGCAGGTTTCATAACGATGTTTTCCTTCGCCGTTAAAGTACGTGATATCCATTGTGAATACACACACAACTTCGAAAAGTCAGAGCTGTGCCTGGGGTTTGAACCCGCGACCGTCGAGATTCTCGACCGTGCGTCGGCATCTACCAAATCCCGCTACATTACCTGTAGTGGAGTGCAGCTCGATGCGTCACTCTGATTCATATTTCTCGGATGTGTTATGACCGTGATTATTACGATATTGAGAAAGTAGACTATTGCGAGTTCCGTTTTCCTTATTTATATTGTGATAATTTTATTCTTCAGGCATGACCGCGTAAAATTCGAGAATAAAACTGTTAGTTCTTTACAAAATATGTTTTAGGATAACTAACTTTTATCCCTTACGATAGAACTTATACATCATCATCAACAGCCTATATACGTCCCACTGCTAGGCACGAGCCTCCTCTACAACTGAGAGGGTTTTAGGCTTTAGTCCACCACGCTGGCCTAGTGCGGGTAAGAAGTTTTAGGTGTGCAGGTTTCATCACGATGTTTTCCTTCGCCGTTAAAGTACGTGATAATCTATTGTGAATACACACACAACTTCGAAAAGTCAGAGGTGTGCCTGGGGTTTGAACCCGCGATCGTCGAGATTCTCGAACGCGTGCCTAAACCTTGAGGCCATCACGACTTGTTTGAAGTTAAATGTAACTTATACATATATTTAAATAATTATGGGTTTAACTTTGAATTATAAAGACTAATATAATAACCTTATCGACAGCCCCGTGACGCAGTTGTGCGATCCACAAATATTTGTTTCGGGTCTGGGTGTTTGTGAGACCGAAAAGTCTCTCGTAGTTTCTGATACCCACGACACAGGACTTGTATCTTAGTGTGGGGTCAGAACTGTGTATGTGACTGTTGAGTGTTGAGTGAATTTATTTATTTATTTTTATTATTATCATGTAAAAGATAAATTTATTAAAAATACTAATTTACAAATTGCTGATAACAAAGAAGCAAAGATCACATTATTATAAATTTAATCGAAATTTTATCTAGTAGAACGCAATAAATCTATTAATAAATTTAACTACTCAACGTGTGTGTTTTCATTAGTATATATGTACATATATAATATTTAACATGTAAAGTTATAAGTTGCATAAATCCCTCATAAGAACTATAGGTACATAATTGTCGATAGTGGTCTATTTACGCTACGTCAATAGAGACAATCTTCGACATTATCTCGTGCAATAAATCAAAGTGACATTTGTTAAGTGCTAACTTATTGCTAAATGTGTAACAATCACGAATGCATTAAACGGACATATTGGTTTCAATTCCGCGTTCACAAGACAGATATTTCATTATATTATTAATTTGCTGCAGGCAACACGTAGTATAACTCATTAGATATGTATCTAAAAAATAATATCTTAAAAAAACGGGTGACACTCCGAAAGTGCCGGCAGAAGTGAAAACTTCAATATTAACGTTGTGCATTTTTGAATATTTTGGAATGGTTAGGGAATAATTTCGCACGAATTGCTTTATTTATCAGTATAAAAGTACTATCATTTACGTGGTAAAATACAAGATTTATTGCGCTATCGTACACAAACATGACAATTTATATTGCATAATGCATCTTACGCATTTTCGATCAAGGTCACGTGATCTGACGCGAGTTCAACATTTTTAACCCATCCACAGCGCCGCTAAAGAAGTTTTCACTTCAAAAACCTTTTACAGTATCAATGGTACCGTCTATCTTTTTATCACAATTCATCATAATCGGTTCAACGCGAAAAGTATGTTCACACGCCTAAATTGATTTTGATTGATTTGGTACATTTATCAATGGGGTCAAATAACCTCAATAATAAACAAACATGCCCAAATACGTGTATAAATTAACAATGTTTTAACAACATTTGAAAATTGTAATGTCGAAAGTATGTATATGATTGTTGGACGTCATTATTATTTATTATTACAAGGGTGTTATTACCCTTCGAACCATCGGATGCAATATAATCACATTGCTAAAAACAAATGAAAACCTTTTCAAATTTCAAAACCAAGAATCAAACCATTGAAGAAGTGATGGCCTCGAGGTTTAGGCGCGCGCTCGAGAATCTCGACGGTCGTGGGTTCAAACCCCAGGCACACACCTCTACTTTTCGAGGTTATGTGTGTATTCACAATGAATTGTCACTTACTTTAACGGTGAAGGAAAACATCTTGATAAAACCTGCACACCTAAAAGTTCTTAGGAATTTCTTAGGTGTGTAGTCCGCCAACCCGCACTAGGCCAGCGTGGTGGACAAAGGCCTAAACCTTCTCAGCTGTAGAAGAAGCCTGTGCCCAGCAGTGGGAAGTATATAGGCTGATAATGATGAATGATGGATGAATAAAACCATTTAACTCCTCACATTACTTTAAAGTTCAAGATCTTTAATTCTCAAAATATTTTTTACATTTAACTGTATGAGAAAGCTTAATTTGACTTTTAGACCCCCATATATGACAGTCCCGTGGCGCAGTTGGCTAGATACCAGCTTGCGAAACGAGAGGCCGAGAGTTCGATCTCCGCACCGTTTCGGGTCTCGGTTCGGTTCGGGTTTCGGTTTTCGGGTCTAGGAGTTTGTGAGACCTAAAATTCTCTCGTAGTTTCTGATACCCACGACACAAGACTTGCATCTTAATGTGCGGTCAGACTGTATGTGACTGTTAGGTGTATTTATTTATGTATAGATTAATTTCAGAATGTATGGCGATCAATATCTTCAATGGACGGAAAACTAAAGCGATATGCTACGAAACTCACTCACTCGCAGCCATTACCATACATTTACATAATGATACACAGATCACCGCAATACTATTGTTCCGTCTGCATGGACACGAGAAATTCCACTTGAACTTATTATATTTACTATAGCTGACCCGGCGAACTTCGTTCCGCCTCACAGTCCATTCTTTAATTTTTTAGTTTTTTTTTATTATGATACCTACTTCATTTAATTTTTTTCTAAAATATTTTTTTTTTTTCATAAAATAAATGTAGCCTAAGTTACTCCTTATTACATCAGCTATCTGCCAGTGAAACTCCCGTTGAAATTGGTCCACCCGTTTCAGAGATTAGCCGTAACAAACAGACAAAAATTGTAAAAAACATTATTTTTGGTATATGTACCGTGTATACATCCAATGCATTTATTAAAAAGCGGTTATTTCAATATTACAAACAGACACTCCAATTTTATTTATTTGTATAGATTGTATAGATGTATAGATGAAGACACCAGTAGGGCAATGGAGCATTTGCATTTTTAATATTTTATTACAATGAAACACAAGTTACTATAAAACCATGAATAATTAAAATTAAATATCATCATCCTCATCAGCCCATGTTTTTTGGCGACAATTGACATATTTTTTACGGCCTCTTTGTTCACGCGACCCGGAGGCGAGTTGTATCAAAAGATGCTGGTTCGATTCTTGTGTCGGGTGATCATCATCATCATCAGCCCATATACGCCCCACTGCTGACCACGGGCCTCCTCTACAACTTAGAGAGTATGCCTTAGTCCACCACACGGGCCTAGTGCGGGTTCGCGGACTACACAACTAAGAAATTCCTAAGTTTTTTTTTGTGTGCAGGTTTTCTCACGATGTTTTCCTACACCGTTTTAAATGATAAATCATTCACAAAAACTTACAAATATCAATACTTACAGTATTCAAATTATGAAGAAAAGTAAGTAAATTAACAATGACCTTCACTTTCTACCGAACAGTCATTAATGTATTAATGTTTGACAGCCCCGTGGCGCAGTTGGCTAGACACCAGCTTGCGAAACGAGAGGCTGCGGGTTCGATCCCCGCACCGAGACAAATGTTTGTGTGATTCACAAATATTTGTTTCGGGTCTGGGTGTTTGTGAGACCGAAAAGTCTCTCGTAGTTTCTGATACCCACGACACAGGACTTGTATCCTAGTGTGGGGTCAGAACTATGTATGTGACTGTTGGGTGTATTTATTTATTTATTTATTATTTATTTATTAAATGTACCTACCTGGGAAACGAACCCGCGTCACGATGACTCGCTAGACCGCGCGTTTACCCACCAAGGTCAACTTAATGATTCCCCAATCCCACGTAACTGTGGGTATGTATGAATTGTCCTTTAACGTCGAAGTACTAGGAACACATAAAAGTAGGACAAGTTAAACCGCACCCGCCGAATCGTCACTAAACAAACACATGACGTCATCAAACGTTACTCATTTGTAATGTTTACACGACACAAGCCATTACCCTTAGCAACCGTTTGAACTCTCCTAATGTCTTGTAGCCAACAGAGTTTTATAAACAGTAATTTTTAAGTAAAAAAATATTTTTTTAAAGATTGACCGAGGAAAATGTTTGACAGCCTCCGAGGCGCAGTTGGCTCGGCTTAAGAAATAGGGGCAGCGGACTCAATGCCTGCATTGTGACAATATTTCGAGTAATCCCCGAATATTTGTTTCGTGTCTCAAGTCTCTCGTGATTTCTAATAACCACCACACCAAAACTTGTATTGTAGCTTATTGTGGTATTTGGACTGTGAAGATGAAGAGAAATGTATGTGACTGTTGGTCGGATTTATTTATTGTTGTACATATTTCTCTACGGCCGGCTCTAAGACCACATACCTATCAATATAATCGTTATAACATTATATATATTTTTTATTATATCTTTTAAATACACCCACCAGTCACATACATATGTAGTTCTGACCTCACACTACGATAGGAGTCTTGTGTCGTGGGTATCGGAAAATACGAGAGATTTTTCGGTCTCACAAACACCCAGACCCGAAACAAATCTTTGTGGATCACACAAACATTTACCTCGGTGCGGGGATCGAACGCGCGGCCTTTCATTTCGCAAGATGGTCTCTAGACAACTGCGCCACGGGGCTGTCGAAAATTCAAAGACCTCTTCATTATCAGACTGGCTGGCGATGTTTTAAGCGGACTGACAAGCTTAATATTAATTTGGCGTATCCTTTAAATGTCACCTGATAGTATGTATTTGAAGCCCAAATCAACAGGCCACACATATCTTGTCCCTCCAAATAAAAATTACAAAGTTTATATTCACTCTATACTCTTAATATTCAAATTACATCAAGCTTTTAGTTATTCGATCTCCTTGACATTTCCATACATGCTGTCTTGGTATGATTGCTCATACTAAAAATTATTAAGGACAAATCTACACCCACTGTAATATGACCATATCCATATTAGGATTTGAATTATTTATTGTTGCAATGAGGTACGGAAAAACAAATTACAATTACACAATAGACTATGAACTAAAAATTTGAGCGCCGGTACTTAAAAAAGGTAATCTTGAATATTAAGTACCAGGGTCCTTTAATTTGTCAATGTTTAGTTTAGGAAACAAAGTTTGTAAAACAATTATAAGAAAACAATGTAAAACAATCTCTAACTACATAAAATTTGGAAACAATAAGCAATTAGGTCACAAGGTCATTTCTAAAATTAAAATCTAATTAAAATGTAAAAGTGTGTGTATATATGTATGTATGTATATAATATCTCTTATTATTTTATGAATAAAACAAACGGCATTTTATGTAAAAAATTAATTGTAAATGATGAAATACTCCTCTGCCTATATCGTCGTTAAAAAACTCATATAATTTTATTTTTGTTACAGATATCAACAATATGGCGTCTGTGTGACATATTTATCCTAATGGCTGCCCCTCAGACAACCAAACAAACAATCAAAAACTATTTACCAAATATACTATAAAAAATGTCTTCTAATTTCAAAACCAGTGACAAGTGTTAGTGAAGTGAACAACATATCGATAAAATGGAATCGTTGCAAGCGAATTACACGGATATCGATATGCATAATGGCACATTCTACCCGACGGAGGCCACGATACTGGCCGCTGTGTGCGCCTGTATTTTTAGTGTAGTCGGCGTTGTCGGTAAGTGTACGCCTTTTATAGTTTATTACGTGGATAGTTTATGAATTTGTGTTTGTTTACACAACACATATACGATCGCTGATCGACTAACGGCATACCACTAAATACGTATGCGATGAAAGCGTTGAGGCCTTGTTTACAGTGACGCGGGATGTTCAAACACTGTCATTTTTAATAAACATTGCATTCATTTCGTGGATTCATCTGTCATCGCTCATCTCTCGCATTTTTATTTCCATCTGACCGCTCAGTCCAAAAGTCACAACCAATGTCTCTACGTATAACACAGTGAAGAATTAATAGACGAACTGTTGCACCATTTCAATTTATTTAATTCGCTAGATAACGTTAAAACACACAGATCAGAGCATTTAGCGAGATCCAATCCAGATCGATTCTATTAAAAAAATAAATTGTTTCAAAACTCAGTCGGGAGAAATAGCAAAGTGCAGACGTAATTCTCGAGAACGCACGTAACTATAACAACGAGGTTAGACATGTTGCTTTATAATTAGCGGCTGGGTGAGACTTGGGGCTTAGGTAAGCTCAAAACCGTGTCGAAAAACATTCAGTGAGCTCAAAATTTAATTTAGGTACCGACTTCTGACTTTTCAAAGTTACGTGTGTATTCACAATGAATTATCACTTTCTTTAACGGTGAAGGAAAACATCGTGATGAAACCTGCATACCTAAAACTTCTTAGGAATTCCTTAGGTGCGTATTCCGTCAACCCGTACTAGGCCAGCGTGGTGGACTAAGGACTAAACCCTCTCAATGGTAGACGAGGCCCGTGTCCAGTAGTGGGACGTATATAGGCTGATGATGATGATGATGAGCTCAAAATTTGTATGTCTGCCTCGTAGGTCTCGTGTCATGAGTGCAGGCGTGCGATAAAGAGGTCCCAGGTTAGTTTCTCGGATGCGCAAGTTTTTATAGGTTTTTCCATATTCTCAGTAGCATTACGAAGTCCCCATATATGCCGCAAAGGTCACTGTAGGCCCGCCCTCTATTACGCGAGCCTTAAAAATTTTTTTCCACTTCTGTCTACCCATTCCTCGAATATACATACAGATAGGTGTGTGTGTATGTAAAATGATGTATATAACTACTTAAGATTGTTTACCTACACATGGCTTAGAACAGGCAAGCGTAATTGTGTGACCTGGTGAAAGGTAATTGCAGTCGATCCTCGCTAGTTCAGTATAGTATTTGAATTACCATGACCAATGAAAGTATGTAACGTTTTAAGAACAACTACGATGGCAAAATTGGGTTGGCCATTGACTACGGACCAGAGCTAATTTTGCTCAATAAAAAAAAATAACATATGTCGGATTTAAGAAATTTGAAGTTAATATTAATTTACATTTGAAGCAGTATTACCCAACTATCTACATTAGTTTGCCTTGAACTTATCTTTTAATCTTAAATACAATGAACAAATATGAAACCTATTTTACCTAGTTGTTTAAAATATGCATCAAAACATCAACAAACATTTACGAAGATGCTGTGTTTTCAGAAAATACGTAAAATATCTTAGCAACAACTAGTTAAAAGAAACTAATAACAAACACAAACACTCCCGATTCCTGTAGCATAGTATACATGAGAACATGTTAGCATAAGTATCATGTATGACAACATTACACAGCGAGTATCACTAGAAAGCGTTCAATAATCGGTCACTTAACACGAACGCAACATAAAGCGTTAAGTGCACGTCGTAATCGGACATCAAACGGCGCGTAGCCATTTGCCAGCGAGTCGACAGTCGATACTATCGATAGCCACATGTACGGCGCTCGCTCTCGCCACCTGCGTAAACAAACAGAGCGCATCACTAGCTTGCGTTCGATGTTTGAATTATTTTTTTAAATTTAGAACAAAATGTGGTACCACGCGGGGCTTATTTATTGTTCGGATTTTATTTTGAATAGACTGAATATTTTCGAGTCCATATATTGTTATCATTCGTTCTAAATGTCGGTGGGTAAGAAATGGAATAGTTCACTCCGAACGAATGCAGTTAGATTAAAAACAAAAGAAAATATATCAGACATTCTTGCGGCTTAAGTCTCCACTTAATTACACTATTAATTTGTATCTCCATACAGATAGATAACACTTTGATGTTCTTTTTTTTGCGTTAAACAAACTGCTTAAATTTTTATTTACGAAATGCTGCGTTGATGTCATATGAAAAAATAACTATTACTTTAAAGATTTATCATTCAAAATTTTAATTATATTCGTTGTTAGTTAACGTCCCAGATTAATCTAAAAAATAATACTTAAATTACTTCGGTATTAAAAAGTATAAAATTTTCATAGAAAAATTACATTAAACTCCGCTAATTGACGCGGCCATCGTCTAAGCGAATATGTTTTCGCTTTCATGTTCAATAAAATCATATGTTTAGCTTAATCAAATCGTAAGAATAGCATTCTTAGAATTGGTTCGCGGAATGTTTATAACGCGCAACTGCGGGTTCCGTCGACATGAGTAAAACCTAAAAACGGCAACAAAACAACTGGGCATCTCCATTATACCTCTGGGAGCCTGGTACAACAGAGTTCAAACAAAATTTCTAATGCACGAAACACAGATTAAATTACTAGATAAGAAAAGACATACAAGACGTGCAATGTGTTGATTTACATACATACATACATACATAAACTCACGCCTGTCTCCCGTTAGGGTAGGCAGAGACTATAGAGCGCCAAATGCCACGATCCAAACATACCTCTTTCGCTTCCTCCACTGACATTATCCTCTTCATGCATGCACGTCGGTTGATTTATTAGCTATTTTTACGCCATAAATAAATAAATTCACTCAACAGTCACATATATAGTTCTGACCCCACACTAAGATCAATCAAGTCTTGTGTCGTGGGTATCAAACTTTGAGAAGACTTTGAGAAACTTTGAGAGACTTTTCCGCCTCACAAACAAACACGCAGACTCGAATCAAATATTTGTCGATCACACAAACATTTGTCTAGGTGCGGGGATCGAGAGTCTGTCAAGCTAGTCAAATATGTTTTTTAATCTGTCTATGTTTTTTTTTAAATATGCTAAAAATAGCTTACTTATCATCGAAATTCCTATCGACTCCTATTTCATTCCCTTTGCACTTACCAAAACCCTTTGATTCCACATCAAACATTAACCTACATACGAAACTAAACACCAACTCAAGTATCAAGACATTAATCCCCCTGAAAGGATCTCACAGACGGCCAATAAAAACGCAAATAAATCCGGGAGTCGACGACCGGGGCACAACAGGCGTCTTGTTCCGTGACCACGCTTAAGAGCTACAGATTACACTTATAGAAGTGTTGAAGCGACGTGACATCTTCATCCTGGTATTGACGTGACAGAAAACGTGACAAAGATAGAGGAGATTAAACGGGAATTCAAATAATTTATTTTGTTGATTCTTTGTTCCGTCTTGGGAGTTGGTCGTGACTCTTAGATTGGGGAAAGCGTTTTGGTGTTTTTTTCATTAGGGAATATAATATCAATGGTTTCCCCTCTTACGTGGAACTTAAATCAGTACTAGCGAAATAAGAATGTACATACGAGTACATATAAATATTTTCACTCGTAATGCCTACCCTTTCAGAAAAAGTAACTGTGAATTATACAAAGAATTGTTTTCGTTAGGTTCTATATATTGACTCTGTATAGGGACCTAATAACATCCGATGATATGTAAGTGTCTCAAGACTCTCTAATCCTATCTATCATGGCAGGTACTGCGTATAAAATATTCTTAACAATATTGCTGAATATTTACTTCATATAAAATTTCGTTACATTTCGTTCCAGTGCTGGGCACGGGCCTAGTGAACTGAGAGTATTTAGACTTTAGTCCAACACGCTGGCCTCGTGCGGGTTGACGGAATACACATCTAAGAAATTCCAAATAACTTTTAGGTGTGCAAGTTTCCTCACGATGTTATTCTTCACCGTCAAAGTATAATTAATTGTGAATACACACATAACTTTAAAAAGTTTGGGCGTATGCCTGGTTTTTGAACCCGCAACCGCTGAAATTCTCTACCGCGCGCCTAAACCTCGTGGCCATCTGTGCTAAAAAATACTTCTATATATGTATTTTCGTTCTCGTTTCTTATACTCTCTAATTAATTTTGTCCGCACTGCACAGAATATAAGATGCCATTAGGATCACTTTACCGCGATAATAAAAATATATCTACTTACACCCTCGTATATTCAAGTAATAGCACTTCAAAAACATCACTTACGTATGACTAAATACTTTTTTTTAAAGCCATCTGACATGTCAAACAAAACGTCAAACGCGATCTGAACTGTACGTATAAGTAATAATAATAATAAATAAATACACCCAACAGTCACATACATAGTTCTGACCCCACACTAAGATACAAGTCTTGTGTCGTGGGTATCAGAAACTACGAGAGACTTTTCGGTCTCACGACACCCAGACCCGAAACAAATATTTGTGGAACACACAAACATTTGTCTCGGTGCGGAATCGAGCCCGCGGCCTTTCGTTTCGCTAGCTGGTGTCTATCCAACTACGCCACGGGGCTGTCAAGTGTTTATTCGATGGCCCGTGTAATGCCATTGCAAAACGTATATTTTTGTCAACAATTGACATAATATCGACGGCCTATAATATACGCGATAAGCGCTTGTAGTTTCGCTATACAAAAAGCCTCTTCCAAAATCGAAATATCCAAATGTCGACCTCATGATGATGATTATTATTATCACAGATAATATTTTCACAAAAATGCATTTGTTTTTAAAAAACGTAGGCAAATATTTATACTTACATTACATATTAAACTTACATACATAACCTCACGCCTATATTCCCCGAAGGGGTAGGCAGAGGAGCATTTCTGCGCCCACATTTCGCCAGGTATGTATCAGACCCACGTAATAGAGGGCGAGCCTATTGCCGTTTTTTGGGCACATTTCCAGACTCCGTGCTCCTATTGAGAATTTCCTAATGCAAAAACCCAACAACACTGCCCGACCCGGGAATCGAACCCGGGACCTCTAGATCGCATATACTTGTGCCGCGAGACCACGAGGCAGACACGTAGCACATATTAAACTTACTGATTATTATATGCATGCTTAAAAGGTTTAGTGTTTATTTACACCAGTACTGGAACCTTGTGACCCTTGTTATTGAATCATAAACCAATGTGAGATCCAGCAGCCGTGTTTAAACAAATGTTTGTTCGTCCTCGTAATACATTCGGGAAACCCATATCATACATACATAAACTCACGCCTGTATTCCCCGAAGGGGTAGGCAGAGGTGCATTTCTGCACCCACATTTCGCCAGGAATGTATAAGTCCCACGTAATAGGGGGCGAGGGAAACCCATATATCATCACAAAAACTCTAACGACATGTCATATACTCGTATATGTAGCAGTGATATGATAACATAAGACCATAATATTTACGGCCCCGTGCCGCAGTTGGCTAAACACCAGCTTCTGAAACGAGAAGCCACGGGTTCGATTCGATCACCAAGACAAATTGTTACTTATATATATATGTAAGTGGCACCAAATAAAATGTACAAATATTATTATTATAATACGGACATATACTCGTAAAATATGTCACTTTTCATTTAACTGACGAAATGTTTGTGTGCTCCACAAATATTTGTTTAGGGTCTGGGTGTTTGTGAGAGCGGAAAGTCTTTCGAAGCTTATGATACCCACAACACAAGACAATGTATCTTAGGGGTCAGTCTTGATAAATTTTCATTGATTAATACGTGCACTCACGCTTGTACGCTCGAAGAGGTAAGCAATGTAGACAGCTCCGTGGCACAGTTGGCTATATACCAGCTTGCGAAACGAGAGGCCGCGGGTTCGTTCAACAAATATTTGTTTCGGGTCTGGGTGTTTGCGAGACCGAGAAGTCTCTCCTAGTTTCTGATACCCACGACATAGGACTTGTGTCCTAGGGTGGGGTCAGAACTGTGTACTCGTACGTGACTGTTGTTATGTGTATTTATATATTTAATGTGTATTTCTACACTCATATTTCGCAAATGTATCCCACATAGAGACCAATGAGCCTTCCTAGGCACATTTCTTTGTCCGTGCAGCTAATGGGAAAAACAGTAATATTCCGAAACCCTTGACCTCTCGCTCCCTTACCCCTTGAGCTTTGCAAAAAACAATGGAAAACACTACCAACTACGTGAAAATTCATTAATCTAATGTCCAGTTAGCAGCAATTACCTAAATAAGGAAACAGATATTGAACCAATAACAGGCGACAAACACACATTCAATTAATTCTTTGGCACACGCGGCGCGGGAGGGGGGTACCGTCCGGTCGCGTGACGTTCGTCCGAGTAATTAGTGGTCTCTCGGGGACTATGATAAGTTTAACCCTCTAGCCGATAATAATAGATACGGGACAACTGCGACTAATATACAAACGTCAAACATGTCTGATGACTGATCCAATCACTAAATAAATAATACACACAACTGTCGCAGAGATAGTTCTGGCCCCACAATAAGATAATAATCTTGTTTCGTACTGAAAACTGCGGACAATTTCTCCAATTATCTAGATGCGAATTAAATATTTTTGTGGGTAGTGAAGGTCTCTCATTACGTCCCTCAGCCTCGTCTATAAGTCACTGACAACGAATCTGTCAATACAGGTTTGTGCCATAAAATAGAAACTTTTTGAAGTTTTGGTCGTTTAGACTAAAAACATCCTCCTATCCCTTCCTAAAGTGTAGTGCGTGCGTCATGTACCTCGTAGACCAGAGGTATAGTTTGTCGAGACTCCTCGACAGCCGTAGGTTCAAATACATCCATGAACTTTCGAAGCCATGTGTCTATTCAACGAATACGGATTATCAATCTAATATATAACCTAAAAAAAATTAAATGAGTACGAGAATTGAATCTGATACTCCCAAAACAGAAGTATCTCTACGCTACCAATTATAACACTGCTCACTTCGTTTGAGCTAAAACTTACCACATACATTCAGAATCACTTCACCCACATTCTGTTGTATTTCCCGCTGTGACGATAACAAGGGGTTTGACAGCTGTCAGAATCCATTACGTTATCAATTTATCTACCCTTGAACATGCGAGAAAATTTTAACCCACACTATTCTTTCTACATCCATACCCTAATACGTTAAAATAAAAAAAATATGGTAATCCTATAAACGGTGGTTCCTTCCTCGCACAACATCTTTGTGGAATCAGCTTTCCTCGGCGGTATTTCCAAATGGATATGACTTAGGGACCTTCAAGAAAAGAGCCTATATCTTCCTCAAAGGCCGGCAACGCACCGATGATGCCTCTGGTATTGTGGGTGTCCATGGGCGGTGTTGACCACTTAACATCAGGTGGCTCACTAGCTCGTTTGCCTCCTTTCCCATAAAAAAAACCTTAGATGAACCGACGTGGTGGACATCATTTAAACACCCCCACATCTCGTTGATCACTCGTTAAATATTCCATCATGCCCGGTTGTCTGGAAGAGATCGCTTATGAGCGATAAGACCGCCGATTGTCCACTTTGTTATAAGTTGTTTCTTCTATTGTTATTTCTCTGTTTAAATGGTGAACAATAAAGTGTATATCTATCTATCTATCTAAGGTCAAATCTAACTAAATAAACGGCTTCTGAGCACAGCTGTCGGACCTATGTAGTATATTAGTTATTAATTAACATACGCACATACGAAAAGGGTAAGAGTCCTCGAAACCGACGTGCATGCATGAAGAGGATAATGTCAGTTGAGGAAGCGAAAGAAGTGTGTTGAGACCGTAGCATTTAGCGCTCTGTAGTCGCAGCTTACCCCAACGGGAGACAGGCGTAAGTTTATGTATGTACGAGTATACACTTACGCACTCACGTTTGTATTCCCCGAAGAGGTAGAGAGAGGTTCACTTCTTCACCCACATTTCGCCAGATATATGTAATTATGTACATACTCATATATGTCGTTGACAGCCCCGTAGCGCAGTTGGCTAGACACCAGCTTGCGAAACGAGAGGCCGCGGGTTCGATCCCCGCACCGAGACAAATGTTTGTGTGATCCATAAATATTTGTTTCGGTTCTGGGTGTATGTGAGACCGAAAAGTCTCTCGTAGTTTCTGATACCCACGACACAAGACTTGTATTAGTGTGGGATCAGAACTATGTATGTGACTGTTGGGTGTATTATTTTATTGTTATGTATACCTATTAGTTCCACGGGCGAGGGTGCAGATGTCGAGCATATTGCCGTGTTTCGGGCACAATTCTAGACTCAAATTATATTTTACCACAAATAATATATTCATTTGAATTTGGACTATCGTCGTAACTTACAATTGTACTAAATTACTTTAAATGAAATTAAAATCTGAAAAAAGTTGTCATTTTGTACAAGCAGCCTCCACGATCATTCACAATTGCATAGCATGGCACAAATATCGATTAAAGCACATTCAAATTAATCATAAGTTCCAAGTTAAAACATTCCTAGCTAATCAGAGATCACTTAACTTCAATTGACACATGAGCTCGCGGCTAGCCAATCTACTCCTATATAAAAGTCTAGATCTATTTCAAAGAAATTTCCTTGTCCTGTAATTAAAATACTTTAGCCTAGTTGCCTTATAGGTTTTTTTGTGAAAGAATATCTTATTTAGTAATGTTTATCCCATCATTTTCCAAAATTTACATAACACGAAGATAAGGTACAAAAGCTATTTAAAATAATAAAAGATGTGACTAACGAACTGGCATAATATAGTCTTTTTAGCGTCGTTTTCGCATATCATCAGAAATTACTAGATATTTCATTTTCAAATCACACCAACATCTACCTATATCAATAGTTTGTAGATCACACAAAAAAAAATTCTTAGTAACAGCACGGAGTCTGGAAATGTGCCCGAAAAACGGCAATAGGCTCGCCCCCTATTACGTGGGACTGATACATACCTGGCGAAATGTGGGTGCAGAAATGCACCTCTGCCTACCCCTTCGGGGAATACAGGCGTGAGTTTATATATGTATGTGTATGTACAAAAAAAAATTACAACATTCGCATCGTCGCCTCTCGTTTCAAAAACATGTAACGCATATTGCCAACCTTTCTTTTAAATTCTACCAGATTATAAAGATAACACTGTAAATTAATTAACATCTTAAATCATCTCAATTATGTTAATTAATCTCGTTAATTTGCATTAGATCTCTCTCCATCAAAATAAATATTTGAGAAAGGGCAATAAAAATGTACCAAATGCAGTGAAAGTCTTGCTGAATTCGACTGGAACCGTTCTTTATGAGGGCATGAGATTGTTAATTATTGAAACATAACCATACACCCACATTTCGCCTGCTGTTTCAAGTAATAAGGGACTTGTCTATCGCCGTTTTTCGGTGACATTCCCAGACTCCATAATGCTAAACTAGTAGCACTCACACTACCGGGATCATTGGAATGACACTTACATTGAAGAGTTTAAGAGGTAACCTAAAAAGAGACACTGCTTCCTCCACCGTTAAATTACACTCCAAACATCTGATACGTCACGGCGCCATATTGAATAATATTTATAGTCGTAAAACGTTAAAAAATAACGCTAATTTCAAACACAAAGTTAATTTACAATACTCTTATCGTCGCAGCGTTTGTAATACAATAACGGTGTGTAACAGTTAGTTCCTATGTTTTTTTAATTTGTTTTTTATTCAAAACAAAGGAGAGGAAGTGTTGCCAGTGTGTTGAACCCGTGAAAAGTAAATCATCACGATGGATTATTTAAATATGTGTAATTGCATGTTACATGTAGGCTTTCTCCGGTGTAGTGTGTCTAAATTTATGGTAAATGTAACGTAGATGAAGTTAGAAAGTAGTTACGGTACGTATCTTTATAACAATCACTTCTGTACGCGAATAACACACATAACTTGATTCCCAGTATAAAGTGTTTATATGGAACAATGTTAGACCGATATTATCGCATGTTCCATATTCACAAAGAATTGTAGTGCAGTTTGACCGCAATATCGCTAGGAGTAGGTACCTAATGGTTATTATTAAATATTTCTTTTTCTCACAAAAAATCCTTTTTCCGAACGAAATTTATCGTCCTTTTTGCACCTAGTTAACTGCTGAAGGTTTGTGAAAAAAAAACATTTTGGAATTTATGGACGTTGAAAATTAATTATTTATCCCTTACTTAGATTAAGAAGAACATCTTGAGCATACATTTATGTAATTTTCTCAAAATATATCTTGCGTTTTAATTAAATACCAAGATTTAAGCCTTAGAACCTAATATCCTCCAACGATAGAGAACGCCCGTAGCCAACAAAGGCACTAATATGGACTGTTACTAAAAAGCATAATTATTGACAGCCCCGTAGCGCAGTTGGCTAGACACCAGCTTGCGAAACGAGAGGCTGCGGGTTCGATCCCCGCACCGAGACAAATGTTTGTGTGATCCACAAATATTTGTTTCGGGTCTGGGTGTTTGTGAGACCGAAAAATCTCTCGTAGTTTCTGATACCCACGACACAGGACTTGTATCCTAGTTTGGGGTCAGAACTATGTATGTGACTGTTGGGTGTATTTATTTATTTATTTTATAATTTAGTCATAAATATCACAAATTAGCCGAGAATAACTGAAGTCGTTTCCAAAATATTAGCGCATGTTTCTATACATTCTTAAACCAAACATACACATCAGACGAAAGCGTTGAATTGGTACTAAAATACTTCCACAGGCCGCTTGTGAAAACATCACGAAGCTCAATTCGATGCGGCTTGTTTCTTGTAACGATTTCACGGCATATCTAGCTTTGTGGATGAGAAGTCTGTTGAAGAACGAGAGGTCGTGGGTTGTATTCAATCGACACAATTTATACGCGATTGTAACTTAAGTCTTCATAAATATAGACAATATGTATGTATATAATTTTATACAAGATAATTAACATCAGGAAGCAGTGATGGCCTCGAGGTTTAGGCGCGCGGTCGAGAATTTCGGCGGTCGCAGGTTCAAACCCCAGGCACACACCTCTGACTTTTCGAAGTTATGTGTGTATTCACAATGAATTATCACTTGCTTTAACGGTGAAGGAAAACATCGTGATAAAACCTGCACACCTAAAAGTTCTTAGGAATTTCTTAGGTGTGTAGTCCGCCAACCCGCACTAGGCCAGCGTGGTGGACTAAGGCATTAACCCTCTCAGTTGTAGAGGAGGCCCGTGCCCAGCAGTGGGACGTATTTGGGCTGATGACGAAACGAATTAACATCACTGACAACTGTTGTATTAGTGTACTCCATATTGAAAATTTTATAGCGGGAGACTATTAAGAAGCCACAGACTACACAATTATGTCAATTATGTTTGACAATCTCCTAGCGTAGTTGGTCACCAACTTGCGAAACGAGAAGCCGATGGTTCGATCCCCGCACCGAGAGAAATGTTTGCGTGATCCACAAATATTTGTTTCTGGTCTGGGTGTTTGTGTGACCGAAGAGTATCTCGGTGTTTCTGATACCCACGACACGGGACTTGTATCTTAGTGTGGGGTCAGAACTATGTTTGTGACTATATGTATTCATTTATTTTCTTTAACCCGACATAACAAGGTTGAGCACGTTCATAATCTTTCTTAGTCACTCTAGGTACAACTTATAGGATCCAAATCCATCTTTCAAATCAGTTTTCTGTGAGGTAGTGGAATCACCCTGTCCAAACAAGCTCCTTTATCGTAGTCCAAAACTTACTCCGCCGCTCTACCAAGACAGTACTATTAAGTCTATTATAAAACCTTGCAATGTTGGGTGCATACATAAACACTACAAAGTTTCACGAGCCTACATGTGCTGGCGGTCGTTTCAAACGTATTCCATTTCTCTGATAAATTGTAATTAAACAGACCAATCTATCAAGTACATTTTACAGCTGCAAAATCACAATTTACGTATAGTGGTACACTAAGCGGGCGCGGAAGCGATTTATTGGTATTACTCATTTAAGCACATTCGTCGATGATGATTTAGTTCTACAGTTTCTTGCCTGTTCTTCTCTAGTAATTCTCTAGGAAGGTAGTCATCCTTCCGAACAGGGTGGTAAACTAAATTTTGAAATGACTGAATCTAAGCGAAGTATTTGACATTCAACAAATTTAATAAATACTGTTTCATTTCGATGGTAGCATATTCAAATCCACTATCACCGTCCATATGGCATTTTACTACCAAACTTATTCATTACTTTCTCTAAATTTACTATTGTTTTTGCTATACGTAAGCTATTGACCTAGGTTATTACCCTCTTAATGACCGAATGAAGTCATAGTCAAATTAGGAGAGATAATAAATACTGCTTCTAACAACTATCGATAAGTACTTAACATTACCAACAGAGGTTCTCCAATCTAGGAGAGTAAAATAGCCGGATGTAAAGAACAGGTGCTTTGGAAGTAAGACAGACATTATAAGAGTTACTTTTGAGAAAATACATTTTAAAGTAATGAAAATTCTATATTATAAGTATTATGAGAATATCTGCATGTTTAAGTGTTTTTTGCTAATTTAACGTAAATCTACTAGAATTAGTTTAGGTAAGTTTGACCCTCAGCACACGCATATTTACGTAGCATTATCCTATCGCAATACCCGTAAAATTTAATATCAGTCGTCCAAAGACATCAACAAAATGGCATGATTAATATGAATTTTACAATCACTTTAAAAAGGTCGTAAATCAGCTTAATGATCATCGTAGCGTGTATCGTGAAACACCTTAATCGCGGCGTGTTTTGTGAATAAACAGTTTCGCTGTTGAGTCACAACAATGCCGAACGAAGTGGGTGGCTCTTTTACGGCGCACACAAAAAATCCACAACAGACGCAGCTGGCTAGACAGAACTACGACTATGGGTTCATTGCCAATGAAACAAGTAATTTGGTACCTATTTTATTTTGAAATAGGTAGTAACGCAGTAGCGGTACTCCCATAGAAGCCTAAAAGCCCAGTTTGTCTTTCAAAATTCCGAATAATATATTTTTAATATTTGTTAAATAAAGACCCCATAAGCAAATATGAACTAGACATTACACAATTAACGTTAAAAGCTTTTGGGATTCTATGGAAGTCCCGCCAGTGCTGTTAATGTCTTGTACATTGACGTATTCACGTCAATCACGTCAACGAATCAACACTTCTGTATTTCGTTCCTTAAACGTGGCTTTGATGGTCATATTAAATTCTTGTCCATTGCAATATCGAGCACCATAGACCGGATAATTTGAGTTGAAAAACATTTAGGAAATTCTCAAGGATGATACTCACGATGGAAATAATATTTTTTCGACAAAACGCTGTCGCTCCCGCTGTTCCTCCCACCTTGTACATACTCAAACACTTCACTAAAAGCCATTTGTATCGGGTCGTCTAAAACTGCGTATCGGTTTAATTGAGCTAAGTGCAACACTCGATCGAATTGTGAGTTAATGTCAATACAATTGATCGTCTGTAGACTGTATGCGAATACTCGACGTCGCACGATAGTCCCGAAGGATTCAATTGGCCATGTCCAATTAATTTTTTTAAGCGGACTATCCGTTTCTAGCTAATTAGGAAGCGCAGTCAGACACGAAGAGAGGTTTGTTGGGTTTTTAACTTGAGCAGCTCGAAAAATATTTGGTCGGATTTACCAAAATCCTTTTACTTAACTACGGTCGATGATGAAGCAAATAGTAATATATTTACTCGTAAATTATAAAACAATTTAAGTAGATAACCTAAGATGTCAAAGTATTCCGTCACACAACCGGGCACGGCTCTCTTCTACTATGTCTAAGTATTATAAATCAAAGCAATTAGTGCGGTAATGAAAGTGAAAAAAATGAATTCATTACCAGTCATATAAGGCTACGGTGTTGTAAGGAGACATTAGAGTGTAGGCCTTTTTATTGAAAGAATCAGAAAGACCTGATCGCTCCGTAAGTCATAACCAAGTCATTTTACACTATGCATGAAAAACATATACCATTAATTGCACGTAATGACAAATATTATGTACAAAAAAAGGCAATAAACACATTTAAAGACAATTATACAATACGCTAGAACCAATAAATAGGTAATAATAATAAATAAAAATCTATAACCTGTAAATAGGTAAGCAAAAGTTTTTTTTTTACGAGAGGATAGCTCTTTAAGCTCCCCTGTTCGGTACCTCGGGGGAGGCCTAAAGGGGTATGTCGGGGTCTCTGGCCTTCCAACTCGGCGCGCGGAACAATTGTCCGCTTTAGATCAAAGGTTGACAGCAAAGAGACGCCTATGACGTTAAGTCCGCCTGTTAACCTGTAAAAAAGCTGTTAAAAATATATTATTTAAGTAGTGAGCTCAAAATAACTATATTGTTGTTGTCTAGCCTATTAGATTTACTTCAAAGCTGTAATATCATAAACAATAGCGCATGCGCTAAGATTGAAAACAGGGCGACCACCTGGGAGATTGACCACCTAATAAAATTGAAATAGGCGTTAAACAGGACAGGGACACGAATATGTCTTTAGGGAATCGTTACTTTGTTGTATTTTTGTTATGTTCTAGACCACTCATGCTGTTATTCTTGTTAACCGATTTATTGATGCTGTTGGGGAAAATACACCGTTCAAATAAATACAAAATAACGATAAATAATTGAATCCATATTATATACTATCATATATAAGTCGTGATGGCCTTGAGGTTTAGGCACGCGATCGAGAATCTCGATGGTCGCGGGTTCATACCCCAGGCACACACCTCAGTCTTTTCGAAGTTATGTATGTCATCATCATCATCAGCCCAAATACGTCCCACTGCTGGGCACGGGCCTCCTCTACAACTGAGAGGGTTTAGGCCTTAGTCCACCACGCTGGCCTAGTGCGGGTTGGCGGACTACACACCTAAGAAATTCCTAAGAACTTTTAGATGTGCAGGTTTCATCACGATGTTTTTCTTCACCGTTAAAGTACGTATTATTAGTGAGACGTACATATATGGATGTATTGATACATACTATCATGCCATTATCCGCGAAGGTAGATAAAAGCTGCCGGGGTGCTCGTTTAAGACTATTGCATCTGTACACGATGTATTTATCACATTTCTTTGTGCTACTGAGATCGTAATCAAGGAAAACACCAAAAAACTTTACGATCCCCTGCACCAATTTATGCAGTCGAAAATGGGATATAAAAAAATACAATAACACATTGCAAATGTGTTTAAGCCATTACTTCCCAAGCATCGAAAACATTGGAGTTTTTTGATGAAATGCATAAATTAAGTTATTAGTACATTAAGAAAAAAATAAAATAAGAAAAAAAAATACTAATTTCTTGGCGATATATGAAGTCGGATCATAATGCTTTGACAGCCCCGTGGCGCAGTTGGCTAGACACCAGCTTGCGAAACGAGAGGCCGCGGGTTCGATCCCGCACCGAGACAAATGTTTGTCTGATCCACAAATATTTGTTTGTGAGAGCGAAAAGTCTCTCGTAGTTTCTGATACCCACGACACAAGACTCGTATCTTAATGTGGGTTCGGAACTATGTATGTGACTGTTAGGTGTATTTATTAATGCTCTTCCTTAGTGGACAATAATTATAAATTTGAAATAATTACATTAAAATTACCTGAACATTTTTACAATGAAAAATAAATTATATATATTAGAACAATAGTATGAAATTACGAATTTCATCAGAAACAATAAAAATAAGAAAACAACTTAAAAAAAATTGAATATAATGTCCTAAAATTAGGACAGTAAGAAAGAATGGGTTAATAGTGAAAACGGTTCATTGTAGGCCTCTACATAAAATGAAAAAATAACATACATACATAACCTCACGCCTGTATTCCCCGAAGGGGTAGGCAGAGGTGCATTTCTGCACCCACATTTCGCCACGTATGTATCAGTCCCACGTAATAGGGGGCGAGCCTATTGCCGTTTTTCGGGCACAATTCCAGACTCCGTGCCGCTACTGAGATTTTCCTAATGGAAAAACCCAATAACACTTTGCCCGACCCGGGAATCGAACCCAGGACCTCTAGATCGCATGGCACATACTTGTGCCGCGAGACCACGAGGCAGTCATTGAAAAAATTAAGTAACCACAAATATAAAAACACATCAACACAAATGTACATACGTAACTGAATTTCATCTCGTATAAAAATAACTTAAAATCTAATAGTGGATAATACATCGCAAGAACTGTCATGCGATTCGCATTATTCCGCTGCGTGCGTAATTTGCGTCTGGGATAGTAATAAAATTCAACATTTATCTCGCTGAGAGCCCCGAGATGTTCACTATTTCATACGAGTACGTTCTCATTTCATCTTATACAATTACTAGTTATAAAGACGTCTTATTAAATATTTTGCAAATGTTTTGTCCACATTTGAGTGGATAGAGTAATGAATAATATTGTTCAATTTTGGCTAGTAATGGGTCAAGAAATACTCGCCATTTGTGACTAGAATTAATAGAGCAACTCACAAAATATTTACTTGACGCAAAAGCTTAATGAACTCCTAAGGTTTATTTATTAATTCAATTCATACGGCTAAACCTATTAACTAATCGACAATGGCGTAGTTATACAATCTATAAAATCAGATATTATAGGGTATCCCTTCAATAAATGAAAGTAGATTTAAAAAATACTTTTTTTAGGACATTAGTAAGTACTCTATGCTTCTGATCACTCCAGCCCATCTAACGGTTGCCAATAAGGCCGCCATTTGTGACCCTACCTATGTTACCAATACATATTTTGTTCTTCAATAAAGCATAAATAATTAGATTAGTGATCATTCTGCAACTAATGCTAATCACGGTTCTGCCCAGTTATTCTTTAAACGCAAAGAAACTCAAAATTATCCTACCAATCTCACCATGTACTGCTTCACGTTGAGCAAGGTTATTCAAGGAAGAAGGAGAGACTTTCCTATGGAAGACTGACTTCCGTAGTTGTCGAAACTAGAAACACACTACTATATAGTACTTAGAAGTTATGTGTGTATTCACAATGAATTATCACTTGCTTTAACGGTGAAGGATAACGTGATAAAACCTGCACCTAAAAAGTTCTTAGGAATTTCTTAGGTGTGTAGTCCGCCAACCCGCACTAGGCCAGCATGGTGGACTAAGGCCTAAACCCTCTCAGTTGTAGAGGAGACCCGTGCCTAGCAATGGGACGTAGTTGGGCTGATGATGATGATATAGTACTTACAAGTATTTTCACAAAACATAAGTCATATACCGCAGAAGCCAGATAAAATCAATACGTAAAAGCAACACGGATAAATATTTACATTGGTAATAAAGTGCATGTTGTTAAATTTCGTATTCAGTTTTGGTTGAATTTGCAAAGTCCACTAACCCACACTAGGTCAGTTTGGTGGATTAAGGACTAACCACTTTGAATAGTAGAGCAGGTCTCTGCCAACAATGGGACGTATGTATATAGGCCGATAAACGAAGGTATCACAGTTAATATGGAGTGTATGATCAT
The DNA here is from genome assembly GCA_907164795.1 of Hemaris fuciformis. Classification (NCBI taxonomy): domain Eukaryota; kingdom Metazoa; phylum Arthropoda; class Insecta; order Lepidoptera; family Sphingidae; genus Hemaris; species Hemaris fuciformis. The sequence goes on from OU015445.1 coordinate 1,394,796, forward strand.
TGAAAGTGTTGTGCTCACACATCCTTCAAAATAGGATGATCTTCATCATGGGAAAGGTTATGAAGGGTATGTCGTGGCGAGGAATATTTTCCCTTCTTCTTTCCACTGATTTCTGACTACACGATGTACGGCAATATTTTTAAACCTCTGGTCTTTGCGCTACAAACTTCAGCTCAGCCCCACGGTTAGAGCTATTCATTTGCTGAATAGGTTTATCGCTGGTGTCCAATATGTTGACCTGTCTGATGAAGTAGTTAAGCGAATTATCGATTGTATGAAAATTTCTTTTAGTAATGTTTGTATAATGTAGTGATATGGTATTTTTTTTTTTTATACTGGCACGGCAAAGTGACCCCATTGCACCTGATGGTAAGCGTAATGGAGTCCATAAAAGTGCCGACCAGCGAGAGATGATGATCTCCCGTTGGTCGACACTATCATGCCGGCCGAATACCTCTTCACCATTCTTGTGAAGAAGTATGGGGGACTAATGCCATGGTGATCAAAGGACCGACCGCGACAAACCGGCCAAAAAATGCCGGCACGGTCATCCTTTCACCATGACTGTAATTTTCAATAAATAACACCAACTTCTCCATCTACTTGCAGGCAACTTGGTAACCACGGTGGCTTTGCTGATGCACCCGAAGCTAAGAGGTCACGTGACGACGATGTTCGTGCTGTCGCTATGCGTGTCGGACCTGCTATTCTGCGCCATCAACCTGCCACTCACCGCCAACCGGTTCATCAAGCAACACTGGAGCCTCGGACCCCAGCTGTGCCAGATGTTCGCCTTCGTCTTCTACGGGAACGAGGCCGTCTCACTCTTGTCTATGGTCGCCATCACCATCAATAGGTAAATACTTTTTTTAAGTATAGCAGATTGCAATGTACCTGATGGCTAGTACGATTCTGTCTAACTAAAGTATCATAATATGGAGAGAAAAAAAAGAAAACACAACGCATCGACACTTGTGGAATGCAAATGTAAAGTACAGACATAAATTTTTTTTACCTCAAGCCTGTATTCCCGGTAGAAGTAGGCATAAAAAGATAAAAGAACATCGCAAGAGTTGACACAATTATACAAGCCTAATCGTTTCAGGATATATCCATCCTCATCCCAGAACATGATGTTTTTTACAGACTTAGTAGAATTTATGAGTATTATTGAAATTATTATGAATTGTTACTTTTTTAAGAACTTTACTATTGATATCCGGCGAATATATTTGTATTTCCTGCATCACTATACATAACCCTTTTCAAATCGTTAACAGCTGACGATCTGAAATGTTATAGAAGTATCCATGAATCTATTTCAACTGGGCATGATTTACGATATTCTTGTGTTGAAACAATATCATTGAAAACCTCTTGAATAGTTGAAAACGATTCAGTCAGAATAGATCAGAGCGCTACTAGTACTACTGGTGTTTGCCAAACATCGTTTGTATTTTAAGCATATTTTGAGAAAACTTGTTCTCATGTTTGTAGATCGTACAAACATGACGAAACGTGTTTCCGCGAAGTTGTCAGTACTTATTAGCAAGTGACCTTTAATTCACGTAACCGTAATTTCGTAATACATAATAGAAATTTCAGGGCAGTACCTAAAAGGAAATGATTGCGGTGAAGCAAGTACTTCAGTAATATTTAGTCTTACTTATCGTCAGTAGTGTAATTATATAATTCCTCTTAATATTAGAAGAGGACAACCCAAGTGTGGGATGAATATATGCTAATGATGATGATGATGATTCTCTTCCGATTGCCTTGATGATCCCTCGGCAAATTAAAATTATTTGGTTGGTAATCGAAAATTTTTACACAATTAGACAAGTTCTCCTAAGAGTTTTTTATTTATAATTACGGAGCTGAAATAGTTGCTCGCTAAACAGCAACAGCCTGTCCCATCCAGGATGTTATATGTTAATCCCTGTACTCCGCACTTTACCTGTTCAATTCCCACCAGTCATCCCGAACATTTCAATACGCAATTTTTCGTACAAGTTTCACGTGCCAAGCGCGGCCGGGCATAAATTTCACTTTAATTGATTGCACCACTCGACGTGGAAACATCACACGCTATTAATAAATCGTCGGAACAAACCGAGAGAAAACTCTCTTAACAAAATATCAGACTGCATAATATGAATGTTCAAAAATCAGATATAATTTACGGCGCTATTTCGTTTTCAAAAACCAACACATGTTTAAATTTTACGACGCCAAAACAAACGAGATGGGGCGATTTAAACAATGTTTTTTGGATGTATATTGTGACTAGCTTTTGCCAGCCACTTTACTCAAGTTTGTATAGATTTTCTCGATCAATGTTTTTAAAAAAAGACAACCTTTTTTCTGCTATTTCGGAAGCGATGGTCGCTTGAAACTAAACATATGTTCATATATTATGTACTCGTATATTCAAGTTAGGCTTATGTTGAATTTAGATAGGATCACACACCTTATTAACTCCAGAATTCTTAATTACGGGTATACTTTACATTTAGAACGTGTTAAACCTTACACAATCTTCTCTCTCTTCTCTCTCTTGGCAGGGACTGGCATTCTATCTTAGAGTCTGTGAGAGTTACAAAACCATTTCTTCTTATAATATACCGGCGACACAAAAATTGTATCTTGATTTGAGGTAACGACTCAGGAATGTATGTGACAGTGTACCAAAATCCATTCTTCCAGTTGTGCTTCAATTATCATTAAAAAGCATACGCTGATCGTCGAGCTGCGAAGAGCGCTCCACAGATTATAAAAGTCAGCGGCTGATTTATCTTGCCATCCCACCACTCGCCGTGCAAGACGTGTAAAACAACACTTTTTATCCGCACCTCTAATGTATTAGTGATGGCCGCTCACATCGATAATCGATTATAATCGATTGCTTTTTTTCGATTGATTTTTTTTCCGTGTTACACTCTCACATCATAACCAATTTTATTTTATTTAAAGATATATATATGTGTTCTGGTATGCCCGATTACCTTAGATACCGATAGATATTAAAATAATTTCTCTATTTTCACATTTTATTGACTCTACAGAATCCTTAATGTTTCCATTCCGGCACCAAACAGACACGCACATTTATTTATATATTTACGCTTTACACACAAGCAGTGTAAAGGTGGACTTAATGCCTGAGTCATTCTCTCCATACTTTATATGTAAATAAATGATCTGCTGTGATTACGATTAGAAGTGTCTGTGCCATTAATTTTAAGAGCAACAGTAGTCTCTTGTCTGTTCTTTTCTAGTGAATACTGCAATTATGCCAACCCGCACTAGGCCAGCGTGGTGGACTAAGGCCTAAACCCTCTCAATTGTAGAGGAGGCCCGTGCCCAGCAGTGGGACGTATGTATATGGGCTGATGATGACTGCAATTATAAATAAGTTATAAGGTAAAATAATTTGTGAAAAGTTCAAATCTAAATACTATAGTTAAAATTGAACGTGGACAACAATTTGAAAGAAGACATAGAGAAGGTTGCAATGTCGAACCGGTAGTTTTTATCATATTCGTCTATCCAATGACCCTCGACTAGGGCTATTAATGCACCTAGCACGGGCAACTGCACTCCGTTTTCTTAGCTTTTAATAATAAACAAAAATAAAGACCTAAAGTAAGTAGTGATGATGGCCTCGAGGTTTAGCCGCGCGATCGAGAACCTCGGCGGCCGCCGGTTTAAATCCCAGGCTAATACCTCTGACTTGTCGAAGTTATGAGTGTATTCACAACGAATTATCACTCACTTTAACGGTGAAAGAAAACGTCGTGAGGAAACCTGCACGCCTAAAAATTCTTAAGAATTTCTTAGGTGTGTAGTCCGCCAACCCACACTAGGCCAGCGTGGTGGACTAAGGTCTAAACCCTCTCAGTTGTAGAGGAGGCCCGTGCCCAGCAGTGGGACGTATGGGCTGATGATGATGATGAAAGACCTAAAGTCCTATCGGTATTCTGTAAACGCCGTCTCCACGCCGTTCAACCAATTTTATCATCATCAGCAGCCCAAATACGTCCCACTGCTGGGCACCAATTTTTATACCCATTACAAAATATACGTAAAACGGAACGCAAGGGCAATCTCAATCTCCCGCCATACGCCATCGCACTATGCCGCCAATCGAGTCCAAAGCACTCGAATACTGGAAATAATCGAGCACTTCCAGCGCTATTCCATTCAAAATCCGCCTAAAAATAGACGCACGCGCAATGATAGGCGGAGCTCTGAGGCCGGCCTCGTGGTTACAAGTGCTGTTCGAAATAATTTTTTCACCCAAATGATAACATCCTGTGGAAATCTTCACGTCTGAGAATTGGCGATTGTGTAGCTTTCTGACAGTCTTGAAGGAGGAAAGGGGGCGAATGGATCAGATGTTCAGTTTGGTTGTCTGAATCAGAAATTAATCTATCTAAATATGTCAGAAAATTTACGTCCTGATGCTAAGTACGGGCTTCCTCTACAACTAAGAGGAGTTAGAATAGTCCTGGTCCAGTGCTAATAACCAAATATACTAAAGAAATCTCTTAGATGTGCAGGTTTCCTAAAGATGTTTCCTTCGCCCCAAAAATGCGTGATAAATTAATAGTGATAACACAAAAGTTCAAAAAGTTACGAGTTCGTTAGAGTTACTTCGATTTTAAACCCGCGACAATTGAGGCCGTATTTCGACTGATAACGCGGCTAATCATTTAAGCCCTCACTGTATTTATAAAAAAAACTCACAAACTTTTCAAAACATATTTTTCACAGCGATCTTTGTGGTTTCCAAATATTAGATTCACGACAGTGCGACTTCGCACAAGCTTTACCACGAATTGAAAATTATTTCGCTTCAGTTCGTAATATCTAGAAATAATGTCGACCCAACCGAATTTCTTCCACAACAATATAAACACCGAATCATAATCTGGCTTAGTGTAGCTTAGAATGTCATAATTACAATTACAATATCGTACACAGTTAAGGAATTAAATTAGAAAAATCACCGCTGTAAAACAGAAAAATACCTAATATTATCTGTTAAATACCTGTAAAGATATATAGCATCATCATCAGCCCATATAATGCTGAGCACAGCTGCCACTTTTCTGTGGGGTATATAATATGTATACCGATGTAAACTTATACTGTTATTCTATGTATAGACTAAAGGGATAACATTTTATTATTCTTAAAGTCTATATTGTTAAAATTCTGACATCGAAATGCTTTTTTAATCTATTCAAAAAATAAAGAAAATTCAAAATTCTAGAGATAATTCGTCGTATATTTATTAGGACGTTTTTGTGCAACAGTGACGTCAGCGCGATTAATATGCGTACTAGAGGAACAGCAAGACATTCCCACTATGCACCCAAAACTCTATTGACATAAAAACACAAATTACATCTTGATTTTTGTACCAATTTCGATGCAGTTTTCACGGGTTGTAATTGTTACCTCAGCATTCTATTGCAAGTTTCTACCACGCAATAATCATATTTAAGCAGTGATGGCCTCGAGGTTTAGGCGCGCGGTCGAGAATTTCGGCGGTCGCATGTTCAAACCCCAGGCACACACCTCTGACTTTTCGAATTTATGTGTGTATTCACAATGAATTATTACTTCCTTTAACGGTGAAGGAAAACATCGTGATAAAAGCTGCACATCAAAAGTTATTAGGAATTTTAGGTGTGTTGTCCGCCAACCCGCACTATTCCAGCGTGGTGGACTAAGGCCTAAACCCTCTCAGTTGTAGAGGAGGCCCGTGCCCAGCAGTGGGACGTATTTGGGCTGATGATGTTGATGAATAATCATATTGAATAATGTCTAATCGGTAAGTCGTGCGATTAACGTTATTCATAGTCTATTAAGCACATAATTGGCGTGCACTGTAGCGCGTAAATTTATTAGTGCATACACTTGTTACGTGGGAACATTCGTTTTACTCAACCATAACATATCTTGTTAGGAACCAACCGGTAATTCATCATCATCATCAGCCCTTATTCGTCTCACTGCTAGGCTCGGGCCTTCTCTACAATTAAGAGGGTTTAGGCCTTAGTCTACCATGCTGGCCCAGTGCAGGCTTCCTCGCGGTTTTCCTTCAGCGTTAAAGTAGATAATTCATTATAAATACACATAACTTCGAAGAGTCACCACGGAAAAAATACCCGAGTACATAAAGGATTTCTTCTTGTCGCCATCCGGATACAGCAAAGACTAGCAACAGAAATAACCAAAAACATTGACACAAAACAACCAAGTACCTACGTTACCTTAGCACACAATACGTGGGTCTGTTTTAAACGCTGTATTAATGTGCTTCATCACAGGCGACGCGAGCAGTGCGGGCCGGCATTAATATTCATGATCGAGGCCCAAAATGACGGTCACCGAACTGAGGAATTGACCGAAACTTAGGGATATTTTTATTTATCGAAGTTATATTATACTTCTTTAGGCGCGTTATGAAAAAATGATGAGAGTGAAATTTTATAATACAAAAGTAAGACGTCGAAGCTGCCTATGTGCTCCAATATAATTGACAGATTGAAGCTGCCTATGTTAAATGTAAGTGGCAAATGGATCAGAAAGGATTTATTATGTTTCGGATCAAATATTTTTCAAAAAAAGTTTATATGTTTTAGTTTTTAAAAATTGTAATAATAAATATGACAATATTTATTAGTTGTCAAATATTTATGAGTGCGTTCAGAAATGTGATATGTTGTGTAAGCTAAGAACTATGTATGTGACTGTTGGGCCGTTGGGCGTATTTATAAGTTTTACTTCACTTCGTGTGGTATAACTTCTAACGCGTGTACATAAGCACACACACGTAAGATTAAGTGATATTTTTTTGTGACACTACAACAAGTAACATTCAAAACAGGCCATTGTCTTTCTCCTGCGATTGACAAAAGTTTGGGGTCATTAATAGCGTCCCTCCGTAATTGGAAGCAATTAGAGAACAATGGGCTCATTTTTGTATAAATTGAAACGTAACTATCAAAACGCGCGCCCCGGGCTTGTGTTTACGAACGACCATAAATTATACCATAGGGGTCTTTTAATTTCAACATTCGGGTTCCATAATAAAACTGTGTTAATGTTGTCATCACTGCGTTAATATAAAATAATATGTTTCAATTCTTAATTATTATTTTTCATTTCCTGCCCATTGATTTTAATTTGAATAAAATTTAATCTGCTATAAATAGGCCAGTGACCATATTAGGACGGACGTTCATCATCATCATCAGCCCTTATACGGCCCACTGCTGAGCACGGGCCTCCTTTACATTTGAGAGGGTTTAGGCCTTAGTTCACCACGCTGGCCTAGTGCGGGTTGGCGGACTACACACCTAAGTAATTCCTAAGAACTCTTGGTGTGCAGGTTTCATCACGATGTTTTCCTTCACCGTCAAAGTAGGTACGTGATAATTCTTTGTGAATACACTCTTAACTTCGAAAAGTCAGATGGGGGGTACCTGGGGTTCGAACCCGCGACCGTCGAGATTCTTGCGGGCGACGAATAGACTAGACGATAGACTTTTCTTTTGTGGTCGAATTGATACTAGAAACGATTTTTTTGTTTCTCCCCATTCAAACCAACTTTCCGCCTCTTAGTGAAACAGTTGCAAGTGTCACAATGTTGTATGTGACTCCTAATGTTATCCGGAATAAGTCAGAACATGCTTATAAATAATATTCTTAAACATACATACATAACATACATACATAACATACATACATAACATACATACATAACATACATACATAACATACATACATAACATACATACATAACCTCACGCCTTATATTTCCCGAAGGGGTAGGCAGAGGTGCATATCTGCACCCACATTTCGCCAGGTATGTATCAGTCCCACGTAATAGGGGGCGAGCCTATTGCCGTTTTTCGGGCACAATTCCAGACTCCGTGCTGCTACTGAGAATTTCCTAATGGAAAAACCCAATAACACTTTGCCCGACCCGGGAATCGAACCCAGGACCTCCAGATCGCACGGCACATACTTGTGCCGCGAGACCACGAGGCAGTCTTAAACAGGCGAAATACATACGCGATATATAATTAAAGTTATATCTGAGCTGAATTGCATAGCAAGCGGAACGGCGTACATAAAAATCTCACCGCTTTTTCTTCCATTTTCTATCGAGTACGGTAAATTACATAAATAGTTAGCTCTCGTAAAATTCCTGTAACCGTTGTTAACAATCGGCGCTCACCAGAGTATGGCGGAATGCGAGAAATCTAGATCGAACATTACTGCCCACACCATTGCACGTACAGCGCAGTCACGCTTCACAATTATCTTACACTGGCTATTGCCGCGACTCTGCTTGCGAAATTTTTGGACCTAGGTCAATGGACAGCCCCGTGGCTAAATTGGGTTAATAACTATGAGTATTTTAGGTAAACGCATTTGGTATATCTAATTAGTATGGGGGTTGGGGAGAAAAAGAAAAATGAAAAAAATGCAAGATTGATTTTCATACCTCGGCACTTGGCTATGCGAAAGAAATATCTTACGATCAGACAAATACATACATACATAAACTCACGCCTGTATTCCCCGAAGGGGTAGGCAGAGGTGCATTTCTGCACCCACATTTCGACAGGTATGTATCAGTCCCACGTAATAGGGGGCGAGCCTATTGCCGTTTTTCGGGCACATTCCCAGACTCCGTGCTGTTACTGAGAATTTCCTAATGGAAAAACCCAATAACACTTTGCCCGACCCGGGAATCGAACCCAGGACCTCAAGATCGCACGGCACATACTTGTACCGCGAGACCACGAGGCAGTTCAGTTACTCAATTTATTATCATTAAGTAAGTCACTGCATAGTTTAATGAATTTGACAGCCCCGTGGCGCAGTTGGTTAAACGAGAGGCCGCGGATTCGATCCCCGCAAGACAAATGTTTGTGTGATCCACAAGTATTTGTTTCGGGTCTGGGTGTTTGTGAGAATGAAAAGTCTCTAGTAGTTTCTGATACCCACGACACAAGACTTGTATATTAATGTGGGGTCAGAACTATGTATGTGACTGTTGGGTGTATTTATTTATAATTTATATCCATTTTTATTTTTATATGTATTTTACGCCGCACAGGCAGGAGCTATCAAAACTATTTTTTTCCGATTTGCAATATTCGTCATTGTTATTCCACTCCTATTGATCGTAGCGTAATGTTATATAGCCTATAACCTTCCTCCTAAAATGAACTATTCAGCACAAAAATTATATTTTAATTCGAACCAATAAATAGTTTCTGATATTAGCAAGTTCACCCAAACAAATAAATTCTTAATTTTTCCCTCATGATGAAGCAATATTTAATCGTACAAAATCTTGTCTTAGATTTAAATAAATCCTTACGAGTAGGAAATGTGAAGGTGTCTTGCTGTTACACTTACATATGGAATTTATAATAAATACACCCAACAGTCGCATACATAGTTCTGACCCCACACTAGGATACAAGTCCTGTGTCGTGGGTAATTATATGAATAGAGGTTTTTTATAAATGTAAAAATCTCGTTTGTACGTACACTAACTCTTCTGCCTGGCGGCGATTCATTTTCTCAACATCCTTCAATCTTCGAAATCTTCAGTATTAAGTTGTGTGTGTTTCATACAATTAAATTGAGCTTTGAAGGTTTTACTACAACGGCAAATAACTGTCATTAGTTTTGTTTAATGTTTTCTAGATACGAATATCTAATAGCAAAGGATTTCAATTTCTTTGTTCAATAAAATCCATACCTTTTAAGTTACCAAAACATTTACCAATACTGCTTTTATTTATTGATTTATATCTTTTTTTATAGCTTTTATTTATTAATTCCCTTTAAACTCAGCGCAATAATGTGGTAACCAAATACATCCACATTACTAACTTCCATATCTAAGTAATAAAAAGTGTAATTAAATTATTTTAAACCTTCACAACGGCTCGTAGCGTATAGTGTTATATTAAATGTCGTAAAATTCATTCACAAACAATCTATTTTCATTACGAAAATATGTTTTATTACACGAGAAGACATAAAGCTTTTTATGATTTCGTAACTTCATGTAAAGCGGTCTGAAATCGGATGCACCCGGCGCGCCGCCGCGGTGCAAGTCACGGACGGTGAGGGATAAAATAAACATAATATAATATATTTGTCTTAAGCATTGGCTGGAATAAAATAAGACCTTTTTTGTTGCACAGACGTCGTACTTGGCTTGAAAACTGTAAATAATGATGGCTTTATTATGATTTGCAGACATAATTATAATTTAATTATTTAGTAGCTTTCTAATAGATTGTGTACAAATTTTCAACAATTTTGCTGGTTATAGCGATTTAGCCAAATGTAGAGATATGAAAATGAGTCTTGCATTTGTTTTGCCGATTAGGTAACCATCAATTACTCGTACGTATTACATTTTTCTTTTTCACCTTAATTCGCTCGATATTAATTAGGTATGCAATATCCTTGATTACCTAAAATACTTAATAGTCATTGACCCAAATTAGAATTATGACTCACAAAACCTAAAATTCAGAGAACACGCAAAAAGACTGAAAACTCAAGACCGCACATGTATTTCGTGTGAATCTCTAGATCGCTTATGTCTAATGAGTTGTGAGGGCGGATATAAAAATAAAGCATCGCCGGGCGGGTCAGTAGCCGGCACACAAAGGGCCCGACTGTTTGACGTGCGCAAGTAAATCGAATCCACTTAGTGCCTCGTGACGTATGCACGATAAACAAGTATGCGAGCATGTGCAGCTAAGAACACACCCTTTAGGAATATATAAGTATACAGCCAATAGTCACATCATCATCATCAGCCCATATACGTCCCACTGCTGGGCACGGGCCTCCTCTACAACTGAGAGGGATTAGGCCTTAGTCCACCACGCTCGCCTAGTGCGGGTTGGAAGAAATTCCTAAGAATTTTTTGGTGTGCAGGTTTATACACATAACTTCGAAAAGTCAGAGGTTTGAACCGCGACCGCCGAGATTCTCGACCGCGTGCTTAAACCTCGGAGCCATCACTGCTTATCCAATAGTCACACATGGCCGTAATTCAAGTTTTGTCATACCAGAAATTATGAGGCTTTTCGGACTCATAAACATCAGACTCGACACTCCGAAACAAGTTATTTACGATACAGTGAAAAATCTGATTTGTGCATACCCATCGATTGGATCAAATGAGCTCCAATTCACCCCAGTCAAAACATAGACATGATTGTTCAAAAGTAAATCTAATAAAAATTGCTTATCGCCACATACAAACTTTCAAACCCTATTTTATTCCGTTCATAGTTACTAAAATTGATTAATTTTCCATATTCATATACTATCAAAGCATTCAATAAGTGCATCAAAAACAGCTTAAAACATACCAAAGCGACACTTGAGGGTATCAGTAATTTTACTAAAGTAAGTGCAGCTAAGCGTTGGCAGTGCACTTATCTCGTGGGAACACCAGCGCGCCTGTTTGTTCCCGGATAGATAGTCCCGCTCTAATTTGTTTGCTTTGTTTACTATCAGAGACGGGTGGGGTAATTGATGACAAAATTTTAAGGGTGATTCATAGGACAAGTATGATATGAAAACTTGATTAAAATCTATATATTTTCCGCCCTTTTTGAATAGGTAAACATCTAATTGTTATCATCATTATCCTTATTGATACAATTAGAAAGATTTTAAGCGATTAAAACGCATGCCAATGGAAGATGCAATCAGCTATTATTTATTTATTTATTTATGCTTTTTATACAGTTTGTATAAAGGCGGACATAATGCCTTAGGCATTCTCTTACAGTCGACCTTTGGGTGATGCAGAGATAAAAGAAGTAGGCGCATAAATAACGAACTGTATATTAGGCTGTTTTCAGAATATGTTGCTGGTGTAAAAACAAATTTCTCTATTAAAAAGCAAGATCCTACAGCCGCCAGACGTAACTTATTTTTTGATGAACAAAAATATGGAACTTCGTCTTCGTACGACCCCTGAATGCTTATATGCCAGCTAGGTCAAGCATTCTTAATGAAATACTTAAAGGAAAATGTCGTTGATTCCAGGTACACATTGATCGCGTACTACGACATGTACTCCCAGATCTACACCAGCACCAAGATCTGGATACAGCTGCTTCTTATCTGGATCGTCTCCTTTGGATTCATGGTTAGTGTTGTCTGTAAACACATTTTTTACAGCTACAACGGTTTTTTTACTAATAAAACAGAAACTCAGAGTAAAAAAGCCATTCTTAAGCAGTTGTGCAGATTCTATCTATCTGTACCAGCCCATATACATACTACGGATGCCCCTTACAAGTGCGACGGGGTAGGCCTTAGTCCATCAAGCCGACTTAAAGCAGATTGGCCGGCTGCACACTTATGAAATTCCTTATAGAAAACTCCTTATAGAAAAACTACATGAGAGTACTGGTGTGCCAGTATCCTTACGATGTTTTTCTTCATCTTTCAAAAGCATAAAAATTAATTGTGATTACATACATAACAATTCAGAGGTGTGTGCCTGAGTTTTGAACTTGCGATCCCCAACAAACGCTTATCATCGAGCTGATCACGGGAAAACTAAATGCTTAAAACAAAAATTGTTTACCTTAAATAATCTAACGCAGACGAATGAAGAACATAGAATTCATCCAATACGTTACTAGAGACCCAAACAGGAAGCATGGTACAAAACGACCACAGCCCTCTGGTGGTCTGTTCTGTCGAGTAACACATAAACTCGGACACAAGCCGGAGCTATTAATAAACTGATCCTCATTGAGGAAGCTGTAATTAGTTCATTGCACTTCCACATTGCTTAATTGTGCCGAATTAGGGTTCGTTCAGCGCGCGCGGTGCGTGACGAGGTGGGCACGTTATCAGCACTTTGTAGCCGCTTAATTATCTGATAATATTAACTGACTAACAGTTAAATTCACTCACACATAATATATTTGTGACAACCCCGTGGCGCAGTTGGCTAGACACCAGCTGGCGAAACGAGAGGCCACGGGTTCGATCCCCGCACCGAGACAAATGTTTGTGTGATCCACAAATATTTGTTTCGGGTCTGGGTGTATGTGAGACCAAAAAGTCTCTCGTAGTTTCTGATACCCACGACACAAGACTTGTATCTTAGTGTGGGTTCAGAACTATGTATGTGACTGTTGGGTGTATTTATTATTATTATTTATTTATTATACATACATGTGTTATGTGAGGTTTCACGCCTGTATTCCCCGAAGGGGTAGGCAGAGGTGCATTTCTGCACCCACATTTCGCCAGTATGTATCGGTGCCACGTAATAGGGGGCGAGCCTATAGCCGCTTTTTGGGCGCTTTTAGACTCCGGGCTGTTACTGAGAATTTCCTACTGGAAAAACCTAATAACACTTCGCCCGACCCGGGAATCGAACCCGGGACCTCTAGATCGCACGGCACATACTTGTGCCGCAAGACCACGAGGCAGTCTTTAAGTTTTTTATATTTCTTATTTTGCTGAATCATTTAATTTTTACATATGTCCTATAATGTAATAGAAGTACATATATCCCTATCTACATTTCAGTATTTGAATTCTACATGAGAGGCTAGCCCGTTCGCCATTGTTCGGGAACACTTACAGACTCTTACATAGCTGACACTGAGATAAACCCAACAACATTTAGCCCGACGCGTGAATCGTAACCGGGAACTTTCGATCACTTGCGCACTTTTACGTCCCGACCAACGAAGCTACTCTTTTTTATGATGCATAATTTTAACATGTAATTATGGTATTACTTCGGATGCTCCTTCATAAGAGATAATACCATCCAGGAAGAGGTAAATAGATGTTAATTGCGGTTTGGTTTCTTGTGGAGGTTCACAGTTATTATACCTCACGTAATTGGGACGAGCCTATTGCTTTTTATGGCACAAAAAATTGTTCCAAAATACCCAACCCTGGGCGATGTATCTAAATTTCTACGGAGCATGTGCATAGTAACCGGATCACGTAAAACCGGTGTTGTAATAGAAACTATAAAATTGGTGTTGTAACTAATCCCCTTGTCGCAGGCGTGCCATGAATTATTCAACTCCTTTTGTATCGTCACTAGTTTTTTTCACGTCCTTTATGATTTAGTTTGGTGTTTGTTAAGGGAATTGTAAAAAATTGGACAATGTTTGACGAACCGGTTCCCGAATTTCTAATTTATAAAAGTCGACATCTATTCGTAGAAAAGTCGTTTTATAATCAATGTTTTTTTATTTCTTTAATTTTTAGGCTTCCTTACCTTAGAAGGAAAAAAATTTACCTTTATACGATGACTGGTCTGTCTTTGTCCTAAACAACTTGACAGATTATTTTTAACATCAATTATAAAATCTACTTCTTTTAATAGAAAAGCAGCATTCTTTCAAGTACAAAGACTATTGGAGATATACATGCATTTTGTATCTTCGTTATTTTCATATTTCCAGAGCTTAATTTTTCAAGTACGCTTCTCTAACCCAAATTGATGCGATTAAAGTTGCAAAATTCATGTCTCTAAATTTTAATTGAAAAAATCAAACACCAACAAGTCAGTAGACAATACGTCATCACCTTTTATTTACCTTATCAATGACAGTCGCCCAATATAAATAGCAGAACTATGTCCAAAACACTCGATACAGACAAATCAGTTTTATGTGTAAATATTTACTGTAGGTTTGCCCGATAAGCGACTAATTTCAATATTAAACGTAGATAAAATGCTTGACCCCGTAAAATTGCAATTTGAAAAATGTTTCCACCTAGCAAATGGACTCGAATTCTTCAGGGCGCTATTTTATAAAAAAAAAATACAGTCTACCTCCTACACTTATACTTCATCATCAGCCCATACGGCCATTGCTGGGCACAAGAGAGGTCCATCAAGAGAGGTTAGATTAGACCATAGAATGCCACGCTGGTCTAGTGTAGGTTGGCGGACTACACAGCTATGAAATTATTTACATTTTTTAGGTTTGCAGATTCCTCATGATATTTCCATCGCCTTTAAAGTACGTGATAATTTATTGTAGATAAACATCTAATACTTATTTCATGACCAAGTTGACTAGTTCTGACTTAATGTGTTAGATGACAAAAATTTCATCTATATTAATCAGTGTGCTCCCGCCCTTCCATTCCCAATGATATTCTTTCTAATATTTTTACCAGCCTTTTGTTATAGTCGATAAAATCATTATATCACTATCATCCATGTACTAATGTATTATTTAAATCGATTTCAAAAAAGCTGTTCTCTATTCGATGCATATTTCCGCCTACAAATAAGAATATTGGGCATAGCAATATGTGTAAATGCGTTCATTGGCCCGAATAGTGATTGCTTTGTTCTCCTACCTTGTTTATGTTTCATATATATATTCACAAAAAATACTGTTATTCGTGGAAAGTGTATTAACATATACCTCAATCGTCACATCGAGCTAGACTCTCATGGGGTTTGTGCCCATTTTGTATGTCGCTTTCAAATGTATTAATACAAAATTGAACATATTCAAGGGTAAAATTTTGTTGACAAATGTTTTAGCTTTTATTGCCAATGCGTCGCTGAAACATTACTTCACGGTACGCCTAATGGACCCAAGATTATTGTAAGGTTCACATAGCGTTTCACTAGGGCAAAAGCTGATGGTTCTTTAACTGTTACATCAGGGCATTACGGCACCATCTGCTACCGTATGCGACTAATCACCCCGAACAGTTTTTTCAATCGGTTAAGGATCGATGAGCAAACACTTAGGTTATGATTTAATGAGTTGTTCAAGCTTTTTCCATCTTCTGTTCTTCAAACGTAGCGTTAGGAAGCAACTCAGCAGCCTGGCTCTAGTTTGCCGAGTGACAAAAGAGTCTGGCGCTCCTTGCGCTAGAATACTGAATCCATTTTATATTTCCAGCAAAGTACTCATTGATGGACACACTAAATTATTTGCTTTTTCAGTAGTAATTTGACTAACAAAATTCCTTTCTACATTTCAGGTGCCGCCTCTTCTCGGTGTGTGGGGCCAATTAGGTTTGGATCAGAACACATTTTCGTGCACAATCTTGCCGAAGGAGGGCAAGTCGCCGAAGAAGTACCTGTTTGTTTTCGGCTTCGCGCTGCCGTGCGTCGTCATCATCGTTTCGTACTCATGCATCTACTGGCGAGTGAGGGAGAGCAAGAAGAAACTGGAGGGACGAAGGTGTGTATGTGGGTGAGATATCGCTTCAGTGATGTTTATTGTCACTAATAACAGCACGAGCGGTGTAGTACCAGTAGTAGAAGTAGTACTTAGTACGCATTAATATACATAATGTCATGCAGAAGTTTAAATGAAGAGATTCTTCAAGCTTTATATCAATCATCAGCCCTTGTACGTTCCACTGTTGGGCACGGGCCTCCTCTACAACTGAGAGGGTTTAGGCCTTAGTCCACTATTAGTCACTTCATCGACGACGATCGTTTCTCGACAATCCAATATGGATCTTGAATCACACTGCACTTACCATCAGAAAGGAGACCGATCAATTTACTGTGCGATTAGTTATGAGTTAGTTAAACTAGAAACGAAATATACTCAGGTTAAACTTCAGATATCAAGGCAAATACTACAGGATATTTTTGAAATTGTGAATATAATGACGAGCTTCCCTCTCGTACAAAGTAGTCTGCTAGCAATTTAGCAGTAATTTCCAAAATATGACTGGCATATAACGTTGTTTGTTAACACTGAATCCGAGAAACTAATCTAGACTGGCAGCCACGATAACCTCTTCCAAGTAACGCAAATATTACACTCGGTATTTATCGGGTCTCACACGGTGGTTATTCTGCTCTTGACGCAATAAATTATTATCTGTGTTATGTTTTTTAGAGTTTCGGCTTTAAAACTGCACACATTATTCATAGCGTTTTTTTTTTATACTGGCACGGCAAAGTGACCCCATTGCACCTGATGGTAAGCGTAATGGAGTCCAGAAAAAGTGCCGACCAGCGAGAGATGATCTCCCGTTGGTCGACACAATCATGCCGGCCGAATACTTCTTCACCTTGTGAAGAAGTTTGGGGGACTAATGCCATGGTGATCAAAGGACCGACCGCGACAACGCGGCCAAAAAATGCCGGCACGGTCATCCTTTCACCATTACTGAAGCCCCCCCGAAACAACCGCAACCGTTTGCAACTGATCTTGTTATTTTATATTCACACTAGATGTTGTCTACAACCTCCGAATGCAAAACTTTAGGCTTTATTTATTTTTTCCAACTGCCGTATTTTTGATTGCTGCTCCGCTTCTATTGGCTATGATGTTATGTAGCCTTCCTCGATAAATGACCTATTTAACACTGAAAGAATTTCTAAAATCTGACCAGTTCCTGAGATTAGCGTATTCAAGCAAACAAACAAACTCTATAGCTTTATAATATTAATAAGGATGCATACAAGGTACACTTGCGCCTGTGTATTCTATAATGCGTAGATAGAATTTATATCTACACCCCTGCCAGTTTCGCCACCTATCATTAAATTCCCAAGTAATAGGAAATCCATCAGGCACAATTACAAAGTCTATAGATTTATACAAAAATATACAATAACACTTTGTCTCACTGCCTCGTGGTCTCGCGGTACAAGTATGTGCCGTGCGATCTAGAGGTCCTGGGTTCGATTCCCGGGTCGGGCAAAGTGTTATTGGGTTTTTCCATTAGGAAATCCTCAGTAACAGCACGGAGTCTGGAAATGTGCCCGAAAAACGGCAATACGCTCTGGACTGATACATACCTGGCGAAATGTGGGTGCAGAAATGCACCTCTGCCTACCCCTTCGGGGAATACAGGCGTGAGTTTATGTATGTATGTATGTACTTTGTCTCACTCGGGAATCCCACTCAGGATCTCTCGATCGTGAGCACCAAAATACGGTGCGAGTCCACCGAGGAGTATTCAACTTTATTAAAATTAAAAACTTACATCGTCAGTGCACAATACTAACTTATGTTTAAACCATTTTTCAAATTTCCCTCATCACCTAGAAATTAGAGAATTGATGTCAGAAATTCTTGACCAAATTTCTTGATTGGGATTTATAACATGCTTAATAAATAAATTAATACACCCAACAGTTTACATACATAGTTCTGATCCCACACTAAGAAACTAGTCCTGTGTCGTGGGTATCGAAAACTTGGAGAGACTTTTTCGGTCTTACAAACACCCAGACCAGAAACAAATAATTGTGGGTCACACAAACATTTGTCTCGGTGCGGGGATCGAACCAGCGGTCTCTCGTTTAGCCAACTGCGCCACGGGGATGTCAAATTATGAATATTAAATTTATTATTCAATTTATTAATAAAAAAATATTTCCTCAGCAAACTAAGCGGACAGACTGCCAAAGAAAAGGAAGAAGATTCACGACTGACAACGCTGATGCTCACTATATTCCTCTGCTTCCTCGCGTGTTTCCTGCCCCTGATGATCATGAACGTGGCTGATGACGGCATCACCTACCCCTGGCTGCATATCATCGCGTCAATCCTCGCTTGGGCATCCAGCGTCATCAACCCTCTAATCTACGCGGCAACCAACCGCCAATACCGGGCAGCTTACGGCAACCTTCTAAAATTTTGCAAAAACACCACTGTGGGTAGAAGAACAACTTGGGGCAGCCGCACTGTGGGCCACTCCTCAAACTCACCCAATTATGGAGATAAACGAAACCCTTTGAAGGACAAGCCGGCGAACTTATGAATCTCATTAAAATTATGAGATATGGCTTTGAATTAGAATTGTTCGAATATTTGAGACTGGCTTACGTTCAGTTCTTACGAAAAATTGTATTTCTAGAAGTCGAATTGATTTGTGATTTTTAGATCAAAGAAAATAGGAGACTATAATTTAATAAAGTGTTCGTTTTACGCCTATACTTATAGGCTAACACCACTGAGTAACTTAAAGCCGCAACATATAATACAAGCCGTCACTCAAGCGCAAAGCACGTTGTTCCAAAAACTTAAACTAGCCTAATTAAGGTTTCTTCTGTAAATTACATTGTAAATATAATTTAATATAGTGTAATTATAAGTAAATATTTTAAGTTTGGAATAATTAATTGTAATTTCACACCAATTATAACATAACCAAAGTTGAATCATTACCTTCACTGTATAGTTAACTATATTTAGCATTTGTTATATTTTATACAATTATTTACAAGTTGCATTCCTTTAGTAATATTTATGTTTAGTGTTAAGGTTTAGTGTCAGACTAATCATCACGACGAAAAGGAAACAACGATTTGAAAAAATAAATCTTATTTATATACTGCCTTTATTCATTCACTCTCGAAAGTCCTTCGTTACGCACCCCCATAGACCTCTATAATAGGGACACGACATATTGTTCTATACATACAATTGCTTATACAAATAGCATCCATTTTGAAGGCACACACTAAAACATATATCTATCTCGTTCTAACTCAGCACTGTAACTCGCAGGAAAACAATATAACAGTATTTCAGTGCGTACACAAAGTGAACCATGAATATACAGTGGCGGATTTACCAGCAGGCTGAGTAGGCTGGAGCCTAGGGCGGCAGATTTTAGGGGGCGGCAAATTTGCCCCAATTTTTTTTTGGCTTACAGAAATAAAAACGGCCTTCAAAAAAAAACTATTCCAAAACAAATTAATATACACTAAAAAGTAAAAAATATATTTCGTATTCTTCTATAACTTAATAATCAACTTATATTTTTTTTCCTCATTATTATGTAGTTACGATCTATGTGTTAACCTAACCTATCCACTTCAAATTTAACTCAACACACACCTTTGAATAATAAACAATGATCAAAATATTTTTTTGAGTTCTCCTAAGTAAAATGAAATGAAAAATATTAGACTACTTAAAAGTCAAACGAATTATGACGATACTATAATGTAGTTACAATTAATGTTATTTTTAGAGTCGGTGTCAGCTAAGGTAGGTTTGTAACTACATAAGTAATATGCACAAAGTTATAGGTGAGATGTGCTTGGTTTAATTAGGTATTGGTATGTCAATCGTATAAAAGTTAACATGTAAAAACATTTTTTAAAGTATTCTCGTATTATTATTGCTAGGTATATTTTTTTTTATGGAAAAAGGAGGCAAACGAGCAAGTGAGCCACCTGATTAAGTGGTCAGCACCGCCCATGAACACAATATTGTAGTGTTTTCTTGGCTAAGTGACTCAGTGGAGCTGTGTATAGAAAAACGCCAAAATGAAAAAAGAAGACCAAGAACAGTATCAGTAAAACGATGAAAATTGACAGTATTGTAAGACCAGGAACTTCAACCACATGCAGTGATACACTACAATCTGAAAAACTCGGAGTTCAAGCTCGGACTCTATGCCTGTGTTGGTGTACCTTAAGGTTGTGTGCTATCCCCGACTCTGTTCCTTCTGCATCTCAATGACCTGTTACTTAATAATAACATCTATAGTTATGCGGGTCATAGTACCGGGGATGCCTTATATACTAGTCGCGCAAATTCCTCTCAGGAACAAGTCAATGAGGGCCGGAATAAGCTTGTTTCGGAAATCGACTATTTGTTGGATCAAGCCGCAGACTGGGACGGGCAGAATTTAGTCCAGGACTTTGGATCGTTATCCTTGGGGGCGGCGATACCGGTTGGCATTCAATAAATTGCTTCCACCGGCGCCCCGCTCTCACCCAAAGTCTCCGACAGGAGCTCCTGAGTGAAGTCGTTGTTGCTCTCTTTCCGGCCACCCCGGATTTTACTCCTCCACCGATGCCACCACGTCCGTGGTCGGTGAGGGACGGATCGTTGGTGGGATCATTTAAGTGTTCGGCAGGGGAGACCTCGGAGGTTCCAATTACGCCTGAGGAGCTTCAGGCAGCAGTACTGCGGCTGCGGAGAAAGAACACCGCCCCGGAGCTCCACAGCATCCCAGGACGTGTGTGGGTTCAAGTCGTCGAGAACCTGAGTTTCGGAAAGGCCAACGTAATTCTGCATGTGAAGACACGCGGAGGAGGCAGTAGCCCAGGGCAAATGCATGGTGGCGGTGTCACTCGACATCGTCAACGCCTTTAACACATTGCCCTGGCCCTGCATAGAGGAAACTCTTCGGTACCACGTGGTGCCGTCCTATCTCCGGCGTCTGGTGCACTCATACCTTTCCAACAGGGATGTAGTGTATCCGGGCGCTGACGGGTAGCACCGTAGAGAAATGTTATGCGGTGTCCCACAGGGGTCGGTCCTAGGATCCCTTCTGTGCAACATGGAGTATGATTGGGTGCTCCGTGGTGCCAATCTCCGAGGCGTCGGCATAGTTTCTAACGCTGACGACACGTTGGTGACAGCGTGTGCTGGGACCTTTCCAGTGGCCGTCAACCTCGCCGCGCTGGGCACTAGCCACGTGGTAAGGAGAATTCGGCGACTGGGCCACGTGGTGGCCCTTCAGAAATCCAAGGCCATCTGCTTCACGGGCTAAGGAACCAGCCACATGCAAAGGCCTATCTGATGATAGAGGCGTGGATATCCACATCGGCTACACGACGAAATATCTTGGTGTCGTGTTGGATAGCGGGTGAAACGTTTAGGGCAGCTGATGCGTTATCTGCTCTGCTGCCCAATCTCGAAGGTCCCGGCACCCCCTGCCGAAGATTGTTCGCGGGAGTCGAGCGATCAATGACCCTATACGGTTGTCCCGTTTGGGCCGAGTCCCTGGGCAGACGTTGCTTGGCCCTTCTGCGGCAACCGCAGCCGGCAATTGCGCAGCGGATGATCAAGGGCTATCGCACGATTTCCCACGAGGCGGCCTGCGTTTTGGCCCGTTTCCTTCCTTGGGATCCTGACGCCGGGGCCCTCTCGTCAGTCTACCACTGGCGAGAGGAGGCGTCTCGTCGAGGGGAACGACCGGCCCCAAGAGAGGTAGAGGCCAAAAGGGCCTCCCTACGTTTGGCCGGCGTCGAGGAGTGGCATTCCAGGCTGGATAATCCCAGAGCTGGTCGGTCGCAGCAGTGCGTCCTGTCCTTAATCAGTGGTTGGATAGGCGCCACGGTGTGATGACGTTCCGCCTGTCACAGGTTCTGTCGGGACATAATTTTTTCAGCTGGTTCCTGTGGCGGGTGGCCAGAAGAGAAGAGTCCGCCGTGTCTCACCACTGTGACAACTGCCTGGAGGACACAGCCCAGCACACTTTGTCGGATGTTCCGGCCTGGGAGGCGCCGGGTAACCGAATACGGCTGATCCGGCATTTCCACCCTGAGGATTGCGGGCGTAAGAATTCCGCCTGTCGTAATAGGCGATTAACAGGGGCCCAAGAGTGGTTGGGCGTACTGCGGGGGCAGTGCGCCATGACTAAAAACAACCCCGAGATGTGCAGTAGACAGCGTGGCCTCTTGACTGTCGCGGACGTTCACAATAAGTGAGCGTCCAAAAAAGGGTGAGTGGAGGGCATCTCGAGCCCTCCCAATTTTGAGGTGTCCATAATTGGACGGTGCGCTGGGCGGCAAGGGACCATTAAGGGCGCTTCTCGCCCTGATATGCCGTAAAACCGCCCCAAATGAGCGTGATGTTCACCGAGATGTTTTGACGGTATGCTGGCGTAGGATTTTGGTTAGGGATCCAACTCAGCTATGCGGACAGCTGCTACTGAATTCACTACCGCACCACACGCCAGAAATTGAAGTTCCATCCCTACCATCTGGATGAATAGCGTTCCTCAACAGTGCGGTGCAAACGGTGTTTCCTTCCTCGTACAACATCTTTGTGGAATCAGTTTTCCTCGGCGATATTTCGTAATGGATACGACTTAGGGACCTTCAAGAAAAAAGCCTATATTTGCCTCAAAGGCCGGCAACGCACCGATAATTCCTCTGGTATTGTGGGTGTTCATGGGCGGTGTAGACCACTTGACACCACGTGGTGAACTAGCACGTTTGTCTCCTCTCTCATTTAAAAAAAAAACATTTTTAATCTTTTAATTCTTAAATATTTTTTTCACCTTCGTTTGTCTGTGTAGGCTATCAAAATGCAGAGGTCGGAAGGGGCGGCAAAATTTGAATAGCCTATAGGCGGCAAATGTCTTAATCCGCCACTGTGAATATACGTAAATACCTAATGAGGCCGAAAATCCGCCATGTTTAGCGCACAAAATGTCATTGTCAGTCAGTTCAGCAGATACTTGTGTTGTCAAAAAGTCATGGTTTCAATCAAAATAACTAATTATCTTTCTATATTTTGCTTGTGATTTAAAATAATTGAAGCCAAATGTAAATAATTACGTCGTAAATATTACAGTGTGTAGTACAATAGGGTGCGGCATAAGAGAAACACCAAATCGGCCAATGTTTACCATACACAGGTACGCTATAAATAACATTAAAAATATTGGTTATTGTTAATATTGCCGGGAAAATAAAGGAAGATTTACATTATAATTAGCAAGGTTCTTATGTGCAGTTATAGGAAATAAATGGATTTGACTTATTTAACTATATTTTCACGCTTAAATAATGTTAATTTATGAGCTGGGGTTGTACATTATTTATCGACTTTGATATCGATTGCTTATATAAAATTTATTATTTTATCATGCTAACCCGCTTAAAACATACAAAAATAATAATTAAAACATATTTTATAGGATCCCAAGAAATGAGCGTAAAAAGAAAAAGTGTCTGGAAGCCATTGGAATGGAAAATATAAAGCCAAATGTAATAAATGTTTCAACAAAACTCTGGATGTGACTCGACTACGAGATTATGCCGTGCCCTTCAAATTTGTAAGAGTAAGTTAATACTGTATATACTTTTATAGTTAATATTGATATACTTTTTTTATTATATACATATTTTAATACATACATATTATTTTACAACAAAATGTGCTATAAAAGGATCAAAATTAATATACAAGTTTTTTTATGGTGGGACGATGCTCAGCAGAGTAGTCATTGGACTGTCGGCTTATTATATAATTCCTGCTCCATGTTCGCAGTCAAAGGCCCTAATATGTCTATTCGTGCCTCTCACCCTCATGGAGTCTGCT
Source organism: Hemaris fuciformis (assembly GCA_907164795.1). NCBI lineage: Eukaryota > Metazoa > Arthropoda > Insecta > Lepidoptera > Sphingidae > Hemaris > Hemaris fuciformis. The sequence goes on from OU015445.1 coordinate 1,418,933, forward strand.
CGTATAATTGAAATTTGAACTTTTTTTTCAGTTGTTACTTACACCGCAGGATTTGTATCGAGAAAATTATCCCGCAATATAAAATGTCAGACGTGTGCTTCGTTATTGTTTGGGAGATCCGAACAGCAATTTGAAAACGCTGATTCATTTTAAAACAAGAGATGTACTGAAATACCCATCGAAAGATGTTGAAGACATAACGAAAAAGACAGAAAAGATCATTAAACCTAACTTGGATAACTCGATGCCCCAATACTATTATCTATATATATTTAAATTCATTATGAAGCACTACTCCGAAAAATCGGACACCATTTTTCGATCGGAATCAATTGATCATGACACTAATCATAAATACCTCTTAATAAAATGTGTCATCAAAACATATTTAGACATTCGGTTTAGATATTTCAGGAAAATGGTTACCGACAAAATCTCTCTTCGGAAATATTTAAATAAAATAGTTTTATTCCGTAACGAGTAAAAACACTATTGTAAATTCGTTAAATTTGTAATAATTAAGTGATTTTAGAGCGGAAGTCATAAGGAATGACGTTTGTAATTAAATAAATGTTCTGAAGGTGTTTTTTTTATTTTTTTATCACGCGGTCCCTTGATAAGTTTAAAATTTGAATCACTCAGTTATGGTGCGAAGCACCTATCTTGAGGTGCGTTGCAGTAGTGTGTTACGGACTTTAGAGTCAGCAACACAATTAAAATAGATTGTAGTAGAGAGATAAGTAGTCTAAGAAAAACACGTACTCTTATTTTATACAATATACTTACTCCCTATTAAAGTATAAATTCTACAAATAATTAATACTCAATAATATTTAAAACAAAATGAGCCAAGAACATTTATCGATAAAACCTAATAACATTATAATCTTCTGGGCAGCACTAAAACCGCCATGTTTAGCGCACAGATGACGTCACAGTGGCACGCATTTTTTGTTGACATTTCATTTCCATAGGTTTCCTACTTCATTGCGCACCCCTAATTCGAACGAACCTAAACTGTCAAAACGTTTGACACGAATAATACGTTCGAAATAATCGGCAAAGGAAAACATCGTGAAGAAATCTGCACACTTAAAAAACAAGTTTATTAGGTGTGTGGCTCGTCAATCCGCACTAGACCAGCGTGGTGGATTAAGACCTAACCCCTCTCAGCTGTAGAGAAGGCCCATGCCCAGCAGTAAGACGTATATAAATGTATGCTGATGATGAATCGGCACCCAACTCAACTGAAACAATGGGTCCATGAATTACTCTGCAAGCCTGTTACCCCACACTTAGCACATCCAACTTTCTGGTTTTCCAATACGGAAAGGTATTTCGTTCATTACAATTTGCCTGATTGCACGATGCCATCAAACCCTAAAGCCAAGGAATTATTTGCCTGCTGTATGGTTTAAGGATCAACGGAATATTCTTTAACTCCGCCTTATGTCTCCAAAAGACGCGCTTTATAACGGTCTTCATGTCTTTTAGCGAGATGCGGAGGAATATTCTTTTCTTTTGCCTTAAGTTACCCATAGATAGGCAACGGACCCAGTGGCGGACTAACAGGGGGGCGGAAGGGGCGGCCCGCCCCGGGCCTACGGTCTTGGGGGGGCCCCAAAAACCTCTGCATTCGCCTGATCAAATCCTAAACGAGACTTTAGGCCCGGGTTCACAGGTAGCAGACTGCCAGTCACAATTGCTAACTCCTGCCAGTCACTGGTATCAACCCCAATAGTATAAAAATTATATATAGGCATAGGATACTACATTATTTGCGCGTAAATAACTTATTATAAGGTTGATATATACCCAATCAATACCTTAATTTACAGATTAGTTTATTCTCTCTCAAATCGCAACCTTGATCTTAATCATATACCTACTCAATAAATCTACTGTTTTGCGATGGTAGCACCTTAATTTAATTCGTTTAAAAAGTGTATTTTTTGGTAAAATTATACAACAATAGATGATCACTCGTATTTCTACACTGTAAATTAAATTAAGTTACATACTTTTAGTTTAGATAAATTATAAATGAGACCAATGGATGACACTTAATCTACTACGAAAAAAATCATAGACAAATAAACCAAAAGACTCGGTTTCATCATAAAGGTGTCACTTCCGTCTGCATGAGGACGAAAAAAAAGTTGTCTTTGACTACTTGACGTTTACTCGGTGAGCTACTGTATTAAATTGTGAATTGAAATCGCCGAAAATGGCGAAAAGGATTACACAAAGCTCGGTTAACTGGGCCGCCCTCGCCGAAAGGGTGCCAGCTGAACAAAGGTCAAGCCTGGCGGCATTCAAAGTCAAGTCGGACACCTACCTCCGAAGGTTAGTTTCGTTGAGTTGAGTTACATAATTTCTGTCAATATTTTCTACTAATGATTAATGGGATTGTAGAGTCCTGGCCAACCCACCTGAGCCGCCTAAGATTAACTGGTCTTTGTACAAGCAAGTGGTCCCCGTGCCTGGCATGGTCGACACCTTCCAGAAGCAATATGAGGCACTGAAAATACCATACCCTGCTGATACGCAGACTGCTCAAATCGAGGCGCAATGGTCTGAAATCAAGAAGGCCGTCGAAGCTTTCGTCAAGGAGTCCAACACTAACATTACTTCGTAAGTATAAGTATTAAGGCGTAAACGATCACTTTATCTTAACGAAACTGTTCTAACCACATTATAAGGATTATATAAGTAAAATTCATTCTATGAGGACATTAAGGATTTATGTTTGATAAATAAAATTATACAACAATAGTCTTCTGACAGACATCATCCAAGATCTTGAATATCAAGGACACTTGTAAAAATATTATTTTTTTGTAAGAAAAGTATGAAAGGTACATAAATCCTTTAAAAATAATAGAATACTTTACAAAGGCCGCTGTCTTGTCTGATCAATTATTGTAAGCTTGCCAGTACAATAGTACTAAAATCACAAATTTTTGGGGCACTTCCTTTTAATTTCCATGGGATAAACATGATATTACTCAATAAAATTATAAGTTGCTTTTACAGAAGTATGTAAGGTAAAATTCTTTGATAAATGCTCTTAACAATTGCAATGCTCTGTAGGTGTGTTTAGATATATATTTACCAGTTGTGGTACTTCCCAAAAGCCCAAATTTTGAATAATAAACTTAAGCATTAAATCTTTATTTAACAAAAGTAATTTGACATATAAATAAGAATATCCTGACCCCACAATAAACAATTATAAACTAGACATTCAAATGAATGTGTAACTCTTTTGGGCTTCTATGGAAGTACCACCACTGATATTTAACTATTTGGGATATGAGCATAGCCAGCCACACATTTAAAAAAAAAGTTTTGCAATATTATAAGTATAATAATGATAAGCTTGCCTTTATATTTTCCTTGTTCCAACAAGATCACTATTTTCAGAGAACAAAATTTAACTATTATTTCGAATGCATTCCAAACTTTGGTCTTTAGAATTTATTACTGCGCCCTATTCCATCACATGCTTTGTGCTATGCTAGTGTTATGCTGTGCTAGCTATAATTTCTAAGTATAAATATAATCTACTAGCTTTTGCCTGCGACTCCGTCCGCGTAGACTACAGGGTTGGGTTCAGAAAGAAAATAAGTTGTAGTCTATTTTACTCCACATAGTCCCATTTATGTCCATAATCCATATCAAAAATTGTTCACATCGGTCAAATAATTTAGGCGTGAAAGCGTAACAGACATATAGTTACAGTCGTCTACACGTCGTTTCATCATTCTAGCTTCTAAAATGACGAATTTCCACACAAACTTTCACCCCTATTTTTATTTTACCCCCTTAAAGGTACATTTTTTTACAAACTTTTAATGTCATATTTATTTATACCTAATCAACAGCCTAAAAATAAGTTTCAAGCTTCTAGCTTTAAAAATGACAATACTTCCATACAACCTTTCATCCCCTTTAAACCCCCTTTCCGGGATAAAAAGTAGCCTATGTCCTTTCTCAGGGTCTAAACTATTTGTGTACCAAATTTCATTTTAATCGGTTTTGTAGTTTTAGCAGGAAAGCAAGACAGACAGACAGAGTTACTTTCGCATTTATAATATTAGTAAGGATTAAATAAACAACTAAAACCATTTTTAGTTTATATTCAAATTCTAAGATTCATTAGGAGAAGATTTAAAAAATACAATATTTTTTCACGCATATCTTATTCCATAATAACATGCGTGTACTTCCACAGCTACCAGAAACAAATTGATGAAACCAAGGCTCTGCTGCCATATGACCAGATGACCATGGAGGACTACCGTGATGCTCATCCCGAATCAGCTCTCGACCCTCTGAACAAACCTACCTTCTGGCCACACACTGCTGACGAACAGGAGGGCTATGTTGACCCTGACAAGCCTGCTCAGGCAGCTGCCCACTAAGATCATGCAGTGCAATTAAGTGTGATGTGACCACAAGCAATTATACAATCAAGTTGTATGCCATGATAGGTAAATCTTTCAGTCATGTCAAAAGTGCTGGTTATGTTTCCGTTATTTATGTAGAAATAAAGTGAAATATACAACTTTTGGTGTCATTAATTTTCTTTTTGCCCTAAATTTTAATTTTTTACACTGTAACTAAACTAAGAATTATTTATTAGTCAGAATCAGTTAATTCCTATATAGTGTACACAGTTCATCACTACTCTGCTGAGGGTTTATGAACTATATACACATTTCCAAAAAATAGGTAATTTATGAGGGTAGATAACGAAAAATACAATAATTTTAAGAAATTTTATTCAATAAGGAATTGCATGTTACATCAACAGTAGGACATCTGATTTTACTTGAGAGGAATGTTACAAATTACACTATTGTGAGTCAATGTGGCTTAGGCTATGTAGAAATAACAATTAGATGTTTGCTACTGAACAAGTAAAACAAAAAATGTGCTGTTGAATTCAGAGTACACAACATTACTATCTAATTTGTTAAAGCATACATTTGTCACTATTACCGGTCACAATACGGGGCAACATTTTTTTACACAACATAATAAACCCAGTGTCAGTTATGATTTTAGTACATGTTCAAGACAATCTGATCTAAAGATGGTTTACTGTGCTCTTAATAGCTATTGAGCCTTTGTTGGACACTTGGTCATTACAAAACTACATTTGAACACTGCCCCTAAAAATCTAATTGAAGGCATTTTCCTATTAACTAGTAGTACACTCTAACAACTACTTTGGACCAGTGACTTGCTATATAAATCTTTCTAGTAAACATAATTTCCTATTACAAATTTATTTGACACTGATTGGTTATCATAAATTATTATTAGTACATTCATCTGTCAATAATATAAAAATATTTTTATACCTAATTTCATATAGGTAGGATTTCCTACCTAATGAGATAAAAATAGAAAAATCAACTATGATGTTAAAAAACGAAAAAATTGAAAGTTTATCGTAAATAATTTTATGAATTTTTTACTTAAAAACGAAACAAGTACACGAAAAATTTGCCTTTTAGTCAAAAGTTGTATGTACACATACACCACTAGCCATACAAACACATAGTTTAACGGTAGGATACTCAACAAAAAGACGTTATACATCTACCATTAATACAATATGCACAATGCAACATTCTGTAGCATACATATATCAATACTCAACATCACCTGTTCGCCAATCACAATTTCAGCTATAAATGTAAAATATTAACTAAATTACTTCGAGAATTTGTTGGTGGCGGGTGGGGGCGGTGGTTGGGAGTACATGTTGTAGTAATTTGTCGGGGCTGGTTCACTAAATCCTTGTGATGGTTGATAGTTTTGGTTCCCTTGGTAGTCTTGCTGGGAGTTGTAGTTGGAGCCTCCCCTCCCGCCCCTGCCTCCGCGACCGCCGCGTCCTCTGAACCCGTTGCTGTCCCTGTTGCCGTAATTTTGACGGCCACCGAAATCGGAACGATCGTATGAGTTCTGATTGTCGCCGTAGTTATCATTGGAGTTGTCCCACCTCGAACCTGCGTTCATAAATAAATTAATAATGGAAATAAAAGTGTATGTTTTGAATTAAATATTAAATCAAAAGGCAAGTATACTGACCGGATCGGTCGCCGAACCTCCCCCCGCGCCCTCCCCGGCCGCGAGACCCGCGATCAGACCGAGCGCTGCTGTCGTCTCTGTCGCGGTAACGACTGCGACCTCCTGGAATATACAAAACATTCTGTGATTAATGTTTGTTCAAATTTGTGAGTACGTTATAGCTCTGAGTTAATTTTGCACTCTTAAGTCTTTGTCTATTTTTTTACTGAGGCCTTAAACCCTCTCATTTGTAAAGGAGGCCCGTGCTCAGCAGTGGGACGTATACTGGCTGATGATACTTTTTTATAAAGACACTTGCGACTTTTACTCACCATATTTGCCCCTGAATCCCATTCCGCATTGCGCGAGTTCCAACAATTTAGGATTCACTACTTGGTTAGCTTCCTGCAGCACCGACATCAAATCCTTCGCCTAAAAGCAGTCATGTAATTTAGTAAGTGCCACTTTTTACACTGTACAATATCAATACAGAACAAAATTCGATAAAAGTTAAAAGTAGTTGTTACTACGTTTTTTCATTAAAATTATGTTTGATGGCTAGTATTTAATCTGCAGAATTACACATGTTGGTTTCAGTAAAATATGTACAATTAAATTATCAATTTTCAAGTTAATAATAATTGTTGTTTTGTTACCTTGGCGGAGTTGTTTGGCGTGAAGAGCGTGTAGGCGGTGCCAGTGTTCTGTGATCGTCCCGTACGTCCAATACGGTGCACATAGTCCTCAGAATTATTGGGATAATCATAATTAATTACGAACTTCACGTCCTCCACATCTGCGCGGGAAACACACGTTGAAACCAACCGACAAAACACCAGCTTACAAACAAACACTAGTAATAAAATACATTATTATAGATATTAATGAACACAAAACGTTGTTACACAATGGTGTGAAGTTGGTTCGAGAAAAATGTTCAGTAAGTCCTGTGCACAAGGATCTATTTTAGTTAATTTTTTAATCATGTTAATAATTATTGAATGATTACAACGGACATTTTTCTCAAACTCGAAGCTGATGTGGTAATTACCTTATGCAGGCCCGCAGCGCATCGTGTGGACAGCTGGAATGAACTGTATTATGCCCTTCAGTGGTTCCGGAGTGTTGTAGGCCAAGAGTCGGTGTGCTGACTATAGTATGGGCGGGACACTTGTCTCAATTACTCTCTAACGTCAGGTTGCGTAGGGCAGGCCCTTTAGCTCTTGTTAAATCTCTCATGACAGTAAACCAAGCATGTATTGCTCAATTGTGTACTATGCGCCAATTCTGCACTATTACTGATAGCCAAAATTATACTTTGGATGAAAAATTCTTTACCCCATTACACTTTTAAATACTCAATTCACGTGATTTTAACCCCCCGAATGTTCAACAATAGAGGCAGCATGCTACAAACAGTGTGCGCTGACAGTTAACACAATGGTGTCACAAATCGTTCCGTTCACATTGTATGACCTCAAGTCAGCAACACACCTAGATTCTAGCCATTATCTCTGCACGCATGCGCCTCTGAAATCAAAACATACGAGAATAATGCCGAGTCAGTCATGGAAATTTATCTATTGTCAGACCAAGATTTGCTTCTGTAGCAGACGGGTAAAAAATATAATTTTAATAAAACTTGTCATCATATGCCGCTAGACGAGCACATCTCGGTCCGAGAATAATTCTAATAGATATAGTATGACCATTGCGTGTATTGACACGTGTTCCAATATCCACGGGTTTCCCGCACTCCGCCGCATGTACCTACTTCGAAAAGGGTGTGTTTGTGTGAATACTGGAACTTTCTATATCTTGTTAGTTATGGTGCAATGGCGTCAAACACCTCCTCTACGCCCCTGACATCTCTTAGACCTGTTTAACACCCCGGTGCAACAGTGCGAGATGATTTAGCATTGCCCTCAGCGTCGCTCTCAAGATAAACTACCTCGCATCTGTTATCCATTAAATCTTTTGTTTGATGCCGTGTGAATGGCGGGAATGATCACCACCTCATTACATAGTGTTTTATTTGTGTTTTCATCAACACTTCAACTACGGTGGCTCAAACATAAGATAGATTACTTCTGGGCAACTTACAGTAACATTTACAAACACGGTTTTATCGACATTGTTGATAGCACGCTGGTGATCATCGAAATAGTATTTAATAATTTCAATCCTAATTTCGATATCTTTACTATCAAATGACTCGGCAAACAGCGACATGTTTCGTCCCAGATTTCAATTGAACTGTATCTGTGACGTATGGTTGTGTATGTTTGTTTGTGTGTGAGTATCTGTGTGTAGTATGTGTGTGTGCGTGTGTGTGTGTGTCTGAGTGTGTGACTGACCGAGTCCCCTGGCGGCGACGTCGGTGGCGACGAGTATGGCGCCGCGCGCGTTGCGGAAGTGTTGCAGCACGTGGTCGCGGTCGTGCTGGTTCTTGTCTCCGTGGATGGCGAGCGCGCGCCAGCCCGCCCGGCCGATGGCTCGCGTGATCTCGTCCACCTGCGTCCGACAAATAATTAAACACCCAACAGTCACATACAGGGTGTAAAAAGACCGTGATCGAAAACCATGACAGGTAATATCTATGGTGATTACAAACACATTGACGCTAAAATAAATGCCGAAAAAAAACGTTTTCCTAACTTACATAAGTATTAACGTATATGGTGATAGGCAAAACGTATTTTTGATGTGAAACAACTATAGGCGACGGGTAAACATGATTGTTGGCGTGGCGAGATTATTCCGTGGCCAGACACCTTTCCGCGTTATATTAAGAAAATGCCAATTGTATTCTACGCAACTACCAGGTCATCATAAAACAGCAAGGACAAAGTACTGGCATTGAAAACTGTATATGATCCATTCGAAATTTAAAATTTAAACAATGATGAATTAAAAACAAAACTTATTAATGATAGCATTTCACCTCTTTAGCTTTATGAATGCCTAGTACCATTCATTAGACAGCTGGCTTAATTACTCGTCCTTTAGACCGGAAGCAACACGAATACAGATTTAAAAAAAGTGTTATGTGTTTATGTACACGCGTTAGAAGTTATACCAGACGACTGAAGTAAAACTTATAAATATTTTTATACAATGTGTTAGGTAAAAGACCGTACATACTGAAGTCAAATATAAGGCACTCAATTCTGACCCCGAATTTGTAAAAAAATTGGTACCTTATTTTTTACATAATTTATCCAAAAAAATTCTAAGTATAGTGTAAGTGCGGTCATCGGCGATCAGCTGTTTACAAACAGCGCTCTGTTCCCGCACCCCTCCCCGCACTCGCCCTTTCATGCCCGTGCGTCGCCTCGCCGGCCGAGCACGCGGCACGCGCGGGCGCCAGTCAAAGGTCGCGAGTCGCCCGTGATGCAATATTTGATTATTTGCGGAAACCTCTTTTAACTGTTAGTGTGTTTTGTGTCAAGTGCAATGTCGTTTTCAAACGAAGAATACTGGGAAATGGTTCGTGCATATGCCCGAGCTAATGACAGTGTACGAGTTTTTAAATTGTCACTTCGGCAATAACTGGATCGGTCGCGGTGGGCCCGTGCCGTGGCCGGCGCCTGACCTTACACCGTTAGATTTTACTTGTGGGGTGAAGTGAAACGGCTTGTGTACGCTACAGAATACTCCAACCGGGATGAACTAAAGGCTAGAATATTAGCCGCCTTTGATAAGGTTCGAAGTGATACGTTTGTGTTGTGCCGGGTGAAAAACAATATGCGAAAACGCGCCGAACTCTGCGTTGCGCGAGGAGGCGATCATTTTGAACAATTATTAAAATACGTTTAATTTTATGTAAATAGTGTAAATGTAAATACTTAGTAAATGTAAGTGAATCGGTGTAAATAAATACTACATATTCTACCATTGTGGACGCTGCATACACTAAGAGGTAGGTACCTAGTTATAATTTTTTATTCAAGTCTCGATGTATTTAGGGTGTCCATATTTTCTGCATTTGTGCTACAATAATTTCGTATCGTTTACTGTGCCGTATATTTATATTACTTTTGCATTATATTTTTAATGGTTACTTGAAGCCATTGACTAACGTGTCCTTCAGTATGTACGGTCTTTTACCTAACAATCTGTATAACTATTGCCGAAGTCAGTGATGAAAATATTTGAGTTATGTTGATTTCAAATAAATTAAAAAAAAAAAAATTTGTATTTAATAAACATGAATAGTTATAAACGGACATTATTTTACGGAACAAATTTGTAATGCTTTATCTTTTCATATTGCCATATCTGATTTCTGTCATAATCTGTTCTTTTATGCATATGCACATATAAAAGTTTATTACTTTTGCACTTGCTCATTAATATGCATGTCAATTTCAAATCATCACAATACTTCTTAAATCTAATTACATTCATGTAACCTCACCCTTCTTTTAGTCTCAGCGAATATAATAGTTTTAGTCTCCTCTTCCGACGAGATCTCAGTAAGCAGAGTGACGAGTTTGTCGTTCTTCTCCCACTCCTCGCATACATCCACGATCTGCAGGATGTTGTGGTTGGCAGACAGGCCCAGCGACCCGATGTTGATCTGTATGTAATCATGCAGGAACTCCTCGGCTAGATTCTGCACTTCTCGAGGCCAGGTAGCTGACCACATGAGGACCTGAGGAACATAGTAAGTATTTTAGAAGTATATAAATTGATTTGTGTTGGTTACCATCTTATGTCTTGATTTCTGCAGGACCTTCCGAATAGAGGATGGATAAGTCAAGTCAAAGTTAATCTTTAATAAATCAAGACTTTTACAAACACTTGGAATTGTCCATTAATATAAACGTGAGCAATAAGCTAACTAGATTGTGGTCTGTTGCAAATAGATTGTTTCTGCTGACCCACAAGAAATTAAGGTACTTGAATTATTTAGTTGGACTTGGAATCATTACCAAGTCTTATGACTATTAAATAAACTTTAATTTCGTTTATCTTTATTAAGCTGTGTTTTAAAAAAGATTTTTAACCACTTTATATAGAAATTCCGGTGCAGTTTCCTAGTTGACCTAGAAAGAGTTTTCAGTTTGATGACCGCATTGCTGTTGTCTTTCATAATGCTTTTATAGTAGGTATATATATTTTTTTTTATGTAATGAGTTTATGAAATACGTACCTGTCTATCAGGTCTGATCTGCTCGATGATCTTCCGGATCTGTGGTTCGAAGCCCATGTCGAGCATTCTGTCGGCCTCGTCCAATACAAGGTACGTGCAACGGCGCAGATTAGTTGTATCTACAATATAAATGAACGATATTAGTACTGCACACTTAAAAAAAAAAATATTTTCAACTTATAGAAAAAGATTCAGTGTAAATAGATAATATTTTAGAGTGATTGTCATGAAATTGTGTTCAGAATGGAAGTTATTAATGAATTACAATTAATTTTTAGCGAGATTAAATCAAAACTCAATTTTAATTAAATGAATATTTATTTTAGTGAAAGGGGAAGTTTGTGGTCTATAAAAAGACGACTTAACACTTTTGGTAAATTAAGTTAAGGGAGAGGACTTAGAAATTCCTGTGAAGCATACCTTTTTCGAGGAAGTCGATAAGTCTTCCCGGCGTGGCGATGACGATCTCCACTCCCCGTTCGAGGCACCTGCCCTGCGGTCCCTTGGGCGCGCCGCCAAAGATGCACGTGTTGCGAACTTGCACGCTCTGACCGAATTCGTTCGCCACCTGTGAATGGGCCAGATGTTCTCTTAGCTCCAAGGGATCACTATGTAAAGTGGCCTCTACAAGTACATATTATATGGAAATTATTAGGCAGTATAGGTAAGTGGTGATGACAAGATGAATCTGTGTTCAGCTGTTAAAGCCTGACTAATTACAAGGGCATATAATTATGTTAAAAGCTGTGCTGTATTTATTATCTATAGTATTATATAAACACTTGTATTTTTTTATTTATATGACTTTTTAATTGAATTATTCAGTTTTTAGAGGCTATATTTTACTCTTTAGATTCCTTCAGCACACATTCAGTCCAAAAAAAATTTTTTACATAAAGCAAATTCTTCTACAAAGACAGTGAAAACATATTGTAGGACATATAAAGAAACTAAATAAATATTTGAAATTTTACAATAATTCATCTATGGGTCAATTTTGGAGGCAACTGGTCAAAATAATGATAATTAGACAGCTAAAGTATGCAGTAGATTTACATCTAAGTAAGTTTGCATATTATGCAATCTGCTATTGGTTCTATAAATTAACTATTACAGTGAAATAAGCTATTATGAGTATTATAATACAGATACTAATGTTTTCCAATAAGAAACAAAATATTCAATTAATGTTTTTGATATATATATTTTTTGGTTCTCTTATGTGTTATACATACTTTGCATGTGTAGAGCCAGCTATGTTGAAAATTTATGTTAAGAGTTACTGTAATAACTTCAAATTGAATATTTTTAGCATACCAAAAATTAACAGTATAAAAAATTATACATAAAATTAATAAATACATTGGATATAAAACTAATAGCACACAAAGTAAGCTTTTGGGTGAAAGAAAGCTAGTCTAATTCTAAAAAACAAACAAAAAAGTGCTAAAAACAAGGTTACGTTCAGAAACCTCACCTAAACACATAAATTTTGAGTAACTTAATGTAACACAGACAAAATTCCAAATATTAAATTATAGGTTTGAGAACATAGCCTGCCCGGGAAGCTAACATCTACATGTGATAAATTCAATTCATTTACAATGTCCAAATCATGGGGATTGTCGGTCATCTCCGCAGCGATCCCATTCATGGCAATCAACGCCTGGTGTGCAGCGGAAAACAAATTAATAAATCTTGGTTATGTATACTGACAGACTTGAAGTTATGAACTTTTTGGCAGGCATAACAAATATTTTAATCAAAATTATGTTATTTCCTAAAGGACAATACAGTTTTGAATTATAGTTAAAAAATCAGACATTAATATTTTTGAATATTTCTTCTATGTCTCCCAATTACACAGAACGAAATTAAATTTAGTATCATTCATAGCATTTTTATTAAAAACAACTATTATATCACTAAAATGAAAAGATTGCTAACCTGTTGGATTTGCTGGGCCAGTTCTCTCGTGGGCGCTAGTACTAAGACTATCGGACCCTCATCTCGTAGCAGCCTTGGTTGATTGATGATATGCACAATAGCTGGCAATATGTAGGCCAAAGTCTTGCCTGATCCAGTTTGTGCAATGCCGACCATGTCTCTCCCTGATAGCGCAATCGGCCAACCCTGAGCTTGGATGGGCGTCGGGTTCGGGAACCCTTGTTTGAGTATCTCTTTCATAGCATAGTCAGGGAAACCTCCTTCCTCGAAGAATATACTAGGAGCCGGCACATCGCGTCCCTTCACAGTGATCTGATGCTGACTGCGGTAAGCCTCTATCTCGGCCTCACTGCGCCGTTGAACATTAGGGTGGGGGACGTAGAAATTCTTCTGAAATGGAGTGAGTTGTACGTTGTCCCATCTTATTTTGCGTAGATTGCCACCAGGCTGATCATTTTTGAAGCTGCGGAAGTCATCGCGACCTCCACGACTGCTGAAGCCCCTACCCCTGCCACCATCGCGACCCCGAGGACCATCCCTGCCGCGACTGCTAAATCGGCTAGTACCGCGGTCCATTGACCTGTCGCTTGACCGTCCTCCACGACCGCCCCTACTGCCTCGGCCACCACCGCGACTGCCCCGTCTTTCCTCGTACCTGTATATACTTCCGATTAACAAACTGCATCTAGATATTAAAAATAGGACAATCTTTTGATGCCAACTTACATGACTTAGGACAAACTGCAATTTACTATATAAAACAGGCTATAAATGTAGCGACTTGGTTGTAAGAACCTTTTGTTTGCGTTTCTATGCAATATTTAACAAATAATAAAGAAAATTAAAGGCGCTAGTATAACATCAAATGAGATTTTCTATTAATTGGACGCCATATTAGATTACCGTAGCCGCTAATAAAAGTTGCCAACTCAGCGATGGCCTACAAAGTACAAACTTTTTGTCGCATATCAAAATTCATAATACTCTACAAATCGTTTAATTCTATTAACAAAAACTTAACACAACATGCAGACACAAGATTTTTAATATCTTAGTTTGATTTAGGATCGATGTAATTTTAGCATAATATTTAAAATTAGTTATTTTTAAATTGGCAACTCAAGCTTAATTTAGGCAGAGACAATATTTAACTTTTGTAACACAGCAAAGGATCTTCAATTCATTCGTGACTACAAAATTTTAAAATATATTACTTAATCTAAGAGCCTTAAGACAGTCTAATTAACAGGTTAAACTTAAAGTCACATTTTAATGAGACATTATAAATTTAATTTTAATCACACGCTTTAAGATTATGAACTATTTAATAGCGCGAAAATCAAATATAAATCCTAACACAATTTTAAAATATAAATAACTATTACATATTTTTTTTACTTCATTATAAATTTTACATAATATTACTTGATAACAAATGGTTTCTAATGAAATTATTGATTAAACATATTTCACCAATTTACCATCGTATCAATTTTCTGCCAAAAACTCGACCAGTATGGACGCATCTATACCTGTTTTCGAAAAACCACACCCTCGTTTAAGTATATTAGACTGGACGAGAAACATTCAAAGATTACAAAATGAGGCCAGAAATAGACGGTTTGAGTCCTATGAACTTAGACAAAGAGCAAACCAATTAAGAAACGAGACGTCTGTAACGACGAGATGGGATAACTACGTTAATAACGAGTTATTACGGGACAGGTGAGAAATCTTGCCACAAAGCAGACATGATAGACTTCGTTTATTAACATAACATATTCGATTTTAATCAGGATATTTGAAGTACAGTCGTGGCGGGAGAAGCAAAGGTTCACAAGAGAATGCGTGAGAGATGAGATTAGAGCTTTAAAAGAAGAGAAAAATGCGACAGAATTGCACTTGGAGTCGTTGCAAGTGCCTCTGATGGTGGTGTCTCAATGCCTATCCAATCGAGACCAACGGGTGCCACCGGAACTTACCAGAGACCAGCTTGGAGAAGAACTGAAAAAGGTATTTTTAACCATAGATAAAATTAATAGTTTAAAGCAAAATTAAAGGAAAGCTAGGCTCTTTAAATTGAAATACAGAAGTAATGTTTTCTAGAAAAAAACTGAAAGGCTTTGTAACATAAAGAAATTAAGATGCACAATTTTAATAATCACACTTTGTATACTTACATACACGGACTGCTTGGGTGGAAATGCGATATCTCATGGTGAGTGCGATTGTAAAATTCCAAGTTCGATCTTTGGGACTTGGAGTTAGTAAGTATTGCTTTTTTTCGTTAGGTAATTCTCATTCTCAATCCATCAAGTTGTGATGTGGCTTCGAGGTTTAGGCACGCGGTCAAGAATCTCGACGGTCGCGAGTTCAAACCCCAGGCACACACCTCTGACTTTTCGAAGTTATGTGGGTATTCACAATGAATTAGGTATCACGTACTTTAATGGTGAAGGAAACCATCGTGATGAAACCTGCACCTAAATGTTCTTAGGAATTTCTTAGGTGTGTAGTCCGCCAACCCGCACTAGGCCAGCCTAGGCCTAAACCCTCTCAGTTGTAGAGGAGGCTCGTGCCCCGCAGTGGGGCGTATATGGGCTGATGATGATGAAGAATTGTACAAAGGTGAAACTTCTAGGAGCTGCATATAATAGAAAACAGTAAGCGTGTGCTAACAGATGTGTGTCAGATGGGTTGGGAGAAGATAAAAGAGCTCACTAACGTATTCTGTCGTCTCGAGCGCGAGATACAGAACAAGGACGACGCCCTCGATCTAGAATACCACGTCAAAGACCTGAATAGAGATTGTTCTGATATATCCTACAAGGTGGATCCCACTAGAGTGCCGAAGCAGTAAGTACCTTAATTTTGTTTTTAATAGCAAACAATTAGTCGAGGTTGGAATATTTTCGTTTTGTAAACAGTATATTTAAAAAGTTCTATTGCTGAGCAATTTTTTAAGTACGTCAGCATTGAAACTT
This sequence comes from Hemaris fuciformis, assembly GCA_907164795.1. Classification (NCBI taxonomy): domain Eukaryota; kingdom Metazoa; phylum Arthropoda; class Insecta; order Lepidoptera; family Sphingidae; genus Hemaris; species Hemaris fuciformis. The sequence goes on from OU015445.1 coordinate 1,435,106, forward strand.
ACGAACTAAAACCGCTTGGGAGACGAAAGGTCAGGAATTCATTTATGGTAAATCATAAATATAATGTTTTCGGGTCTGGGAGGTTGGTGCACTGAAATTTTTATTTAGTTTCTGATAATCATGAATCAAGGTTTTGAAATAATTAAGAAATAATTTTGACGTTTGAATATATTTTCTATAAGCCGTCCCAAAATAAAATCGTCAGAGTCGAACGCATATTCATATTGCAAGCGTGTTCTACATAATATATCCTCCTTAACAAAATATTTTCGTTATTTACCCAGAACAATGACAGAAGAAAGCTATGTGCACTGCATAGAGAATACTATAAAGATAGCGGAACAGCTGATGAGTGAGTCCAAATCGCTGCGGGAGACGATGTTCAGGAGTCGGGAGACGGCCACCAACCAGATGTACACGCAGTGCCAGGCCGTGGAGATGGTGATGAGAAGACGCGTGTACGATATACAGCGAGCACGGAATGAGATGGAGTGGCAGAAGTATAAGGTATTATTATGAAAAGTGAGCAGGTTTATGCGTAATGGTAAACAACACAAAGCCAAAAAAAAACAACAAAGCCAAGCCATGGTATGGTACAAAGCCCAGCGGATTAGCAAGTTGAAGTGGCAATGGGCCGGGCACATACCGCGGAGAACAGATGGCCGACGGGGCCAATAAGTTCTCGAGTGGAGGCCACGTACCGGAAAGCGCAGCGTGGGACTTCCTACGACAAGTTGGTCGGACGACCTAGTAAAGGTCGCGGGACGTCGCTGGTGGCAGGCTGCTTCCAACAGGTCCCTGTAGAAGTCATTAGGAGAGGCCTATGTACAGCAGTGGACCTCCATTGGCTGATGGATCGTAAGGCATGCCGTGCTTGTCATAAGGCGTCTAAAGGGGATCATTGGGATGGGTAAGTGTACGGCGGGGTTTATGAGGTCTCACCGAAACCGACTGTACGTTCAATTGCATCAAGGGGATGGCCCTTAGGCCCCTTAGGCCCCTCTGATTTCGAGGAGTCCATCTTTAAACACAGCATCACGGACTAATTCAGGGCGCTTCTGACATGCGTCGGTTTTTATCCTTGGTGGGATGATGAAATTAGCACTAGTACTTGAATAATTTAGTATTAAGTCTGTTTTTTCTCTGTGTTATAGCTAGAAACAAACATGCAGAAAGTTGACAGAGAGATAGAATCGTTACGAGCGGCCGTGGCAGACAAGATCAACCCTAAGAAATTAGTGGAGACGAGGTTGGAAGTCCGCACGCGGAGACCTGTTCTTGAAAGAGTACAAGTAAGAATGTAGTACATTGTCCTATTCACCATTCCTTCATACAAGATGTTATAGTCTGAGTTCATCCATGTCTTTCTTTTCTTCCTCGAAGTAAAATTATAAATTTACGTACGTTTTATGTTAGGTAGACCAATTCCTTCTGACTACTTCACTCCAAATAAATTAATGATATGATATGCAGTTATGACCTCGAGGTTTAGGCACGCGGTCGAGAATTTCGGCGGTCGCGGGTTCAAACCCCAGGCACACACCTCTGACTTTTCCAAGTTATGTGTGTATTCACAATGAATTATCACTTGCTTTAACGGTGAAGGAAAACATCGTGATAAAACCTGCACACCTAAAAGTTCTTAGGAATTTCTTAGGTGTGTAGTCCGCCAACCCGCACTAGGCCAGCGTGGTGGACTAAGGCCTAAACCCTCTTAGTTGTAGAGGAGGCCCGTGCCCAGCAGTGGGACGTATTTGGGCTGATGACTATATGATATGATATGGCATCGTATGGTATGGTATGATATGATTGATGTGATATAATGTATGTTCTTTCTTTCATTTTTTAGTATTACCTAATTATATATTGTATGTTTGTATGTATGTACCTACCTATGTAATATGTATGTATTTGTTTGTATATTTAGTTACATTATGCTTGTTTCGTATACGTTTGTTTTTATTTACATCGACATTATATATTCTCTCTTTTTGTACACATAAGGTTGCCTTGAAAAGATCGCCATGTGCGAGAAGGCCGCTCTTTGTACTGTTTTCTAGTATTGTATATTTATTTTTCTTTAATATTGTTTGTAAGTGTACAACAAAGTTTTATAAATATGATATGATATATATTTCTGGGTTTTGGAATGATTACCAAAAACGACCAACATGAAGACATTCTTTTTCTCAGTAATAATATTGTCCTTATCATAATGGCCACCAAAATTGTCGAGATATTAACACATAAGTGCTTGTGCCAGGATAAACCCATGCGCGGCTTGATAGAGGAGTACGAGAGAGTCAATATGAGCTACAACATGCTCGAGAAGAAGTTACAAGATGCATTGTAAGTTATTACACATCATAAACTCACGTCTGTATTCCCCGATGGGGTAGGCAGAGGTGCATTTCTACACCCACATTCCGCATGTGTCAGTCCTCCGTAATAATGGGCGAGCCTATTGCCGTTTTTCGGGCACATTTCCAGACTCCGTGCTGTTACTGTGAATTTCCAAATGGGAAAACCCAATAAGGCTTTGCCCGACCCGGGAATCGAACCCAGGACCTCTAGATCGCACGGCACATACTTGTACCGCGAGACCAAGAGGCAGTAAGTTAATAAATTGACAATAATGGAATGACTAACCTTAATACATAATCATGTGTAAATAGCACATGTTAATTAGTGATGGCGTAGGCTTAGTCACGCGATCGGGAATCACGGCGGTAGTGGGTTCAAATCCCACACACTTCTGACTTTTCGAAGTTATGTGCGTATTCACAAAGAATTATCACGTACTTTAACGGTGAAGGAAAACATCGTGAGGAAACCTGCACACCAAAAAAGTTCTTAGGAATTTCTTAGGTGTACCTATAGTCCACCAACCCGCACTAGGCCAGCATGGTGGACGAAGGCTTAAACCCTCTCAGTTGTAGAGGAGGTCCGCGCCCAGGAGTGGGAAGTATATAATAATGATTAGAGATACACAATATATTATACCTATTAAGTTTTTTTTAATATATATACTTAATAATCCCTATACAGAACAACATACCACGGGATGTACAACCACCATCAGCGAGTGACCAAAGACTTACAGTACAAGAACCAGGCTCTAGAGACAGACAGGAGGCTGATAGAGATTCGGAAACCGCTGCACTCCATCGACGAGACAGAGTTTAAAAGAAACGTTGGGTATTGCCACATGAGAGACGAATTGTGCCCCGAATAAAGATTTTTGAACTGGCAACTTCTTATGGGAGGGTAAACCCCTTCGTAACGTAACGCGTTACGGCGCCAGTCTGTCTGCCTTCCCTTTCTCACACGCAAACGGCAGCAGTAGGAAAACTCCTCCTCACTCACTCTTTTATAATATTTTGTTAATATTAACCATATATTTTATTATTATGAATATACCGGGTGTATTTGGACCGTGACCGCAAACTAAGGCAGATAATAGCTGCGGTGGTTACAAACACCGCGACATTTTAAAAAAATCCCGAGAAAAAATAATAATACGTTTTCCTTACAAGCACATCCATTCAATATCTAGGATTGTTAGGAAAACGTCAAATTTTTTCTTTTTTTCGGGATATTTTTTTAACGCCAATGACCGTAATCACCGTAGCCATTACCTGCCTTAGTTTCCCATCACGGTCTGAATGCACCCTGTATATTTAATTATTTCGTAGAACGGTCACCACTACATAGCCGCCATTTTTTAAACTACCTACTAAAGTGGCAACAACCTGTAAAAATTTACGCTATTAAAATATTGCGGACTGGTAATAAATGACTCGATCATTTTCTACCAGTCGACACAACTATGTCGGCAAAGTCCTGACCGAATATACTCAGGCTGACACCGCAACGCAACGCATTTATATTTGTATTATTTAATTGTAAGGTAGTCACAATCTATATAAATTAATTACATAATGAAAGTCAGAATACATAGGCCGGGAAAGCAGTGTCGACTGCCGAGATCATTTCTCGGAACACTATGTACTATAATACTACTATAGTACGAGTATAAAAAAAAAACATCTTGGTCTTTATCAATGGTAAATCTATCTTTTATTAATTTTACGAAACAATTGTAGAACTAGAACCACCACCAGTTGGCTAGATACCAGCTTGCGAAACGAGAGACCGCGGGTTCGATCCCCGCACCGAGACATGTTTGTGTGATCCACAAATATTTGTTTCGGGTCTGGGTGTTTGTGAGACTGAAAAGTCTGTCGTAATTTCTGATACCCACGACACAGGACTTGCATATTTATTTATTTATTTTATTTATGAAAAGGTTTTTAAAAATATAAAGATTATCTAATGTCTGTGTATCTTAGTCGTAATTATAGTAAATTAAATAGATTATAAGCTTAATAAGTTATGGGAATATTAACTTCTCATACATACATAAACATAAACTGACGCCTGTATTCCCCGAAGTGGTAGGCAGAGGTGCATTTCTGCACCCACATTTCGCCAGGTATGTATCAGTCCCACGTAATAGGGGGCGAGCCTATTGCCGTTTTTCGGGCACATTTCCAGACTCCGTGCTGTTACTGAGAATTTCCTAATGGAAAAACCCAATAACACTTTGCCCGACTCGGGAATCGAACCCAGGACCTCTAGATCCCACGGCACATACTTGTACCGCGAGACCACGAGGCAGTAACTTAACTTCTCATTCTCAACAAATGCTGTGTAGAATATTGATACATAATTTTGGGCAATATTAAAAACCACAATTCAGTTTAATTAATATTTTATTATAAATATAATGTAACAAGCACAGTGCAATCATACTTATAAAGTAAAAAAATAATTTAATATTATTCAACATATGTATTTAATAACACAATTTGCATTTTCATTCAAATATTGAAGTCTTACAGATGCATACTTTTACTTGAATATATAAGGAGTATTGCATAATTAACTGACAAAGAAAACTTTAAGTAGATAAATAATACTTTCTATAACAAGCTTGTGACGTTCCCTAGTCTCCCCTAATAGGATCCACCTTTATTCTTTATAGTGTGTATGTGTGTACTTTTTCAAATGACTTCGTCTATTGACCGCATTGTCTGTAATTCTGTACTTCATGTTAATATACTTTATATAACCGAAAAACATTAAAATAATTATTATATAAACGTTTTATAGTAAGTAGATAGATTGCAACGTTTTTGAAGCTTTAAAATAAAATGAGAATCTCTATATTTGGCACCGTGTGAATAGGTTTGGCCAGTGAAGCTATTACTTAGTATATTTGTGACTTGTAACTTATTTTAATAACATGCTTATGATATATTGCATTTAATGTATTATTTGACTATTTTTCATGTACTTATAGTGAGTGCTTAATGATTTGTGTGAAATAAAGTATTCATTAATGAAACTTTTTTTAATTATGCTTTTTTTGCCAAATAATATTTAACTTTTATTCTTTCTATATCAACTAGCATTTGTCTTTTTGATGTGCTTAATACGCTAAGGCATCTATGAATGAAAAATAAAATTGTATGTGCAAAAATAATCTTAGAACATGTCTAAAAACCTTACAATATAAATTATTCTTTTTTACAATCTGTCATGGAAATTTTAGAAAAAACATTCCAATAATGTTTGAATTATAATATTTTATCATAGACACTTTGTGGAATGTATTTAACAGCTACAAACATCACTATGAGGTTTCCAAAATTTCCTAGACAGAACAACAAAACAACAGGGAAAATTGTACTTCAACAATAACATACAATATATCACAAGACCTGTAGATCTGGTTTCGGTCCCACTTTCTCATATGCCTCTTCAAGCAGAGAGCAGATTAGGAATATGTTCTCATCATTCAGTTTCCTACTTGCAGCTAACCGTATTGATGGTTCCGGACAATTGTGTTCCACATCCCTAAGGTATGCTGCTACCGTCATGGCCACACCTTTCTCTAGGCAGTAGTTGGTGATATTCTTTAGGTAGGAGTGCTTGAGTCTATCGGTAAGGTCCTTCTTCAAGTACACATGTTTAACCGGTGATAACTCATCACCTCGGAAGGTGAAATTCTTCAGTTGGGATAAAGCTCTGAAAATTAAAAAGAATAGTGTGAATATTAGTCACTTATAAATATAACTTGGTAACTTATTATTTTTTGTGCTGTAATGTTATTAACTATAAATGGAAGGTAGAAATGCGTTCTCCTAAAATTTAAACTAAAAGATGAGTTCATCATTATCAGCCCCTATACGTCGCACTGTTGGGCACGGGCCTCCTCCACAACTGAGAGGGTTTAGGCCTTAGTCAACCATGCTGGCTTAGTGCGGGATAGCAAAAGGTAAATTATGACTATTAAATTTTTTTTTAACTAAAGTCTGCTGTATTATAAAAGTCAAAAGTGACTCCAAATGGTTCGTGTAATATTACACACGGTGCTTCTCGCCAGTTACTTGAAATTGGCTTGACATGCTACCGCGTGTCTAGATAACTTTTATTAAGGCCGTTGACTCTCAAACTTGATGCAAGTTTTTATCGATAATAAAAATAAATCGATTAGGGGTCGATCAAGCGGTCTGTCGTTTCTCATCTCCATATTTCGTCTTCTAGCTAATTTACCAACCGGAAATCGGCTGCTGCAATAACCTTCATTATACATGCTAATAGTACTATGATTTTAAAATTAAAACTCATATTTTAAAACTCACTTGTGTAGTTTCTTGGAGCTGTCGTTCAACTCTTCAATGATTGACGGCTTCTCTTCAAGTATGTCCAGGGCGGATATTGCAGCTTGAGTCAACATGGGCGGTAGGGATGCGCTGAAACAGTAGCCTGTGGAAAAATTACCAAAATTTGTTAAGCTCCATGAAAATAATTCTTACAAGTCTCCCGCAAGAGACTTTTATAGTGAACTGTATCTTGATATCGTCAGTGACCAATAGTAAAACTAATGTAAAGCAAATCTCTTCAGAACCATTTGTTTAATAAATAATAATTAAAACACCCAACAGTCACAAACATAGTACTGATCCCACACTAAGATACAAATCCTGTGTCGTGGGTATCAGAAACTACGAGAGACTTTTCGGTCGCACAAACATCCAGACCCGAAACAAATATTTGTGGATCACACGAACATTTGTCTCGGTGCGAGGATCGAACCCGCGGCCTTTGGTTTCCAAAGCTGGCTAGCTAACTGGGCCAAGGTTTGTATACACATTTTTGATATCTTACACGCACTTCGAATCTATGGATATTTGATTTTGAGACTGAAAAGTCTCTTGTAGTTTCTGATACCCTCGACACAAGACTATCTTGTGGAGTTAGATTTATGTAAATGACTGTTGGGCTTATTTATTTATTGATAATATACATACATAAACTCACGCCTGTATTCCCCGAAGGGGTGGGCAGAGGTGCATTTCTGCACCCACATTTCGCCAAGTATGTATCAGTCCCACGTAATAGGGGGCGAGCCTATTGCCGTTTTTCGGGCACATTTCCAGACTCCGTGCTGTTACCGAGAATTTCCTAATGAAAAAACCCAATAAGACTTTGCCCGACCCGGGAATCGAACCCAGGACCTCTAGATCGCACGGCACATACTTGTACCGCGAGACCACGAGGCAGTCGCATTTATTGATAATATGTCCCCATCTATACTATCATCATCAGCCGAAAGACGTCCACTGCTGAACATAGGCCTCCCCCAAAGACTTCCAAAGTGCTCTGTCGGAAGCGGCCTGCATCCAGCGGCTTCCCGCGATCTTCGTGAGATAATCAGACCACCTTGTGGGAGGAAGTGCAATGCTGCGCTTGCCAGTACGCGGCCTCCATTCGAGAACCTTTCTGCCCCACCGGCCGTCAGTTCTACGAGTTATGTGCCTTGCCCATTGCCACTTTAGCTTGGATTTCTTTGGGATAACCCAAAGTCTTCAAAATATTATGGCTTATTATTAAAGGCCCAACTCCGAAAAGGAAGAACATTATCCATTCTAATATTGTAAATGTGAAAGTAACCCTCTGTTTGTTATGATTTCTCGCCTAAACTGCTTGACCGATTTGGGTGATTTTCGGTTTGGAGACAGATAGGGTGTTGCTCTGTACAAAATTACGCTGGGGCGGAGCAGGACCCAATATAAGTCTGACATAAGTCAGCAACCTAAATTCTCCTACGGATCGCCTGATTCCTGATTCGATCGCGTAGGGAAATACCAAGCATAGCCCTCCCCAAAAGCACTGGTTCCAATCGGTTCTCTAATTGGTATAGTTTTTTACTCTTGCTTATTCTTTCTTACTTGTGTTGTATTTAAGTTAAGCTTTCCATGCAAGTCGTGTACATACATACATAAACTCACGCCTGTATTCCCCGAAGGGGTAGGCAGAGGTGCATTTCTGCACCCACATTTCGCCAGGTATATATCAGTCCCACGTAATAGCCTATTGCCGTTTTTCGGGCACATTTCCAGACTCCGTGCTGTTACTGAGAATTTCCTAATGGAAAAACCCAATTACACTTTGCCCGACCCGGGAATCGAACCTAGGACCTCTAAATCGCACGGCACATACTTGTGCCGCGAGACCACGAGGCAATGCAAGTCGTGTTTTAGACATATATATGCGGAAACATGTTATTGTCTTTAACTAGATATTTAAGTGACTGTTTGTTTTCCTAATAAAATAGCTCGCTGAGTGACCTTGAGCTTTCTTATGAGACACATAGAAGTCACGTTTCAGCGCCGTAAGTCTTTACGGTAATTCCCTAAATAAAAATAATTGAAATAACTTACCTAGCCCTGAAAGTCGTTGATGCTCGACAATGTAATGAGTGCCGGCGCAGAATCCACCCACAGTTGCGAACGAGTGTTCCAGTGACCCCACGATGAGGTCGATCTCATCGCGAGGAATGTTCAGATGTTCCGTCAGACCACGACCATGTTTCCCTAGTACCTGAAGTTTACAAATCAATGGTTATAATGGAATGAAAGGAAGTGGTAGCGAGTTCAAACCGCAGGTACACACCTTTGAATTTTTATATGTGTGTATTCATAATGAATTATTTTTTTATTTACCCTTCATACAATACATGTAAAGGTGGACTTAATGCCTGAGGCATTCTCTGACAGTCGAACCTTAGGTGGTGCAGAGATGATAGGCTGATAGAATTATCACAAAGTTTAACGGTGAAGGAAAACATCGTGAGGAAACTTACACAGTTAAAATTTCAGCATCACCATGCTGACCTAGAAAGGATCGACTAAGGCCTAAACCCTCTCAGTTGTAGAGAAAACCCGTGCTCAGCAATGGGACTGAGTTATAATTTAATTGTAATTCTAAAACAAATATCAAATTAGTTTGAAAATGAGTGCCGAAATATTTCGTCGTCTGTTTTCCAAACTGGTTCAAACCACAAACATAAATACAGAAGTAAGGGGTTCCATATCAAAAATTAAGTGCCCGAGGCCTCGAAATAAAAAAGCTGTGGTCATACGTCTTCAGAAAACAAACGAATACAAACGGTTTTACGACAGAATATCAGAGAATGGGCGAAATTTAAAAGAAGACAAGTTGAATAATATATTGTCCACACATACGCCCTTTAAGAAGCGAATGTACAAAACGTGTAAACAAGATCTTAAATTAATGATAATTGTTTTTCAATTAACGAAAAGTAGGTCACTGTGAAGAGCTGTAAATGAGTTAAGGTATGCCAATAAGTACATTTATCACATATTAACTGACCATTCTACTTTTACAGTACATGCAACATTTTATTACAAGAATTCAAAATACTCATTGTGTTTCTTATCAACACATATTCTTACAATGCTATAAATGTTGAGTCTTTACTTCAGTTCGTAATATTTCAATATGAGTAGGTATATAATTTGCAGAAAACAGCTGTATGTATGCCTTGACTGTGACCACAACACAAATTATCAAGACAGCATGTTCAGTCATACTAGGATACTTCCATAGACTATAGTATGGTACTTCCATAGAAGCCCAAAAGCCCAGCTTGCCTTAAAAATAATCTTTAAGCTTAATTCTTTATTTAACAAAAGCAATTTGACATATAAATCAAAATATCCTGACCACACAGTAAAAAATCATATACTAGATGTTAAAAAATTAATGTTTAACGCTTTTGGGCTTCTATGGAGGTACTTATTTAAAGTGTAACAAACAAATTCAATTATTATCATATTATACTTTAAAATTTAAATCATTGTTATGGAATATACTAAAGATATCTTTAAAAGAATTTCAAGAGCATCAGCACAGTAGAGTAAGGAATAAATAATTTTCCTGAGTTCATTAACATCAGGTGAAACCAAGAGTAAATCATGAACCATGACGGTTACAGAATATAAAAAGCTACATATATAATTTTCAGTACCTAAATATTCATAATTTATTTGCAGTAACATTGCTACTGCAGATTAAAATAATTGGGCGAATACATATGGATATTTTACAGACAATAATTATGCTAATTTGATAATTATTAAAAATACAAGATCAAGATAGTTTGAGATTGAATTCCTGTGTCAGACAGTGTTGCTGAGTTTTTTCAATGGGACACTGTCAGTTGCAGCACAGAGTTTGGTAACATGTCTGATAGCTGGTAATAGGCCTTTCCTCTATTCTATGGGACTTTAAACACAACTGGCAACATTTGGGTGCAGAAATGCATGATAATGAGTATCAATACTATATTTCATCTATCATTAAATTGATGATCACATACATATACATATTAATAAATACCATTGAAACCGGATATAACAACATTGAAGGGACCATATATTTCGGACGATATGTCCCATAGTTATTATAAGCAATATACACAAGTAGTTATTATGTAGTTTACTAAGAGATTCAGCCAGTACCTTGCCATTTAATTGTTATAATCAATCCATCATTATAAATAATGTCGCTATAATCAGTTTTGACTGTATAGAAATTAAAATAATGGTTCAGAAATTTTGAAGCCACTGTCAATAAAAACTTACCCCAATACTAAGACTCTCATCCAAAATAATTCGCAACTTAAACTTCCTTGCAAGTTCCACAACCCTTTTCAATGGGCATATTTCTCCTGTATTGAAATAAATGGCCTCAACAATCAGGAAAGCTCGTCTCTTTGGGTTCAATTCCTTCTTCTTTGCTGCTTCAGTCAGCAATTGTTCTAAATGATCCATATCATTATGTTTGAAAAAATTCACTTTACTTCTAGATGCATCCAGTCCTTTTTGTATTGCAAACCAGACACTTTCATCTCTGTAAAATTGAGACTTAAATAACAATAGTATTAAAAGGAGTATTAGCAATAAATCTCAGAACTGAATTTTTAGATTCAATCATAAAGCTTATCACTTAAGGAAAACCTTCATGATAAATTAAAAATTATGCTTTAAGTTTCAGTTCTATGCTTAATAACAAACACTTTTGGATATGGAAAACTCATTAGAATCTCAAACTCAAACTCATAGACCAAGATTATTTACATGGACTTATTCAAGCTGTAAAATCTGCCTGTGGCTACTGGTAGACTATATTCTTCATCATAGAAAAGGCAAAATGCCTTTTGCAAAATGTTATAAGAAAGACTTATTTTACAAAAAACATGCCTCATTTTAAGTTGAAAGTTATAACAGTCAAGGTTATTTTAACACATTAAAGGTGGCAATGATCTATATGCCTAATTATGGTATGGTGGTAATAGTAACAGAGAACTGTGCCATGGGCAAATGATACTCTGTAAGTGATCAGTTTTCTGCAAGTCATTGACATAATAAAAGGATAACTTTGTGATAAAACCCGCCATAGTGGCACATGCAAGTGTGCCGCGTTCCGGGATCAGCCAGTGTATATCCGGTTTTCGGGGGGGCTTCAATCATGGTGAAAGGATGACCGTGCCGGCTTTTTTTGGCCGGTTTGTCGCGGTCGGTCCTTTGATCGCCATGATTGATAGTCCCCCAAACTTCTTCACAATAAGGTGAAGAGGTATTCGGCCGGCATGATTGTGTCGACCAACGGGAGACCATCATCTCTCGCTGGTCGGCACTTTTTCTGGACTCCATTGCGCTTACCATCAGGTGCAATGGGGTCACTTTGCCGTGCCAGAATAAAAAAAAAAAAAAAGTTGTAGAGGAGGCCCGTGCCCAGCAGTGGGACGTATTTGGGCTGATGATGATGAAACACAATTTATAAAAGAAAATAAACATCTTGATAATCCCTAACACATGAAGGTAAAATTAATTAATTATAGTAATAAAATTATACACAAAATTATTTACATAAGATATCACAAAATATTGCAATTCCTTTTTTTACTTTCATACAACCAACTTGTAATGGATTTAAGCTACAATGTCAGAGATATAATCGTAATAAAACTTTATTGTCTTTGTAAAGGTCAAAGATAATGGAAACAACAGGCCTTGGATTTAGGATTAACTTTCATACTTGCATATACTATAAAATTAATTATAATAAATAAGTAAATACACCCAACAGTCACATACAAGGTTCTGACCACATACTATGATACAAGTCCTGTGTTGTGGGTATCAGAAACTATTAAACACTTAGAAACACTTTATAGTTATCTAGTAATTACAATAACAACATTTATTTCATAATCAAATAAGATTTTCTGTTACTTAAATTTACTATTTAGGCAATAGTAGTACTATTTAAATAGTAAAATTTAGTAATATTTTATTATTATTTATATACTTACGCAAAAACAATATCATTCCTTTTAGCATATGATGGGATAGCACTAGCCACTGTAGAGAATCCATATGAGTAAACACAAGTCTCCTCTACCTCCAGAAAGTTTGCAAGGCGCTCCTCAAGCTCAAGATGCACATCTATAGTACCATAAAAGCCTCTTGGTCCACAAGATCCTACTCCATACTTGGCCATAGATTTCAAAGCACTTTCTGTGATAGATTCTTCTTTATCCATGCACAAAAAGCTAGTAGCGCCGACATTTAATACATTATCATCAATTTTACCCATCATAGGAGGTTCTTCTTCTATAACATCGTCTTCTACGAGAGGTTTTGGATGCCATTTAATTGGTTTTTGATTGTATAGGGAAGAATACTGTTTATCTTTTTTTTTAGACCACAAATAATACGTAGAAATAAATACTGCCTGTAATGCGATTACTAGTGTCCACCAGCCCACCTAAAAATATATCATTAATTGTAAATCCATCAGAACACGCCTTTTAATGACTAACATTTTATCTTGTACATACCATGTCGTACATGTCCACGAGAATCATTTTAAGTAGTAATATCTGATGATTAAAAATTGTACGGCAAATAAATGACACGTTTCAGTCACTAAAGATGTTTAAAAGGAAAAAAACACTTAAACATAAAAAAATCAACTTCGAGTAAACTCAAAAACTGCAAATTACTTTTCCTTCCATGACATGTGGTGAATTTAGTGTTGCAACTTGCAGTATAACTATTTTGTAGCTGTAATAAAAATTGAATGTTTATTTTTCATAAATCGTTATTGGCTGTTTTTTGAGTACTATTATTCTTTACTGATTATCGTAAATCAGTAAAGAACTACAAGCTACAAGCTGCAAACTGCTGTTCATTTACAGTGTTATTAAAAAATTCTTAGGTACCTACTGTAGGTCTAGGCAGGTACCTACCTTCCTACTCACCGTAGGTACACACTCATATACCTACCTAATTATGAATAACTATCCCAGACCCAGATTGACTAGAAAACGGGCATTGCTATCAAAAAGTGCAAAAAAATCCACAAAGTATTCTCATTTAACCGCAAGTGTATCCAAACGCATTTTATTTCTGAAATGTCAGTGTTTTTTATGACAGGATTGACAGGTGGCAGGTGCCATTTCAGGTGTCAATCAATGTTTTTGTCGTTGCTGTTTTCATAGGAACTTTAATTTCAATCTTTTTTAAAATGAATTTCGGTGGGACTTTACGTGTAAATAAATTCGCGTGTTTCACATTAGCTTTCATACTGTTTCTAACTATATATTGGCGTTCCGGTGGAACAGGGTACCCGTCGGACAAAAGTGACTTAGTCAATTTAAAAAATTTGCTCAAAGCCTCTATCCACGCGGCGGAACGTGGTGGAAGCAAGGTAGCAGACGGGAGGAACCATAAACTGAACATACAGAGTAAAGGAAAGACTCTTGAAGGCGCTAATGACCCGGTTACGGATGCGGATTATGCTTCGCATTGTGCTATGTATTATGGCTTAAAAAATACTTTTCCGAAAGTGAACATAGTTTCAGAGGAGCATTCTAAAGGCGACAAGGGTTGTGAAGACCAGCCGCTACTTGACACAGAGGCCTTAATTCAAGCGCACAGAAATATTGACCATATGATGGATGAGCATGTGTTGGTCAAAGATGTTACAATTTGGATTGATCCATTGGATGCTACCCAGGAGTATACAGGTGAGCACTATTTCTGATCATACTTTAATATATATGGTCTTTACACATGCCTCATCATATCTGTTGGAAAATATTAAAGGATTCTATAGAGATGTATTACTCTTTTTTTTAATTCATTTATCTATCTGCAATCAGCCATGTATTACTCTTTATACAAAAAATCTCTTTATTTACAAAGTAATATAAAAGGTCCTCACATGTTAAATAAACAGTACCATAAAAGCTACCTAAATAATGAAATGAAATGATTCCTCCATGATAGCTAAAATTTAAATAAGAATGCCAATTTATATAATGTGATTACTTTTTTTTCTTCATATCTCTAGAATAAATGTCTAAGGCTTATTTTGTTTCATATATTATGCTATGTATGTATTTTTTTTTTTTTTTCACTTTAACAATGTGTGACATATGACTTTTCAAACTTGAATATGTGTATCTCTGTACACTGATAATTGTGTACTATAGTATTGTATGATATGACATTATTGTCAAATTAAATCAAGGCATCTTGATAGAGTCTATGTTTTGTTTATCTTGCTTCTTCAGTAACATTGTTTAATTTGGTGTCCTGAAAATCTTGTTTCATACTTTTTTTAGTCTTGTGTTTTGTCATAGTTGGGTTTTAGTTTTACCTTTTTTTATATACCGTTTGAAGTGATTTTTTTTTATTGATAATAAGATAAACTTGCTTGATTTTCCATTAACTTTAGTGTAAATTATTCACTTGAAATTTAAACTTTTTTGCACTTAATTTAAAAAATAAATGTTTTATACAGATTTGAGTATAGAAGCTGTAAATTTATACTCACTTAACCAATTATTAAGCATTCTTATCTGTATATAGTACATTGGTTATTTTTTTTTAAATCATCAATTTCAGCCAATGTATGTAAATAAAATGGATGTGGTTTATCTATGTTTATTGAAATTAAATAAATTAAAACATTATATATTTCAGAGGGATTATACCAATATGTGACTACTATGGTGTGTGTGGCCATAAGAGGTGTGCCCATCATTGGGGTAATCCATTACCCCTTCTCAGACCGCACATACTGGGGCTGGTACACAAAGAAAACATCATCCAACATGCCTACAGTTGTTCATGTAAGTATTTCTAATAATTTTTGAAGTATACATAATATTTAGAAATTGGTAAAATATTGATGTCTATATTACCCCCTATATACTGCTGTGCACAGACCTTAACAAAAAATTAAAGAGGTTCCATCAGACCACTTCTTGCTGGACTGTATTCGAAATTCTGTGTTGTGAATGAAGATATTGTATATCTAACAAATATGATTTGATTTACAGAAAGAAGAAAACAAAGAGCATCCCAGAGTGGTAGTCTCAAGGTCCCATGCTGGGAAAGTGGCAGAGATTGCAAAAGAAGCATTCGGTTCCAAAACTACAGTAACATCTGCCGCTGGTGCGGGATATAAAGTTATGGAAGTTGTGAATGGTACTTTCGATGTCTACCTTCATGCAACTATAATAAAGAAGTGGGACCTCTGTGCTGGAGACGCTATCATCAAAACAGTGGATGGTAAAATGACTACAACCAAAGGAGATCTAATTGATTACTCGACTGATAGTGAAGTGAAAGTAACTAACGGTATCATAGTCACAAGATATGACCATGACTACTATTTAAGTAAGATGCCTAAAATTATGGGTGCTCTCACATAGATGTGCCAATATTGATAAAGTAAGGTAAACTAGCCTAACATGGATTGCAGAAGTTTACTTAATCCATCAAGTAAATGTTAAAACTATGGTGTAGTTTTGAAGACAATGTGCGTTTGGAAAATGACTTTTGATAATTGGAGTGTCACAAGTAGTATATAGTTGCAAGGCAAAAAGAAGTCTCAAAATCTTTTAATCTTTAGGAATTTGTGGAGAGGAATGTTTAGAGGAAATTTATAAAGTGGTACTAGTTACTACATTTATTATTACTTAACTACAAACTGGTTGTTGGTACAAAAGGTCTGTTTTTTTGTAAAGCAATAATGTTGTTATAATAATAAATGATTATAATTTTTTATTAACTCCATCAAATGTGGTTTCTGATAATAATTGTTAATACTAAAAGTTATGCAATTGTTTTGATTTTCTTTATTAAGAGCGTTTACGCGCCACGCGGCTAGTCGAATTTCGGTAAATATGACTTGTAAATATGAGCGTCGATAGTTAATGATATGCAATGAAAATGAATGAAACAATGTTTATTGAGTCTATAAAATGTTAAATACATTACTTATATCGTCTCTGATCATCATCATTGTTCGGAATGCAATCAGATAACCGCGAAAACATCGAAGAAACCAAAAATCGATGGAGCGCAGAGCGACACGTCCTCTCTCTGAAAAGCCTTGCGGCGGACTGATTTGCACCGGGTTTTGCGCAGCGTTTTATAGTACATTTTAAAATATTTATAATAAAATAAATAAGTGAAATTTCTTCAAAACAAAAATTGTACGTTATCAAGTACAAGTTCTTATATAATAAAAACTGGTTCTTTTATTAAATTAAGTATCATATATGGGACAAAAAAATACTGTATAATTCGAATGCCTTAGATTTTTTATTACTTGAATAAGGGATCTAAATCTTAAAATGTTTTTCACTAACTATTTCCTTAGGGATATTTCCGATTCAACAACATTTTATTTTTGTTCAAATATGCTATAAATAAACCCGAATTTTGACCCTCGAAAATGACTAAAAGTGAATTTATGAAAACCTTCGTTCAGTTATCTATCAAAATTTACACAAAAATCTTAAAATGTTCTTCACTAACTATTTCAATGGCAATATTCCCTAAAATAATTAGTAATTAACATGTTTGTACGATCAGTCTTTCATCAATTTTAAGGGGTTCGAGAAGTACTGTTTTTGTTCAAATTACGCTATAACTGCATAAACGCTCTTAAGTTATTAAAACCATTTATTTTTGTACTTTTGGTTTATATATGAGTTTAAAAACAAAAGCTTGAAGTTTATTTTGTATATAAAATTAGGTTTTTGGAAAAAAATGTATTTTAATCAAGATATATTTATTAGTTATTCAAGGTTATGGCACATTTTATACCACTTTTGTCTATAATAAAATGATTTGATGTATGTTACTATACTCAAAACTCTCTTGTATAAATGATGTCTCAAATATGATCTTTTGACTAGTTCACTTATTTATGTAGTAAGATTTAGTACATACATGGTAATATTAGGTTAATTTATTATATTTTTATGTACTGAAATGTGTGATTGATGAACACACACTACATTTTAATTAAATTAAATTATTATCATAGAATTTTTAAGTATTTTAAATAACAACTAGCCTATGTAACTTTGAAGCAATGTTAAGCCTATTGACGAACTTTAGGCGAGAAATAGTGAGTAATATTGAATGTGGGTTGTTTTAAAAAAATAATCTCATTGAGAAAAGTCAATGAAAAGGATATTTTAGCTAGAATACGATGTTTGTCCAGTGTTCAGAAAAATATGTATTAAGACCTAACTTTTAAAATTGGAAGGCATATTCTAGGCAGGGGGTCATTTCTATTAAAAGATTATTTGTTGGGAGTTTAGAATTCAAGCTATTATAAAGAGTAGGTATACCTAATTTAATATTTGGCTATAAAAATCTAAATTTGCAAAGACTTTAGTCGCTTTCGTCAATTTGAATGGAAGTCTGCATAACATTTATTGACATAAATAACATCAAGAAAAGATTTTAGTAATAAGTATAACTATTAAGTACATGTTAAGCTTTATATAAATACTGTAGATGTGACTTATAAAGCCTTATTTCGTTTTTAAGAACTAACTTTTGCTTACGGTCGTTTAATTCTTTGCCAACCACATGAGTTTAAAAAAATACACAAAGATCATCCACCAATCACAATGAGTCATCTGTGCGCATTGCCGCCAAAACTGGACCCGATCGATCCAATATTATATCTGCAGATAGGATTAGAATTGTTAATTTCGACCGTAAAAAGATATAGACGGGCTATTCCTAAATTTTTCTTTCCTTTTTTAAATGTTACTCATTCCTGACAACTTTTGACAACTAGAAGTTTTAGTGTTTTGGAAATGACGAGTGTAGGCCGCATAATCTCTTGCTCTCACTTTTCTAACCCAAGTTAATTGAACTGAACGAATAATTTGTCTGCACGAGTAAGTATGAAGGGGAAATTATTTAATAATTTATTAAAATTTATAGGCGTGAACTGCTTAACACGAAACAATTAAAGTGGTAAATGAAATCGAATTAATTTACGAAGTTTTTCTTAACCTAAAGCCACCAGGAAAACATTTTTTGTGTCTATACATTTATGAATTCGACTTCGTTCGATTTTGTTACTGCAATTACTTCTGTCATTATTTTTTATATTTTAAACTGAGATGCACACAGCACATTCAGCCCTGTATACATGAATGTATTACTGCAAAGAGCAATCATCATTTGCATTATATGTTCTATAAATGGTCAAAGCTATTATCATCTACTGAAGGTATTTACAGAATCCTCGTTAATGTTAGGAAATTTATGAACCATCGAAGCAGTCCAAAACTACAGATGTAATTATACAGGCCGTGATCGAAAACTAAGACAGGTAATAATTGGTACGGTGATTACAAACACATTGGTGCCAGAAAAGAAATTAAAAATAAAACCGGCCAACTGCGAGTCGGACTCGCGCACGAAGGGTTCCGTACCATTGACTAAGTAAACAACAATAAGTACACAATCTTATATTGTAACCTTTTTTTAGTTTCTCTTGTCCAGGTGTCTCTCTGTAACCAAATCTGGCAAGCAAAATTTGACTCATTTTTATTAAATATTTTAATTTTGTTATTAAAGTAAAAAATATTATACAGCTGAGTATTTTGTGAATATTTCAAGTGCCTACCTGTTGCCATTATTGATATCGAGAAAAAAAGGCAAAAAAATCGCGTTTGTTGTATGGGAGACCCCCTAAAATATATTTTTATTTTGTTTTTAGTATTTGTCGTTATAGCGACAACAGAAATACATAATTTGTGGAAATTGCAACTGTCTAGTCGCACTACTTGAGATACAGTCTGGTGACAGACAGCGAAGTCTTAGTAATAGGGTCCCGTTTTTACGTTTTGGTTACGGAACCCTAAAAATGACGTTTTCCATTTTACCATAACTAATACCTATCTTAGTGTTCGATCACGGTCTGTTACACCTGTAAAGATTGTTTTCAAAGTCATAACTGTAAGTAAAATATTGCTTGTCTCATTTTTAAATCAGCCCGTGTGTTGTGTTCGTCAAATATAGAGTAACTCAGGATAATTGTGTGAACTGGTAACAGACCACAGACAACCTAACCTATAGACTCCGCTTCTATTAATTTTAATATGAAAACAAAATCGCTAAATCGTGGCGGGGTACGGGGGCAGTCGGCTAGTTTTCATTGGACGCTTCAAGACACTGATAACATTCTAGTGCGCACTAGAGATGGGATAAACTAATAATTATCGATAATCTACGAAGTTTATAGTATAAAGGAAAAATAAAAAAACATATTAATTTTCATATAAATTTTTAATACTTATAAGTTAAACAATCATCAAAGTCAAAGTCAAAGTCAAATTATCTTTATTCAAATAGACTTTTACAAGTTCTTTTGAATCGTCAATTTTACCCTTTTTTTTAACTATTGCCGCTTCGCAACGTGTTATCGCTGTGGAGAAGAAACGGCAAGAAACTCTCTCAGCAACACGACATGTCATTTTTTCTTTAAAAAATAGCAATATATGTTTTTTTCATTACATTATTTCAATTTTACAATATAAATGTCATAATGATACAAACTGTAGCAACAAAACAAAACTCCGATCAATTTACTTACTCCCAAGGCTTATTATCTTCAATAAACTCTGAAATTTTATAGTATGCTTTTTTATAAAGCTTATCTTTAATTGATTTCTTAAATTTTGTCAAGGGAAGCTCCCTAAGAGCCTTCGGAAGTTTGTTATAGAAGCGTATACATTTCCCCATAAAAGTGTTATTAACTTTCCGGAGACGAGAAAATAAATATTCGTTACGAAAGTAAATATTTATCAATTAAAAGTAAATATTATTTATCAACTATTGACCTCTAAAATGTATTAATTTTGTATAAACTCTCCTTATTGATTTTGATTCAGTTTTTTTTTTGTTAACGTGATTTTTTCCAGGAAACCAATTATCATCTCGTTTGGTAGCGTCAATCCATATTTTTTTCACTTCAGGGCACTTGGGAAACCTTTTGAACAACAGACAAACAACGATATACAGTCTATAAAAATATCGATCTCAATATTATTTGTCGATAAAACAATAATTATATTGTGTCTCATTACTAGTCTGCGTGTCAAAGAGAGAGCGAGATAATGTTATATGAATTCAAATAAGAAAGAAAGAGATGCAAATACGACTTAAACGCGAGAATTTTTAATATTTTATTTTTAGTATATAGTTATTTTAGTGATTAATGAAAGAATAATAACTTACCTGTGAAATGTAATACCATCTTTTGCAAGACTAGACGTTGTGCTGCTCTTTCCACAAAATTTCACTGAACAATACGGCATTATGACAGTTAATTATTTTTAAAACAGTGACAATATGTCACTGCGACACTCGGCGGCGGAATGAGTCACGTTAAGGGGCGGGGCCGGCGGTTATGTCGTGTCAGTGCATAACGTCGGCGAAAGCATGTCCCCAGTAATGCGTCGTCTATAGGTTAGGTTGTCTGTGTAACAGACACAAAATATTATATTGTCAGTAAAAAAAGGGTTGCATAATTCTTATCTTTTCAATAGAATTATGTAAATTGATATGTTATCTGTATTGTGATCTATTGCATAATATGAGATTGAAGGGATATAAAATTTTAAAATATTGAAGTTTCATACTGATATTATTCAATTAATGGAGTGATTAATAAATAAAATAAAACCGAATGTGATGAATTTAAGAGACTATTTTATTTACTTATTTTTTCTGCCTCGTTTTATGTCTGCCTCGTGGTCTCGCGGTACAAGTATGTGCCGTGCGATCTAGAGGTCCTGGGTTCGATTCCCGGGTCGGGCAGTGTTATTGGGTTTTTCCATTAGGAAATTCTCGGTAACAGCACGGAGTCTGGAAATGTGCCCGAAAAACGGCAATAGGCTCGCCCCCTATTACGTGGGACTGATACATACTTGGCGAAATGTGGGTGCAGAAATGCACCTCTGCCTACCTCTTCGGGGAATACAGGCGTGAGTTTATGTATGTATGTATGCTATATTTTAAAATAAAATTTGTATTTAAATATATGATAGATAACTGATAGCTACGTTAAATTAATGAGTACTTTAGTTATATCGACGAACTATGAAATATGTTGTAATGAATGTTATTATGAAATAGCTTAATTTGAAAACACATAATATGAAACTATAAACCGATGAAAATAAAAGTAGTTCACGCCTGGAAATTGTATTTTATTTTAATTTTAAATAAATTATATCAAATGTATATGTTCTTTGTTTGCATTTATATTTAAATGGCTTGCACAGGGTCTCGGTAAAAGTGTTATCTCGGATCAAATACTTCTATCAACATTTTAAATGACTTCTGGCATCTCTTAGGATGAAAAAAATATAATTGACATTTTCTTATGACTCATTATTATTTCTAAAAAAAAATATTTGTGGGATTATGATGTATATTAGGATAGGAATGGTTGAAATCGATGACTGGATAAAACATACATAAGTCTCAAATTAAACTATATATTTTTATTTCAATAAATTAAGCAAATTGTTTCAATAATACACAATTATAATGCATTTCTGTAAATCATAATGTACTAGTCACCAACAATTTAACTTATAGTAATGATAATAATACAGGAATGTGTTGCTAGTCTAAAGTGAACATTTTCAACATTTTGATCGCAATACACTCACAATCTAGCATTTCAATATGTTTGCAACCCTAGCACCTGGAGGAGGGGATAATACTATCAACTCAACATTTTTCGCGCTGGCAACAAAGTGAATTCAAATCGATAGTCGAATAATCTAATATACATAATCGATAAATCAATTACTTTACATTAGTGACAAAAATAAAAAATATATTTATATTACATCTATAAAGCCACTTCATATAGCCGATCACATTTCCTTGCTTGCCTGCGAAAGACGACAGACTGTTGTGTTTTATAAAGCACTTATTAGGCATTGGTGAATTACAAACTTGGGTGCTTTGAAAGAACAATTTTATATCTAAAATATGAGCATACATTTTGCGAATACCCTCGTTTAAATTGTCTCATCAAAAGTTCCGTTCCGAATGAGGTACAAAATGACAATGTGACATAGTCTTTATAATCGAAACAATGTCGTGTTGTAAAAGCGAAAAAAAATTTCTAGGAAAACAAATCTCAATCGCCTTTTGGAAAGCAGATGGGGTATGTGAGCACCACATGGTGACTGAAAATCTGAGTCGATGCGCGTGAATTAGAAATCAATATGCCGCCATCGAATATAATGTTAATAAATATATATACATGTAGAAATTTGCTTTCCGGCATAAGGTTCCATGGGGTTAAAACATCTATTAGGGACTGCAAGCTGGTTCAATCCTTAACATGGCTCATATACGTTACACACGAAATTGGAGAAAACGTAATCATGATTAGAATGTTTGCTTAAGTTGTAACCATAATGATGAATTCTTAAACGTGGTCATAGTAATGAAAATCCAAGAAATAATGAATTTGATTGTTTTTCATTAATACCGTTAATCTACAACCGAAATTGCTGACTGAAAATTGTAATCCTTAATCTTTAATCATGATCGCGCTACACCCAAATCTGATTACATTCAAAACGACAAAAGGTCGAGTTCTATGACCTAGAATATCAAATACCAAATAAACTAAATTATTGCACGAGAAGGCTTGTTTTACTTCTAATTTTTCTTTCAGCATACCTTAGAACTCATCCATAAGACCTCAACAGTACTAAGTAGGCAACATACATCCGCAGTGAAATTCTTCATTAGGACTAAACTCGCAGTACTGTTCACAACATACTTTACTAGATTTTGTTCAGCTGTCGTTGGAGTTTTCCTGTATCCTATAGGACATACTCTAAAGACCATTTATCATTTCAATTGACTTTAGTAGGACATCTTTTCCTGTTCATTCAGCTGTATCCTCATCTTCCTCGACAATTTTATCGTGATCTTCCATAATATCTATCCCATTAACTTCTGTTTTATTATGTTTTCATCAAGTTTGAATTAGCACTCCTAAAATTTTGGTCTTCTCATAGATGTTTGAGAGCCAGCATATAGACAAACAGTCACTTGCTTCTTTACACCTGGAACTTCTGCAACTAAAACTTCTTTCAGCCGATGTGTTGGCAGTGAAATGGGCGGGCGTGGTATGGCGCGGCACTATGTAGTATGTACACAACATGTTGTAACGTACAGTTATTTAACACTTATCACATACTGAGATTTAATCGTCCGTTCTCGATACAACCGCGCGCTGTGCTGTTACACTGAGTCATCTGAAATTAGATGGATTTAGATCAAATTCATGTCTATAAAGATTTAGGCATTGCGGTGTGTGTTATAAATAAGTTAATGCATTCAAAATTTTATGTAGATAAATGAGAGCGGACGAGAGAAGTTTCTAACAGAATGCTTTGGGGGGAGGCCTGTGTCCAGCAGTGAAGATCTTTTTGATGATGGTGATGTTGATGAAATATGGAAGGTCTTAATAAGTAATACCTAGAGCATTTACTGAGATAAAAAATTGGTAAAAATTTTGTTGCTAAAGTAACAACAGACATTTTAATGTTGATTTAACGATAATTAAAACTAATTGATTATGAAGTTTAAACACGCGATATTATAATTGAAGACTGAGCGGAATTGAGTTGGAACATACACCTAAGTCTTTACAATGTTGTATCTATTTCTAAATAATTATTGTTCACTTGAACATTGAAGTAAAACATCGTGTAAAAACTTGCATGTCTGATGTTTGCCACAATAATTTTGTAAGTGTATGAAATTTATTAATTTATTGCACCAATTTGTTGAATTCCAACATGCCTATACAAATTTGTGTCACTTCAGAATCTATTTTCAAATTTTTGAATATCACAACATCTATCTCGGAACGAACCCTTAGTCACATGTTGCGCAGCCTGAGGCTTAAAATTAATGATCCTTGAGAAATTCCATTTTTGTGATATATGCAATCATTTGTTTTCGGGTCTGGCTGTTTTGCGGCTCATAACTCGCCTACTTACTGATCCAATACAAGACATCTATGTTATTGTTGCTAATAACTATTTGGCCGTTAATTCTCATCTTAAAATCAACATTTTTGACAGCCCCGTGTTGCAGTTGGCTAGACACCAGCTTGCAAAACGAGAGGCGGTGGGTTCGATCCCTCAAGACAATTTTTATGTGATCGACAAATTAATCTTTCGCTTTGGATGTTTGTGAGATCGTAGACTCTCGTAATTTTTGATACACACGATACAAGACTTGTATCCTAGTGTGGGGTCAAAACTATGTATGTGATTGTTGGGTATCTTATTTAACGTCTAACGTTTGCAGTGGCGGTACTTCCATAGAAGCCCAAAAGCGTTACACGTTAATTGTGTAATGTCTAGTTTACAATTGTTTATTGTGGACTCAGGATATTATATGTCAAATTGCTTTAGTTAAATAAAGATTTAAAGCTTAAAGATTATTGGATCGGATTATCAGAAATTTATAAGGCAAGTTGGGCTTTTGGGCTTCTATGAAGTACCGTCACTGGTGGTTCGGGGTCATCGTTTGCTAGTTCACGACGTCAGCTAAGTATTACGAACAAGATGCCATCTCTATTATTCGTTCTCCACAATACCTTCTCTCTCCGCCCACGCGTTCTATCTTTAGAATATAGCCACGTGTGTATGCAGCGTAGGTACAATTTATTTATACAGCACAAAAGATTGCAAAGGTCACACGATGCACTGTTATCGATTATCGATAAGATGTACCGATAAGACATATCTAATCATCAATGCAGGATGTAATCGAGGTGCAATATGGTTTAATTAATATTGATAAGGCAGACCTTATTGATTTTGCGTCACGGCTGAAGTGGAATCATTAGTTTTAATACAATCGACCTTTGTCTATGAGTTACAATGCGGCTCAAGTGCTGCCCTTACATTTAAAGATTATTTGACGTTAATATTTAATAGGTTCATCATCATCATCAGCCCATATACGTCTCACTGCTGGGCACGGGCCTCCTCTACAACTGAGAGGGTTTAGGCCTTAGTCCACCACGCTGGCCTAGAGCGGATTGGCGGACTACACACCTAAGAAATTCCTAAGAACTTTTAAGTGTGCAGGTTTTATCACGATGTTTTAATAGGTTAACCCAACACAACTTGGAACAGTTCATAGACCTGGAAACTATTGTAGAAAATTATCAAACGCACGTTTAAAAGACCTTATAATGTTTTCCAATATTGCTTCGTGAACGCTAAGAATTAATCAACATAAATTCTCTATCTTTTGACTATAGCGCAGGCATCACTAAAATATGAAATAGAACCACTAGTAGGCTAGACATTTTCTGAGGCATCAAATTACACATTTTTCTGCTTTTACTAGACAAGAGGTGACGAATCTCAACATGCTTAGCAATTTTAACCGATATTCCTAATGATAGCAGGATACGTACATACATACATCATACATAAAGTCACGCCTGTATTCCCCGAAGTGGTAGGCAGAGGTGCATTTCTGCACCCACATTTCGCCAAGTATGTATCAGTCCCACGTAATAGGTGGCGAGCCTATTGCCGTTTTTCAGGCACATTTCCAGACTTCGTGCTGTTACCGAGAATTTCCTAATGGAAAACCCAATAACACTTTGCCCGACCCGGGAATCGAACCCAGGACCTCTAGATCGCACGGCACATACTTGTACCGCGAGACCACGAGGCAGTCTAGCAGGATACGCTCCTTTTTGAATCTACCATAGTTCTGGCTCTACCTCTATTTAAAATTGTCTATAGCACATACATACGGCGCACATGTCACACCGTAATCAAATTAAATGAATACGTATTAACGGTGCGAATGTAAAAATAAAGACATTGTTAACCGCGCGGAACTAATGCGATCTTTTTTACATATAAGTTTTTAACGCACGTGACTTAAAAAACATCACAATTATTTTACGCATTTGAGCACGCTTTTAGTTATGTATTTAAGGTTTTCTATGAAGTTCTGTTATGACCCTTATATTACCTACGGCTGACAGGGGTAAGGCCTTAGTCCATCAGTCCATTGCGCTAATCTACTGAGATTTGGTAGACACTGACATTTGGCATAAAACCTGTATTCCTACATTTACGTTTCTTCACCCGTGATTTTAATTTAAAGTGTGAGCCTATTGACGTTATTCTACAAATTTCTAGACCTTATGCTGTTAATAAGAATTTCCTAATAGAAGAATGCAATAATACTTTGCACGAACCGAGAATTGAACCGCAAAATTAATCACACGATACATATGTATGCAGTGATGGCCCCGAGGTTTAGGCGCGCGGTCGAGAATTTCGGCAGTGGCAGGTTCAAACCCCAGGCACACACCTCTGACTTTTCGAAGATATGTGTGTATTCACAATGAATTATCACGTGCTTTAACGGTGAAGGAAAAACATCGTGATAAAACCTACACACCTAAAAAGTTCTTAGGAATTTCTTAGGTGTGTCCGCCCGCCAACCCGCACTACGCCAGCGTTGTGGACTAAGGCCTAAACCCTCTCAGTTGTAGAGGAGGCCCGTGCCCAGCAGTGGGACGTATTTGGGCTGATGATGATGAAATATGTATGTCGAGGAGCAATGAGGCATGAAATGTGTTATCCAAATATTTCCTTACTTTACTTTTATTCGTCATTCAAATGGAAATTGAACTCTAACTAGACTTGAGACTTTACTACACTAAAGTTAAAACAACTGCGCTATCAAGAACGGAAATATTCTGAGGAAAAAAAAAATGAATACACCCAAAAGTCACATACATATTTCTGACCCCACATTAAGATACAAGTCCTGTGTTGGGAGTATCAGAAACTACGAGAGACTTTTCGGTCTCACAAACACCCAGACCCGAAATGATGATGATGATGATAATGATGAATGAGGCCGTTAGATTCGATGCACCTGTAAAGACTTATATTTATATATTGATATAAATAACTTACCGTGATACCACCACTTCGTTTTCTTAGGATTTTTGTTGCATGTTTTCACGTAAAATGAATTATCGGGGGGCCGCTTCTGTGGAGTTAATTCCATATTAGCTCCACAACTTGTTTACCATTCGTTACTTACATACATACATAAACTCACGCCTGTATTCCCCGAAGGAGTAGGCAGAGGTATTTCTGCACCCACATTTCGCCAGGTATGTATCAGTCCCACGTAATAGGTGGCGAGCCTATTGCCGTTTTTCGGGCACAATTCCAGACTCCGTGCTGTTACTGAGAATTTCCTAATGGAAAAACCCAATAACACTTTGCCCGACCCGGGAATCGAACCCAGGACCTCTAGATCGCACGGCACATACTTGTACTGCGAGACCACTTATCAACATAAATCACCCACATTTCTTATCATATAAACAAACTGGCATGCGTCGTAGATAGAGCTTATTTTTGGAATATGACAAATCGTTTAATCAACTAAATTCATTAATCTATATTGTTTTGTTAATTGTTTAACATCATCGAATGTATAACAAGTAGTCTCATAAAAGCAACCACACAAACGCAAATAAACGTCTTTTCCTAGTAGGGGTAGGTCATAGAGTATACACACATGATTCGCGAGCTGTCAAGTCAAATTTTACTTGTTTGTTATGGGTTTCTAGTATCCAGTATTTTTTGGCCCTATCCAACCACACACGCGCCACTGTAACTCCTGTGCTCCAGGATCAACAGCGGCATGCACAGTATTGACGCCGAGCAATGAAGCTCAGCGACTCTAAGGGGACCTAAATTTGTCATAATCCCGCAACGAAGTTAATCAGAAAGACAAATAAAGGAGGAGTTGGAAAACAAAGAGTTGTCCACTTCCCTCCACAGCAAAGTGGGTGACAAAACATTGAGCAATGAGGCTTCACCCTCACATAAAAAGAAAGACAATTACAATTAGTGAAATTAACGCACCACGGGTAAATAAACTATATGAGATTTATTCAATAAATTGGACCTAAGGTGCGAGCTGTTATGTAGATTTCCAATAATAGGCATGGCAAAAACGCTGAAAAGCACGGAAATTCTTCCTAAATTGAACGAGGTCTGTATAATAAACAACACCAGTCGTTACATGCATACCATGTGTTGCAATCATGTGTTGAACATTGGCATTTAGGAGAATTAACCAACTTAAATGAGAATAATTTGCTACAAAAATTGCGGTGACACGTTAGAAATTGCGACACGTAATGATCAATCTCTAGCCAAGTTTTTGCCAAGCGATCGCTTACTGAAGGAAAGGAAAAAATTTAGTATCCATTATATTTATGTTACCTTCTCTTTACAGCTACTGAGCATTGACACGATGGAGAGGCACACGGACTGCACGGAGAGCGCGGGCGACCAGTCGTCCGTCAGTATGGACAGGCAGATGTGCCCGTTGGAATACACGTGCGGGTGCACCGGGATGTTGTTGCCTACGAACGTCACCTCAACACAAAACATAACTTATTAATATACACATAAAGTCGTGACGGCCTCGAGGTTTGGGCACGCGGTCGAGAATCTCGACGGTCGCAGGCTAAACCACAGGCACACACCTCTGACTTTTTCTGAGTTATGTGTGTATTCTCAAAGAATTATCACGTACTTTAACGGTGACGGAAAACATCGTGATAAAACCTGCACATATAAAAGTTCTTAGGAATTTCTTAGGTGTGTAGTCCGCCAACCCGCACTAGGCCAGCGTGGTGGAGTAAGGCCTAAACTCTCTCAGTTGTAGAGGAGGTTCGTGCCCAGCAGTGGGACGTTTATGGGCTGATGATGATACATATATCCATGACTTTGTTTTACCTCCAAAGATAGGAAAGTAAAGGTGTATTCTCACACCCGTTTTTCGTTAGATATTATGTCTCAGGTAAATAGTGGCCTTTAGTGATTGCTAAATATTGTTTGTATGTTGTGTTTGTTATATATTTTTATACTTAGAGAACTGTACTAGATTATTTACTTCGATTATTATTATTCAGTTTTCTTTTTTCAACCACCTGTATGGCTACCAAGCGTTCGTTTGTCACTTGGTCCCTTCAATGAAAATCAGCGCTGCAATACCGTGATAGCGGAATTGCAGCATGTAGCTGAATGAAGGGATCATTGTAGGTTGTGTCAATTGTTGGTTCCGTAAATTGGCTAGCTATAAAATCTTTTTTCTTTCTTCCTTCTTTTGCCTATTACCAAAGTTAATTTAAGACTCCGTGTTTCTTCTATTCAGAATTTGCGCAATTTGGAGTTAATCTCCCATTTCGTATTATATATTTTTTAGCGTTAAATATTAACAGATGATTAAACTGTGGCGCCATCAATCATTCAATCATTGTCATTTATCACGTTCTATTTAGACTGCAATATTACCTACTATCAGTGGCAGTATGCTCACTTTGCCGTGCTAATATAAATAACACAGACTTCAAAACATAAATAACACATTACCATTTTGATACAAAAAAGGCTAACGCGAACGCCTAACTGTAGCTACAAAACAATGAAGTGTTTGCGTTAAAATTTCTCACGATGCATAAATTATTGTGCACGGACCTTGACTGATAAGCTGCGATGTCAAAGACACAATTTTCTTCAAGACTGCGTACGCTAGTGAGAACTCAACTACATTCCGAAGTCTATTTATATTTTTTATCTCTTGTTTTTATATTTATTATTTCCGAAGTCTATTTCTAGAAAATCTTGGTTAGTATCCCGTGCTTTGATTAATCGTGGCATTGTTTTCCATACCTCGCCGTTCTTTCCTTCGCAATTTCATTTTTAAATCATAGCGTAAAAAGCATGTTAGTATGATACCATGAATTCAATAGTGACGTCTTTATTTACGCTTGTTACCCGTCATATTACTCGCCTAAAATATTACAAATGATATACACTAGTCACAAAAATTAAGGGATATAAAAAACAAATCCAAATTTTTGGGTGATTTTCAACGAGCTGTAACTTCGAGGAAAATGATTGTACAGAAAAAATAAAAGAAGCAGATTGTAGCTCCAAGTGTCTAGTTTTTAGATATGACCATGAATTTTTTTTGTCATGTCCAGGTCTGGAGAAATCCTAAGAAAACTACCGACAAAAAAAAATTCCAAATTTTTTCTCGTCTAAAAAAAGGGCCACGGTCTTCAAAAAATTTTTTTTTATTGTTTCGTGTAAAAGCTCTTTTAAAAAATTTAATACCCTTTAATTTGACGTAATCAAAAAGCCTGTACGACGATTTACCGCGGAGTTATCGTCAATCAAAGCAAAAAAGTTCTTTTGGACTTTGATAATCAATAACTCCGGAAATAATGGTCATATAGGAAATCAAAGGAGGGTTTTGAAAACTTTACGATATTCTCCATGAGAAAATGTAAACAACTTTTGGAAAGAAATTTTTTTTTGAATTGAAAACTGGGACTGAACAAAAGACAAAAATTCGCATAATTAAGGATATTTGGATAAGTTGGTATATCTTTGGATAAAATGGATGAACGAAGGATATCGTCGGTAATTTTTTAACCTCAAAGTGTCCCCTAAAATCCCTGAAAAATTCAAAGCGCTGCAATTTTTTTTTCATTGTGCCCCGAAGCTTTGTTTTTGCCAAAATCACCATTATGAGCAATTTTGTGATTTTCATTCATTTTTTCAATAAAAAAAAATCTCTCAAAAAATCTTTATTTTTTGATCAAAGAGATTAAAACTGTTTAAGAAATTTGAAAAACAAAATCATTTTTTTTTAAACGTCTTCAGAATGTTCTACTATTGTCAAAAGAAAATTAATTCATTTTTTTCTGACCGCTACAACTGCCTTAGTTTCAAATCTCATTTTAAAAATTCAATAAAAACAAATTGATATACCCCCCGCGGATTTCAGCTTTTCTTCACACAAAACTTGATTTTTTGTATTCTTTCTAGCTTAAATTTCTTACGTGAATTTTCTGTAAGCTTTTCTTTAATAATCACCTTTTGATATGCGTCGTCGACATTTAGCTGCCACAGATGTGGCTCGCTTTGTTACCCTCCTTCATGAGGGCTACAGTTGTTGTCCCCCGTGCCTATGCCCGATTTAACGCGACTCAAAGTTACGATGGTCGTCCGGGTCAAGGTAGACGACGAATCACTACCGAGCGTGATGATTGAGCTATCATTCGAGAAGCTCTTCGAAACCACCAGCGGTAAACAGCAGTCGAAAAAAATCGATTTTTTTTTTCAAATTTCTTAAACAGTTAATCTCTATGATCAAAAAAATTTAGATTTTTGAGAGATTTTTTTTATTGAAAAAATGAATAAAAATCACAAAATTGCTCATAATGGTGATTTTGGCAAAAACAAAGCTTCGGGGCACAATGAAAAAAAAATCGCAGCGCTTTGAATTTTTCAGGGATTTTAGGGGACACTTTGAGGTTAAAAAATTACCGACGATATCCTTCGTTCATCCATTTTATTCAAAGATATACCAACTTATCCAAATATCCTTAATTATGCGAATTTTTGTCTTTTGTTCAGTCCCAGTTTTCAATTCAAAAAAAAAATTCTTTCCAAAAGTTGTTTACATTTTCTCATGGAGAATATCGTAAAGTTTTCAAAACCCTCCTTTGATTTCCTATATGACCATTATTTCCGGAGTTATTGATTATCAAAGTCCAAAACAACTTTTTTGCTTTGATTGACGATAACTCCGCGGTAAATCGTCGTACAGGCTTTTTGATTACGTCAAATTAAAGGGAATTAAATTTTCTAAAAGAGCTTTTAAACGAAACAATAAAAAAATTTTTTTTGAAGACCGTGGCCCTTTTTTTAGACGAGAAAAAATTTGGAATTTTTTTTTGTCGGTAGTTTTCTTAGGATTTCTCCAGACCTGGACATGACAAAAAAAATTCATGGTCATATCTAAAAACTAGACACTTGGAGCTACAATCTGCTTCTTTTATTTTTTCTGTACAATCATTTTCCTCGAAGTTACAGCTCGTTGAAAATCACCCAAAAATTTGGATTTGTTTTTTATATCCCTTAATTTTTGTGACTAGTTTATTTTGTATAAGTATTTATATTACAAATGAAATTTTTTGTATAAGTATATAAGTCGAGATAGTGTCGAGGTTTGGGCACGCGGTCGAGAATCTCGACGGTCGCGGGTTCAAACCCCAGGCACACACCTCTGACTTTTCGTTCTTTAATGGTGAAGGAAAACATCGTGATGAAACTTGCACACCTAAAAAAAAGTTCTTAGGAATTTCTTAGGTGTGTAGTCCGCCAACCCGCACTAGGCCAACGTGGTGGACTAAGGCCTAAACCCTCTCAATGGTAGAGGAGGCACGTGCCCAGCAGTGGGACGTATATGGGCTGATGATGAAGTATTTATAGAATATAGCTCGCCCAAGTAAGTTTTTTTTGTGAGTTATTCGATGTACGATTTTATGAGAAATAAATGATTCTTAAGCCTTAGAATATATTTCTTATTTACTTAGGCTTCAATTTTTCCATCTCTTATTAAAAGATTTCTAACGCAATTTAGATGCTCAAGTATTAAAGGCGTTAGTTGATTTCTGTGATCACTTCTGACAAGGAAAGAGGCTTTCAATTTTACTTGACTTTACAATAAGATGCAACAGTAATAGGATTGAGTACTAGGTCGGATGTTATTCCGTGGGCGTCTCACATGTTTCAAGTCTCGTGTCGGAATTGCTATCGACGTTCTGCCACAACTTCAGCGTTCGCTTTCATTAGCAAGAGTAACAATGTGACATACAGTTTGTTATGGCTTTATAACGAAACTGGCAGTTAGGCCCTTCTTCGTCCGGGAACAATTTTATAAAAAAGTGGTCTATGTCCTTTCCTAGTCTTGTATATCTCCTTAAAAAAATTAACGTCAAAATTCTAAAATTAGTAATAAACTATGAAAAAAATAGCCTAACTTTGGAATTATAGCTCTTAAGTACCTACGTATGATTTTTTTTATTAAATGTCGCGTCGGGGAATCGTTTTTAGGTTAACCCATATTGATTTGAGTTGTTAATAAAAAGTGTAATTCACCATTTTGTGGTGGCGGCCATGTTAAATTTGAAATTTGTCATAGTGTAGGTATTCTACTAGTCCTTTCATTTCATACCCATATTGAGAAAGTTGTGAGTAGAAATGTAATCCGCCATTTCGTGGCGGCAGCCATCTTGGACCGATAGTCATTAAGCTAATAAGCATAGCTAAGAACACTCCCGCCTAATTCACCATTTGAACAAAAAAATCGGTTCATCCGGTTGCTACGAAGCCACAGACAGGCACAAACACACATAGACACGTCAAACTTATAACACCCCGTCGTGTTTGCGTCGGGGGTTAAAAAATCAGCCAAATTTTTGGTTTAGGCGTGAAAGCCAAAGAGGCAGACAGACATAGTTACTTTCGCATTCATAATATTACTTTTGACCAGAGTTAGGAAAAAGCGGTGAGTAAGCCTGTCATAAATTGATAACAATTGATACACAAATTTATTTACCGAGATAAAAAAAATTGTATGAGTCAACATCAGTTTTTAAACTATATACGCGCCAAATTTAGTCCAAAATCGATAACCAAGTTATTCCATTAGCTTGATTAAATAACAAATGTACAAACGTACAAACGAGTAATAGGTTTTACCGGCACAACAAAATTATGTATGAAATGAAACGCGAACATATCATGTGGGTATTTTTGTTGTATGTTTAAATTCCTTTACTTATTCTCGAAATAGCTTGGTATAATAAAATTGTTTAATATAAAATCTACTTTAAACAATTCATTAGTGTAGTTTTTAGCAATTCTAAATAACGCCTATACCACACGTGAACTTTTATCATATGTAAAATTAGAAGTCAATTGCCTACTTCCAAAAGTATTTTTGTATGGTTATCATTTGTTTGAATTATAATTACGCTTTATTCTATATTCGTAACACTTGAATTTCTTTATCAAGGCTTATTTGCTTCGCGTGGATCTATTTGCTGTTTCTATTTTATAATGTCCTAGTAAATCCATAGTAGTGATGGTTTAGGCGCGCGGTCGAGATTCTCGGCTGTCGCGGGTTCAAACCCCAGGCCTCTTACTTTTCGAAGTTACGTGTGATCACAATGAAATCATTTACTTTAACGGTGAAGGAAAAATCGTGAGGAAACCTGCACACCTAATGTTCTCAGAAAATTCTTAGATGTGAAGTCAGCCAACCCGCACTAAGCCTAGTCTAAAACCCTTTCAGTTGTAGAGGAGGCCCGTGATTACATTCATTGCTAATCGAATATGCAGTTTCATACAATTATAATGTAAAATATATAGATCCTTTTGTTTGTTCTACTACAATAAAGTAAATATTAAAGATAATTATAATTAACATATTTGATAATAGATTACATATTCTATCAACTTTATTCATTCTCCGGAAATAAATATACATATTTTAAATGGGACTTTCTGCCGTTTATAATAGAGAACATTGTGATAGAGATGATTAAAAAGTAAAAATTATAGCTCTGCGGTAAATAATGCGCATAGAAAAACTGAATAAGATTACTCGTAGAAGGGCAATAGATAGAATAGACAGTATTTTGTTTGGGGACGAGTGTCGCCGCTTGTATGTCACCTGTTCATTCTACTAGGATTAAATAAATAAATACCCCAACAGTAACATACATAGTTCTGACCCCACTTTAAGATACGAGTCTTGTGTCGTGGGTATCAGAAACTACGCGAGACATTTGTCTTGTTTGTCGGAACCCGCGGCGTCTCGTTTCGCAAGCTGGTGTCTAGCCAACTGCGCCACGGGGCTGTCTGATTACACGACCAATGATAAAAATTTCAAATTTGGAAGCACTTTTAATACTCTCAATTACTTTAGAAATAATATAAGATATAGTATTATTAAATTAAGAATGATTAGGTACTTAATTAAAACAACAATTAAACTATGAAACAAAACCATACTCTTATTACTAAAATACCTTTTTATATGTAATTCGTGGACGACGCTGTAAGTTATACATTTGATCGTATAACAAATAAATCTGTACTACTTAGTTTTAAGAATGTGTAACTGTTTGTTGTTCCAAAAAAAAAAAAAAAAAAAAAAAAAAAAAAAAAATTATATTTTATTACAACATCGATAAAATTTGTTATTATCAATTTGCTATTATATGTTTTTACAAAAATTATAGGTGCTTCCAAACTTTTTGTCGGTAGTGTATGTATGTATGTATAGAAGATAAATCAATTTAACTCAATTGGTTATACCGCATTTCGATTGGATCAGGGAATATTATGAGTTTATTTTAAAATAGTTTTGTGACTATTTCATTTATATTTACTTTTTACGTTGATAGGCCAAAATTACATTGCAACTTGTGGTATAAGTATAGATTTAGATTCAAGTAGACGGGTCGAATATAATAGGAAGTGTCCACTGTACCGTGAGCTGAGAATTCATTGTAATAACAATGATAAATACACCCAAGTCTTGACCCCACACTAACATACCAGTCTCGTATCGTGGGTATCAGAAAGTACGAAAGACTTTTCGGTCTCACAAACACCCAGACCTGAAACAAATATTTGTGGATCACACAAACATTTATCTTGGTGCGGGGATCGAAACCGCGGCCTCTCGTTTCGCAAGCTGGTGTCTAACCAACCGCGCCACGGGGCTGCCAAATCACAACTATCAGCGTCAAAATTATATATAATCATACTTTATAGCTTTATGTCGCTTCCCCAAAAGAAAGTCTATTAAATACATACTTCAATAAAAATATTAAACACACTTACATATGTATGTATATACACACACTTTTCGCCAATTACAATCTATGTTCCACGTAATAGTAGATGAACCTATTGTCGCTCAACGGGCACATGTTTAGACTTTGCTCTGATGCTGAGAATTACACAGCGGTGGATATTAACACCTCTATATTACCTAAACATAAATATGTTATAAAACATTAACACTAAACCTACCGACATTTCATGTATACCTAATCCAACCATGGGTAGTCAAATGACCGGTTCAAAAATAAACATATTATGTATCTTAAAACATTATTTGTTGTTCTTGTTTTATGACGTGAGACATTTTATTCCACTCGTAGATTCATTTTAAAATATACTCGTAAAGTCTGATGTATCTTGTAATGTAAATGTTGAATTGGATTTTGTTGGTTTTATTATGTTCTATGAAGTTGTAGAACAAGGCCGTAGTCAAATTTGACAGTAATGCTAGTGAGGAGACGAGGTTGATAACACAGCATTACTAGAAGCCAATTAGCTAGTTATGGTATAATCCGGTCTTTCCTGAAAGCTACAGCTGCCGTAAACACCTCCTTTAAACATTTCGGCGTAACTTGAGTGTAACTTGTAACCTTCCTGCCACTATAAGCATTTATTTCCGTGGCATGAAAAAAGATAATAATTCGATATTCTAGTATTAGTAGAGGTCGCGGCGCATATTTAGACGTTCGAGTCAATGTCGGCCGACTACGTGGACAGTGCAACCTTCATGTTCACAATTTTTTTAACCTCCTTAACATTACTGGAGGTTTTACCGGGAAAACTGACGTTGCGCTAGAATTATTGTGATTTCAACACTGGGTGTTCTTGATTGAGGTAGATAATTGCCGTCGCTGATTTTGTAAATGATCTCGTAACTTAATTAAACCATTAAATGCTAGCGATTGCGTTTTCATTTGACATTTAAGCCTAGAGTAAATGAAAAGTGGGAGCAATCTAATGCAATGTGAAATATGTTAGCATTGTGTTAATTTCAATTGGTAAAACACTATTTTGTCTGCAATTTTATCAATAAATTGGATCGTGGATTATTAAAGTTAAATTATAATTATTTTGTAATAAAAAAAGGAATATTATTACTATTTTAAATGAATTAAGTTTCTGTATCAAATGAACCTTTTTTTCACTCTTTAGTTGAGGCTTTACATTTAGAAGGCTGTTTTTATCTGAGTACTGATAATAATCTTATTATCGTAATTGTTTTTTATCCTTTACAGGCAACATTGATATGATGACCTACTAGTATGTATGTAGATGTCTTGGCGGTATATTAATAATCGTATAGAATCTACTCCCTTTTAAATGCATGCAAAAATATATTACCAACGGTTTTCGATTCAACAGAACGTTTTACGAGAACATGTTTTAAAATACCATTACTTTTGATTTCACCAGTATGTAGTTGTTTACGTACAATAAACGCGGTTCAAAGGGTAAATTTCGATATAGAACTTGATACGGCATATCATTACACAGCCATTGCGGTCGCTTTGTTTGCGTCCATTGTTCCCATGATCGATTGATTGAATTTAGTGATTTACACAAAACTATTTTGGATTTCATTTTCCATTTCAAATGTTTGTATTTATCATCATCATCAGCCCAAATACGTCCCACTGCTGGGCACGGGCCTCCTCTACAACTGAGAGGGTTTTGCCCGGCTAGCTCAGTCGGTAGAGCATGCGACTCTTGTATTTATACATACATGAAGAAGAAGTATGTGAAATCGCGTCTCAGGCCAAATATTATTACAACTTAAAATTATTTAACACTTTCTTGCCAACAAAATCGACATTCAACAACCTTACAATTACAATATAGAAAGCATCTACACAGTATTAGATATGAATATTTGCCATCGGGACGATCAGAAGCGATC
Source organism: Hemaris fuciformis (assembly GCA_907164795.1). NCBI lineage: Eukaryota > Metazoa > Arthropoda > Insecta > Lepidoptera > Sphingidae > Hemaris > Hemaris fuciformis. Next base: position 1,473,613 of record OU015445.1, read on the forward strand.
AAAAGATACAATCAAAATAAAACAGGGTTTGAGTTGAGGTTAGATGTAGAAACTGCAGACAGTATCAATCGTTACCAATAAGAGCTCAATATAAATCGATTGAAATGATTTTGATCGATCTTCGACAATGTTAGATACGTCGCAGTCCTTGAACATGAGCGTGCATTAATTATCGCTTGCGACTCCACGTGAAATCTAAATGAGGATATTCCTTATCACACATATTACATTCGCTTGCATAAAATAGATGTAATAAGTCTACATTCCCCCCAAAACAAGTGATCGGATTTTAATCACATTTACTGTTCTGTTATCTTAGAGTTCTTATAGACGCATTGGTAATAGTAGTATTTTGGGATAATCAAAATTCCCTTTAGTGCGCCATGGAGAAGACTGAAAGAGATAAGTAAACAAAATCCACAGGACAGTTGAATAGGACTAGAAAAGAAATGTCAGCATGCCGAGCGTGCCGAACCTACGATTAGACTCATATTGTGACACGGCCGCTTCTTAGTAATTCGAATTACGTGTATTCGAATTATTTTTTATTTTTAGGATCTGATTTAAAAAAATATATAAGTACCCCGCTCTACAGGTTTTCATAAATAAGTGTTGTTGATGCAAGTACTTATTAATAGCTGATGAAACAAATAATCACATACATACATAGGCATGAGGCCTGTATTCCCAAAAGGGTAGACAGAGGTGCATTTCTGCACTCACATTTCGCCAGGTATGAATCAGTCCCACGTAATAGGGGGTGAGCCTATTGGCGTTTTTGGGGCACATTTCCAGACTCCGTGCTGCTACAGAGAATTTGCTAATGGTAAAACCTAATAACACCGCCCGACCCGGGAATCTAACCCGGGTCCTCTGAATCGCATGGCACATACTTGAGCCACGAGACCACGAGGCAGTCGAACAAAATGACAAAACAAATTATCATTGAGCGAAAAAAGATACCGTACATACGAGAACTATTGTAAACAATTAGAGCTTAATTATTTCAAGAACTTATATTGGTTTTACGATATTTTTTTCATCGTTAAAATGTATTCAAAAGTAGCTGTAATAAATTTAAGGCATGCGTTGTTTCGGTCCAGATACAACCGTCTTGCGAGTATGTCGTAGTGATCAAAATATTTTAATTCAATTCAAAGATGTTATTAATAAAATGGACTAACTTTAAATATGTAAGTTGTTGATTTGACTAATCTTATTGAATACGGTATTGCTATTGCCGAGGAGTCATGTAGGGTGATTTGTTAAGAGGGGGTGCGAAACTCACTCCAAAAAATAAGTCGCTGAAACAACGAAGCTACAGCAAAACATCTAGTCATAAGAATATAAAAACCATTTACGGTCATTGCACCACAGCACACGATGTAGTAGATAATGCGATCCAGTTTTAATGCAAAATGTCCCATTTGGGTTTATTTGTTTTGTGACAGATAAGCCGAGATTAGATCGGTCGATTTGGGCTGGCGGAGGCGGCTGCCGGCTGACATGCTCGCGATAATGTGAATCAATCATTTACGCCACTCACTGCTAGGGTTGCCGTTTCTAATAAAATTTATTATAGGGTATTCGTATCCATCCTGATAAAGGATCGCACTTGATATGTTACAACGAAATGACGTAATCAATCCTCATCCCTGTCTGTGGATATATCGCAATGTTGAACCGCTTCACAGATGACTCGTTCTGATTAGTTTAATTTTTGGGTCAATCCGTAGACAGAGATCGGTTATTGCTTTCGACCGTCTCACTTTCCTCATTGCCTTTTCGGATAGTGGGGGTATCGGCGACCCCATCGTAATTAATTACATTTGGCAGAAGAATTCCTATAAGGATTCCTATTGGGGTGACTCCATTGATTGATTCGAGGCCTTTTCATCTTGTGACTTTTCGCATGGCTTTCAGTGTGCGTGTAGGCCCTGACAGATTTCAGTCGAAAAGTCAGCTGTATTTGGCTAAATTAGGGCATCACATAGATTTTATCACAGAGCAGCAGAATAAGATTAGAAGGGAAATAGACAGTATTTTGCACGAGGACGAGTGTCGCCGCTTGTCTGTCACCTGTTCATTCTACTACGATCATACGATCAATGATACAAATTTCAAACAAAAATGAAGGGCTGCTATTGGTTTCCACACATTTATAAAGTCTTGAATTATTATTGTTATTAGGTTTTACCATTAGCAAATTCTCTGTAGCAGCACGGAGTCTGGAAATGTGCCCCAAAAACGCCAATAGGCTCACCCCCTATTACGTGGGACTGATTCATACCTGGCGAAATGTGAGTGCAGAAATGCACCTCTGTCTACCCTTTTGGGAATACAGGCCTCATGCCTATGTATGTATGTGATTATTTGTTTCATCAGCTATTAATAAGTACTTGCATCAACAACACTTATTTATGAAAACCTGTAGAGCGGGGTACTTATATATTTTTTTAAATCAGATCCTAAAAATAAAAAATATTACAACCTTTTCGGAATGAGTGCGACACAATCAAATCTTATCATGCAAATACGTTTCACGTTTGCGGACGAATTAATTAAGAGGACATTGACCCAATCTACCAAAAAAACACACTGACCTCATTAGGATGAACTTATTAACTCTTCGTGACCTTTTCTGGCAATGTCAGATTTGTGATGCGACTTTTAAAAAAAACATCTAGAAGACTTGAAGAATGACGTAAAGGGAAACTATTAAAAATGTCTTAATACTGGGGTGTGGATTTATTGACAAGGCCCAGCATACCATGCGACCTTGCTTTTGAAGATTTTTTATGAGAATATAATTTGAGATAGACCACGAGGCAACCTTTGCTTGTAGGATTATTGACATTGCTGGAAGTCCAAGACAGAAAGCTGATTCATAACAAATTGGACCTATAAGCACTCTTTAGATATGATACAACTGACTGCCTCGTGGTCTCGCGGTAAAAGGATGTGCCGTGCGATCTAGAGGTCCTGGGTTCGATCACGGGTCGGGCAGTGTTATTGGGTTTTTCCATTAGAAAATTCTCAGTAACAGCAAGGAGTCTGGAAATGCGCCCGAAAAACGGCAATAGGCTCGCCCCCTATTACATGGGACTGGTACACACCTGGCGAAATATGTGTGCAGAAATGCACCTCTGGGTACCCCTTCGGGGAATACAGGCGTGAGGTTATATATATGTGAAATACAAAAGGTACGCGAACAGAAAAATAATACGGTTTATAAATGTTTTTGGATTACCTGTTAAATGCGTATGTGCCGTTATCTTGCAATATCTAATTTAATGACGTGGGAAAACCACACAAGCGTTTATACAACAAAAAATCTTCGTGTATAAAATTCACAACTTGTTAAAAAATGTGTAATTGGCACTTCGTTGGTCAAAAGATTCGTATGAGGAAATCTTCAAATAAAGCTAAATACGTTTTTCTGCTTAATACATAGTCAAAGAATAGAATGATAAGGTTTTACTAAGTTGTTTTAAATGTTAAATATGTTTATGCAAAAACATTTTGACTCGTTATTAATTTTAAAAGTGAGTGACCACCTCAAGATGTTGAGTTAAGATTTTTTTGTCAAAAAGTTTTGTTTTTTATAAGCTACAAATTCGACCTCCAGGATAAGACAAAAAAAATCACTCCACCCTGATGCATACTGCAGCAAAATTCGATGTAATCATCAGCCCATATACGTGCCTCCTCTACAACAGAGAGGGTTTAGGCCTTAGTCCACCTGACCTAGAAAAGATCGGCGGACTACACACCTTAGAAATTTCTAAGAATTTTTATGTGTAGAAGTTTCCTCACGATGTTTTTCTTCACCGTTAACGTACGTGATTATTCATTATAAATACATACAATAGCTTCGAAAAGTCAGAGGCGTTTGACGGGCGTTCGAACCCGCGGCCGCCGAAATTCTCGACTACGACTAAACCTCAAGGCAATTACTACTTTTTAAAATTTGAATTAATCAGTAAGTATGAATGTGATCATCATACTATTAATAAATGGACACATGCCTTATGTACGATTGTTACGAGTCAATTTGGCAATAAATAAAACGATAATTTGTTTTTAGACTGCCTCGTGGTCTCGCGGTACAAGTATGTGCCGAGGGATCTAGAGGTCCTGGGTTCGATTCCCGGGTCGGGCAAAGTGTTATTGGGTTTTTCCATTAGGAAATTCTCAGTAGCAGCACGGAGTCTGGAATTGTGCCCGAAAAACGGCAATAGGCTCGCCCCTATTACGTGGGACTGATACATACCTGGCGAAATGTGGGTGCAGAAATGCACCTCTGCCTACCCCTTCGGGGAAATACAGGCGTGAGTTTATGTATGTATGTGTATGTATGTATTTGTTTTTTGAGGGTATTTGTTATAGCGTAAGCCTCTTCTAGTTTCAAAACTCCCAACCCCAAGACAAAACGTTATCTTAATAGGTGTAAAAATAAGTAAAAATAAGGTTAAAATAATGTTCATATACTGTAAACTGACCGACTACGACTCCAGGCGGAATTTATAAATTTTAATATCTGCTGGCCTAATATTGCTTTTTCGGGCTCCATTTGAGTGACCTAATATTTCGCACGGCGGAAAGAAACAAGCTAATCCATACTGCTTTAAAATATTTTCGGAGTATAAGAATAATTGAAGTAATTTGAGGTTTTATTTTATTCGCCTATTATCATGCTGTTGGACCGAGATCTCATTCCATTGCCCACCATTTGGGCTCCAAGAATATTGCAAGCATTTTTTCTAGATACTCAAGTTAATATACTTAGTACATTATAAAATGCCCAAGGACTCTCAATTGTCTTATTTTCGAATATATTAAAAAGAATCCCTGGCGGCACTTACTCCAACCAAACAAGCTATTAGACACTGGCGTTTTATCTATACTAATATATAAAGCTGAAGAGTTTGTTTGTTTGTTTGTTTGTTTGGTTGAACGCGCTAATCTCAGGAACTACTGGTCCGATTTAAAAAATTATTTCAGTGTTAGAAAGCCCATTTATCGAGGAAGGCTATAGGCTATATAACATCACGCTACGACTAATAGGAGCGGAGCAACAATAAATTATGTTTCAAAATCGGGGGATTTTTTTCCTTTTGAGAACTTCCGCTGCGTGCGCTGCGGAAACAGTTAAAGTTTCGCTAAAATAATGTATGACAGAATTGTTCCCCTTTAAAAGTTCTAAAAAAAAGTCCTCGACAGCATATGTCTATCTTTTAGGGTTGGCTCACTATAACCTTTTTTATGCTAACCAAATTTGTTCTGAAATAAACCATTATTTGTAAATGGTGTTTTCATAAATACGATATTAATCCTTATCCAAATAAATACGTTATTCATCACAAGTATTTAATTTAAAAGAAATTTGCCCTTTACATCATTTGATTTCAATGAGTATCTTAGAAGATATCGCAGTTTTAAAATAACACCGCAGCGAAAAAATGATAAAGCGCGCAATGATGTACAAGGCGCCGGCCGGCCGGTGCGCGGCGGCACACGTTTCACGTCTATTTGACCGATTTGAATGCTTTTTGGTATGGACATAAATGGGACTCTGTGGAGTAAAATAGACTACAAATTATTTTCTTTCTGAACCCAACCATGTAGTCTACGCGGACGGAGTCGCGAGCAAAAGCTAGTGTTAAAATAAAAACAACTTGGATAACGAAATAATAAGTATCAAAATAAAATTTCAAGCAATAATTCTTGTAACGTGAATAAAATCAATGCAATTCAGTTGCTATTGCAGACAATTAGTAATAATTTTAGACGTCCTGTTTTTATAGAATAATCTATATCATCAGAAATTAAATTCTTTACCTTTAGAAAGTATAATTTCGCTGAGCAAAAGACCATAATTTAGAGCAAGAGATTTCCACTCACCTCTGGAGAGTCGAATGGATATTTGCTTGTGAATTTGAACTGCAATACGAATTTTTCACCTTCATATAGCGTGCCGGGTACCCCCTCCATGTGTACTGTCCACCTGCCAACAAACAAAACATCGTTTCAGGGTGTATTCACATTTCAAACACTGTCCTGATCAAATCATATTTGTTCTGACTTAGCGGAATGGATGCTAAGTCCACCAACACAAACTAGTGTTTGGTCCTAGCGAGGTCCAGTCTCCATTAAGAAGACCCGTACTAAGCAGAAGATAAATTATTGATTGATGATGGTGAAGTCAAACTCAGCACGTTTGGTCGATAAAAAAATAATCATATATTAGTCTAAAGGAGGATGTAGCGAAGTTTGAGCGTATAACCAATGGTTTTCTCAGATACATTGCGCCTATTTTCTAAATCAAATTAGCGAGTTTTAAGATTACTTTCTACGTCTTTTATCTCGTCTTTTCTCATAGGTCATTTCGAAGTGAGCAAACGACGAGGTCTCCATAAGTCACTGTACGTCCGTAATAATTGTCGCGAGCACGCCCCGACATCGGTGGCAATTAACATCAAATAATATATTTGTCATTGAAGCGCATCACAACTAACGCGTGCAATATTGTCATTCGGAATTGTGGCATGCACTAATGATTGATGTAATAATTGAATATCTGATTTAAGCGAAATATACGAATGATTAGGGAAGCATGGATGTGTCCGAAGAAAAGGCTTATAATAATAATAAAAAAAAGATATTAACCTCCCAATAATTTTATTATTATCATCAGAATGTTACAATACCATACAATTTGTGTAATTGTTGAATTTGTGTAGCGTTGGAGAACTTAAATAAAATACAATAAAGTACTAGATTCCACCACTTAAGAACCATTTAATCTGGCATATGGGTGTTAAAGATAAGACCTACCACATACCGCTTAAAAACTCTAGGACATATAAGTAATTTGGGTCCCTTCAATATTATATTGGTGCAAAGTTCAACCCTACAAAAACAATGTCACTGGACGCTTTTATAAAAAGAAAATAAAGCCATAATTCAAAAGAATTTGGAAATATTTTACGGGGGACAGAGACAAAGAATGTTTGATTATTCTGCTCATTGTCCAGACACATAGTAGTAAAAAAAATTCACTGCAATTTTAAAAACCCATAAGAGGAAGATTTTCACCCTACATTGCTTGTTAGTACACAAATCAGTATGATCCAAGCATCCATTCATGTTTAAGTCATACACATAAAAATATTCCTCTTACAAATTATTCCACCGCTTATAAATTGTCTTATATTTGCATGAAGCAATTTAAATAAAATATCTAACAATGGAGAAAGGAAATCCCTCAACCTTGCCAATTTAAATAAGTGTTTTTCCTAGTTCAGAAATATGATTGATTATGATTTCTTTAATAACCACTGACTCATATATTATTTATATATTTGTTGAACTTCATAAGAAAAATTACTTAGGAACTTGGACTTTGAGTCTAATATTCGTTATCATAAAACATTTTACATAGGTCACATCTGTTTATGACTCAAAATCATCATTTATAATAGCGTGGCTCATAAACTAACCAGTAGCTATAAAGCTATAGTAAAACAATCATTAAGGGCCTCTTTTTTTGGGATGGGGAAAATCCTTTTGGATTTCCACTTGCAGGAAACAAATGGGGTATGCTGGTCTCTTACCGGCTAAAAACCCGATGGTACTCCCTCTACACTTTAAGAGCTCTTCGGGAAACTCAAAAAATGAACGCGCAGAAATCATTAAGGGCCTAGTCACAGACATACTTGGCAATGCATATAATAATTAGATGTAAACTGTTGAAGGCTGAATGGTTACAATTTATTTATAGTGTGTGCATTAATTACACTTAGCTTAAGATCACAATTATTCAATGTACATCATTATCATCATCATTATCATCTTTAGCCACTGCTAGGTACAGGCCTCCTCTACAATTTAGAGGGTGTACAATTAATTTATCATTGTACATTCATGTTTAATGTAAATAAACTTTTTTAAATATTATTTATATCTGGTTAACTATAATAGAATAGATTGCATTGTTATTCCATGAATCTTGTTAGTAATTTTTTTATGTTTTCTACATTTGCAATATTTAGTAAATTAATTAAAATATCACAAGGATTACTATTCATGTTGTAATATAATTTTTAAAATGAAAAATGTAATGCAATTTTTTTATTTCATAAGCCTCACCATCTCCTCACAATCTCTTTTGATAAATAATAAGTTAGCCATGCAATAGCAAAAATTATGATATGATTTATACAACATAAAATATTAGCTAGCATAACTGATTAGCAGATAGATACAAACACTGAAGGTCTTGTATGTGGCATCATTTATTACATACACTAAACACTTTTAGTAGGCACTAGCAGGTAGTTTTATATTTTCAGGGTCAAAAGCAGTAATTCATGTCAATATAACTACAAAAATCCTACTAACAAGAATTATGAATAAGGTAAACATAATTCAATATGCATTCTTATTTCAAATATCGAATATTACTATAATGTTCTAAATTTAACGGCGATTATAAACTTCCGCATTTAAAGGAGTTATTCAAAAATTTCTACCAAAAAATGTGTGATAAACTATGTAGTTAACTGGTAAGATAAACTAGTAAATTGATAATAAAAAAATATATGGGTTACTTACAGTGTAAGATTTTGGCTGGCCTGATCTCCGTCGACGGTAACTCCTGGAGGTGGCTCCTTCATGAGTGACATGAGTTCTTTTTGTAATCTCCGCTGAAAAAAATTGCTCTGCTTGAACATGCTAAATAATACGAGCACACGATATCACGGACCAATTAACAATGCGTCTATTATATCACAAATAAACACTATATTGGCGTAAATAAATCTAATATTATGACAAAAATCGTCATGCAAATCTGTCACTGTCGCCTTAGATAAACTTGTAGGTATATCGAAAAAACTAATTTTAGTCGATATTCATATCAAAGATTATATAGATTTGTGGGACGCTAATGTGTGAAAATCGAAATAAAACGTAATAACTTAATTATTTTTAACATACCTCAGACGGGGACATAGCCGCCATTGTAATCCAATTAGACGTTTGATGTTGCTACATAGAAAAATTGTCCTTTTCATTCATTACTTTGACATACCTTTAATGACAATCTACCAACAATCCTGGAAAAGTTAAGCGAGGAAAAAACAAATTAATTTTAAAAGCGCTTTTAAAATTAATTTAATCGTATTTTAGTTACAGTCAGCAACATGAGCTAAAGAGTTAAAGACATGACGTTTATTTAATATTTTAGAGACATGTAATATAATGTAGAAAAACAATTTTCTTAATTTGTTTTTATTAAGGAAGATGGTAATTGTTTCAGGATGTTTATCACATTTTTTTTTAAATAAAGCGGTGAAATACATTGTTTTCCATTGGATTAATATTTTTTCAGTATTTTTGTTGTTGCAATTAACTATTGAAAATGTCAAAATACATTGCGATCGGATACCTAGTACCTACCTACTATTGAATATTAAAATGAAAACTTTTGTTAATTTATTCTATATCATAAAAAAAAATCATCAAACGATCAAAAAGGAATTATCAAGATATATATAAAATTTTATTAATATTAAAAAAAACTTCTTATACTGTATAGATATCAGTTCCTATGCTAATAGTTTGCAAAAAAACATTGCATTTGTCATTTTGATTTGTCCAACTTTTTTACTCGAATTCTAGCCTAAGAAGTAATGTTTTTAGCGGTGAATTATAAAATAAAAGTGCTGATTTAAAAGTTTGTTATAATACGTTAAGAATTTATTTACATATTATAATTTTACGGTAATGCAAAATGTTTTATAAGTAAATCACCGCGGAGTTTAATACTAGCGTATATCTTGATATCTCCTCAAGTCAAGTGTTTGCATTTTTGCAATGGTTTCGTACGGTAAAAAATCCTCGGCGGAGTGGTTTGTGGAGCAATTAAATGTGGAAAACGCAAAATTAGTTGCCTTCGTGCTGGTATTGGGTTTTATAGGATACCATGGAATTCTCCACTTGAGATACGGTAAATAAACAAATGCGAGTTTATTGTACTCAATATTTTTAAAACATTTATAGAAGACTATTATGATCTGCACATCTCATATTATTTTTAGTATAATTTTTGGATAGTAATAGATGTAATGAAAGAGTTAGCTCTTATTTTATAAGTATGATTGAACTAACACATTTTTTCATTTATTGTATTACTACTTCTAACGTGTAAGTTATGAAAAAAAAACCATAAATAGTTCATACTTCTTTTTCAGGTCCTGACTCATGCACATGGTTGTTATCTTCCGGAAGATACAAAGGGGATCATGAATGGCAGCCTTATGGATGTATGTTACACAGATATTCAAAAACGTAAGTTATGATTTCAAAGGCTATTATGTTGAGTAACTGGAAAGGTCTAAAAAGTTTTATAAATGACAGAGGTTTAGTGTAATCTAATAGTAAACAACAAGGCTTGGCTCAAAATGATAACTTGTCAATAGGAATGCTCAAATGTTGTTAAATGATATCTAAGTAATTTGCAACTTTTGCAAAACTTTTCTAATAAATTAATAATGTTTGGAATCATTAGAATATAGTATCCCTCATATTACTAAGGTCAGTGAACATTCAATAAATAAAAACCCCAAGACATATACATATAGTTCATAATATAAGTGTTGCATTGTTGTTGTCAGTAAGAGATATTTTTGTCTTAAAATACCCCAGACCTGAAACAAATATTGAGTTTGATTTCTATAAAACTGTGGTAATTTGCTTGACTATAGAAACAAAGTATCATTGATTGTGTTTATTTAGGTAGTAGAAAGTAATTTTCTCTCAGACAGATCATATTTATCAAAGGTATATACTTTCACAAAATTTAAGGCCAAAGTATCATGAATACTAACCACGATGTAAGAGGAACAGACACAAATTTGTGGTTCACAAACAGTATTTTAATTAAGCCTAATAAAAATGGCAAGCTTATTACCATTTTCACCCTGCTAATGGAATAACTTTACACGTTAACCGCCATGGTTGGTCAAAATGACCGGTAGGCCATCTACCCACATTGGAGCCATGGGGGGTCAAAATGACCGGCACAACAGTATTTGTAATCAAATGGGAGTAAATACAGTCATATAAACATACATATATATAAACATTATAAAATTTAAGTTGGTGATGAACATGTTAATAACATATGTGCCAAATGATCACACTCCACAGTCATGACCCAAAAAGAACAGGGCAGTAACATAGACATATCTTACACACACTCATGCTAGTGGCAGTACTTCCATAGAAGCCCAAAACTGTTATACATTAATTGTGTAATATCTAGTCTATAATTGTTTATTTTGGGGTCAGGATATTCTCATTTATATGTCATTTCGCTTTTGTTAAATAAAGATTAAAAGCTTAAAGATTGTTATTCGGAATTTTGTAAGGCAAACTGGGCTTTTGGGCTTCAATGGAAGTACCGCCACTTACTCATGCCAGTATCATTAGAAATGCATATCTACACCCAGGTCTCACCACATGTGTTGTAAGCCCCACATAATAGGAGGCAAGCCCATTGCCATTTTATAATTTCAATTGCTCAACTAGCTATGTCACATTAATTTTGTTAATTGGCGCCAGACAGTAGCGTGCGGTTACATTGTTAATTAATTTATTAGAAGTGGTGTCAGTGCCCCATGCCACCTGGAATAAATAAGCGTAATTAAATTGTAACATATTATGTGCTTCCTTTGTCGCCAATAAGGCAAGTAGAGGGTCCAGTAAAAGTTGTCAATCATGACTGTATGATTAAGTCTTTTTGCCAGTTTTAAACCTGTCTTTTGTAAAAACTGCTTACAAATAAAAAAAATCGGAATGCATTGTTCTACACAAGGTAGCTAGTAAGCTAGCATATAGGAATGTATGCAAATTACATACAAACATTATACTCAATACCAGACCTGTAAACCATAAAATAAGAGAGGTATGAGAGTCATGAGGTTTTGCTTCAAATGATTTGCGTTAAACTCTGTGTAATGCAGTCTATTCGTTGTTGGCCTATGAAATTAAAACTGTGAGTTGATTTCCTTCAAGACAAATGTTTCAGAAATGCAAAAAGTATTAAGAACACATGACTTGTATTATATTGTATTTTATGTCGCAATTTGAAGAGTGTAGAGTGTATTTATTTATAACTTTTTTCCATATGGTCATTACAGGGATGCAAGAAGATGTCTCCGGTATTTAGCGTTTTGGGGCAAATACAACAGCTTCGCTTTTATTGGAGATTCGAGACTGGAGCAATTGTACGAGTATTTTATAGGTAAGTTACATACATATAAAAGGCGGGATGGCCTCAATGTTTTGGCGTGCGGTCAAATCAAAGTTCAACGAGATTTAAAATTAGAAGAGGCTTACTCTTTAAGAAATACTCTATGCTCAAAAACAAATTATCGATTAATTTTTATTTAGACTAACTCGTAACAATCGTAGATGTGGCTTGTGTCCTTTATTGACCTGGTTATCAGATTTATTACTCACTGATAAAACACATTTTAGGAAGTAGTTATGGCCTCGAGGTTAAGGCGCGCGGTCAAGAATCTCGACGGTCGCGAGTTCAAACCCCAGGCACACTTTCATTAGTATTTTTTTTTATTACAGGTGTACTAAAGACTAGATTGGACATGGACACATCCTACTCCACTATAGACCATCACATGCCTAACTACACATATGTGGACAATAAGCTCAGACTATCTGTCACATTCATATGGAGTGAAGATGTGTCTAAGACAATGGTTGAGCAGTTCAGAACTTGGTAAGTTCCCATACCTCCAATTCCTCATGTCTTCGGCTTATCTTCCTTACAGGTAGTGCTAGAGATGGCAAACTTTGCATACATATTTATTTTCTATCCTAATATTTGAATGGCTTGTAGAAATTTTGTTAGCAGACTTGTGTTTTTGGTGGTTAAAGCTCTAGACTGTTTGTGTTAGACAGATTATATTTTTAGCTGTAAATCTTAGAAATCTAGGACCGATCCGCAAGGAAAGAACAGGCATCCCATAGACGAAAACAGTAGTAAACGCAATGTCTTTTATATTCCAACTAGTTTCCTTAGTAACTTGTTCTTTCTTTGGTAGAAACCTACGAGTAGATTTAAATAAATTTAATTGCAATGAATAAATATATTGTTAGCTTTAGCAACACTAAACCTGATAGTCAGTGCATTGAAGTCTAAATAGAGTGTTAATTGAAATTATACTCAAAACAGTCATGTTCCAACACTAAAATACAACTCTTTTACCACGATTAACTGAAAATTATGCAAGTCTTTTTTTACTCAGCTCAGAACTAATTAATATACACAAACAATTTTTACATACACAAAGTTTTTCCAACATGCTAACTAATTTTACAAATTCAAAACACACCATTTCAAATAGAGTTATGTCCACAAGTTTCTAATGTCACCTAATTTATCTCTTTTTGTTGGTTTCAGGCAGCGATCCGACCAGCCCCCATCATTAATTGTCGCCTCCACCGGCCTACAGTTACTGCGCACTCGTAACACTACGGATCTCGTCCTGGAAGAATACAAGCGGAATCTTACCAGGCTGGTGCAGGCCATAGACTCCCTGGTAGCCAGGAACACTCATGTCCTGTGGAAACTGATGGAACCTGTGGACAATGCTGATGAGAACTACAAGAGGATCAATAATGCTGATATTGATGCTTATAACAGGGCTGCTGTTGAGGTAATTACTTTAACACTGTAGAATTAGTATCTTAAATCATATTTTGTTTTGATGTGAATTCCTTTTAAGAGAAACATCCTTAACTTTGACTTGACTTGACAGTCGTGATGGCCTCGAGGTTTAGGCACGCGGTCGAGAATTTCGACGGTCGCGGGTTCAAACCCCAGGCACACACCTCTGACTTTTCGAAATTATGTGTGTTCACAAATAATTATCACGTACTTTAATGGTGTAGGAAAACATCGTGAGGAAACCTGCACATCTAAAAGTTCTTGGGAATTTCTTAGGTGAATTCGCCAACCCGCACTAGGCGGTGGCCTAAGTGGTGGACTAAGTGGTAAACCCTGTCAGTTGTAGAGGAGGCCAGTGCCCAGCAGTGAGTGTATATGGGCTGATGATGAATTTTGACTTTGACTATGACTCTGACATTGACTCTGACTCTGACTTTGACTTTGACGTTGACTCTGACTTTGTTGTCGTAGATCCTGAGCCACAGCGCGGCCCGTATGTGGCAGTCGGCGCGGCTGGTGTGGGGCGGCGCGCTGGGCGCGATGGGCGCGGGCGTGGCGCGGCGGCACTGCGCGCAGATCCTGCTCAACATGTTCTGCAACGACCACATGAACTTCAACGACGGCTCGTGCTGCGCCCAGCCCGAGCCCCACACGCCGCTGCAGCTCCTCACCTTCGCGCTCTTTCTGCTGTGGTGAGTGGCATGTGTGTTTCATTGGTAAAAATAATGGAAAAGGAGAGTTACAAATATAGATCTGATGCAATGGTCAAGCATCTTGAGTACATGTAAATGGATATCGATAAATTTTATACATTGTATAATCTAATTTTATTTCATTTTTTATGAGTATCCTCTTTGTTAATATCATTTTTGCACTGACGGATTAACTATACCCAAAAGTAAGCTATACATAATACAAAATAATCAAGGTCACGATGATATAGTTGACGAAAATGAAATAGTCTTATAAAGAAAGAGTCTCAAAGGAGAATTTGTGTGGGTCTAGCGCAGTGGTGGGCGCGGCGCGGTGGGCGTGGGCGTGGTGGCAGTCGGTGCAGCACCGCCTGTGCGGCTACGTGGCCGTCTCACAAGTCTCCCAGCCCTCGCAGATGGGCCACATATCCCAGATGTCTCAGTCCAGCTCTGTAGCTCCCCCTTCAGCACTATTGGCTCTTGCCAAGCTCGGCATGCTCATGGCCTACTTCTACTTATGCGATAGAACTAACTTCTTCATGAAGGAGAACAAATACTACTCGGAGTGGAGCTTCTGGTTGCCAGTGGGCTATGTCTTCGCCCTGGGGCTGTTCTTCACAGATGACTCCAGGTCTAACAGGTATGTTAAGACAGGTTTTAAATTGCAATAATAATAATTAATAATAGTGCCATCTGGCAGTAAATACAGCAACTACAACCGTGTAGTCTGTTCAAAAATGTAATGCATTTCTTTCAAATGTTGTCATTAACATTCTATTGTTAAATAATTTATACCATTCTGTTGTTAGCATTTTATTCTTTTCGAATATTTATGAGACCTGGAATATTTCAAATAATATATAGATCCATCATATTTCAAAGGTATCCCACCTTTTGATCAATATTTATTTATTTATTCTAGAGTCCTTCATCGCGACCAGACAGACGAATGGAAGGGCTGGATGCAGCTAGTGATCCTGGTGTACCAGGTCACAGGAGCCAGTAAGGTCCTCCCCATCTACATGTTAGTGCGGGCCCTCGTCTCCGCCTACCTCTTCCTCACCGGTTTCGGCCACTTTTACTACACGTGGAAGACTGGAGATACAGGCCTGGTCAGATACTTTCGAGTGATCTTCAGGCTGAACTTCCTGACTGTTGTCCTGTGCCTCACCATGAATAGGCCGTACCAGTTCTACAGTTTCATACCTTTGGTGTCGTTTTGGTATACTTTGGTAAGTTTAGTTATAGTATTTTAGTTAATTTAGGATTGTCGTAGAGGGGAGAAAGAGAGATAGAAGTAGTGATATAGGCTTTCTATTGAAGAAGAAATGGAAAACTTTTGAGAGTTAGAGACAAATTCAGCTATAATTACAGTTCCAAATATGTTTTTTTTTGTAAAATTTAGGTAAAGGTTATAAGCTTATGAGGAACTGTAAATAGGAGAAAAACTGTGAAAAGAGAGGCCGGGATCGACAGATCTATGTACTTTTGTCTGATTTTTTGTCAGACCAATAATTTTGATGCCCACTAAAACATATCTTAGTGTGGATAGTTGTAGTACGTGAATGGTGTAACATTGTAACATTTTTTCAAATTTTAGTGACCTCATTTTGAAGTTGGCAACCCCAACTCAAATACTTCTACACCAACAGATGTTCGCGATCTTCGCCCTGCCCCCGCACATCAGCCCCTCGTCCTCGCACACGGTGGAGTCCAAGCCGTACCAGTACGTGTACATCGCGGTGAAGGTGATAGGGTTGCTGGCCATAGTCACCGTGCTGTACATGAGCGAAGTGTTCTTCCAGAAGATATTCGTGACGAGGCCGTGGAAGGCGTTGTTCGTCAACTCTGATGACGATATACATCAGTGGTGGCTGCAGTGGAAGCAGGATCGGTGAGTTTTGTCCTACGCCGGTGTACTGACAGAAAATGGGGACAGTTTGACATTAAAAGTGTTGGGCTGATAAATATGAAGGGAAGGCAATTCTTTGTTTCCAACTCCTGTTGTTCTGAATAATTTCGTTGCGGATTGAAATCTAGGATCATTTAAATGTGCCGAGCTACAAAAATGGTTTTAAAAAATTGCTTATAATTGATTTTTAAATAGGCTGGCTAATGAGTGTATCACGTGACAACTGGTTTCCGTTTTACTAGGTGAAATGTTGTCACTTTGCGTTGCCAGTCTAAAAATAATTCATTATTTTGTAACTATCGATATAGTCAATTAATATCAGAATAATACTCTTTCCAGATACTCAATCGCGTACGGCATAATATTCGCCCTAGCATACCTCCTGGCCCAGCGTTACAACTTGCTAGACGACAACAACCACAGCAACCTGTTCACGCCAGGCATATCTCTTTCGGCAACCCTACTAGCTTTCATAGGAATCGGCAGCTACGTCACATTCACGTTCTTCTGCACCAACATCTTCGACTGCAACGAGATACACAGCTATGTCGCGTTTCTACCCATAGTCAGTTACATAATATTGAGAAATGTCTCCGGGGTACTGAGAATGCGTCACTCCAGCATGTTCGCTTGGTTTGGGACAATTACTCTGGAACTATTCGCAAGTCAGTCCCATATTTGGCTAGCAGCTGACACTCATGGTGTCCTAGTCTTAGTACCAGGGGCACCCATACTGAATCTCATTCTGACGTCATATATTTTTGTATGCACAGCCCATGAGCTGCATAAATTGACGACGATAATACTACCGTATGCTGTTCCGGATGATTGGAGACTAGTTTTAAGGAATTTCGCAATATTCCTAGCGATTTTAGTACCTATAGGTATACATGATGGGATGTTTTAGTACTACCCTACGAGTGAGAATGAAAATAGTATGAATATTTTAATATGTTGAGGTAGTATTCACGCATAATATGGAGTGATTAATAATTTTGTGAAGTACATGTTTTTTTTTGTCGCACTGCATATATTATGTATGTATATAATTTGTATTATAGATATTTGCTTAGAATATTATTTTGTTTAAGTTGCAGCAAAATTTCTAGTCTGGTTCTTGGAGCTGTGAAACAGAATGAAATTAGAATCTGAATTATGTATTTTTTTTATTAGCAGAAGTAATAGTTACTCTAGTAACACATCTCATATTTTATTTATTCCACCTGTTAAAATTTAGTATTAATATGCCGGATTTTTTTCTCTATAAATGATAAAGTTTTAAGAACAAATGAATAAAAACGAACATGCACGAGTTGTGAATATTATTATCTATAATTTATAGATAATTATTTGTTTATTGTAATAGGTTAAAAGAATGCTAAAGACTCTGACTTCGAAGATATTTGTAAAGGTTTAAATTTAATTGTCTGTCGGTTATTTGAAAATAACCAGTACAAAAGGTAAAAAAAAACAAACAAAAACATTTTTGGTAATTTTTACAAACAAAAACACTCGCAAATGAAATAAAATTCTTACACTATTATTACAATCTCACAATCGATTCTTTTGACCTTACAATGAATTATAAGATCTCAAAATAGTCAGAAACAAATGTAAGAGCAATATTTGTGATATGCATAAATTATTTATTTTCATATTTTAAAAATTATTATTTGGAGATCTGCTAAAAAATATGCATAATATATTAATAATAACGTCAATAATTACTTTGGTTGTTAAAAATGGTCCAATTTTTAAGCTTTTTTTCGCGTTACTTACACAATCTAAAACATAAATTGAAGATATAAGAGTTATAAATAACATCATATAAAAAAAAAAAACCGATAACATAATTTTAAAGATAGTTTAGTATGAGAATTTATTCCTATATGTTATGCAAAAAACATTAAATTTTGATTGAGACTGGATGAAAATGAAAGATCATCTTTTAATATATTCTTTTTTAATCGCAATGATTAAGCAATATGTTAAAAAAGCAATGCGCTTTGATGTTTTTTTTTATATCTAGCAACTTAATATTATCCTAATATATAAGCACGTTACGACAGTGAGATCAGTACAATTATTCTGTTGGATATTTGTGATCGAAATTATTTAGTTTATAATGTTTGACGGATTTATGATGTCGATGGTTTCATAATAAAAAGGCTTAAAATGAGATTGAGATGCTTTGGTCAACCATAGATAATAGAATTAATGACATTTGTTGGGTAAGAATGGCGGGAAAATTAGTAATGGTAATATTAAAAAATACCAATCTTAGAGGTTATGAAAATATTAAATTTAGCGACTCAAAATACATGTAGTATTGTTAGTATAATAATTATTAGGTACTTAACAGTGAAATTCTTAACATAAATCCGTAAAATATTTTTATAATTATTAAAACCTCGTGATAGTAACAAGTACCAACGTATTTTTGGCACATTTTGTTTGTAAATTTTGCACTGTGATTTGTATAAAATTAAGACCAATGTGTATATTCTTTGCTGTAAATTGTGTAAATAAAATGATTGGCTATTGATGATTATGCTTTTACAATATAACATTTTTGAGTTGATCATTATTCTGCCAACTGCCCTCTAGTAATCCTTACTTCCTCTATCCTTACACGGGAGCAGTAAAATGAAAATATTTACATATATAATATATTATATGCTTATCCCACGGGAATCTTACAAATTCCCGGGATAAAATTTAATCTATGTTACTTCATAGGATTTCATTTATCTCTGTACAAAAATTCATTCATATCGGTCAAACGGTTTAGGCGAATTATATCCATTCCCACGGGAATACTACATTTTCCGGGATAAAAAGTATCCTATGTTACTTCTGTGGGTTCCATCTATCGGCATACCAAAAATCATCGCAATCGGTTTAGTAGTTTTTGAGTTTAAGCGTAACAAACATCCAAAAATACAAACCATTCCTCTTTATTATAATAGTATAGCTTATACGTCCCACTGCTGGGCACGGGCCTCCCCTACAACTGAGAGGGCTTAACGGCGAAGGAAAACTTCGTGAGGAAACCTACACACCTAAAAAGTTCTTAGGTATTTCTTAGGTGTGTAGTCCGTCAACCCGCACTAGGTCAACATGGTGGACTAAGGCATAAACTTTATCAGTTGCAAAATGAAAAAGACTCATCTAATAATTACCATGAATTTTTGAAGTTATACTTCTTTAGGCGCGTTATGAAAAATGATGAGAGTGAAATTTTAAGATGCGCGCGCATCTGTGACACAAAATTAACAGTATGAAGTTGTCTGCTTAACCGCTCATTAAGTCTCGAAAAAAAATGTAAGTGTCAAATGGATCAGGAAGGTTTTAATATGTTTCAGATCAAGTATATTTCAAAAAAGTTTATGTTTTAGATTTTTAAAATGTAGAATAGTGAGAGTAATAAATTAAATCTAAAATTGAAAATAAGAAAATGTCAATTATGTTCTACGCAACTACCAGGACATCATAAATCAGCAAGGACAAAGTACTAGCATTAAAAACTGTATACTCGTATAATCCATTCGAAATTTAAACCACGATGAATTAAAAACAAAACTTATTAATGATAGCATTTCACCTCTCTAGCTTTCTGAATGCCTAGTACCATTAAGGGTTTTACGAAAAAAACGGCTAGTTTTTTGTTAATAAAAAAACAATAAATAAAGTTATTGAAAATCCCGATCGACATTCTCAAGATAATGTTAATGTTCACATCTGGTAAAAATTTCAAGTAAAAAAAATGAAAATTGTTCGAGTGATGCTGCGTGCCATTTTGAAAAACCGTGTTTCGAGAAAAACGCGTTTAAAGTTTTACGACTAGTTTTTTATGGGAAAAAATTAAAAAAAGGAGGTAAAAAAAATTTGTACCGTTAGACTGCAATTCCAGCACCATACATTTGTCCTTCGATGGCCAAATTTTTGTCTTCTTCGTCTTTCCTGGTCGATTTTTGGAGCGCGCGCGCACTTTTTGCCGCGTCGCTCAGAGATGCCTCGGCGTGCGTGATGCGTTTGGCGTCGGCTTCGGTGCAGAAATTATATAATTGGGCACCAATTTCCACCTCCAACATCTTGAATATTTGCAAGACTTTGGTAAGGCCGCCATTGAATGTGCAAACAGCGATATCCGTCGCGATATCCAGTACAGTTTTTCCGCTTGAGGATGATTTGGGGGCCAAACTCCAAACGGTAGCGTTGAAGCTTTCGTTATTGTTTTGAGTATAGGCCCCCAAGCAACGCTCCAGCAAGTCGTCCTGGCTCAATTCCACGTAGATGGGTTTAATGGCTTGATAAACCTCCTCACTCATTGGCTGATTGTGATGATACGCATCCAAGGCATTTTCCGCTTCCTCCTCCTGATCGACGCCGCGTTGGATACGCGGTTTTCGTACCTTTTTTTCCAAGATACACTCGATCACCCATTTCAACTAACGCGTTCGTAAATTTTACAGTGAAATCGTAAAAAAAAACCACGGAAAACACGCAAAAATCGTCACTTATGAAGAATAAATCGCTCTTTACTGTGCGCTTGCTGCAGCTAAACTATTAACTAACGAAATTTTTCTTCATAATGCTCAAAAGGCTCGAAAGGACACGTGGAACAACAATACAGGCGGTTGGGAGCAATAGGGGGGGCCTATTGTGCCGTCCCTTTTCACCGGTATGTTTGCCGCAGGTAGTCGTTTCGGAGCAAGTTTTGACGCGCTTGGCGGCGACCTCTATTTCCTACGGAAAAAAAATTGTTCTCGCACGGGACCTATTTTTTAAGCCAATAAAAAAAATATCGATTTTTCAAAAAATTTACAGTGGCATTACCCCTTAAGGAATAATTACCATTGACCGGAAACGACACAAATGCAGATTAAATTACCACAGAAACCATTCTGTTCACCTTACACCCCCCCCCCCCCTCCGCCCCTAGCCCGAGACACCCCCCTCCCCCCAAGACACCATACTCCAATAGCAATCACTCTGCTCTGTCATTCACTCCCTATAGCAAGAATCCTACCCCCCCCCCCCACCCACCATTGAATTTTTATTACAGGAATCAACTCTCCACGAGACCTCCCCCCCCTCCCCCCTCAGAAATTCTACCTCCCCCCCCCTCTGTCTAACTCCCTCAATTTTAATCGTTGGATACCCGAGTTTGGTATCATTGGAACCGGCGTGACGTAAGCTATCGATTGGCCATTTGGAATCGGGAATTTCGTTCATCCTAATTTTAAGATTAAGTAAATAAAAAGTGTGTGTGTACTTATGTACACGCGTTACAAGTTATACCACACGACTGAAATAAAACTTATAAATACGCCCAACAGTCACATACATAGTTCTTAGTTTACACAACATTTATTACATTTCTGAACGCACTCGTAATTTACATACATTTAATTGGGCGCATTTATAAGTTTTACTTCAGTCGTGTGGTATAACTTCTAACGCGTGTAAATAAGTACACACACACTTTTTTTTTTGTTTGTTTGTGTCTGTACGCTTACAAAATATATATACCCCCAAAAGAATAAGACCGGTTGATGAATGGACAAAAAGGTTAGTATATAGGCGACAATAAGAATTCCTAAATATTTTAGAAGGATAATTATATAAAATAATACAAAATATAAACAAGCAAAATTTATTTACCATATTTTTACATTGTGAATAAGACGTTTAATGAATATACATCTTAACATACTGCCGTATAGTGTAAAACATATTTACAACGCTTAACAATAACTCACGTTCAATTGCTCTCATTGACAACCAAACAAAATAACAATTTGGCGGCAGGAATTTCAGGGCAAATATCCCGATTACGTGAAAATTAAATCTAGAGGTGCTAATGGATTTCGTAGTTTCCAAATTCTCATTAATTATTAAGGGATAGCGTGTAGGATTTGAAAGCGTAGGTTTAAATAGTAATTCAGTTGATTAGGACGCGATGGATTTCGGATGTTTTAAATTGTGGCAAATAGTCCCGCCGCCATGCAAAATGACCGTTACATCTCATTCAAAACTCTTTTGTGTAGAAATAAGTCAATAACAGGCCGCCATATTGGATTATGATTTCTCTAATGAAAAGCGAGTTAAATATAAAAAGTAATAACTAATAGCTTTTTATAAGATATAATAGAGTATATTCGCATTTTCATACCTATTCATTTATAGAAATTAAGAGCAATAAGCATTGATACAAAAATAGTAATTAAAAAATGTTTAGCCACGCAAAAGTTAAAGTTTGCAGATATATTTGTTGAAACAATTTCAAGAAATGTTCTAACGTTTTGCCGTGTAAAAACAGTCGTTTAAATAACGTTGTTTATAATTGGAATAATATCATTTCCATATTATACAAGGCCATGATTATTGAAAATTTCTAGACAATTGAGCATTGAATACAAGTCAATATTATCTGGATTGAATTGTGCTCCTACGTGTATACTTGCCTAGGGACCAAAACTGTCTAGTATTTCTACAGTGATGCATCTACAAGCAAAATTTCATAAAATTCCAGATTTTACTCCTGCATATGCCAGAAAGTTAGAAGATTTTAAACAATATTTATTTTACATAAAAACAACACAATTTATTTGGATATACTTTAGGTTATATTTTAGGCACTCGCATCTTGTATTTTAATTTTAATATTTAAGCTGTAATGGCGTCAGTAAATATGATCTTATAATTTATAATTGCGAGTTACTTACTAAACATTCTATTTGGGAAATAGTCATATCACTTTAAATACTTAATTCAAATGCATTTAAGTGTTGTTTCTCTTTGTGTCTGATCTTTATACTGCTGTTTTCAAGTGCAATTGTTAAAGATTATTGCAAACTCAACTGCAAAAGATGGTATTCTATGTTCTTTCATTCCAGATATGGCGCTCGTTTCGTGCGTGTGTCATTAAAAAAAAGACATTTTCACATACTACAACACTGAAGTATCAAATGTGTAAAACTTGACACACATTTACCATACTTCTTCTCAACTCTTATTACAACGTATTGCTTACAACAATTAGGTGCTCTCACGATGCTTCTAATTTACAAATCAAGTCATCTATCCACAGAGACATATCAACGGGTATCCGGATCGCCTACAATACTAATTTTGTAATATTGCCATCTGAAAAAACTGCGATCCTCACGAAAAAGGAACACTTGAATTTAATTATCACTTCCAAAGAACGCAGTTACTAATTCTTCGATGGCTAAATATGATATCATAAACTAGTTACATAAATGGACTAATCTTGTAAATGGTTATTACTGTAATAATGGCTTCTTACGTCGTTTAGAAAATAAATTGGAAAATAATTATCACAAACAAATAGAATACACATATAAATTCGTACAATGATAACTGTTCTATATTAAAATATTGATTTCACACACAGCTTCTTGTTAGTATTAAGTTAGCTATTCTGTAAGGTAATTTATAAAAAAATTAACGGCAGATTTTTTAAAACAATTAAGAATTCATCGACCTTCAAAATAATAGCAAGGTTTAAAATATATTTATTTACCTACATAATATCTTTATTTTATTTATACTTTTTATTGAATTTTGTTTTATAAAAAGGTTGCAACAATTAAAAATACTATCCGGAATATGCCATATTTGTATGCTGTTTAATTTTTTTCTGTAAAATAACCCACAGGTGTTGGTTCCACCTCATGCAACAATTATCATTGTACAAGTTTGACATTTGAAGGCACAGAAACAGTTAGATGTTAAAGAATATAATTATTAAAACCATTATTGCTGTCAGTTAATAAAAATTATGCCTCTCTTTAACAACCTAGTTCAGTTTTTCGTTAGGCGACGAACGTATTTTACGTAGTAAATCGTTTGTTACTTCAACTTTTTAAGGTTTTACTTCTACCCTATCTGAGGCTTCAGCTATAGGTTTAAAAAAAAAAAAGTCAGCATTTAAAATAAAAAATAGTCACAAAACAAAGATAGTATCCAACATCGATCGAGCAAAAAACGAATAACATTAAGAGTTAAGTTTTAGAAAATCAGTCTCAACGAACAGGCCATTATTTTTTAGTAATTTTAAAGTTATACTATTTAATGTCGCGTTACACAAGCTGGGATTACGAATACGCGAAGTTGGGTTTTCTAAAGTGTTCAATCCTAAAACAATTTACTGCAAGTTGATGATGAAACAACGAAAAAATTGGGAACTATGAAACAAAGTCGTAGGCATCTTATGAAACTGGACTTTCCACAAGACGTCCAATGAACGGAAGATCTAACATTATTGTACATCCATTTGAAACAAAGGTTACGTCTATACATTTATACAAGAAGCATTATAACATAGCAAAAGAAGTGAACATCGACCGAAATTAAACATAGCTTTAGTGCACACAGAGTTAAACATCAGTCTTTGAACAGTCGAATCACATAAAATTATTGCTGGAACTGTATCTAACGACATTAAGCCTCTAACTCTAAATATAATGGTATAACTTACTGTATAGGTAAATTAAAGTGTGATTTGAATTTAGGTAACAAATTTCTAATTTATACCCTAAAAATATTTTGGGAGGAAGAGGACAGACAGATTAATAGGAAATTTTGAAATAGGAGACGTGGATTTTTCTTGAATTGGTATTAACTTAAATTCTTATGACAATTTTATTTAAATAAATGTATTTAAAAGAAAATGTGTAAAAAATATTTATGCACATTTATACTCGTACATCTCAATTCCAGAAGATGTCCATCAGAATCATCTTGTTTCGGACTAAGTTTCATAAAAAATGTTTTCCTGCTTAGAAAGAAGGTAAGAGAGAAATACTTCTGTATTATGTATGAAGAATATTTACACGAAATAATTTTTAAATCATTGATGAATTAAGTTAATACCTTCAAGTCAACATTCCACTTCATAAATAAGTGAAGGATTAATAGATTTAATATTTCACTTTACACGCAAGGTTATATTAAGTTTATATTGCATTAATCTAATCTATTGGTGCGTCAGTTACAAGTAATAAATAAGTTTACGTAAGTCAGGTAAATATTCTTAATTATATGAGTGCTTATATCCACAAATATAAGTTGTATAATATAATTGTGCATTTGGTATACCGACTTTATTGGGCCGCCATTAATATTTTTATCGAACTCTTACATAATATAAAATTTACAAGTGTTATGTAGTTAATACGATGAAAGAAAAATTCTCTCGTTTTCAATTATTTACGTTATTAAATAATTTACCATATATTTACAAAATAGCAAAAAGTGCGCAAAAAACGATTTCACAAAATATGCATTTGAGCAATACGATTAATATATTTACAAAAAGCGTTATTTCGGCTAGATAGTATCAACGTGAACGCAACTACAATTAACAGGAAGCGAAATTAGGCGAAACATGGGAAGGAAAAACCGCTAGAAATGAAACCAATGGGATGTTAGTTAGTATGACGAGTGGCTACATTAATCACATACATGCTTAACATTACTTATATTAAAATATATAAGTCTACAAAATTTCTACAAACAAGTAGGTTATTGCTATCGAGGAAATTATTTACAACAAGCGTCCTTTATTAGCCTGAGACATCAAAATTGAAATGAAGGAAATAATAATGAATTCGTTTACATTAAATACATACCTAATCAACATATTAAAGTTACTTCAAAACTATACCATTTCTACTGTTTCGTGTTACTTAGTATATATCACATTAGATTAGAATCTTGTATACTTGTGTCAATTTGACAGCTGTCAACATCCAGGCCTTTCGAAGAATGAATAATATTTTAACATGACCATGACCATTTAGGGCATAATACATATATCCATTTCTCCGATTTTATTTAGGATATTTGACTATATAAAAATGCCTATAACACCTTGAAGTTGATTTCAATCAGAATTGTCTTGTCCCGCGGCAATGTTTAAAGTTCTTGTTTCGTCACTTATTAACGATTTGTCGTAGCGTCTTTGTCTAGTTATTTTGGGCCGTACTGTACTGAGCAGAGGGGCTGATATCGCGTGGCTGGGCAGGCGATTTAAGTCTTTCCTGCCCTGGAGGAGCGGCGAGGTGACGCTTGAGGACTCGTCTCCCTCGTCATCAGACAACGCTGGATAGCTTTCTTTCATTTTCAAGCTGCGTTCTAGACGACGAAGGAATCTGGTGGGAAAAAATAAAGATTTAAAAGTGTTGGCTAATCGTGAATGTAGAAGTATAACTTTATGAATACGATATTCCCCTCTGTGTTCTTGTTTTGTTAATTTTCTCCGTGTGTACAACAAAGAGTAAAAAAATATATGTCAAAAATAATTTAGTGTTTACTTTTTAGTTGAAAATATATAAGCAATTTTCCGAATACCGGATGTTATAAGAGAATTTAAAAAAACTTAAAATACTGGGGCACGAAGGAAATATCATTACCCACCGTATTTGATTGCTAATTGTCCTCAGCTTGTTGACTTTAGCTGGTTTCCTGGAGTCTTCAGTGAGGTCTAAGCTTGACGATATTTTCGATGACGTGTCCTGCGAACCAAGGGATATGTGGAATCAAACGTTTTCTTTTGATAGAACACAAACAATATAAAAACATGCTTCTAATTATGTTACGATGGTGGCGAGGACACAAGATGTGCTTTATATTAAACAGTCTACGCATTCCTTTAAGCCCAAGGCACTGAGGCGAGGATAAAACTCAGTAGAAAATTAATATTTTATGTATTCTCGATTATATATATTTTTCTTGAAATAATAAAGAAACAATCGTCCTTGGTTACAGGGCTGGGCAAAATACATGCTTTGCTTTAATTGAAATACAAATTACAAAATACTGTATTGCAAGTAATTAAAATACGAAATACAGTATTTTAGCTATTTTTAATTGAAATACAAAATACAAATAATGCATATTTATTTGTTTTGGAATAGTTTTTTTTAAGGCGGTTTTTGTTTTGTTATTGCAGGTCCTGATGAGCACAAACTTAATGGCCAATATTATAAAATACTGTAAATTTCGAGGCCTAATCTAAAACTGAGATAATATAAAAAAAAACTGTAGGGCTGGCTACCATCATTGCACTCTCGCCTCGCAATCACACTCATGATCGCTAAATGAAGGCTAAATGTATTTTAATAAATGTATTTTGAAGCCTCGAGTATTTGAAATACTAATTACAAAATACTTCGGCTTCACGTATTTGAAATACAAATTACATTTTAAGAAAGTAATTGAAATACAAATACAAAATACGTATTTCAATTACAAGTAATTCAAATACTGCCCAACCCTGCTTGGTTAGTCGTTGAACCATTAATGGACATTGAAATTATTTTTAAGAATTTCTTTTTCACCATAAAAAGGTGATCCATTTTACAAGTTCCAGCTTATTTTTGTGCATTTTTGTTTTATATGTTTTATCCACATCATTGCGCAGGCTTTAACATCCACTAAACATGATGGACGATGTACATCTAAACGATTTGAACAATATAAATTTATATCAACAATATTTTTAATTCGATAATATATTCGTACCTACGTAACTGCATACAATCAAAACCAATATTTACACATTATACAGGGTTACCTTTCAATATTAAAAAATGCCTCAACTATTTTTTTCCCTTAAAAATATGAAAGGCTACAAATGTATTTTCTTTGCAAAACAAATAAAAAAGTTAATGGCCACGATTGACTTTTTAATATTCGTATCCGTTATACGCAAAGGAACAAAAATCGAAATTCCCCGAAAGAATATTTTTGTATAAATAAATATTGTTATGTAGGCACGTTAGGTTGGTGAAAGATAACCCTGTATACAATATTGTACGAGTAGGCAATTTCGGACACGTACAATCACCTCAGAACTACGGCATTTTTGTCTCCTGAGCGGTTTTCTCAACCGCGTCGGCTCACATTGCTGAAAATAATCCAACAAGCTACAACCTAACCGTGACAATTGACAACCAACTGTGACGAGCGAAAATTAGAAGTGTTAAAAATAATTTTCATTACGGGGTTGTGCTGAGATCAAAATCAGTGAGATCAAAAAGTACAATGTGCATTAACAGACAACATTGAGCATTTGAAAAATGTCTATTGATATTTAAAAAAATATGTTATTAATATCGTGCAATACAATTAATTTAAATATCTGAATATTAGATTAAAAGTTTTATTTTGAAACAGTAATAATAGGCAAAAAACAATTTATATCCTGGCAACATTAAATTAATTCATAACGATTTCACCTTCATACTTTATAAAGTGAGGAAATTTCTTCTTGTATTTGGAGTAAAGATTTCTCACAACTTTTTATACAGCACGGTACTTGATGTTCAGTACTATGCTTTTTAAGCAGAGTTTAAAATGGAAAGAGACTGCACAGATATAGCTATCTGGGTCTTTTTTGGTAGTTTTCAGGTAAGTTGGATTCTGGTATGGATCAGGTGCTAATTTATGAAGAGATTCACCTGTAGTTCTACGTCTGGATGTCTAAGTTCCCTGGCCGAAGCCACGGACGCTACAGACGCATTGGAGACAGAGTCTTCTGAAGAAGATGAGGATGGCGGCGCGGGTGCCTGCGACCTTGACCGACGTCGCCCACCTTTCCTGCAACGACCTGACGCGTCGCGACTGCCGGGCACCTGCAGATTGTAGAGAGAAGATTTTTTTATTTAATTAAATTTTTACATAAGTGAATTTATCTGTTTATATATTTCATCATCATCAGCAACCTTTGTTACGTCCACTGCTGGACATAGGCCTCTCTTATGTCACGCCACTGGGCTCAATTTTCGGCCCTCCTCATCCAACCGCTGCCAGTCACCTTGCGAATATCGGCACCCCACCCAATTTTTATCTATTTATTTTATGTTTATTATTATAACTATGTTCTATAGGTTTGAGTAGATCTTTGGATAGTTGAAAATCGACAATTAGAAACAATAGATAACGCTGCAGGGTAAAAGAAACATATATTGCTTAATTACCACATTGTTTCCACGTGAAAGCATCAAACTTTTTCACAAAGTTGTACTTACTTCCAATAAATTGTGCATAGAATGAGGCATGTGCGGCAGGGTCGACTTGGTGTTGCCGGTCACCTCGTGTGACGCCGTCCTCGTGGTCCGCCGGTCTCTCCGCCGCCCACTCTTCTTCTGTGAACTGCTTCCTGACTTACAACTACTACTGCCCTTCACACATTCAGAACTAGGGAAATCGTACAATCCATCAGAGTCAGTAAACGGCAACTGCCGCCCGTAAAACTGCGGAGAAAACCGACCTAACCCAGTTTTGTCACTTAACGGACTTTCACTCCGCGAACTCACGGGGCTCAGAGGTCTACTTCCCTCTGACAATAAGGTGGGAGGTCGCAAACACACTTTTTCGTCCAACCCCCGTTCTACACTAATACACTTCACTATTGAACACTTTGTCACACCTATGGGGGAGCACAGAGTCGTTTGCGGCACTTCTAACGTCTCTTTTAAGGCAACTAGTTCCATTTCCTTAGCACTCGTAGGCACGTCGTCGACTCTTTCGTCTGTTCCGATGCCCTCGTCGTTAGATTCTAGCAGAGGGTCGTCGGATAAAGTCTCTGAGTCTGACCTTCCTCTTCTCCGCTCCTTAGAATCATCATTCGATGCTGCTGGACTCGAATTTGTTTTCATTAACGGTCGTCTCCTTTGAAAACAAGACGGGCCACCTCCAGACCCCGGATCTTCCATTTCAGAAGGGCACAGTGGGTTACTTGATCCGCATCTTGATGGTCCAGGACTTGCCATAGAACTGTACCCAGATGAAGATAGGTTTGATTCGGAAGGAGCCCTTTCTCCGCGTGCTGACATAGAGAAAGGACTCAGGTAGCACATGTTCCCTACACTGGGAGGAGGTGGTCTTGGGGACATTGGCTCATCAGACTCCTCGCTAGCATTGTAAGTAACTGTAATTAAGGGGGGAGGTTGGAATTCAAGATGGGGCGGTGTTCGACGAGGTGGAGGGGATCCTGGAGAGGGTCGCTCAATTGTCAGGACTGGGACTCTAAGAGACGGTGGCGCGGGAGATGGTGACGACATCTCTCGCTCGGAGTCCTGGCTGTGGGTGAAACTAGGGCTCGGAGAGTCAGTCACGTGGGTGGACGGAGTTGGGGTGTCGCTGCAGATGGCTGGTTGCCGGAGCTGGGGAATGAAAAGAATAATAATATTAGTGCATTAAATAGACTACGATTGTTTTTTATATAAAATAAATTTATATTACATTTTTAATAAATAATGTCAACTACTCTTTTATCTGTTTTCAGTAAATATACTTAATGTAACGAATATGTGCTATAATAACCTCCTTAAATAAGTATATTAAAATATTGAATGATTTTTTTGCTTTGCTGTTTTAGTTAGCTAGTAATTGACGTATAACATTCGTTGTTAAAAGTTTTACCTTCAACCGCAGACCAGCAGTCGATCTCTCTGGCCTGTCGCAGTACTTTATCTCGTCTAGTTCATCTTCGCTTGGAGACACACAGGTACCAGTCGACTCGCTTTTGATGTCCATCTCCATGTTAGCTCGGGGCATGCGGGGAGAAGGGAGGGGAGTGGGTAGAGGGGTGGGTAAAGGGGTAGGTAGAGGAGTAGGCAGCTCGCGGATTGGAGACAAGCATTTGTTAATACTGCTGGGCACTTCAAGGAGAATAGATGGGGGATGAAGAAGGTTACTGCCGGATGATGAGGATTTGTGAGCGCTAAGCGGATCCAACACCTGGAACGTAGAAAAATAAATTTCAGTTTTATCTTATTTTTACTTCTGTGAAATTGTACTAGTAACCGTTTCAAAGTATTAAGTGTATTTTTTTCGTGTATAAGTGGACACCGTAATACAGATTAAATTTACACATCTGAAATGTGCTGTACATTATAATCAACGGTTGATAGGGCTTTGGTCTTAAACAACCGCGTAGCCCAAGTGTGATAAGCGTCACACCTGCAGAATTCTTAGTCCTTTCCTTTTAGTAGCGCAATTGGCTAGACATCAGCTTGTGTAACGAGGGTCGTAGGTTCGATCACCGCACCTAGACAAATATTTGTATGGTCTACAAATATTTGTTTCGGGTCTGGGTGTTTGTGAGACCGAAAAGTATCTAGTAGTTTCTGATACCCACGACACAAGACTTGTATCTTAGTGTGGATTCAGAACTATGTGTGTGACTTTTGGGGGTTTTTACTTATTTGTATTTATATATGAATACTTGTGAAATCTTTCACTTACTTGTATTTCAATAGTGTTGTGAGGTCTCGTGACCGGCGAATCTGGAGCTAGTGACGGGATGTGGGACGAGGCTATGGACAAGTCGTCAGCATCCACGGTGTCGTCCTGCGGCGACGAAGCTGACGGGGTACTGGACACCGAAACGCCGCCAGAAGACGCCCTGGACACCATGGCAGCTGATGACGACGAGAAGTTCCGGAACATCGCCAGTATCGAGTCCGCGCTCGATATCTTTGGGGTTCTAAGAAACGAGTGTGGTATGGACGTCTTTATATGAGGCGATATGTATTAATATTGTGCATGTAAATTGAAATGTGAGTGTGTGAAAAACTTGGATGTGCGTGGTGTTTTCTAGGACGAGTGGTTTGTGCTTTGCGAAAGTGGTAGATGAATGGTAGTAATGGTAGTAATTCTCGACAAGATTTCGATAGGATAAGGAACTTCAAGGCATCAAAAAAGGGGTATTAATTATTTAATCTATTGTTACCTGGAGTACTTTTTGAGAGCAGCATTCGCCAGAGTTAAATCTAGGCTAGACATAGAATCACTGCCTTGGTTGCTGGACGTGCTATGTGGGGACCTGACCTCCACTCCTGGCGATGGAGGAGTGCTGGAAGCCTTAACCCTCATGCCTCTATCAGCAATCACCGCCATTGGTATCGCTATTGTGTTCACCATATCAACGTCAGAACTAGAACTCATTTCCGCTGACACTTTATTGAGCAGTCTTGCAAATGTGACTTTCTTCTCCAGCTTAGGGTCTGATATGTGCCTCATTGATGGAGAAGTGGAAGGCGTTGAAGCTTCGCTTGCGAATGACGTCTCTTTATTATCATTTCCATAGTTAACGAAGGCCGGAGCGCTCTCCACGGTGCTCAAAGTTCGTTTCTCCGACATCTGTATCAACTCTCCCATGGTTATCTTCTTCGTGTGATCATTCGCAGTCGCCGGGCTAATGAGTTGTTGCAATATTTGCTTCTTCTCCGCAGCATTCTTCTTCGTTGGCGTCGAATTATTCCTTTTTTTACGCGGCGACGGTGTTCCTGTTTCAGAAATCTATTTTATACCAAATTATTTGATGCCAATTTGTCATGAAGCGACACAACATCGAATGTTAATGACGATTGATGGGTAAACAAGCTACGCAATTCTGTAATATCAAGAAAACACAGAGTTTACAACAACAAGTCTGAAGTATTTGAAAGGCATTCAGAGATTACATGCCTGGACTTCGATAGTGCGTCTAAAGGAAGCCAATTCTTTAGGGTTAAAGTGCCAAAAATCATTAAAACTTTTTCTTAGTGCCAATTGGTAAACTGTACTAAGTATGTCGTTGATGTGTCGATGAGTGATTTAATGGTAATACATAATGATGTTGTATAGTTATTGAAACAAATCACACAAGGCTAATCAGGCCATGCTGTTGATTAAGTTCTAATGCTTTGGATTTTACTTCTAAATCTTTGATGGAATTTGAATCATTAAAAGTTTTCAGCCTAAAATTCCACAAGCATTCTCATTCTCACGTCACAAATGCAGTCTGCTTAAGAGTATCGTGAATCATGAGTTTTAACTATCACCAGTTCACAAATTTTATGCCAGGTTGTTCTGATCAGATGTAATTTCATGAAACCGAAACTTAAGATTAATTGGTATAAGTAATAAATACATAAATTGACGTAATTTGGTAACAGTGCTTAAAAAAATTAACTATTTTATATTATTGTTTAGATCCGACTGCCTCGTGGTCTCGCGGTACAAGTATGTGCCGAGCGATCTAGAGGTCCTGGGTTCGATTCCCGGGTCGGGCAAAGTGTTATTGGGTTTTTCCATTAGGAAATTCTCAGTAGTAGCACGGAGTCTGGAATTGTGCCCGAAAAACGGCAATAGGCTCGCCCCCTATTACGTGGGACTGATATATACCTTTCGAAATGTGGGTGCAGAAATGCACCTCTGCCTACCCCTTCGGGGAATATAGGCGTGAGTTTATGTATGTATGTATGTGTTTAGATCAAGGGTCTGTTTCTTGGTAAGGCTTCATTGTATATGGATGTAAACACCATTTAGACAAAAACCGACAATTTGTAACAGCATTAGAACTTAATAGACGGAAACACCGAACATTCAAACACGAAAGTATTCCAAGCAACACAGTTTTAAGTTAAACATGGATAGTTTTTGAAACCAGCCAACAAGCATTTCAATAAATATACACAGTAGACAGTGTTATGCATGTTTCGTCAGTTTTCTTCAAATGTATTGATTGAGTCGATAGTATGTTAGAAATTGATATATTATACAGTGCAGAACAGTGTCCGAGAGCATGCCACAACATTCAACATTCATTTGCAGAGCCTTTGTATTGTCAACAAAACTAACAGTCTAATGACGTGCTTGTTTATAGTCAACTATTACAGAAATTAGCGATATAAATAAGGTACTACATAACAAAGTAAAATTGGGTTAGATTTTGATACTACGGTCATGAAAACTAAAAGGATCATTGACAAAACAGAGGCTCTTTTAGTTGGACGATCTAAAAAGGTGTAACGAAGGAAGGAGCGGCTACATCGAAAAAATGCATTAGTGTTTGTGCAAAGTCAAGAGTGCACACATCAAGTCTGAAGTAACAGGGTTAGCGGGACCAAGTAACGCTGGTCTTGCATTCCACATCGAGGTTCATTCACAGCGGGGTAACATCCAATACAATCTGAGCTCCGGTACGCCGCGCGCTCCGCAAGCATATTTGATCAAATGTTGGCGAATTGGCATGATTCGGCAAATCATATACGAATACCGTAAGTTTCGTAAAGCCACGTCTCCATTAGCGTTAGACACGATCGGCATTTTTATGTTTGATGATCAAAATAGCGTTTGGTTTCGATAAAGCTTCAAGCTAATTGGCATTTTATGGCTTGATGACATCGAAATTGATTTTATTAAGAAACTATATCATTCAACAATCGAACTAACATTTAAGAGAACACTCTAATCCATCTAAAATGAACAACACACAGCTAACAGTCAGTAGCTAAAGGAACATCAGTCTAGCCGAATTGAATTGAACCATTCTAGATCGTACTACCAGTAAAGGGTACAGTCTATGCATGAGGTGGTAAGTTTGCGTGCCGCGGTTAAGGATGCGGAGGGCGCGGCGGCGTCGCCGACG
Source organism: Hemaris fuciformis (assembly GCA_907164795.1). Taxonomy (NCBI): domain Eukaryota; kingdom Metazoa; phylum Arthropoda; class Insecta; order Lepidoptera; family Sphingidae; genus Hemaris; species Hemaris fuciformis. The sequence goes on from OU015445.1 coordinate 1,508,427, forward strand.
AGGGCACATCGCTCCAATCCTTACGTCCGAGCGGCGGCTTTAACAGATCGTCCAAGCTAAAGGTGCGAGCGGCTCGCGGGTGGTGCGCGAGCCCCGACACCGACGGCTTGCGGATACCCAGCCGCGTGAGCAGCGTGCGGTGCGCCGGCTCGTGGGGCGGCGCCGCTGTGGACAAACGCCGCGTCAGCCGCCGCTAGCGCTCCGCCTGCGGCACCGCGCCGTACCGCACCGAGCGCGCCGCCCGCCCCGCCCGCCCCGCCCGCCCCGCCCGGCCCGACCGAACCGACAGCCCCGGGAGCCCCGCCAGCCCCGAGCGCGCCGCTAGCCCCACACACAACCGGTTGCCACAACTCTCGTGCGTCGCAAACCATACCCATTCACAAGTATAGAAAAAAAAAACAATTAAGCGTGACGTTTCTACAACGTATGGAAGTGTACCCTTACGCCATATTCGTCAGTGTCTTTTTAGGTTACGGTTTGCACACACAGCGTCAGGCAATCCTCTAGCAATACGGCACAATCCTTTCAATTTGGCGCGAATCCCCCGTGCCTCGGTCAGAACTAGATTAGTGGTGCGAAAGCCTCAAAATACATTGAACCAAATCAAAAGAATTCTGCGCGTCTACGGTCTCCAGAAACTAGGTGTCATCCAAGCAAATGTTTCAGTACTACATGCATATCGTCGCTTAAGTTGGAACGCCGTGTAAGCCTTTTTAATAAAGTTTGAGAAATAAAAATATTATAGGAAATATTCCTTAATATTTTTTTATTATACTTAGGTAGTTTGAATATGTTACAACATTTTTTTGCTAAGGTAGGATTTTTAATCGATTCTTCAAGTTAACGGAATTAATAAGATGAGAAACCATATTTCGATACAGAAACTCTTTTAATATTATAATATTAGAATATAGCGTCATACATCTATTTCATACTGTAATTTACAAAGCATATTCGGCTCTAACTTTTAAATATTAACTGCCATGCCGTGACGTTCGACTTTCGAATTCGTATTTCGACTTCCGCGGTGTTACTTAAGCGGCGATACTCGGCATAGACAATCTAAATACGAAAGTTTCTGGACCCGTTATGGACACAAAGAAAGACAATTAGAAAGAAATAAATTACTCAATACGTGTCCTTACCATCCGTTGGTTAGTGCGTCATTAACAAATACATAATTGAGTATGGAAAGATACGACAGAATATTATAAAGCGTCGTATGTGATTAGCAAATATGGCAACATTATCTTCTCAACTGTACTTTAAGTGCGTGGGGTTTAAAGTTGTTGCTTGTGAGGTAATTTTTTAGTATATTATTCTAGTATTGGATAGTTATTAGGCCTCCTGGTTTGAAATTAGATATACTCAGACTGACAATATGATTATTCTATAATGGAGGGTTTTATGCCCTATTTTTGGTTGCTATTCGTGTGGATACCAGTACAATTACAGAGATAAAATTAATTAAAAAAGGGCTATTTATTGGAATCTATTTGCCAATATTTTTAATAAAATATGAAGAATGATTGTACTTTGGGAGGTACTTCGTCTATTTACACATATTGCGCGACTTTGAAGTTGGGAATTGAACCCAATGATACAAGATCAACAACATTGACAACATCAGTAGCTGTCACGAAACACCTAACTAGGCTGTGTTCCGTAATACACTGGGACGCTGTAATGTGTGACGTCAATTCAGTACACTGCGAAACCGTACCTTTATGGTTAGCTATACTCGTTACTGTTTAAAATGGAACGCAGTCTATTATACTATCGTCTGACATCCATGTCATGTCATTTCTGAATAGATCACGTGATCAAAGCACTGAGACCACTTTACCTCGAAAACACCAGTGCTCACAGTACAAATATGGCGACTATTAATGACGTCATTATATACTAGAACACTGCGGCAGTATACTGTCAGTCCATAACGGAACAAATTTCTCACCAATAAGAGCACTGGACAGTGGTTTTTTTTTTATTGCCTTAGTAGGCAGACCAGCAAGCGGTCCGCCTGATGGCAAGCGGTTACCGCCAACCATGGACTAAAGTAATGCCAGATGCACAACCCAGCCGCTGCCTACCGTGTGGTGAACACTCTTTTTAAGCCTCGTTTAAAGAAGGACAAAGCTTGCAGTGTATATCGGAACATACCCAAAAACTATTCATCTGTTATTTTTGTGCTTCTCTCAACATGTCAAACAATAAACCCCACCACGCCGTGTCGACTGTGATTCGTGATAAGCGAATGTATAACTGTGCTTCGGAAGATCACTTCGATTTGTACAATTTCTTTTCAAATTTAGAGCCTAAAGATTTGCCCTCCGTTCTTCAAGCGAGAAGACTTACGTCGAGCGCATCGGTCCGCTTCTTCGGCGAGGAGTTTCTCGATCTTCTCAGGGAAGTGCCGTTTCGCGCACCACACCAGGCCGATGATGCCGAGGACCACGAAGACTGCGATGAGGCCCAGCCAGAACGGCTCTTGGAGCATCCGCTGCCCAAGACCGATTATATGCGGCGTTGGGTTTGGGATTTCGCATCTGTGGAAGAAATATTATTTATATGTAAACTAGTAGCCCATTCCAGTGTCGCATGGGCAAAAGTGCTCTTTTTTCAATTTTATTCCACTCGTCTACTCGTTTTTATCAAAATCCAATACACCGCCATCTGTTAGAATCTTATCGAACTAACAGATAATTATGACTCTGTCATATAATAAGCAAATAATTTGCTATTATAAATTGAGATATAAACTATCCTATCTGTTAAGTTGGAACTAAAACACATGAAAAAAAATATGTAAAAATCGGTTCCGTAGTTTCGGAGTCCATCGCGGACAATCAACGTGATACGAAATTTTTACATATAAAGATGTGTTGTACTCAGACGGAAAAGTTTATTTTTTGCCAAAATTCCAAATTGTTTCGTAGAAATCCTTGTAAAAAAATCTCGTAATTTTCAGGACCACCTCAGGTGATTTACCTTCACCGTAAAAGCGAGAGGTAATTTTTAGCAATCTATCTGTACATACTATGTTTCCATCAATGTATCATTGTTCCACAAAATTAAAATGTAATCTAAATGTTATCTATATACTCAAATTTTAAGATCACTAAAGAATTCTTTGTACATTGTATCGTGTGTATTATTGCTGTGAAAATATATTTTTGGTCTTTTCTTCTTTCGTTTCAATACTTAGGTAAGCAATGTGTAAAATTTGTTGTATTGTATTAAAAACATATTCTAGAAATAAATACACCCAACAGTCACATACATAGTTCTGTCCCACATTAAGATACGAGTCTTGTGTCGTGAGTATCAGAAACTACGAGAGACTTTTCGGTCTCACAAACACCCAGACCCGAAACAAATATTTGTGGATCACAGCGGGATCGAACCCGCGGCCACTCGTTTCGCAAGCTGGTGTCAAGCCAACTGCGCAACGGGTCTGTCAAATATATTCTGTCTATAAGAGTCTTACCTCTTCCCCTTCCAAGAGGGGTTACACTGGCACAAGAAGGACCCGTCTCTTTCAGTGCAGGCGCCGCGACTGTTGCAAGGTCTGGACGCGCAGGGTCGAACCCTTTCAGCACAGCGCCGCCCGCGCCACCCCTTGGCGCAGGTGCAGCGCCACGCCGCCCCCTCCCCGTCGTCACCAGCGCCAGCAGGCGACAGCGAGCAGTTGCCGAACAAACAGGGGGAGCGCTCGCACGCTGTCACTAGGCAGAATATACCTGACAAGAAATGTATGTTTTTCTTATTGCAATTTACCTTGCTTTATCCTTCGCTTTATTCTGCGTCATTACTTTGTTTATGTATAAATGTTAAAATACTAGAGATTTTGATAATTAAAAGATAGATTAAAAGAGCCACGACACAGGCTGTGCCTAGTGTGGTTATCATAGTTAATAAGTTATTGTTGTAAATTGTGAACTGATTTTTTTATAAATGCAGGAATCGTTTTGAATGGCATAAACCCACATACTGGGTATATTTGTCCTTGAAATAACGAGGAAACATTTTGCTACCGTTGTTTTGTAAATTGATTCGCGAATGAGCATCAAAACACTTCTGTAGTTATTTCAGCAAACCTTAAAGTTAGATAGACACCATGTTAAACGAGACAAATGTTAATGTGCGACAACAATCACAAAACACTGAATCTTCGCTTGTCTAACAATCTTCTCCTTTCATGTCCTTCTCACAGCTCAGACTTTCTACATACTTCTTTCTTCATTCAGTGTATCCTTCTATGGAACGCACTCCCCCTAGAAATCAGGATGTTGACAAACCGCTTTTCCTTTTTCCTTTAAAGTAAGGGTTCGGCAACTATTTTTGAATCGACTGTCAGAATCATCTTAGTTTGTATATGTATGTATATATATTTATGTATTTATGTATAATATATATTTATATAAGTAGGTTTTACAAATATACTATTTATGTTTATTGTTTATATATTTAATAATAATAATAATAAATTTATTTATTACCAAAAAAATTGCTTATTATAACATATAACACATCGATTTATACAAAATATTTACATATCTAAGCAAGTACAAAAGAAAAAGTATACATTGACCTCTGCACTAAGCGTGGCTTGTATCGCAGGGGTCTACATATTTACCGATCCTGATACACAATTTTGAACAGGGCACACGGTTCTTAATTAAAGGTATTTATTAGAAAAATAAACTAAACATTAACAATGTCTAAACTAAACTAAACTAAACTAAACTAAACAAAACAATATTACTGTTTTTATTTTTTACAAATCTTTAAGCATCTGGGTATAGAATGTGAGTGTGCAAGTTAGAAATTAAATGTAAAAGAGTTTGTGTGTGTGTATGTGTGTGTGTGTGTGTGTATGCCTGATATGAAAAACATACCTATAGGGTGAAAACAAGGTTAAATCGTCAACATGATATTTTCTGTCTCAGTATAATTTAACTTCAGTAACCAATTCTCAATCTGCTGTTTAGCTTCTTTAATGGATTTTGTATAAATTTGGGGGCATTTTCGACATATAGTGTTATAGACAGTCGGAAGAAGAAAGAATGGAAGGTGTTTAGCAAATGTACTATGAACTGAAGGAACTGGAATTTTAAAGACGCGACGTTTTAATAAAGTTTGATATTCAGTTGAATTTACAATTAGACTGTGCATAGACATGGTCGCACTTTGTATGTACAATTGTCGGACTCGAAGGACATTGCATTCGTTGTAAAGGTCGTCAGTGGGATAAAGTCGCGGTTTGCAAAGCAACACCTTAAGTACTGCACGCTGTGCTCGTTCCAGTTCCATCAACCTAGATTTTGTGGCACCTCCCCAAGCTTTAATGCAGTAAATCAACAAGGACTGACAAAGTGCTCTATAAACAATCAGTAAAATGTCCTTACTGGTAGAGTGCCGGAGGCATTTCATTATATTAATAGTTTTTCGTACTTTGTTGGATAGTTCGTGTATATGATCTCCGAATGACAGATTTTGGTCCAAAACGACACCCAAATATTTAATACTGCTGACTGTTTTTATACATGGACAGTTGCAACTAGCAAGAGTGGGATCGCATGAATGTAATCTCAGAGGTCTTAGGGATGTGGGCGGTTTGGATGCCCTGGTTTTATGGAAAAAGAGACTCCGGGTTTTTGTTGTGTTCAGGGTAAGCAGATTACGTTTAAGCCAAAGGGATATTGTAGATAAACCTTGTTCGGCAACTGTGAGAACTTTATTCCACGAAGAGTCTTGAAATAGGAAAACGGTGTCGTCAGCATAGCATATTAAGTCGGCTCCGTTTAGAGGTAATTCCAGGATATCACTCATGTACAAAATGAACAGTGTCGGGCCCAGAATGCTACCTTGCGGCACACCGAACTCCATAGGAAGCTCATCACTTACATTACAAGATATTCTGACACGTTGCCGTCGATCGGTCAGATAGCTAGTAAACCAGTCGTGGGCTGACCCTCTTATGCCAATACATTGTAATTTTTTTAACAGGATGGGAATCGACACAGTATCAAAAGCCTTAGCAAGGTCTAGGAATACTCCCAGACAGCACTTATTTGTATCTACAGCTTTGGCAATGATATTGGTAAGTAACAAAACTGCGTCTTCGGTGGAATAACCGCGTCGAAAACCGAATTGCCTTTTTGGAATAATATTGTTTTTTTCAAGGAAATTGCTGAGACGCTTGTTTACTAGTTTTTCAAGTACCTTGGAAAATATAGATAAAAGAGATATTGGCCGATAGTTGCATGGATCACTCATATCACCACTGTTTTTAAAAATAGGAGACACAATAGCTATTTTCCACTTTTCAGGGAAAATACCGGTGGATAAGCTGAGGTTACAAATGTGCACCAGAGGTTTCAGTATAACTTGGCAGATGTTTTTAATAATATATGGAGTGTAACGATCGACACCAGGGGCACTGTTTGTTTTAAGATCTCTAATAATTTTGTTAACTTCCACATAGTCAGTAGGGTACATAAAAAAGGATTTTACCGGCTCTCTACACATTTTTACACCTGCTGCGAGAGAATTTTGAGTCGCGTTGAGTTCAAGAAGTGTCTTATTAGCAAGTTGTTTCCCTATGTTCGTGAAGTAATTGTTACAAATATTGAGATATTTTAGTTTTTCAGTATCACTGGGCACCAAGTTGGATGGATCAGACTTACTTTTATTTAGGTGGCATATGTCTTTAATTATATTCCAAAAGGCTTTAGAGTTGTTCTTGTTCGACTTTATTTTATGATTTTCGTAATCAGTTTTTAGCTTACGTAAAAGAGAATTTAGGAAGTTTCGGTATCTATTGTAACTGAGTTGGTATATTGCATTAGCGGGGTTTTGTTTTGCTTTTAAGTGGAGTTTGTCCCGATTCTTTTGGCACCTTATAAGTCCTGGGGTGATCCATGGTTTTAAATTAAATTTTGAACGGCTAATGGCTAATTCTCTTGTATTATTAGTGAAAACAGAATCAAGAATCTGACTGAACAGGCCAACGGATTCATTAACATTAGAGGCGTTCAAAACGGGTGACCAGCTTACGCAGGAAAGATCTCTGACTATGCCGTGAATGTCGGTTTTTACGCGAGTGCGAATACGTTTTGGATGCTCTTTTTCAATAGTCATTGCCAAAATGCAGGGGTAGTGGTCGGTGACATCTGTATTACAGACAATTCCAAAAGAGCGGATACTATCCCTAACAAAAATGTGGTCAATACACGCCTTTCCTCTGGTAGGCCTGGTAATGGCCGGCAACAGCCTGTGTTCATTAAGTAGGCACAGATAATCAGCAGATTGATCACTAAGAGGAATTGCGTTAATATCTAGGTTTAGATCACCGGACACAATTAAGTTCTTAATACCACCGACATTTTTAAGCACGTTATCAAGTGAGGCTAAGAAGTTGAGTGGATTGGTAAAAGAAGGGGACCGGTAAATACCTAGGATTAGGACTTCTGACCTAAGGCGGATTTCTAGGCAGTTACAATCTTCGCAAGCCGGTTCAAAAACAGTTGCATCCCAGTTTTGCTTAACGTATGCAATTACGCCACCGCTTTTATTTATGAAATTGTTAGTCTTGAAAGAATTGTAGCCATTTAAATTAGGAATAATGGAATAGGGACCCAGCCAGCATTCCGTGAGAATTATTGCGTCGAATTCTATATTTAATCGCTGTAGTAATACTAAAAATGCAGGAAAATTATGTTGGATACTTCTTATGTTAAATGTTAGTAATTTGAAGTTGACTACAGACGATAAGAAGCCGCCACAAGACTCTGGGCTCTCAAGTGAAAAACAGTTTATTGATAAGGTTTCGTCTAAATCGTCATTGAAGTTAAGCATGATGGTGCTTAATCTCTGTATAAAAACAAGTATAATATAATACTGAATGATTCACATTAGAGGGCCCAGGGCAGTAAAGTATCCTAATTTCACCTTTTTTTGAAAGTATAAATGTATTTAAGTGTAGTGTTATTGTGTGTGTTAGTGTTTTGTCGAGTGTGTTGAGGAAGGGATAGGTTAACAAGTAAAGATAGTGACTATGAGCCTTACAGCAACGGGAAGAGAGCCTCTTCTTATTGAACTGGTGAGTCTTGAAGCTTCGCGGGGCAAAGTTTTTGATCGAGGTCGTCAATTGAAGAAATCCGAATAGCGGGATAGTTCTTCCCTTCCGCCTTACGTATATAAATACCACCATTTCGGACCCAGCAGAATTTAAAGCCACGTTGTTGCGCTCGGCTCCGAGCTTCTCGAAATAACTGTCTGTTTCCTTTAGTTAGCCTTTCGTTGAAATAAATCTTCGCCGCCTTGCCATCGTATATACCCTCAGATGTTAGATTGCGTCGTTGCTTTGAAGCTGAAACTAATTCGTCGCGTTTCTGCTTTCTTACTAATTTTACAACAATAGGACGGTGAATCCTATTTTCTTCAGAGACTGCAACTTCGTTAGCCGTTTTTGTTCCAACTCTCGCTACGCCATCTACGTCCGCCTCGGAAAGCTGGACACCGAGTTTTTGTGAGGCCAGCATTACCATGTGCGGTAGGTTCTCATTGTTTGATTCAGGCATCCCAACTATTTCAAGTTCATTTCTCAAAGATTGCTGCTCTCGTGAATCAATAATTCGCTGCAGGTTGACAACAGATGACCTTAGGTCAACTAACTCGGATTTTGCTTCTTTGAGTTTATTACATAGATCCTTTACAGTTTCGTTGTGCGATTCAGATATTATGGCCATCTCATTTTTGACGTCCAAGTTCTGTTGTTTGAGTTCAGCAAAATCTTGTCTTAGTTGAAGGAGTTCGCTAACAATGGATGAAATGTCATATTCTTGCAGGTCTTCAGACGATGCTTTGGTTTTGTCTTTTTGTGATCTGGTTCCTCGTGACATCTTATCGTTAGATTGATGGCGTTAAAATTTAAAGTTTGAATTAACTTCCCACCTTACACACACTAAGAAACTTTGTCGCGCAAACGACCGGCGTATAGCGCGCTTGAACAATACGGCTAGTGAGTCACTCCCGCACCGATCGAACGCTTGTTGACCCAGGTCAGTTACGTATGGCCGTTAAAATTTTTAATTTAATAAATGTTTTTGCTTATATCTCTGGTAATTCTGCAACTATTTAAAAACTGTTTTCACTGTTATGGAAATCTATTAACTAGCTTTAAAGTGACACTAAATACAACTCGAAACACTTAAATTATACTGGAATTTATTTAAATAAAACACGGAACAAAAGGGTGTACGACTGATCTAAACCGGCGCCCCCCGCGCAATCAATTTATAAGAGTATATATTCTGTATCAACAATATTTATGCACCTACCATGTATCTCTGCACCACCTTAAGGTTGACTGGTAGATAATGCCTTAGGCATTAAGTCCGCCTTTATACGCTATTATTAATAAAATGCATAAATAAATGAATAAATAAAACACCGTGGGGTGAATTTATTTTACTCTCCCATTGTTCTTTACGTTGTGGGAGCATCGTCAGCATAGTCGATGAACTCGAACTATGCCAAAATCTGGTATATAAGGCAATAAAGGTTGTATATGCACTGAGTCATCTATTAGCACGCATCAAGACCGGTCGTTTCATTTACGTCGCCCTTACCCTACTTATGCAACAACAATACACGTGTTTCACAGGTTCACGTACATCGGTGACTCCACGTGAACTGATACACTTGCAACGTACTCACCAGTGTAATAGCCAGAGCACTGGCAGAAGTTCTTGACGTCGTGGGAGGCGCAGCGGCCCTCGTGCAGGCACGGGTTGGGGTAGCACGACTCGATGCTCGTCTCGTCAGACAGCAGCAACACTTTGCTGTGGTACTCCGGATCTTAAAGTACAACTATAATGTTTTACTTTCGTGTTAACTGTTAGGCCACTAATTGTGTTAAACTAGGTCTTATGCCTTGGTAATTTATTATATTAGAGATTAGAGATATTAGACTGCCTCATGGTCTCGCGGTACAAGTATGTGCCGTGGCATCTAGAGGTTCTGGGTTCGATTCCCAGGTCGGGCAGTGTTATTGGGTTTTTCCATTAGGAAATTCTCAGTAACAGCACGGAGTCTGGAAATGTGCCCGAAAAACGGCAATAGGCTCGCCCCCTATTACGTGGGACTGATACATATCTGGCGAAATGTGGGTGCAATAATGCACCTCTGCCTACCCCTTCGGGGAATACAGGCGTGAGTTTATGTATGTATGTATGTATGTATGTTAGTTTTCGATCGCGGTCTGTTTAGCTGTGCATAGTATATAATACAAATTGGACATAAAGTTTGTTAACGACCAAATAGTAGACAAAAGTTACGATACCTTCATTTACCAAGAGAGCTACGTCCATATCAAGGCCTCGTTCTCCGGAATGCTGCGTCACAACTAAGGAGTGAAGGTAAGAGTTGATGATGAGGGGCGCCATCGGTTCCAGCTTTCGTTTGCGTCTGTCCACTTCGCACAGGGTCCATTCTGTTCCATTGTAGTCGGTGTAGCTATCTCTTACCTGCAGGCAAAATGAGAGATGAATGTCGTGGTCGTTCGTAAGCCGTCGATTTGTGAGTTTTTCTTCTAATGTACGATGGTTGCTATTGGCAAAAATACAACGGGTTCAATTCCCGGGTTGGGCAAAGTGTTATTGGGTTTTCTATTAGGAAATTCTCAGTAGCAGCACGGGACCCGGAAATGTGCCCGAAAAATGTCAATAGGCTCGCCTCCTATTACGTGAGTTCAGTGGCGTGCCTAGGGTCTCTAGCTAGGGCAAGCCCAAATTTTTATTGCGGTTTTTATAGTGTATTTTTTTGGTCCAGAAAGTCAGAGAACTAATAAATAATATACCTACCGCAAATTATTTACTTTCAAATTTTTGACATATTGATGTAGGTACCTATATTATAGTACTGGCCTAACAAAGAAATAATTATTTGTCGCTAGTGATAGTTAGTACCAAAAACCCATAAAATGTCGGCGAAAATTATTAGAACAATAATATGTCCAAATTGTGCACAAACGTCGTGTCTCTCTAAATTTGATTGCGAGATGTTATAATATAGACACGGAATATATCATATTGAATTTTATTAGACAAATAACTCGACTCGAATTGGTTTCAAACCACATAATTAAAAAGTAAACAGTCAAATTCTAAAAATTACCTATACTCGTAAGTTAATTTTCATGTCGTGACCTTGTATGCAAGTTTTTTTGTTGAACAAAATGATAAATAATATGCATTAATCTTATTTTGTAAAGAGAAATCAAAGTATGTGGTGTTGTAAATTTGAATGCATTCTACAAGAACCAGATAAATTATTTAAATCATTACAACAAGAATTCCAAACATTTTAGACATTATATAAAATATGCAACACAAACATAATATACTTATCCTTTTCGTATGGGAACATTCAACTATTCAATTAGTTATGTACTTACTAATCGGATCTATTAAGCGTCCTTATAATTTTTAACAATTAGAAAAATACTCGAGTCTGGTATATTATGTAGGTTTTGGACAAGTTACGAGCCGTTTTCTCACAGTATAATTTAATGAATTTACCTTATCTTCGAAGAGCAAAGCATGCACACACTTTAAGTCGCCACAGGGATTAGCAATAAACATCACCCAAATTCTATTTAATTTGGTTCTTTCGCTCACGGCTCAGTAAACGTAAACAATTAACAACGTGTGACCTTGACAAAGTGTGCTTCACTTTTCCATTTTTTTTCTTTGTTCCGCAAGGAACCGGCTAAGGTCGAAGACCATGCTGCCTAGTCTTCAGTAATTTAATTTCATTAGTATAATGAATGATGATGATGATTAATGATGAAAGAAAAAGGGCGGGAAATTCCCAAACTGAAAGGCGCGCCCCCCATCCCTCTCACATAAAACCCTTAATCCTTTCACTACAATAGTGAACATAGAATCAAGCACCAAAAAACAAAACAAAAAACGCGCCTCCCAATCCGAACACTTCCCGCCCTTTGACTGACCCCAATTGCCATATAACTCGGCAATTGCCGTGTCAATGGCAACCCTGCTGCACTCCCGATTGCACGCACTTCAGAGCGAAAGCGGGCTTCTTATGTCCATACTAATTGCTATATAAACGGTATTTTGGTTAGGTATATCTATGTTTTAAAATCCAATGGGAATTTGGACGTTGTGCGAAAGAGATAGAACTAGTAAAGTGAAGCCAGGTTTAAAGCCCACGAGATAGAGGGAGATAGATTGTTATATATTGTGTAATGTTTATTTATGTCCGAGTTAAATGATAGTTAAACACAGGGTACGTTCGGGATGACTTTATTGGTGCGCCATCTTAATCGCTATTCATTAGGGATGTGCCTGTACATTAGTGATGTCCTAGTCATGCTTAATTACAATCTACAACATCTCCCTTCTTTACAAATGGGTTAAAGATTATGTTATGTTCAATACACTGTTTGTCTATTCACTATTAATCTGTTACATAGTCTGCCAAATATGCTGGCTTTCTAATAATCCGTTTCGGTCTAATTCCAATATTCCTATTTTCATTCATTACAATGTTTTCATTATTTGTTGTATCTTTATCACAATTCTCCAAATCAAAATTATAATCATTTTCTACCTCTAACCTATTTCTAGTGTATTTACCATTTGGAATTAAACTCTTTCTATTTCTTACAATTATTCCTCCTTCTTCTGTTTTAACATTATAAGACCTTGGACCTTGTCCATATCCTACTACTATTCCACTTTTATGTGGTCCTGAGCTACCTTCTTCTTTTATTTTTACTACTTTATCTTTACTGAACATAGGTAATTTCCTAGTCTTTTTATTATAGTATTTTTCCTGCATTTTCTGTTTTTTACACAATTCATGTTTGTAATTACTATTTTTCTTAAACTTTGATATATCAGGCATCATATTCCTTACTTTTCTATTAAACATTAACTCAGCTGGTGTCTGACCTGCTTCAGAAACAGGGGTATTTCTATAAGTTAACAAACCTTTATAAATATCTTTATTTTCATTGAACTTAATATTATATTCTCTAGCTTTTTCTAATACCTTTTTTAATATTTTATCATGACCTTCAATTGTCTCATGATGTATTAACAAATCATCAATGTAAATTTCTACTCCTTCAATTTCAGAAAATATTTCTTTGAACAATTTATGAAAGATCTCTGGACTTGAATTCAAACCATAAGGTAATCGGTTGAACATATACCTACCATGTGGTGTGTTAAATGTAGTGAGTTCCTTTGATCCTTCAGCTAAACAAACTTGCCAAAATGCTGTAGTAGCATCAAGAGTACTATAATATCTAGAGCCCTTTAATTTACTTGTTATCTCATCTAACCTAGGCAATGGATATTGTTCTCGCAAAATCTGATTATTTAAATGTTGTGGATCTAAACAAACCCTAATTGATCCATCTGGTTTTAATGTCATAACTAATGAATTTACATACTCTGTAGCTGTATTTACTTTGCTTATAATACCTTTATTCTCCATGCTATCTAACTCAATCTTTAATTTGTCTTTTAATTTAAATGGAACTTGCCTACAAGGTTCTATTTTTCCTACTGCATCATATTTTAATTTAATTTTATATTCATATCCTTTGATTTTACCAATTCCCTTAAAAACATCTGCATACTCTCTTAATAAACAATGTTTAATTAACTTGCCTTGTATAGATTCTACTTTAGATCTAGTTTCTTTAAGTAAATTCAACTTTTTGATTGTTGGAAAACCTAACACTGGTTCATAGTCACCCTTTGTTATATGAAATTCAAGATTACAATTTTTTCCTACAATTTCACATTCACAATATATTTTACCTAATGTTTCCAAACATGTATTATTATAGTTACTTAATTTTGAGGACGGGTAATATTCCTGTACTTTCAATATTTCTTTACAACAATTATGTGACATTACATTACAGTCTGCACCACTATCTAACTTAAATTGTATTATTTTACCATTACAGTCTTTAAATTTGACAGATTCATACCAACCATCTTCTCTACTTCTAATTTTATTCAACTTTACTTGACCCATGTTTATAAACAACTGTTCTTTTTTCTCCATAGTGTCTTCTTCTTGCTCACTCACACTCTTTATTACACTTTTCTTTCCACACCTGATAGCAAAATGTCCTAGTTTTCCACATTTCAAACATTTCTTGCCAAAAGCGGGACAATTCGAGAACTTATGATTATAACCACATCTTGTACATGCTACTATCCTTTTTTCTTGAGCTATGTAGTTGCTTCTATTTTCTGTTGGTTTTGTGTATACTTTTTTCTTTGTTCTGTATTTACCATCCTTCTTATCATATATATTTTCTTCTTTTTTCCTGTACTGTATCTTCTGTATTTCTTGTTTATTTTCCATTTTCTTTAATTGTTCTCTTGCTGTTTCTGCTGCCTTGCATATTGCTACTGCTTTTTGGAATGTCAAGTCTTGTTCTCTTAATAATCTCTCCTTCAATCGGCTATCATATATTCCTGCGACTATTCTATCTCTTAACATTCTCTCTTTCAGTTCTCCAAAATTGCATTCTGAACTTAACCTTCTTAGTTCTGTTACATACTGATCAACAGATTCTTCTGGATGCTGATCCCTTTTATTAAACAAGTGTGTACTAATACTTTCATTACTTGCTGGGATGAAGTGTTTGTCAAAACAGGCTATCACCTCACTATAATTATTTTGTTGTTCGCTAGACAACTCAAATGTGTTGTATATTTCAATACATTCTTCACCTATGCAATGTAATAATAATGCAACTTGTACTTGCCCTGTGTTACCATTTGCACCTGACGCAATTCTATATATTTCAAACTGTTGCTTCCACCTTTTATATGATTCTGCCGTTAGGTTCACCAATGGTTTTGGGGTTTTTAATCCGTATACACCTTCGACCTGTGGCATCTTGGTGGGCACACGTTTTTATATTTTTCTTCTTCTTGTTATTTTGCAACTTTTCCACCATATATTTTGACTAATCCTGTCTAAAGCGCCATGTTATATATTGTGTAATGTTTATTTATGTCCGAGTTAAATGATAGTTAAACACAGGGTACGTTCGGGATGACTTTATTGGTGCGCCATCTTAATCGCTATTCATTAGGGATGTGCCTGTACATTAGTGATGTCCTAGTCATGCTTAATTACAATCTACAACATAGATATTATTATTATGTTCAACATTGATGTTTACTCTAAACTATTGACGTTCGTGCGCCCGCGTTTCGTTTTTTTTGAAATTGTATGGGCAGGGATTTGGCGCGCGGTGGCGCGGCTGTATGGCGGACGGCGGCTCGGCAAAAATATATAAATTTCTGTTTTTGGATAAAATATTTTGTTGTTTGTATTGAATTATGGAATATCTAGTTTATGTTTCTTATTCGGAATTACGTAAGGCAAGCTGGGCTTTTGGGCTTCTATGGAAGTAGCGCCACTGCGTGAGTTTATGTTATGTAATATTTGAAAAATCAATTTAAGGAAATTTAAAAACAATTCTATACTATGAACAAACCTCAATCCATCCATTTCCCTCGCCACACGGCCACGGCCCTTCCCCTGACGTCATCAATATGGTGCTTGCGAACGTGAGCGTGAGCGTGTGGTGGTGGGGGGCGAGCAGGCGCGTGCGCAGCGTCGAGCGAGACGGAGCGCGCTCGGGCCAGTTGGGCGCCGCCACCCGACCCGAGCGCACGCCTCCCAGTTCCAACACGTGCGATACGTTCAGGAAGCTTACTGGAAACATTTGTGTATCAGATAATATTCATGGTTTGGAGATTGACATTTTTTGAGCGGGCATGTAGTTAATTATAAAGTTTTAATTGCGGAAGCGTAAATTTTACTGCCATCATGATCAGGAAAAACTCGGATGTTTTGATGGAACCCCGTTCTCATCATCATGATCATCACCCATATACGTCCTATTGCTGGGCCTCCGCTACTACTGAAAGGGTTTAGACCTTAGAGTTCATCACGCCGCGCTGGCCTAGTGCGGGTTGCCCGACTACATATCTAAGAAATTCCTTTTAGAAATATTTTTAGGTGTGCAGGTTTCCTCACGATGTTTTCCTTCACCGTTAATGTAAGTGATAATTATTCGTTAAGAATACACAACATAACTTCGAAAAGTCAGAGGTTGGTGCCTGGGGTTTGAATCCGCCACCGCCGAGATTCCTGACCGCGCGTCTAAACCATTACTACTTTTATTGGAACCCTCTTATAATTGTGCATAATTTATTCATTACTATACTCGTTTACTTCCATACTATTTTATGAGTTCAGAACAAAGTGACACTGATAGTGTTGAAAGGTTAGATACAAACATCAAAATACACCCCCAGTTGGCCATTTCTATTCAGGGTTTTTCTTTAGCCTCGTAACGTCATCTCTACTTTATGCTGAGTAAGATTTTACTATCGCATAAAAACAGTTTATAAAATTTAAAGGATATCTCTCCCAAGTCACTATATCTAGAGATCCCTCAACAAATCTCAAACAATATTTGTCTGTGTCGCCGAAAACGTAGTAGATGATAAATAGGCAGCCTTCATGACAGGTGTCTTGGACAGTTTTGTTTGCTCGTGGAAAAATCTTGGACATTTTTAATGCTGAATGAGTTATTGTATTAAGTATTATTTTTATTTTGTTTTTGTTTACTTGTAGCTTAGTTTTAGCGGCACGAGACTTCTTTGTGTTGTCAAATATTTTTCTTAACTACGAAGAAATCTATCTAGTCTAAATGAATTAGTTAATTAGAAAAAATTTAAACGGTGAGAAAGCATCATAGAAGATAATGTATGCTTAGGTAACGTAATATTATAAAAGAGAGTGCATTTGTTTGTGACGCAGTCTCACTTAATCCACTGCGCTAATGATAAATTTTGTTACACAGGTGAATAAGATCCTGAAGACGACGAGGCGAAATGAGGAGCTTCTAAAACCGAACACACGGTACAAAAACTCAACTCACCAGTTTTAAAATGAGCCAGAAACCCTTGTCCAGTGATGTTCTCTCCCGTTCTCAGCCTGAGTCTCAGTATTTCTGACTGAGAGACGAAGAGGCCGCTGGTCAGTACGTCTGCGCTGAGGAACGGCCTGATGGGGGAGGTTTCCAAGTCTACCAGGACCTCGAGGAACGCGTCTTCCGGGATATTGTCCGTGATGTTGATAGGAACTCCTTTGTCGAAGACGCCGTAGCCGAAGTCGAAGTGGCTGATGTTCAGAAACACTCGTTTGCCTGTGGTAATTGAATTACGTCTTAAGACCGACTTACAGAGGGACCATATTAATGCCATAGATAAAATAATGCTGCAAGACGTATTAAGTCAGGTGCATTATCCCTTTGGAATTAATTTACTTTGAAATATCTCATTTAAATTTTCAATTCTTTTTTGTATAGCTTTAAATGTTGTGAGAATTCTGAATTTAGAACAAGTCAGGTGTTGGATTTTGAGTGACAGATACAGATATTGTGATTGTACTAGTTAGGTTTTAAATTTTGTAGATTTTTCGAAGATGCCATCACAAATATACTTCGGATGATATAATTATTATATATAGGTTGTGAAAAGACCGTGATCAAAAACTAATAGCAATGGTGATTAGAAACACATTGACGCTCAAAATAATCCAGAAAAAATATTGACGTTTTCCCCTAACCACTATTAATTAATAAATAAATACACCCAACAGTCACAAACACAGTTCTGACCCCACACTAAGGTACATGTCTTGTGTCGTGGGTATCAGAAACTAGGAGAGACTTTTTGGTCTCACATACACCAATTGTATATCATCATCAGCCCATATACGTCCCACTGCTGAGCACGGGCCTCCTCTACCATTGAGAGGGTTTAGGCCTTAGTCCACCACGCTGGCCTAGTGCGGGTTGGCGGACTACACACCTAAGAAATTCCTAAGAACTTTTAGGTGTGCAGGTTTAATCACGATGTTTTCCTTCACCGTTAAAGTACGTGATTATTCATTGTGAATACACACATAACTTCGAAAAGTCAGAGGTGTGTGCCTGGGGTTTGAACCCGCGACCGTCGAGATTCTCGATCGCGTGCTTAAACCTCGAGGCCATCACGACTTATACAATTGTATATGGTGATTAGGAACACGTCAAATTTTTAATTTCTTTTTTGGGATTTTTTAGCGTCAATGTTTCTGTAATCACCGTATCTATTATAGTTTTCGGCCATCGTCTGTTTATACCGTGTATATCAAAATCATGAATATACAGGGTGTATTCAGACCGTGATCGGAAACGAAGGCAGGTAATAGCTAAGGTGATTACAAACCCCCTGGCGTTAAAGAAAATTCTGACAAAAAAAAAACAAAAACGTTTTCCATACAAACCGCGTACATTTAATACCGATGGTTGTATGGAAAAAGTCAAAATTTTTATTTTTTGTCAGAATTTTCTTTAACGCCAGGGGGTTTGTAATCACCTTAGCTATTACCTGCCTTAGTTTCCGATCACAGTCTGAATACACCCTGTATATAGCTCATCATCTTGACGATACCTTTTTTATATAGTTGTAATGGAATACCTGCTGGAGCAATGATGTCGATGGTGCAGTCGAGGTTCGGCAGCAAGAATTGAGGGTAGTTGGGACTCCGAAGTACTCCCTCCTTGGAAGTAAACGTCTGCGATGGACATCCCACCAGCTCAACTGCCTTCCAACTTAGATTGTACCCTGATCCTTGGGTGCTGTGTAAATAACAAGTGTTATTTAATTTGGGCCTTAGTTATAATTCACTGAAATTACAGACAAGAGTTACTGACAATGATTGTCTTTGAAATTTTTTAGTTTTCAAACGATGTAAAAAATCATGGGGATCATTTAACGGGTAAAAAAATATCATTTTGATTCGGTTAAATGAATATAGCATGATATGTACACTATACGAATGACTTAAGAATTTTCTAATTAAGTTATTCGTTTAGACTGGACAGAATTCTCCATAAAATAATTGTATTAATGATGCATGTACTACAGTAAAATAACTTAAATAACTAACAAGAACTGAGAATATATTTATGTATAATTTGTTTGTTAGAATATTTGCGAATACATTGGAGGTTGTAGTGGCGTACCATAGGAGAGGCCTAAGTCCAGCAGGCGACGTGAGAAAGGCTGCTGGTGATGATGATGACGGTGACATTGGAGATTTAATGAAATTTATTCCTGCACTACATCATCATCATCAGCCCATATACGTCCCACTGCTGGGCACGGGCCTCCTCTACAACTGAGAGGGTTTAGGCCTTAGTCCACCACGCTAGCCTAGTGCAGGTTGGCGGACTACACACCTAAGGAATTCCTAAGAACTTTTAGGTGTGCAGGTTTTATCACGATGTTTTCCTTCACCCTTAAAGCAAGTGATAATTCCTGCACTAGTACTCTTCATATACCCAAAATATTAGACTGGATCAAACATAATACGAAGTATAATGACACCACAACAAGAGTGATTTATAATCAGTATGTCAACATTTACTTGTAATCTGAATGGAAGTGCAGCACAGCCGCGTTACTGGCTGCCACCCATCTCGTCTCGCCCACGCTGCCGCAGTATCGTGACGATTTCGCCGTATGTGGATCACGAAGCTGAAACAATTACAAGTTACTAAAGCGAAGAAGATCTTCTTTTTTAGTGGGCGGTTTAAGGGGACAATGTCTCGTCAGTCAAAAGACTAGCCTAATAAGAACAGTAGTGATTCCAGGTAAATAGAGTTTTTTAACAAGAGAGATGCGCCTTAAGTTCCCCGTTCGGTACCTTGAGGAAAGCCGAAAGGAGTATTTTGAGGTCTCCGGTCTTCAAACTCAGCGCGCGGAACATTTGTTATTCAAATATTATTTTTATCCACCTGTTTTTTAACCTTGTTTTAACCATCTGTTTTCTTTTTTCATTTTCTTTGTGTATTCATAAGTATTTTTCATTAGAAATTTACTGTGTATTATGAGCCGTAAGAAATTCTTTTCGCCAATACGACTAAGTGATGTTTTAATAAAGTCATTTCGGTAAACGGCTTACGCTCCACCATGGCTTCGGAAACGGCGTTATTGTGCGGAAAATTGTAAACGCCCGGGAATTTAGCGCTGGTTACTCGATAAAGTGTCTGTTTTTATAAAGATAATGTAATTTATGTGCCTTCAGTAGATTTTATTTGGCAATATCTGTTATCATATTTCATCCAGTTGAGACGCGGGAGATAAAGATTAAAGGTTGATACCAAAATATTTTTGAGAATAAGTTACAGATAGACGAACGGATGATTGATAAGTCTTTTGTTTTTTTTTTTCGTTTGAGGTACGAAACCCTAAAAATGTTAAAATTATCAATATTTATCTAACGGAGAGTCTTGAGCGTTATTGATTTTTAAATCAAACAGTCACACTTTTGGAGGTAATTGCAAATTTAATCGGAAACAAACTTATTACGGAGGTCAGTTCGGTCCGGCGTTCCGAGCGAGAATGAATCACCTTGATCGGGCGGCTTTATTTATACCCTACGTTGGGCGCACAGTAGGGATGCGACGACTCTTCGACATATCTATTTATTTCACTACTGACTTTTACGCTCTTGCAGAATTTGTTACCAAAGTAAATCAAGTTATATTATTTATAACCCAAGTTGTGCAAGTTTATTCTGCAAATATATATATGTAACACATATTATATACAAAAAGTTGAACAAACAGATTAATTTTTGTAGCAAAGTGCGATGGATGTGAAAATTTCTTGACTAAACTTTGCTTTAACTACTAAATTTTGTTTATTCCTGCTATAGCTATGCAGTGTTAGTCTTGTTCTTTTGAAAGATTTATGGCGTTAAAAGATTCTATTGCTTTATTACGATGAAGATAATAATGGTTTTTAAGTGATGATTATTTTCTCTAGAAGATTTTTAATACTGACTTGAGATATCAAAAACTTGTTAATTTAATGAATTTAGCGATTGAACCAAGGGGCTGAATGCTTGATCCTTGCACCATCTCAATTGTTTGTGCCTAAAAAGTTTTTATTTCGGTTCTAGTTATTTTTGGGATAGAAAAGCCTCTACCGACGTGGCACTTAATATGGAGTCACAAATATTTGATCCAAAACTTGCTCACCTCAACGAAGTCATAGAGGCAGTCCTTCTGGTACTCCAGGTCTACTGTATGGAAGACGAAGACGAGCCTGGTGTCAGTGGGTCCTACCACGTGCACCCAGTAGTCCAGGTCGTTGTCGTACAGGTTGGGATGGTGGGGACTGGACAGGACGCCTGGAACATCAACTCTAATTAAAATTCGAAAATGTGTTTATTTTATGTTACAAAAAGTGATAGAGCCAATATGGCAGCTTGATTGGGGTATACCTTTATATTATAGAAAATATACTTGAAAACATTATTACATTATGTTCGTTAACTGAGATAGCCTGATGCCCAATTTTTTAGGAGAATAATTTTATCGAATAATAATATGTATACATATATTATATTTGTCTCTATTATGACTGCACAAGTCTTTCTAAAATATATCACGATAATTAATTGTTTAGAACAGTGGTCGGCAACCTTTTGGCAGGCAAGGGCCGCAATGTGTCAAAATAAACTAAAGGCGGGCCGCACTTGTGATATTTACCCTAGATTCTACGTAATACCTATGTATAATTGGTAATATCCCATAGAAAAAAAAATGAAAATGCTAACTAATGCTAACATACACGGGCCACAAGTGCGGCCCGCGCGTTGCCAACCACTAGTTTAGAACAAAGTTATGAAGTAAAGTAACAACATGATCAACATTTGTTACAAAAATGCTAGTAATCAATTGAGATGGAGAGGATTTTATTACCTGAAGTTCCTTCAACAGTCCTGTTCCTGACGATGTGTTCAGGCGACAGTTTCCGTTTGCACACATAGCCTCCAGTCACCGCACATTTGTGCAGGGTCCAGTACAGGCCACTGGGCTGAGATGGTATTGGCGAGGATTTCCACTAAGGACAAAGAAGTAAAGTTATTTATCACGGGCTATGATCACGAAATAAGCTAATAATAATACACACAACAATCACATACATAGTTCTGAACCCACACTATAAAAGTCTAGTGTCGTGGGTATCAGAAAGTACAAAGGACTTTTCGGTCTCACAAACACCTAGATCTAAAACAAATATTTGTGGATCACACAAACATTTGACTCGGTGCAGGGATCGAATTCGCGGTCGCTCGTTTCGGAAGCTAGTGTTTATTCAACTGTGCCACGGGGCTGTCATAAGATAAGGCTGCTTGAGATTTTTATCTTAGAGTACCTCATGAGTGCTTTAAATAATTGGCGGATATACTAGAGTGACCTTGGGTTCAATTCATTTAGTTTCACTGGAGCTTGGAATCAGCTTGCCTCGGCGGTATTTCCAAACAGATACGACTTAGGGGCCTTCAAGAAGAGAGTCTATATTTCCTCAAAGGCCGGCAACACACCGATGATTCCTCCGGTATTATGGGTGTTCATGGGCGGTGTTGACCACTTAACATCAGGTGGCTCACTTGCTCGTTTGCCTGCTTTTTTCATTAAGAAAGCTATTATTGTCGTTTTTCTGGTACGTTTTCGGACTTCGTGCTACTACAAAGATTATCGAATGGAGAAACCAAATAATATTTTTCCGAGCCAGGACTCGATCCCGGAATCTCTTGATTTCATGCCATGGGACCAAATGTATATTAATTGCAAACGCTTAAAACATAAACCTGGCTGTAAACATCTGGTTATTTACCATGCTTTTCAGCACACAAAACATCGAAAAATATTTCCTTAAATATCGAATACAAAATCTTAGTATTGTTTAAACTGTAAGCTTACGGTGTGTACTTGTGAAATTTAATTAAAAACAGCTCAACAAGAATTAATCAAGCAAACAAGACAGAAAACAATTAGTGGAAAGGGGATTTTCGTAACATCGTTAGGAATTATATAAATTTTGTGATTGGTGTACACGTTTTTCGACAACGGGAATATTTGATTACTAATTTGACATTGTGTTTTTAATACCTATATAAAAAGTCAATCATGACTGACTTATTCGTCAAACTCAAACCATTGTACTATTGCACTGAAACTCGGGATGTAGATAGTTATTATGACTTATTCGTTGATTTCATTGGTTATCTGTAAGAAATCGCCTTGTTCAGGCCGCCTTTGATACTTATTTAGTTTACTGTATTCCTTACTTTCAATCTTGTGTGTACAAAAGAGTTAAAACTTCAATAAATAAGTCTGTTGTTTAATCAATAATAGTGATTTGTTAAATTATTAAAATCCCAAAATCCTATCAAGATGCTCGTTACTGAATCCCGCCAAAAAAGAAATAAGCTTTATGAGATTGGGATGGTTTGTTAATAATGGTACAAAATACATACATACATACATAAACTCACGCCTGTATTCCCTGAAGGGGTAGGCAGAGATGCATTTCGGCACCCACATTTCGCCAGGTATGTATCAGTCCCACGTAATAGGGGGCGAGCCTATTGCCGTTTTTCGGGCACATTTCCAGACTCCGTGCTGCTACTGAGAATTTCCTAATGGAAAAACCCAATAACACTTTGCCCGACCCGGAGATCGAACCCAGGACCTCTAGATCGCACGGCACATACTTGTACCGCGAGACCACGAGGCACAAATTTTGGTACAAAATACTTTGGTAAATATATATATTTAAATGCTGTTACCTGTACTCCTAAACACCCGTCATCTAATTCTTCAGTATCATTGTACGGTGGCCAGCCCTGGTACGATACAGCGCTTCCATCAGTCCAGCTGAACTCCCCTGTGGATAGACGGGCTCCGAGCCAGTACACCGATCTAGCGCTGTAATCGCTGCTCTCCCTGATGCCTGTCACTATGAACCGTTCTTCTTCAGCTGAGTGGACGGAGGAAAGATGCATGTTGAGACCTTCGCACACCTGAGAGATAAACATAGCTTTACGTTTGCGATCAAGAAGGTTCAATTCCCTTGTCGGGTACAATGTGATTAGGTTTTTCAATCGATAAAATGTTTGTTCTCTACGAGGGTCGTTAAAAATTACCAGACTGTCTATTTCTACAAGACTAGCTGATGCCTTAATAAAAATGACTTTGATAATGTTTAGGCAAAGAGTCTCGACGCGAAAGGAGAATAAAAATGTACCCAAAAAAGCTTAGTACATTTGTGTATTATTTGGCTTAATGCTAGTATATCACTTTTTAGTTAATATTCATAAAGATTGTGCACTTGTAATCCCCCAATGTAACAACAATCTAACAAGATTTTACCAGGATAATCTAGTCAAGAATAATCAGTTTTATACACTGCTTCAAACTGGATTGAATTCCAAAAATCTTTATACACAATATAGATTTTAATTTGCAGTATCATTTTTATACTGCGTGTTCATTTCTGATGACCGCTTCAATTTCTAATATAACAATGGAAATAATTCGATTTCTTTAGATTAAAGTTGCATTAGCGCCATTCAAATGGCGTATAAATGTTGAATGTTCAAATTGATTTTTCTAAATACCAGTTTACGTGCCCTTGTCTGGAGGTCACTTATTCGGGCTTGACATTAGTTCGTCAATTCGAACTAATGTCAACGATATCATTTAACCGCGGTTAGAGTTAGGCCGCGCGCACTTTGGACACGAATTCGTGTCGTACGGTATACGTACGATCGTGGTCGTACGAATTGAGTGCGCACACTGTATACGTTTTTATAAGTCAAATGAGCAGTGTCAGGTCAATTAATTTTTGTACGTCCATTTTTTAATGTTTTGTAAAATCCCAACGAGTTCGGATTGTTTTCGGACGTCTGAACTACACGTACGTATACGCACGACTTACTCGCACCCAGTCTGCGCGCTCCCATAGTGCTTGGAATGGCGGGATCGTTCGTACGTGTGCGCACGAGTAACATTCGTACGAAAACACGTGTACTCAGGTACACGATCGACTAATAAAATCCTGGATGGATTAGATAGAAGTATTTTACCCACGTTCTGTTTTACTACGTAATAGGGGACGAATCCAATCCTCCATGAAATATTTTTATGACTGATTTTGAGTGAGTATGTCATATAGTAAAAATTGCTTTGTTACGTTACGCTCTGTTACGCTTTATAGATGTTAATACAGAGATAGATGGTTGAAGACGATCATAGGTTTCCAACTATTTTGTTTTTTTTCAAAAATATTCACAGATTTTAATAGAATTATAATGAAACACTTATATCATCATCGGATGCGATCCCAACTTGGGCGGCCGAATAGTTGAAATCGTGAACGTCCTGGACGTTAATTTTAGTTGTGTGCAAATAGGTCTTTTGGTAAATAAATGTTAAATACTGAATTCTAACGTAAGCATACATGCCTGTTATATAAATATTATTTGCTGTTAAGATTTAAAATCGATAGCGTGTCGTGAGCCTTAAAATATTCTTGTAATTTCTAAGAATTAATCTTCAGCTGAGATCCGCTAGAATTAATTTGTAAATTTGCATAAACCCGTACATGTGATATTAATTAATCCTCCTTAAATATACATTTATGAGCGATCTTAATGTCTTAATGTTTTGAAATATTTTTCTTAATAAGGGTTTAGTATTGTCATTAATATTTTAAATTGTATTTGGTCTTATGAATATTTGTGTAAACAATAATTATAATTAATGAAAGTCCGTAGTTTGTGTTAAAACGCTTTAGATAGTTGGATTAATTGGACTCTTTTATTTAAAACATAAAATATTTTTAATATTGATATGGTCACTATAAGATTGTGTCTGGTAAGCTAAGTGCATAATAACTTAAGACAGAAGTTCCTTTAACGGGGACGGAATAAATACATCGACTTGGTATCATATGGATCTCACAACTTTTTACGGCAGAAGAACTGAGTTTCGAGATTGCGGGTTTTTTACAAGTTTTGTTTTTTATGAGATTAATTTTAACGTGATGATAGTCTAACAGTAGCTTTACATAATTAATGATACCCTTGTATTCAGCTGGGGTTGGCATAGACTACAAAGTGCACGCTGTGGTCTACACAATTTTATTTCTTCATGGTCAAACCTCGTTGGATACACAATAAATACATCCAACAGTCACATACATGGTTCTAACCTCACATTAAGATACAAGTCTTGTGTCGAGGGTATCAGAAACTAGGAGAGACTTTTCGGTCTCACAAACACCCAGACCCGAAACAAATACTTGTGGATCACACAAACATTTGTCTCGGTGCGGGGATCGAACCCGCGGCCTCTCGTTTCGCAAGCTGGTATCTACCCAACTGCGCCACGGGGCTGTCAAAAACACATACAATAATAATTCCTCAAAAATAATAGAAGAATAATAAGAATTAAAAGAAGTAGGTTGTGCTATAGGTATACTATTTAAAAGATTACCTGTTTCGCTGTGGCCCACGATGCTTTCGGGTACCCGGAGAACAGGTAGCAGTGGCCTCTGAACAGCACTTGCTTTACGTCCATGCACGACTGAGCTGTACACAAATTGTTAACTCTGAGAATACATAATAAAGTAGAGAAAAAACTATTATTATAGAGAGTAAACAAATCGTTTTCGAAAACTAAGACAGGTTATGGTGACAAAAAACGTAATAGGCGCTAGAGCTGTAGCAAACCGTATGTATTCGGTACTGAGTAACGGGTGCGCCACCTAGTACCGAGTAACGAAACGTTACACACGAATATATCTCGTTACTCGCATTTTTCGTATTATGGATACCTACACTGTTTCAGTTCACGCAAGTACGGTTGATACGTGTATTGACAATTTGTTTATCGTATGTTTTACACATATGCGCGTTTATTCGGTGAATTTAAAATTGTACGTTACATAGAATGATGTTTGTTAAGTATAATTTCGAAATTAAATCAAACTAGGTAAATTTAGAATAACTTAAACATAAATCTGGTTCAAAATACGGAAAAGTAAAAAAAATGCACCTTACACAGCTTGGTATGTTATAAAAAGTATCTGTGATAAGTATGATTTCTACAAATTAGAATTACTAATGGTGCGACGCCGTAATGTCATACTGTACGCGTACGCAATACAATACGACTTCATTCGTTGCTCTAACATCAAATAGCATGCTATGATCAGAAGTAACGAGTAACGTAACGATACGATAGTAACGTTTTTTTCGTTACTTTTACACCTCTAATAGACGCTAAAAAAATACACAGGCGTACTTAATGTATGCAATAGCACATTAATTTAACGTAAATTAGAGCTAAGTGACCGACATAACAAAACAGGCCGGCAAAACAAATGTTTTTTATAAAAAAAGTTTCAAACTATGTACAGAAGTTGTCGGTTGTACCAGGCTAGCAGGAAGCGTGGGCAGTGAACACAACTCACAATACCAGCGAGAGGGCCGCTTGATTGTCACTAACAACTCGATTTAATAAAACGCGACGTGTTTTCAGTTTGTCAGGCTTTTATATTTGTTGGCCGTGCGAATAGAAAAGTCACAACAATGTATTTCATAGTTGATGGTTCGAACTGCGATTTAAAAGGTTTGACTTTTGTTTGGAATTGGGAAAAAATGGAAAGCTAAAATTGATTGAACGTTTACTGGGATTTCGGGATTTAGGTCAGCGATGTTAGTTCAGAGTTATTTGCTGTAAATGTTTATTTATTTAATGTTATAATAATAAACTTTTTTGTACACATGAGATTAAAACTACGGAGTATAGTAGACTAAATTACAATTACAGTAAACTTATTTAATACTTTTTTTTTTCTCCCGCGGGGAAAATCTTATTTACGGACCATCCCACCTCCAGAGGGGCCAGGGTGTGTCGGACTCACCGGCGCCTTCCGACCCAAACTTATTTAATACTAATTGTGTTAAATAATATTTCTGAAAGAGGTAAATTGGTAGTCCTTTTTTTTAGTTATTCGGTAAAATAGTCAAAGTCAAAATCATCTTTATTCAAATAGACTTTTACAAGTTCTTTTGAATCGCCAATATTAAACTATTTTTTTAAACTATCGAAACGTGTTATCGCTGTGGAGAAGAAATTGGCTATATATATAAAGAGAATATTAACACCAGTCGATAAAATTATGCCGGACGTATACAGAATGATCGTGGAATGCGACACACATACGTGGGTGATTATTAGAGTGGAGTGAAAAAAATATATTTTTCTTAGCCTGGGGATCGAATTTGTAGCTAAAAAAACAAAAACAATTGAAAAAAAAACTCATCTTGAAACGGCCCACTAACTTTTAAATTAATTACGAGTTATTATATCGAGTTTTACACAATTTATACCATTTTCGAGTGGGTTAGAATAATCTACTACGAGGAAATGGTGCTTTAAGTAACCTAATTTACCAGCTTCACATTGGAAAAACAAAACAATGGATTTAATACAGCTTTGTGTCGTTTCAAAGACTGCCTTGATAGTCATTAGGACTGAGTTAGTAGACTTGCGCACGGTTAGGATTCTATTCCTATCTACATCAGCTCATATACGTCCCACTGCTGGAGACTACTATGAGAGGTTAGGCCTTAGTCTACCCACGCTGGTCTAGTGCAGGGTTGGCGGATTACACACTTAAGCAATTCCTTAGAACTTTTAGGCGTGTCCTTTACGATTAGTGTTGGAAAAACTATTTTTATGTTTACGCACGGTCGATAATCTCGGCGGTCGCGGGTTTCTAACCCCAGGCCTATGACTTTTCTAAGTTATGTGGGTATTCATAATGAATTATCAATTGCTTTAACGATGAAGGACAACATCGTGATGAAACCTGCACACCTAAAAGTTCTTAGTAATTTCTTAGGTGTGTAGTCCACCAACCCGCACTAGGCCAGCGTGGTGGGCTAAGGCCTAAACCCTCTCAATGGTAGAGGAGGCCCGTGCCCAGTAGTGGGACGTACATATGGGCTGATGACGATGTTCTATTTACTCCTGACATATTCATTTGCAATTTAATAAAAACATCATACAATACGGGCTGTTATAATTACTTTTGTATAGAAAAGCCGTAACCCCGAGTAAATCCGGCGTGACAGCAGACTGACAGTAAACAATATTGCGCTGCTCTACCTCTGGGATAATCTTTAGTCGCCTTGGAAACATGCGCTCACGTTTTCATAAATATTAGCCCCGGCTGAATTCGTTTAATTAACTTGTCTTGGAATTATACAAGTAAGTCGTGATGGCCTTGAGGTTTAGGTACGCGGTCGAGAATTTCGACGGTCGCGGGTTCAAACCCCAGGCACACACCTCTGACTTTTCGAAGTTATGTGTGTATTCACAATGAATTATCACGTACTTTAACGGTGAAGGAAAACATCGTGATGAAACCTGCACACCTAAAAAGTTCTTATGAATTTCTTAGGTGTGTAGTCCGCCAACCGGCACTAGGCCAGCGTGGTGGACTAAGGCCTAAACCCTCTCAATGGTAGAGGAGGCCCGTGCCCAGCAGTGGGACGTATATGGGCTGATGATGATGATACAAGTTCACGGCTGGATCTCCACACATTTAATAGAAATCAATTTTGCCACGTTTCTTGTGCGTCTTTATTGAGTGCAATTTTTGGGGCATATTTCAAGAGTTGACTGCCTCGTGGTCTCGCGGCACAAGTATGTGCCGTGCGATCTAGAGGTCCTGGGTTCGATTCCCGGGTCGGGCAAAGTGTTATTGGGTTTTTCCAGTAGGAAATTCTCAGTAGCAGCACGGAGTCTGGAATTGTTCCCGAAAAACGGCAATAGGCTTGCCCCTTATTACGTTCGACTGATACCTCAGTGGCGGTACTTCCATAGAATCCCAAAAGCCCAGCATGTCGTACAAAATTCCGAATAATAATCTTTAATTTAATCTTAGCAATTTGACATATAAATGAGAATATCCAGACCCCACAATAAACAATTATAAACTAGACATTACACACTTTAAATGTATAACGCTTAATAAACGCTTTTGGGCTTCTATGGAAGTACCTCCCCTGACATATGTATCTGGGGAAAAATGGGTGCAGAAATCCACCTCTGCCTACCCCTTCGGGGAATACAGGCGTGAGTTTATGTATATATTTCAAGAGTCCATTCTGCACTATCTATGAAATTCCTTATGAAATATTAAATCCTTTTCACGATCCGAAAATTAAACCCGAGACCTCGCGATCGCTTGATGCATACTTATACTGCGGGACTTCTTTATTTTCACATTCTATATCTAAAAATAATTGTATTGTTATTCATCATCATCAGCCCATATACGTCCCACTGCTGGGAATCCTCTACAACTGAGAGGGTTTAGGCCTTAATCCACCACGCTAGCCTAGTGCGGGTTGACGAACACACCTAAAAAATCCCTAAGAACTTTTAGGTGTGCAGGTTTCATCACGATGTTTTCCTTCACCGTTAAAGTACGTGATAATTCTTTGTGCATACACACATAACTTCAAAAAATTCTCGACCGCGCACCTAGACCTCGAGGCCATCATAACTAAAGACTATTAATAGATAAATCATATAGCATCTACTATCATTTAAGCAATCTGTTTTATTTAAAACCACAGTTTCATTCTTTTAAATTACTGAGATAATACTTATTCTCGCTAAGCCAACTTCAATAAAAAAGGAGTGTAAAAACGAGATCGGTGTCAGTAGCCATTGGTTGAGCAAAAACTCCAAGTGGACGAGAAAAACAAGTGGAACAGCAAGTTGCTGTAACTAATTAAAACTACGGGCGAGCTTTGTATAATGAACCCCTAGTACTGAGTACGGATAATCGAAATGCTCTGGCTAGTTTTTGTAGATACTCAGATTTGATTTTTTGGTTGAGCGAAGTGTTATTGGGTTATTTTTTTTGGAAAATTGTCAGTAGCATCGCTTAACTATAGCTTGCTATTTTTTGCCTGTGTTTTTCTCTCTCAGTCGTATTATCCTTAATACGGCTTTCCCTAAAGCGGCAGTTATATCTCATTTTCTTTGTAATTTTATCAGAAATAGGCCATGGTTTTTATGTTCTATCAATAGGGTAAAGGATTTTGTTGCACTTGTTCCTCTACAGCAATAATTCCGAGGTTGCTGTATAAACTGAGACTTTTAAAAGATACTATAATTTGATTTTTGACTCACCATCAGCCACGGTGACCTTGGCTCTGTATCCAGCAAAGTGTCGGGAATGATCGGCCCGGAATCGAAGCCGTATCGCGTTCCCCTTGGACTGGTACCGCAGGAGCTTCAGCTTGCCGCTCCAGTCACCACACAGCCGTCGCGCCTGGCTGACGTGCGTCTCACGAGACCAGCCCGCGCTGATCGCGTCCGATTCCGGCAGAAGACTCTCCGTCTCTTCCCATACCTATGCAGATAATATACTTTTACAAATAAATAATAATAATAATAAATACACCCAACAGTCACATACATAGTTCTGACCCCACACTAGGATACAAGTCCTGTGTCGTGGGTATCAGAAACTACGAGAGACTTTTCGGTCACACAAACACCCAGACCCGAAACAAATATTTGTGGATCACACAAACATTTGTCTCGGTGCGGGGATCGAACCCGCGGCCTCTCGTTTCGCAAGCTGGTGTCTAGCCAACTGCGCCACGGGGCTGTCAACAAAGCAGCAAAAAAAAAATCGTCTCGAAGAAGCAAACATAATTCTAGAAGGTTGTTTGAGTAGAATTACTGCGACATGGAAAAAATGTGCTTAAACATAAATGATATAAATAAAAAGTGATATTCTACTGTGGAGGAATTACATCGGGATGATATTAAAATTTATAAATTATGATTCCGTTTTATGGTTATGGGTTGCTGACAACGGCAGGTCGATTAGCAATCATAATCATAAAACAGTGTCATAATGTATAAAATATGGCTGTTTTTTCATTCAATAATAACGTTGCTATGAGTATTCTCTTTTTAAGCTAATGCAGGGAAAGAAATAGGAGTGGATATCTGTTCCAAGAGGCAATCTCAACCGGCGAACGAGCCGTACAAAATTTTGTTCTACGCCGATTTAGGGAGTTAGTGTTACTACCTCTACAAAACAAATCCAAATATATATTTCCAAATATTTATTCATATTGCATATATACGACATATACCATTGAAAATGTTGAATGCACTTAAGTTAAATTTGAAGGTTACATATAATGATCGTATGATACGAAAATACATACATACATACATAACCTCACGCCTATAATCCCCGAAGGGGTAGGCAGAGGTGCATTTCTGCACCCACATTTCGCCAGGTGTGTATCAGTCCCACGTAATAGGGGGCGAGCCTATTGTCGTTTTTTCGGGCACAATTCCAGACTCCGTGCTGCTACTGAGAATTTCCTAATGGAAAAACCCAATAACACTTTGCCCGACCCGGGAATCGAACCCAGGACCTCTAGATCGCACGGCACATACTTGTCATATTTGATACGAAAATACCAGACCCTAAAACAGATAAACCAAGTTTAGTAACCTGGCGATCAATCTGTCTGCGAGATTCTGATGCAAAAGTTATTATCTAAAACACCTTTTCAAAATACAATGAAATATTCTCGAGGCAATGTAACAGAGGTGGTTCGCTAACATAATAAATTGCTGCATTCATCTTTCCCGAGCATACTCGAGCGAATATCATGATTAATAACTCGATCCGTCTTATTGCTTCGTATACCTATAAGCAGTAGGAACTTTTGCTATTTTTAATATAGTTGTAGAAAGAGTTTGGTTAATGATCTACAGTATTCAGACCGTGTTTGGAAACTAAGGCAGATAATAGTTGCGGTGATTACAAACGCCGTGACATTTTAAAAAATCCGACAAAAAAAAACCAAAAGTACGTTTTCATTACAATCACATCCATTTAATATCTAAGATTGTTAGAAAATGTCATTTTTTTTATTTTTTATCGGGATTTTTTAACGCCAACGGGTTTGTAATCACCCTCGCTATTACCTGCCTTAGTTTCCGATCACGGTCTGATTAAACCCTGTATTATTATGTACATTGTACAGACAGCCCCGTGGCGCAGATGGCTAGACACCAGCTTGCGAAACGAGAGGCCGCGGGTTCGATCCCCGCACCGAGACAAATATTTGTGTGATCCATAAATATTTGTTTCGGGTCTGGGTGTTTGTGAGACCGAAAAGTCTCTCGTAGTCTCTGATACCCACGACACAGGACTTGTATCCTAGTGTGGGGTCAGAACTATGTATGTGACTGTTGGGTGTATTTATTTATTATTTATTTATATATCTCTTGAGAAATTTTATTTTCATATTAAGTGTAAACTGTAACTGACTATATTTAACGATATTTACAGACTTAAGTCATAGCTAGACTGCCTCGTGGTCTCGCGGTACAAGTATGTGCCGAGCGATCTAGAGGTCCTGGCTTCGATTCCCGGGTCGGTCAAAGTGTTATTGGGTTTTTCCATTAGGAAATTCTCAGTAGCAGAACGGAGTCTGGAATTGTGCCCGAAAAATGGCAATAGGCTCGCCCCCTATTACGTGGGACTGATACATACCTGGTGAAATGTGGGTGCAGAAATGCACCTCTGCCTACCCCTTCGGGGAATACAGGCGTGAGTTTATGTATGTATGTAAGTCATAGGCATTATCAAAATATTTATTATAATTATAATATTTATATTAGGGCATTCTACCAGCTCACGCTTGGACAATATGATGGTTCTGGCCATATGCTTTTCAGCAGACAAGAAGGCCAGTGCCTGGTAGTCAGAAGTCTAAGGGCTGGTGACAAAATGGTGTTGGCCTACCTCGTTCTCGGAGCTGTAGGTGTCGTGGTGATCTCCAAGCCATTCCTGGGCCATGTGTTCCGTCACGTTGTCTGCGCTCAGCTCGATGATCTCCAGAAAGTCGTAGCTGCAGCTGTAACCAAACATTATGGGTTATGATAGTTTTACTTTTAGATAGACATGTACTTATGTGCCTATATTTTTCTCAAAGGCCGGCAACACACCGATGATTCCTCTGGTATTATGGGCGTTCACGGGCGGTGTTGACCACTCAACATCAGGTGCCTCACTTGCTCGTTTGCCTCATTTTTCCATAAAAAAACTTTCTTACGCTTGTATTACCGACGGAATATGTAGAGAAGTATTTCTATACCCATGTATCTCATTTAACACGGAGCGAGAATTTTTCCGGACACATTTCAGGACTCTCCTTAGCTACTGATAATGCTTACATAACGTTTGAATGAGGTATTTAGTGAGTAAAAAGCGTTTATGAAGCATAAAGCGATTTTACAAGTTTTGTACCATATTTTCTCTTCCCGATTAAGGTCAAATATTTCGCTAATTCCCGCTATGAAACATCTCGAAGGTCAAACCCTTACCAGATACAGATTAATGTTTTAGAGGTCACTAGTCGAAGAGTTCCCTTTGTCAATACGTTGGCCCGTTGCGGGACGTTCCATACCTTCAAATCCTAGTAGAGATCTCTTCTAGTACAGGTTACTTGACGATGTTTTCCCTCATCGTTAATTTACTAGTCACCGGGTCTCCAGTATCAAGTATTCAACATGCCTAATGTTAGAAGAGCATGAAAGGGACTTAAAACGTCTATTTGGTGTGCACTCGAAATTGCGTCTGTAAGTTCGTCTACGAAATTCATCTGCGTCTGTCGTTCAATGCATTCAAACTTACTTGTATTATTCATTCAATTTTGATTTAAATTCAAAGGATTTTGTACGTAGAAAACCTTTTGATGTAGGATTAGGAGACAAATTCTGATTATTGAGATGTTTAGAGAAATCTATCTAACGTTTTACTGGCCAATAACATGTTTTCATAAAATGGTGTCTTATATAAATTAATCTTATTTAAATCAGAGCCTAAGACCTGTGCTAGCGAAGCAACGAGTCACATATAAATAACCTATCATCATTATCATCAGCCCATAACCCATTGCTGGGCACGGGCCTCCTTTACAACTGAAAGGGTTTAGGTCTTAGTCCATCACGCTGGCCTAGTGCGGATTATTAAGCAGGCAGGTTAGCAGCTATATAGGTATAAATATAGATGTCTTTAAGAAATTGGCGTGTTATTCATTACTTGATGATGTCTATTATACCTACAACGTATTAGGTAGGATATTTCGTGTCTCCCTCCCTCGTGGTCTCGCGAACTCATATGTATCGTGTGATCTAGAGGTCCTGGGTTCGATTCCCGGGTCGGGCGAAGTGTTATTTCCATTAGGAAATTCACAGTTGCAGCACGGAATCTGGATTTGTGCCCGAAAAACTGCAATAGCGAGCCTATTACGTGGGACTGATACATATCTGGCTAAATGTGGGTGCAGAAATGCACCTCTGCCTACCCCTTCGGGGAATACAGACGTGAGTTTATGTGATCCATTTGACACTTGCATTTAACTGCATTTAAATTTTAGGCAGCTTCAATCTGTCTGTTATATTGGAGCACATAGGCAGCTTTTACGCCTTACTTTCGTGTTACAGTGATCTTAAAATTTCACTTCACAGCGCGCCTCTTAAAATTTCATTTTTCATGACGCGCCTAAAGAAGTATAACTTCAAAAATAACATTCAAATGACAGGTTTGGAGCGAAACGTCTTATTTGTAACAACCATGACGCAACGTAGGGCTGCGAATGGCAGCTCTATTTCGCAAACACCTAGATCTCCGTATCGGCTAACGGTAAAAGCTGTTAGTCCTTGAAATATGAACTCGGCTGATATGGCACGCGTTCCAGAACTGATCAGCTGAAATCGCGCTATCAAATGATGACCAGAATATCATGATACGAACAGCAGAACGATTGGTTCATCATCGCCAGCCCATAGACGTCCCACTGCTGGGCACAGGCCTCCTCTACAACTAAGAGGGTTTAGGCCTTAGTCCACCACGTTGGCCTAGTGCGGGTTGGCGGACTACACACCTAAGAAATTCGATGTTTTCCTTCACCGTTAAAATAAGTGATAATTCTTTGTGAATACACACATAACTTCGAAAAGTCAGAGGTGTGTGCCTGGGGTTTGAACCCGCGACCGTCGAGATTCTCGACCGTGTGGTGGATTCAATTTGTTTCTATTTAAAAAAAATATAAGAATCAATTCATACTGGCGTAATATTTAATGCTCGCTTGTTATACTGGGTCTGCTTTGATTTTAAAAGAGGGTTTAGTCACTACGTAATTCACGATTTCTCAAGTTTCAAGGTTGTACCACTTAAGCTCATTTCATTAATATTAATCAGCACATGAAATCTATTGCCAGCAGAGAATTATTTATCACATTACCAGCATCAAAAGTTATTATAAGATCTAGCTGTAAGACCCAGCTTTGACGGGCAGAATAAAAGGATAAGGAGCCTATGTCCTTTGGTCATCTAACTCCGTACCAAATAATTATGTAAATCCATAGTGTAATAGACGGAATAAGTTACCTTCGTATTTATAATATTAAAATAACTACAAATACTAGTGGTAGAGGTCCCGGGCCTAATTCCAGCGTCGGGCAAAGTATTATTGGGTTATCCATTAGGAAATTCTCAATACAGGTCGAAGTCTAGAAGTGTGTCCGAAAAACAATAAGAGGCTCGCCCTTTATTACGTGGGCCGAAAGCACAATTGGCGAAATGTGGGTGCAGTAATGCACCTCTGCCATCGGGGAATACAGGCGTGAGGTTATGTATGTATGTACATAAATAAAATAAATAAATACACCCAACAGTCACATACATAGTTCCGATCCCACACTAAGATACAAGTCTTGTGTCGTGAGTATCAAAAACTACGAGAGACTTTTCGGTCTTACATACACCCAGACCCGAAACAAATATTTGTGGACCACACAAACATTTGTGTCGGTGCGGGGATCGAACCCGCGGCCTCTCGTTTCGCAAGCTATATATAATATATATTATGTATATATAATATATATATTATGTACGTAAAGACGATTTAAATCGATCCAGTGAAAGCGTAAAAGCCGAAGCTACTTCCACATTTATAGCATTAAAATATGTACCTATAAATACTAGAGGTATTGTTATGTTCTGATTCAGGTTTGGTTTGTGTAAATAAAACTAATAAAGCTTAGTTTCAATAGCGTCTGGCACGTCCACTCGGTCCGATGTCAGACGTGGCACTGAACCGGTTTGAGTGGGGTACGGCGCTTATATAATATTTTTTTTAACTTCTACCTTACTTCATTTTGTGCGGGCCGGCATAATTGTGTCGACCAGCGGGGGGCCATATCGTTTCTCGCTGGTCGGTATTATTTTTTTGGACTCCACAGTGCTTACCATCAGGTACAATGGAGTCATTTTGCCGTGCCAGTATAAAAAAAATAAATAACAAATATTACCTCTACGTTACAGGTGTCACGCTAAATTAATGTCAGAACAAGGCAGGAGACGACAGAAGTCATCTGCCAAGCAATATAACTAGTTACAGTTAGTGCGGTGTGGTTATTCGTCAGTTCATGCGAAGCTCACATGTACGTTGAGACTAATGCATGCAATCAATCAACTAGATTGCCGCACCAGTTAAACTCTGTAACAGGTTTACTGTGTGAATAATTGAGATTTAATTGCAGGTGTGAAAAGTAATGGCCTCGAGGTTTAGACGCACGGTCGAACAGTGTTCGCGGGTTCAAACCCCAGGCACACACCTCTGACTTTTTGAAGTTATGTGTGTATTCACAATGAATTATTACTTACTTTAACGGTGAAGGAAAACATCGCGAGGAAACCTACACACCAAAAAAGTGATTGGGAATAACTTAAGTGTGTAGACCACCAACCCGCACAAAGCCAGCGTGGTGGACTTAGGCCTAAACACTCTCAGCTGTAGAGGAGGCTCGTGTCCAGCAGTGGGACGTACATATATGGGCTGATGATGACGCCTAAACCTCGAGGCCATCACAACTTTCTTTGCATTTCATTTACCCTACTTTTAAAAGTCATAGTTATGTTGTTGGAATTCGAACTCGCATTCACCAATATTGTCTTACGAGACCATGCCTAACCTTTGAACCCATCGCCTTCCAATAAACCTGCAAGTATCCTTTCTAAAAAAAGTCGATAAAACAAAAGTGAGCTCATACCAATACAAAGTCCACAAACGTCGGTAACCGTGGATATCCTTGACAAATGGCCGGCCCAAAGCGATTTAACCTCAAACCGCTCTATTGGAAGAACCGTAACCAATAAATCGAGCGACGCTTAGACCATTCCGTATCGAGCTGTAAAAAGGGTCCATTGCATGGTTTATCTGAATATAAATTCGGCTAATATTAACATTGAACTGGTCGTGTGTGGTATTTTATTTGTGGCGATTGGTTGGTTTACCTACATTTGTATTATAGTTTTAATGCTTTGGTTAGAAGTAGTGATGGCCTCGAGGTTTAGGCGCGTCGTCGAGAATGTCGGCGGTCGCGGGTTCAAACCCCAGATACACACCTCTGACTTTTCAATGTTATGTGTGTATTTACAATGAATTATCACTTACTTTAACGGTGAAGGAAAACATTGTGATGAAACCTGAATCCCTAAAAGTTCTTAGGATTTTCCGCACTTGGCCAGCGTGGTGGACTAAGGCCTAAACCCTCTCAATGGTAGAGGAGGCTCGTGCCTAGCAGTGGGGCGTATATGGGCTGATGATGATGATGATGATGATGATGATGATGATGAATGCTTGGTTTGTTTGTTTTGGATGCTAGTGCAGCTATTGAATCCATATACGAGTACTTACGTCCCACTGCCGGCCACGGGCCTCCTCTAGATCTAGAGGTCCCGGGTTCGATTCCCGGGTCGGGCAGTGTTATTCCGTTTTTCCATTAGGAAATTCACGGTAGCAGCACGGAGTCTGGAAATGTGCCTGAAAAACGGCAATAGGCTCACCCCCTTTTACGTGGGACTGATACATATCTAGCGAAATGTCGGCGCAGAAATGCACCTCTGCCTACCCCTTTGGGGAATACAGGCGTGAGTTTATGTATGTATGTATCCCAAAAAAGTGAGCTCATACTACTACCGTAGGGTTCGTCACTTGCGTTCGGATTTATAAGAAGTATTAAGGGGAGCGAGGTCGCGAGCTCTTACCTTCCAGTTCCATTCAAGTTGATGGCCACTGTCATATTCAAAGCAAAGTTGAACAGGTGGGCTCGCTGTGTTTTTCGTAGGCTATTTGTGACGGGTATGGATATTAAGGAGAATATAGGTTTAGGTACATTTATAAATAAATACACCCAACAGTCACATACATAGTTCTGACTCCACATTTATATACGAGTCTTGTATCGTGAGTATAAGAAACTACGAGGGACTTTTCGGTCTCACAAACATCCAGACCCTGTCATATATGTACATAGTATATTCAAAGTTGTAGTGATAGCCTTGAGGTTAAGGCGAGCGGTCGAGAATCTCGGTGGTCGCGGTTTCAAACACACCTCTGACTTTTCGAAGTTATGTGTGTATTCACAATGAATTATCACTTACTTTAACGGTGAAGGAAAACATCGTGAGGAAACCTGCACACCTGAAAAGTTCTTAAGAATTTCTTAGGTGTGTAGTCCGCCAACCCGCACTAGGCCAGCGTGGTGGATGGTTTAAATCTTGTGAGCAGTGACGATAATTCCATTTGCATATCTATAGATATAAGAAGTATACTTCTTTACTACTCAATTTTTTTACGACTATCTACAATTCAAAGGATAGTTCTGGGAAAAAAAGTCTTATTCACAAAGCAGTCTCTGGGGGCGGTCTTATCAAATTGCCGTCAGGTAGAGCCGTCCCCAATGGCGTCGCTCCGTATCGCCTCGTGTCATCTACGTATTCTTAAAGAACAGTGCCTTTTTTACATATATCCAGCTGTATTTTGAATTATTTAACGCGTACCGTGCTGCAGTGATGGCCTCGAGGTTTAGGCGCGCGGTCGAGAATTTCGGCGGTCGCAGGTTCAAACCCCAGGCACACACCTCTGACTTTTCGAAGTTATGTGTGTATTCACAATGAATTATCACTTGCTTTAACGGTGAAGGAAAACATCGTGATAAAACCTGCACACCTAAAAGTTCTCAGGAATTTCTTAGGTGTGTAGTACGCCAACCCGTACTAGGCCAGCGTGGTGGACTGTGGCCTAAACCCTCTCAGTTGTAGAGGAGGCCCGTGCTCAGCAGTGGGACGTATTTGGGCTGATGATGATGATGATGATGTACCGTGCTTAGTACTACAATATTGGCTTATACGTAAGAGTGTAAACAGACTGTGATTGAAACTATGAAAGGTAACGGTGATTACAAATACAGACGCTTAAAAAAATCCCGATAAGAAAAGAACTGCCTCGTGGTCTCGCGGTACAAGTATGTGCCGTGCGATCTAGAGCTCCTGGGTTCAATTCCTGGGTCGGGCAGTGTTATTGGGTTTTTCCAGAGTTTGGAAATGTGGCCGACTCGTATATTAATGTGATCAGAACTATGTATGTGACTATTGAGTGTATTTATTGACTGCCTCGTGGTCTCGCGGTACAAGTATGTGCCGAGCGATCCAGAGGTCCTGGGTTCGATTCCCGGGTCGGGCAGTGTTATTGGGTTTTTCCATTAGGAAATTCTCAGTAACAGCACGGAGTCTGGAATTGTGCCCGAAAAACGGCAATAGGCTCGCTGGTGGCTCTTCCGTGGTACTGATACATGCCTGGCGAAATGTGGGTGTAGAAAAGCACTCTGCCTACCCCATCAGGAATACAAGCGTGAGTTTATGCATGTATGTAAAAAAAATAAAATTTTCTAACCACCATAAGTTTTCAACTCCTGTTTATCTTCTCATTCATTTTAATTGGGGATATAAGACAAGTTAGGTTCCCTGTAGACTCTCTGAGCTTTACCGCTTGGTGTCATTTCTGTGTATGCTGTTGATCCTAGTGTATATGAGTTGCAGTGATGGATGTGTTGTGGTAATCTCTAACCACCATAAGTATTAACATAAAACACTAAAAAGAAAAAAAAATCCCAATGGAAAACTCAGTAACCGGAAATCGAACCTAGAGAGTTTCGAACGCACACTCATCGTGCAGGACCAATAAGTCACGTTCTTATTATTACCGGCAAAGTAACACCATGATTGTAAGAACGATCCTCACTAAATAGAGAATCAAGTAGCGAGAGACTCCGATCTCTTTTCAGTCGAAACTAATGCCAATTTGCTGAAACGCTGCTTCTAGCTACGTTTACAGAAACCAGGATAATAGTAGAATATGTGGGCTTTCAAACTATTCTGCAAAAACAAAACTTGTAAAAAAAAAACAAGTCTCGCAACTCAGTGCTTCTACCGTAAAAAGTTGTGTGATCCATATGATACCAAGTCGATGAATTTATTCAGTCCCCGTTTACGGTACCTTCCGTCTTAAGTTATTATACATGTATTTAGCTTACCAGACAACATCTTATAGTGACCATATCAATATTTAAAACCTTTTATGTTTTAAATAAATAGTTAAATAAAATAGTTAGACTGCCTCATGGTCTCGCGGTACAAGTATGTGCCGTGCGATCATGAGGTCCTGGGTTCGATTCCCGGGTCGGGCAAAGTGTTATTGGGTTTTTCCATTAGAAAATTCTCAGTAACAGCACGGAGTCTGGGAATGTGCCTGAAAAACGGCAATAGGCTCGCCCCCTATTACGTGGGACTGATACATACCTGGCGAAATGTGGGTGCAGAAATGCACCTCTGCCTACCCCTTCGGGGAATACAGGCGTGAGTTTATGTATGTATGTATGTATAAAATAGTTAGAATTCGCAATCGCTTCAAAACACGATGTATCTCACTTTTAGTGCTAAGTTACAATTGTACTACTGTGTGTGTGACTGTTGGGTGAATTTATTCATTTATTTTGGTTCGAGGTACTGGTAATGACCACAAAGCTGTGGAAAATTTACCCGCAAAATACACATGAAACAAATAAAACCAATTTCCTACTTGGGGATTTTGTTTCGCCAACAGGGGTGTGCGTGATACCCGGACGCGGGTTATTGCGCGGCAACACTAATCCGGATATTGGGCGCCGATTGCCGAGATTGCTGAGTTATCCTATAACCGGCTCGAAAGGAATAGCAACACAACTTTACCTCAGTCCTCTACCGGAGTGTGGTAATGGAAACATCGATTTTACATACGAGTACAATGTACATAAATACTTACGACTGTTGTAAAATAATTCCTAATTGAGTTTAAGTTCCAAGTAATAGGAGGGCAAGTCTATTGTCGTTTTTTTGAAGGAGGCCTCGTAGTCTCGCGGCACAAGTATGTGAAAAGTGTTATTGGGGGTTTCCATTAGGAAATTCTCAGTTGCAGCACGGAGTCTGGAATTATGCCCGAAAAACGGCAATAGGCTCGCTCCCTGTTATGTGGGATTGATACATACCTGGCGAAATGTGGGTGGAGAAATGCACCTCTGTTTACACCTTCGGGAAATACAGGCGTGAGGTTATGTTTTTTATGTTTATAAGTCTATGCTTTTTCTATGGATTTCCTAATAAAAAATAAAAAAAACTTTTGCCGGTCCTGGGAACCGAATTCGGAACTTTTAGAACGCGCGGTACACAAATGTGTAATTTGGTCTAACAATTATTTAAAAGCCGTTATTGGGATAATATTACTTTAGTTTAGAAATGTTCGTACATTTTATTTTGTCTACGTTAAAAACGATCAGCTATCAAGTCAATGAGTCAAGTCCAATAACAAAGAGAGTTGAAACAAACAGATGCTGTCAATAGATACCCGGTCTGAGGGACGGTAACCGGTAATACCCGGATATGATTTATTACCCGCCCGCGCCCGGATATCGGACTTCAAACACTTTGCTATAGCAAGATCTGATTAACAGGATTGCTTCACAGTATTAGCTTTGTATTATTTTGTTGATAATCGGAGTTTAGCAAATGTTCTATCGAATTGATTGTTTGAAGATTATTTAAGTAAGGCCTTTAAGCGAAAGTAAGTGTAAAGAGCATAATGAAATATTTGTTCAAATGTAAACTAACATATTTATTCTACAGAAATATTTTAGTCTTATTATTTCAAGCAGCACTTAAACAGCTTTATCATATAAATAAATAATTAACAGGGTATATAAACTTTTAAAATTTTCTACAAAAAGTTCACTATCCATAATGTTTAACTTATAAATCGTAACAAACGAATGGACGTCCGAAAGGCGCGTTTGTAACAACGGCTCAAGGACATCGGACGTCCATTGCGGCGAGATATTGTCTTAGTTGATTTAAGAAAAATTTTTCAGTGTTTTCAGCCGAGTAAAATATTTATATACTTAATTGGTCCATTTTTATATTCAGCTATCTGCAGCTGTTCTTATCGGACTATTTGCATTTAAATGATTTAAGTAGAAGCTAAGTAGTGATGGCCATGTGGTTTAGGCGCGCGGTCGAGTTTCTCGGCGGTCGCGAATTCAAACCCCAGGCAGACACCTTTGACTTTTCGAAGTTATATGTATATTCACAATGAATTATCACAAACTTTAACGTTGAAGGAAAACATCGTGAGGAAATCTGCACATCTAAAAGTTCTTAGGAATTTCTTAGGCATGTAGTCTGCCGACCCGCACTAGGCCAGCTTGATGGACTAAGGCCTTAAACCTCCCAGTTGTAAAGGAGACCCATGCCTGGGCATTCACACTTACACTGCTGGCAGTGGGACGTAAATGGGCTGATGATGATGATGGAAATTAAGGACTGGTAAATATTAATCGTAGTCGTTTCC
The DNA here is from genome assembly GCA_907164795.1 of Hemaris fuciformis. Lineage (NCBI taxonomy): Eukaryota > Metazoa > Arthropoda > Insecta > Lepidoptera > Sphingidae > Hemaris > Hemaris fuciformis. The sequence goes on from OU015445.1 coordinate 1,552,275, forward strand.
CAGTATTCAATAGATTTATGAAATGCGCTGAGTTTTCCATTTGTTTTTCGGTTATGTATTTAACAAATGCTTTTAATCTCAAAATTAATGGCTTTACTTGAAGTCTGAGATATCTATACAGTGTTTTGTCTTGCTATGTTTATTAAAGAACCGAGAAAACGATACAAAAGATCCGTCACATCTGAGGGAGGTTAGGCCTTAGTCAACCACGCTGATCTAGTGCGGTTTGGCGGACTACACACCTTAGGTATGCAGGTTTCGTCACAATTTTCTTTCCTTCACAGTAAAACTATGAATATATAATTCATTGTGAATACATACATAAATTCGATAAGTCAGAGGTGTGTGCCTGATATTTAAACCCGCGACCGTCGAGAACTGCCCCCTGGTACCTTCCAACGAGGGGGCGTTACACTTTGAGAAACCCTGATTTGGATAAAGCAGTTAATTAAAGCTAACTCGCAATCAGTACATTAGATGTAACCTCTTGCAAGTGCATACAAATTAATTCCTTTTCAAAGGTTACCTTTAACTCCGCCTCCCCCTCCTATCCCCCCTCCCCCTCCCCCAATTAACCCTCTGCTGGGAATATAAAACGTTTAATTTCGCACACACGTTATGTGAAACTTTAATGGATTAAATTAATTTAGGATGGAATAGTCACGACACGTGCAATTTTGGGAATACTATAATATATTTGTGCAAGAAAATTAATTTCCTTAGAGTTTCATGATATACTTGAATATTTATTACAGTTGCTTAGTTACGTAATGAATAAGTAATTGGTGGTATATTCAACAGTTACCAAGTCCAGAATATGTATGAAGATGCAGTTTGTTCGAGATTATATAGAGCAATGCGACATTTTTGGATGACTGCAAGACCAAAAAAGGAAATTATGTAAAAATTATTCTCTTTCTCATCGCAAAATTTTAAGGTCGTACATGTGTTGTCGCTTTAACTAGTTTGTAGAAATATAAAAATAATGAAAAAAGTAATTTATAAAATGTAAATTTTCTGTCTATTTTTGTATTATATGTATCTATTTTATGTTTATACTCGTATGTATGCGTATATATATATGTATGTGTATTATATGTTTGTATTTTATCAATAGTAGTCAATATAGTTTTGATATTTTACACACCTGCCTCATCTCATTTCTGCATCACCCTAGGTTCGACTGGAAGAGAATGCCTTAGGCATTAAGTCCATCTATACAAACTTTGTATAAAGTGTAAATAAATAAATAAATCTGCTTTATGGGTAGTTTGAGATTGTTATTGTCACTATTAGAATGTTATGGTGGGGCGGTCTCTATATCGACGGCGGAAACCGAAAACGTCGTAGTCCACAAAGTATATATTTTTTTATTGCACTGTTCGAATCAGAAAAAAAAACTGCGTTAAATGGTCCGGGTCCCGTAAATCTACGATGAATAGTTTATAAATTAACATTTTGAAAAATCAGGATTCAACTTAAATGCCTGCATACAAAAATGCTGTAAGTTACAGAAACAAACAGTAATAATTAATACTATGTTGATTACCACATTTTTCGTTTTCCGTAAATATGATGCATGTTAGCAGGAATGTTGGCTTCAGTACGGACCTACTACGTTTTTGTTGCTCGTGTTTTTATACGTTTTAACTTTCTGTCGAATTCTATGGAAGTACCGCCACTCGAACCTAAGACTTAAGACTATCATATGTTTGACACGGCCGCTTCTTAGTAATGCCGGTTGCGTGTTAAATCAAGATTTTTATAAATGTGTGACAACCATTAGCAGCCCTTCATTTTTGTTTGAATTTTTTTCACTATTCGTCTGATCGTAGTAGAATGAATAGGTGACAGACAAGCGGTGACACAAAATACTTTCTATTTCCCTTCTAATCTTATTCTGATGTTCTGTGCATTTCCATACTTAAACATTGGGTCAAATAATTTGTTGCCAACTTGCTCCAAATTCTTTTGACACGCTAAGTCTGGCATATCTGTGTTGACATTAATGCAAGGTTATTTTCGACTTTGTGCATATTAAAACGAGGTAACTGAGAACCAACGAGTTTTGGGATACCTTAATCAAAAGGCACGAAATAGAAGCCGTCTCAACGGGTATTTCGGCGTCATTAACTTGACACGCTTTCGTAACCGTATTTTACTTAGCAAAGTAAATGACTGAGTTTATAATAAAAACCACTACTCGTTGATTCGGTGGCTGAATAGACGGCGATCTAGAGGTCTAGAGTTTGTTTTTCGCGTCGGAATAAATTTTACTGTATTTCTCCAAAGCAAAATCGCCAATCAGCTCGCCTCCAATTGCGTTGGATTTAAAACACACATGGCGAAATCAACAATGGAATTGTAAGTCGTGATGGCCTCGAGGTTTAGGCGCGCGGTCGAGAATCTCGGCGGTCGTGGGTTCAAACCCCAGGCACACACCTCTGACTTTTCGAAGTTATGTGTGTATTCACAATGAATTATCACTTACTTTAACGGTGAAGGAAAACATCGTGATGAAACCTGCACACCTTAAAGTTGTTAGGAATTTCTTAGGTGTGTAGTCCGTCAACCCGCACTAGGCCAGCGTGGTGGACTAAGGCCTTAACCCTCTCAGTTGTAGAGGAGGCACGTGCCCAGAAGTGCGACGTATATAGGCTGATGATGATGATGACAATTTAAAAAAGACTGGAACAATATAATAAACGTATTCAACCCCACATTATGACATTTCTATGTACGAATTAACTACGAAGCCTGTTTTATCCCACAATAAAGAACATCGTTGGTGTGGGAATAAATTCCAGTCTTTTGTTTCTGAAACGGATTTTCCAATACCGCGACACAAAACTTGTTAAAACGACACTTATTGTAATGGAATGAAGAATTTAATTACTGCATTTAAAATATTTAAATGTTATACGAAAATGGAATGTTTTAAAATGCATTTATTGAAAATTGCGCGATGTGGAATTGCAAGCGCGTAAGAAATTTTAATTTATCATATTTGTACAACCGATGCTGGAAGGAATTTTTATTGTAAAATATAATTACGCCTGTTTACGCGAAAGGGTAGGCAGAAGTGTGTTTTTATACTCACTTTTCGACAATTATTATATATTTAATAATTTAGGAAAACAAACAGTTTATATAATACTTAAAAACTATATACGTACAAAACGCCTGTATTCTCCGAAGGGGTAGGCAGATGTGCATTTTTGCATCAACATTATGTATCAGTCCCACGTAATAGGGGGCGAGCCTATTGCCGCTTTCCGGGCACATTTCCAGAATCCCGGCTGTTACTGAGAATTTGCTAATGAAAAAACCTTATAACACTTTGCCCGACCCGGGAATCGAACCCAGGACCTCTAGATCGCACGGCACATATTTGTGCCGCGAGACCACGAGGCAAAACTATATACAATAAATTTAATATAAACCAAAAGAGTTCTTACTAAAATTGATAAGGTTAAGACAGAATAGTTAAATTATAATCAATATAAGTCTTTGTTCTTTATAGTTTTGACTAGCTGTGCCCGCGACTTCGTCCACGCGGAAAATTTATTTTTAATAAGTAAATTTATAAACTAAAAGTAGCCTAAGTTATTCCTTATTACATCAGCTATCTGCCAGTGAAAATCCCGTTAAAATTGGTCCACCTGTTTCAGAGATTAGCCGGACCAAACAGACAGACAGACAGACGGATAGACAAAACAGACACTCCAATTTTATTTATTAGTATAGATTAGACAATTGCACTACATAATACGTCGCAGCTTAAAGGTCTTTATCAATTTGAGGCCATTAAAATAGCTGTATTTATTGCAGACTAAAATGTCGAGAAAGTAGGCCATGAAGCGAACACAACTGTGGGCACATCAAAAAGCCATTTGTCCGTGTGACGGATACAGACCTTCTGATACCGGAGACAAATGGGGACGAATGAGGGAAAGGATTTAGAAAACTACCCTCAATTGAGCCAAAAACTGGCTGTAATACCTTGACATTATTTAGTTATACAGGGTGTATTCAGGCCGTGATCGGAAACGAAGGCAGGTAATAGCTAAGGTGATTACAAACCCCCTGGCGTTAAAGAAAATTCTGACAAAAAATATATTTTTTTACATTTTCCATACAAACCGCGTACATTTAATACCGATAATTGTATGGAAAAAGTCAAAATTTTTATTTTTTGTCAGAATTTTCTTTAACGCCAGGGGGTTTGTAATCACCTTAGCTATTACCTGCCTTAGTTTCCGATCACGGCCTGAATACACCTGTATATATATATTTTTTTTATTATTATTTAGCAGTTAAGAAATTAAATTATGTGTATAAAATTAGTTTTATATTGAGGATATTTTAATATTTATTGTGTTGTATTCTTTGCTTTGTATAGTTTTTTTTAATATTTATAGTCAGTACTGTAACTGATTTAATGGTGCATGCGGTGTTTGCCTGTTAATGATTGTTGCATTAAGTTTTTTTTTATTATTATTTTCTTCTCTAATTTATTATTGTATAATATGAATGGAAACAATTTTTGGCGAACCATAATAATTAATAAATAAATAAATAGCGGTTTTTGTATTATTGTATGATAGCCCCATGGCGCAGTTGGCTAGACTCCAGCTTGTGAAAGGAGAGACCGCGAATTCGATCCCCGCACCGAGACAAATGTTAGTGTTTTTCATATTAATCTTCAAGGACCCAACGTCCAGAAGGCAAGCTTACTGTTTCAAAACTTTATGGTAACTTTCTGACCCCACACTAAGATACAAGTTTTGTGTGTGGGTATTCTGATACCCACGTACGAAAATTTTTCGTAATTTCTGAATTACGAGAGATGTTTCGGTCTCACAAACACCCAGACCCGAAACAAATATTTGCGGATCATCGCAGCTTTGTAGTTAGTACAGATTAGCGTATTATACTATTTGGCACAGTTGGGTACTTTTATAAAGTAGTGATCGCCTCGAGGTTTAGGCATGCGGTCGCAGGTTCAAATCCTAGGCAAATACCACTGACTTTTTTGAAGTTTTGTGTGTGTTCACGAATTATCACGTACTTTATCCGTAAAAAGACATCGTAAGAAAAGCTGCAATAAAAGTTTTTTAAGAATTTCTTAGGTGTGTAGCCCGCCAACCCGCACTAAGGCCTAAACCCTCTCAGTTGCAGAGGAGGCCCGTGCCCAGCAGTGGGACGTATGTATATTGGTTAATGATGATGTTGATGATGAATAAAGGGAAGGTTAATTCATATCAAACGCGAGTTCTTCAAGATATCCGGAGAAGTGCATGCATAATGTAAGACGAGGCGAGGGGCCGACCAGTGCGGTTAATTTTTAACTATTAACGTAAACCGGAGTTCGCGGCGCGGTAATTAGCGCACTCGGCTATCTCAGTTGCTGATAACTTTGAGTTAAAAGATTTGGCGATTTGCAATTTTTATCTTTTTAACCAAGTTTTCAGAGTTCGGTTGAAAATATGTTTAAGTTGTCGATTGTAGATTTGTGTTAAGCTGACCGTTTGACTTCCGTGGGAGCAGTTACAATCTTTTTTTGATTTTTAAAATAAATTAATACAAATTTTTGTTTTTTTCTGGTTTTTGCATACACTTATCCCCGTATTCCCGAATGGGTACGTATAAATGTATTTCTGCACTGCACATCACTCATAGTTTTAATTGACTGCAAATCTTTTGAATCCTGCCTATTGCGGGGCATCCATGGTATTCATCATCATCAGCATGGGCTGACGCATATGGATGCGTCCCACTGCTGGGCACGGGCCTCCTCTTCAACTGAGAGGGTTTAGGTCTTAGTACACCACGCTGGCCTAGTGCGGGTTGGCGGATTACACACCTAAGAAATTTTAGGTGTGCAGGTTTCATCACGATGTTTTCCTTCACCGTTAAAGTACGTGATAATTTATTGTGAATACACACATAACTTCAAAAAGTCAGAGGTGTGTGCCTGGGGTTTGAACTCGCGACCGTCGAGATTCTTGACCGCGTGCCTAAACCTCGAGGCCATCACGACTTCTCCATCATCATCATCATCCATGGTATACCAATCCCAAAACAAATTAAGGCCGGTTAACGGTTGCCATGTGAAAGCGAGTAACCAATAAGAATACTTTTGCATTAACAAAAAAAGTAAGGAAAACACTTTGATTGATGTTGAATTCGTAATAGAATTTATAATCATGAAAAAAAAAACTAAAAAGAATATATTCTTTGTCTCATAAGACAAAGGGCTTATTTACAAATGAGAGGTGTTAAGTCTTAGCCCATCACTCTGGTCCAATGCCGGTTGGCGAACTATTCGTTTAACAAAATACAGGTGGAGATCTGAATGTGCCGGTACCCACACGATGTTTTTCTTCATAGTTAAACTGCACGATAATTTATTGTCAATACATGTCTTTGAAAAGCCAGGGGCGTAAGTCGGGGATTTGTGAAATAATAGCACCCTATTTATTCAAATTAGAGGTGTGACTTAGCTCCGTCCGGAAGAAATATTTAATTCTGTTTTTATCTCACGGTAACTCACTTGCCCGAGATAAAAAGTATCATCATCATCAGCCCAAATACGTCCCACTGCTGGGCACGGGCCTTCTCTACAACTGAGAGGGTTTAGTCCACCACGCTGGCCTAGTGCGGGTTGGCGGACTACACACCTAAGAAATTCCTAAGAACTTTTAGGTGTGCAGGTTTTATCACGATGTTTTCCTTCACCGTTAAAGCAAGTGATAATTCATTGTGAATACACACATAACTTCGAAAAGTCAGAGGTGTGTGCCTGGGGTTTGAACCTGCGACCGCCGAAATTCTCGACCGCGCGCCTAAACCTCGAGGCCATCGCTGCTTGAGATAAAAAGTATCCTATGTGTTAATTTAGAGTGTCACCACCAAACTAAATTTCATGAAAATCCATTCCGTATTTTTTGCGTGAAAGAGTAACAAACATATAAACTTTCGCGTTTATAATATTAGCAAGACTACCTCCATCTTCTTCCAACTTACGCCACAAGCAACGCAAACGCTATGAATATGCATTGCCTTTTGAATGCAGAGTTACTGTGAAACCAACAACGCTTGAAATGGCCCTTATTCCAATTGCAATAAAGTCGTAAATATAGCGTATGCGTGTTGTTTGAAGTTCATTAGCTTAGTGTGTTTTACTTGTGTTGACCCAGTTTATTGAATTGTAATTTGTCATAGATTCGACGAGGAATTGGATGTTAAATGTTCCAGTTTTGGCAGTGTATGTTCACACGTGGTTTTTAAATTTTGTTCGGTATTCGCTAGATGCCATTCTGTTTTGACTTTAAAAGTTTTATGTAGGGCTGGCGCCACAAATTCTGTTCTCCAGCGATAGATAGATTAGTTTGTTCAAAACTTTATGAAAGATTAAACGTCAACAAGTTTCAATTTAAAGTCTTTTCCGCCAAGCCAGCCCCGTGGCGCAGTTGGCTAGACACCAGCTTGCGAAACAAGAGGTCGCGGGTTCAATCCCCGCACCGAGACAAATGTTTGTGTGATCCACAAATATTTGTTTCGGATCTGGGTGTATGAGAGACCGAAAAGTCTCTCGTAGTTTCTGATACCCACGACACAAGACTTGTATCTTAGTGTGGGATCAGAACTATGTATGTGACTGTTGGGGAAATAAAAAGATAAAAGAAGCCGCAATATAGCAGAGGCTTAGATGTCTTTCAACTTAAGAATGAGACTGTTTACAGTAACAAAAAAAATCGGTTTGGTTTATTTACTATAGAACAGTCAAATAGTCATATCATTAACATGGCATTATTGTAAAAGATGATTGTAGCCATTTCTTATCAGTTAACACTATTCGGACCACACTGCAGTTACCATTAGGAAAAGTCACTATCTCTTGCCAGTAAAATTACTCTGAAAACCAAACGTACACATAATATGCATAAAACAGACCTTTTTAACATATACATAACTTACGCCTGTCCCAAAAGGGGTAGGCATAGATGCATTTCTACACCCATATTACGCCAGGTGTGTCAATACACAGTAGGCCTAAGGGCCCACGTAATAGGAGGCAGGTCTATTGTCGTTTAATTGGTACATTTCCTGACTCCGTGCTGCTACTGAGAATTTCTTATAAGAAAAATCCTTGGACTCTAGATTTGGATCGCACAGCACATAGGTACTTGCGCCGCGAGACCACGAGGCAGTCAAGTAAAATAATAGAAATACACAAAGATAGAATCACACTAACTTTAAATGACAATAGTCACGGAAATACGCTCAATTTATTGAATGCAACTAACAACGCTGCATAAAATAGTATAATACGAAAAATACATAGCATAAATGCTCCTCGCGAGCGAGCGCAGATGGCCGTGGCTTATTTTAGATGAACATCATTTAGTTTTCTAGTGAGCGTCTGCACCTGGCCACCGCATGTAATTGCGTGTACTAATAGTTACGCTTCCTCACACTTTGCAGCGGAAATTGCAGCTTTAAGCAGCTGGAATTATATGTGCTGTAGGGAATAAATTAATTGTGAAATTCTCTTACAGTTGCAGTATAATGTTTTTTGCTTTTTTTCGTACTGGCACGAATGGTGGTAAGTGTAGATCGGTTTAAATAGTGTTGACTGGCGAAAATATAACTATAATCATTCTGCACCCGTCGATAAAGTTATCATAATAAATAAATAAATACACACAACAGTCACATACATCGTTCTGATCTCACACTAAGATACAAGTCTTGTGGGTATTAGAAATAAGAGATTTTTCGCCCTCACAAGCACTCAGTCCTGAAATAAACAATTGTGGATTACTAAAACATTTGTATCAGCCAGCGCTGATGAACCCGCGGCCTCTCGTTTCACAAGCTGGTGTATAGGCAACTGCGCTACGGGGCTGTCAAATTATATCGATGTTGTATCAAAGGAAGATATAATATGACGAATAGTGGAATTTGTATCGTTTCGTAAAAAAAAACAAATATAGAAATTACGTTTAAAGATTTTTTTTGTTTTTTTTTTATTTATTTATTATGCTTTATTGTACACCATATAAATAGCATATATATTGGTATCAACTCAATAAGGTAGTGTCACAAATGGCGGGCTTATCGCAGTTGGCAATCTCTTCCAGGCAACCGTTAGATGGACTGGAGTGATCAGAAGCATAGAGTGGGTTGTCATAATTTAGGTAAATTTGAAATTGTAAAAATTTATGCTTTTTAATGTTTTTATTGTAAATTTTCATCATTTTCTTATAAGCTATGGAAAACTACAGTATTACTAAACAAAGCTATCGACAGATCATATCATCAGCCCATATACGTCCCACTGCTGGGCACGGGCCTCCTCTACAACTGAGAGGGTTTAGGCCTTAGTCCACCACGCTGGCCTAGTGCGGGTTTGCGGCCTAGCATATAGCATAGCCTCGAAAAGTCAGAGGTGTGCGCCTGCGTTTGAACCTGCGACCGTCGAGATTCTCTCTCGACTCGACGCGACAGCTCACACTACAGAACAATGTCCGCCAAAGTGACAAAGGTTTTAATATTCCACATCACATTGCTATTATACTAATAAAAATAAATTCTCACGCAAAAGCTGTATCGCAGATCGAAAAATGATTTGAAAAGGTTGCACACGAAATTACCATCCCACAGTTAATCTACCCCGAATGTTTTTATTTAATCACGGTTATCTTGTATACATACATATATAACGCCACGCCTACATTGCCCGAAGGGGTAGGCAGAGATGCATTTCTGCACCCACATTTCCCCAGGTATGTATCAGTCCCACGTAATAGGGGGCGAGCCTATTGCCGTTTTTCGGGCACAATTCCAGACTCCGTGCTGCTACTGAGAATTTCCTAATGGAAAAACCCAATAACACTTTGCCCGACCCGGGAATCGAACCCAGGACCTCTAGATCGCACAGCACATACCTGTGCCGCGAGACCACGAGGTTATCTTGTATATATTTAATTTACGTTAGACACGGCTCTTTGTTTACACTTAATAATGTAACGTTTGAGAATAAATTTACATAAGATCGAGGTACTGTTTACTTTTAAATTTCAGAGGTTTTTCTCAGTGAACCTCGCACACACACACAACCTCATCCCTATAGCAGGAGGGATTATGCCAGAGCCATTTTAAGTTCTATAAAATTTTAAATAATACATAACGGCAAAAAACCATATACTGAGAGCTAAGTCATCGCTCTGGCGTAAACAAGAATGACTCACGGGCCGTCGTCCCTCTGCGGTGTCGATTGCCCCCACTATTCTGTCTATAAAAGGCCGCCCGCTGCAGCGGACCGAAGCATTCATCGGTCTACGCGCGGACAGCAAACATCCGATTTATTGGGAAATAAAAGGATCTTTGATTAAAGTTGGTTGTTAAGATTACTTCTCAAAATGGATCCTCCAGTAATAACGATGTCACTGCTATTCATAACGATACAGGGCTATCTGCCTCGTCAGTAATTGTGAAAGTTTACTAAAGAAAAGTCAAAGTATGAGTTATCACCATAAACCAACAGTTGTGACGTCACACATCTTAAAGACACTTCGAAGCCACACCTGCTCCGACATACATATTTGATTATTAGTATGTTGATAAGTATGTCGTGATGGCCTCGAGGTTTAGGCACGCGATCGAGAATCTCGACAATCATCTCGACAAGTTATGTGTGTATTCACAATGAATTATCACGTACTTTAACGGCGAAGGAAAACATCGCGATGAAACCTGCACACCTAAAAGTTCTTAGGAATTTCGTAGGTGTGTAGTCCGCCAACCCCCACTAGGCCAGCGTGGTGGACTAAGGCCCTAAACCCTCTCAGTTGTAGAGGAGGCCCGTGCCCAGCAGTGGCTCGTATATAGGCGATGATGATGCTACTCGTTCAAATTCCAAAAATATATGAAACAGTTTCTACACTCAGTATTTACTAAAGCATTCGTATTTTACGATGTATGATAAAATTTAATACGCTATGAAATACGAAACGTGATTGTACGAACATTTGGTCTGCATTATTTGGAACGGCCGAGGTTTTACTGTGTCGAAATAAAGCGAAATTCGCTCAGCCTTCAAATATATTCAAGGGAACATATTTTTGGGTGACTCGCTGTATAATAATGCAAATGTCAATCGTCTCTTTATTTTAAGTGTGCTTTTATATTGGTTAAACGTGATGGAAGCGCAGTGTTGTTAATAAGGTATTTTAAATTGGGTGACGCTGTTATCTTTTGTGACTACATAGATACAATTCGAACTTTTTACATACGTATACGCGCCTGTATTCCCAGAAGGGATAGGCATTTCTGCACCCACATATCGCCAGGTATATGTTAGTCCCACGCAATAGGAGGCGAGGCTATTGCCGTTTTTCGGGGACATTTTTTTTTTTTATACTGGCACGGCAAAGTGACCCCATTGCACCTGATGGTAAGTGTAATGGAGTCCAGAAAAAGTGCCGACCAGCGAGAGATGATGATCTCCCGTTGGTCGACGCAATCATGCCGGCCGCAAACCTCTTCACCTATCTTGTGAAGAAGTTTGGGGGACTAATACCATGGTGAACAAAGGACCGACCGCGAGAAACCGGCCAAAAAATGCCTGCACGGTCATCCTTTCACCATGATTGAAGCCCCCCCGAAAACCGGATATACACTGGCTGATCCCGGCACGCGGCACACTTGCTATTTGAGAATTTCCTAATGAAAAACCGCGACCCACGAATCAAACCTGAGACCTTTAGATCACACTTCACATACTTGTGCCGCAAAACTATGAGGCGCTTATTAATCTACATACATATATTCTTCATTTGGACATATTTCTCTTTTTGGCCGAGATAGTTAGCAGGTCATGTCCAGTTTGGGGTATAAAAATACTCTTTACTTATAATTACTAAGTATTTTAGGTGTGCGTTGAAGTATGGTTAATTCATTGAGAATACACTCATAACTTCGAAACGTCAGAGGTGTGTGCCTGGGGTTTGAATCCGCCACCGCCAAGATTCTCGGCCGCGCGCCCTAACCTCGAGGCCATCACTACTCATACTCAATATAGGCCTTCTAAAATTGTCTGAAGGGCCTATGTAACTAAAACAATATGTACTTTTACCGTATACCTTTTATGCTGAACATTTTAAATAAAATGTCATGGGCATACAAACTGTTGTCAAAATTTTAACCAGCATCTACAAAAAAAAAATGTTTATTTTGAAAATTTTAGAGTCACGCCCTCGTCCGTATTTTAACACCTCGTCAAAGTTTACTGCGCACCAATCCCCAAATGTTTGTGATATAAATTTTATATGTAATTTATCCAGATCAAACACCCACCTTTTGGTCGTAACCGTAAAGGGTGCGTGGCGAGGATTCCAGATATTTTATTGCGCTTTTAAAAGGAGTTATGTTGGAGTTATAAATTGATGGAAAATCGCGCCACAGACTCTCTGGAGAATTATCTCTTGATTTTTTTCTGATGCGGCGAAGTGACCGCTTACAATTTTGACCGCAGGCCAACATATTATAGATACAACTAGTGACACTCTGTAATAGTTAGTTGCACTTTTTTGCCTATATTATACGTGTCTAAGAATCATACATACATACGTAACCTCACACCTGTATTCCGCAAAAGTGTAGGCAGAAGTGCATTTCTGCACCCACATTTAGCCAGGTATGTATCAGTCCACGTAATAAGGCGCGAGCCTATTGCTCTTTTTTCAGATGTCTCCGAGCTGCTAGAGAATTTTCAAATGGAAAAACCCAATTTCACTTTGCCCGATCCGGAAATCGAACCCGCGACCTCTTGCACATACTTGAACCGCGAGACCACGAGGCAGTAACATATTCTATTATCTATTGCAATGCTATATACACCAAAAATATAATAGTAAGTGACATGTTTCGCCATTCTATAAGCATAATGAAAACTTCAAACTTATTCTATGTTGCTAGAAAATGACAAAAAACAGTCATTTTTTCATTCACAAAATTTTCCCGATTATGAGGGTACTTTAAAATTTCTACTCACTGTGGCTCGTGTTCTGTAAGTAGTTCTTCGAAATGCAGACGGAGGGTGTGCGCAGGCGGCGCTCGGATGTCGCTGATGCATTCCACGTCATCAGGGTACGGACGAGGGAATCCAGGACTGGAGACAGTCGCGTGCGGCTGCGCGTGAGACAGCTGGATCATTTCGTTGCATTGAATCCTTGACGCTGTATACGGATCTGTAACAACAGTTTTGTTTAGTTATGGAACGTTTAAAGGCACCTAAGCGTAAAAAAGCAATGGCCTAGAAGTTTAGGCGTGCGAATCTCGGCGGTCGCGAGTTCAAATCCCAGGCACACTATTCTGACTTTTAGAAGTTATGTGTGTATTCACAAAGAATTTTCACTTGCTTTAACAGTGAAGGAAAACATCGTGATAAAACCTGCACACCTAAAAGTTCTTAGGAATTTCTTAGGTGCGTAGTTCGCACACCCGCACTAGGCCAGCGTGGTGGGCTACAGCTTAAAACCTCTCAGTCCATTTATACCTCTTATTATATAACGTTTAATATGACTTTTGCCGAACTAAAACAAAACTAAAATACCTAGATTTAATAAAAATAAAACATATTGACTAGTGTAAACTTAATACGTAATTTACGCCAGTTACATTTCAATTAAAAAATATATAATTCTAATCATGAATTAACGTGTCATAAGAGCTATATTATTGCCTACATGATACATTAATAATCATTGAATAGCTCTTAGAATTTATATCTGCCTTGATTGGCTTGGAGTAACAGCCCCGTGGCGCAGTTGGCTAGACACCAGCTTGTGAAACGAGAGGCCGCGGGTTCGATCCCCGCACCGAGACAAATGTTTGTGTGATCCACAAATATTTGTTTCGGGTCTGGGTGTATGTGAGACCAAAAAAGTCTCTCGTAGTTTCTGATACCCACGACACGAGACTTGTATCTTAGTGTGGGATCAGAACTATGTATGTGACTGTTGGGTGTATTTATTAATTATTATTATTATATTAATTAAATAAAACTGCGATATATTTTTTTCATTATATTGCGCCCGGGCGAATGCCAGTCAGGTCGACAGTGTTAAATTTTATAGCATCATCAAAGCTTCTTTAAATATCTGTAGTTGTAAATATTTATTAACTAACTAGAGGTAAAGTGCATGGCTGTGTTTGCTTATTAGAATTTACATTATTAGAATTAGTAAATAATAAACATAATTTTTATATGTGATGTTAACTGTCCGTAAACTTTAATAATTAATCAATACGATTATATAGCTTTGTTAAAGTAATTTTTTGTTTCCATTGAATAACTGCATTCACTTAAAAAACGACGGGTGGCACTCCGGGAGTGCCGGCAGAAGTGAAAACTTCAACATTAACGTTGTGCATTTATGAATATTGGAATTGTCAGGGAATAATTTCGGACGAATTGCTTTATTTATCAGTATAAAAATACTATTTACGCGGTAAAATACAACATTTATTATATTGCTATCGTACATAAACATGACAATTTATATTAGAGACATAATGCGTGCCTCGTGGTCTCGCGGTACATGTATGTGCCGTGCGATCTAGAGGTCCTGGGTTCGATTCCCAGGTCGGGCAAAGTGTTATTGGGTTTTAACATTAGGAAATTCTCGGTAACAGCACGGAGTCTGGAAATGTGCCCGAAAAACGGTAATAGGCTCGCCCCCTATTACGTGGGACTGATACATACTTGGCGAAATGTGGGTGCAGAAATGCACCTCTGCCTACCTCTTCGGGGAATACAGGCGTGAGTTTATGTATGTGTACATAATGCGTCTTACGCATTTTCGATCAGGGTCACGTGACAGATCACGTTTTAATTCTGACGCGAGTTCCAAATTTTTTTACACATCCCCAAAACGTGAACAGCGCCGCTAAAGAAGTTTTCACTTCAAAAATCATAAATTTATTATTAATATACGAACCCACGACCTCGATTTCATCTTCGGGACAACTTTTAATGAAAAAATCGCTAACAAAAGCGCACATCTACCTACTAAGTTTGTTACGTAATCGCTAACAAAAATTTCTACACTTATAACTAGCACGTCACAAATCTGATTAGAAAAGAATTTTGTGACTCGCGAAACGTCCGTTCATTTCCCCCACATGCATTGTTTGAGACGAACAATACGTCGGTGCATATCATAAGACAATGCGGCTGGGTGGGCAGACAGGGAGCTATCGATCCTCCCACGCCGTCACACGTTCAAAATAACACGGACTGACGGTGGTATTGAGTTAAACAAAAGGTAACTTTTACGAAGTTTCTCGTTGAGATATTGTGTATGGATGAATGCGTCGCGTCATTGGTGAAGTAAGTTGTGTCTGGGTGCTGACGGTTCTTGGGTTTGATTTTCAGGATGGAATTTTAAATGAAATTCAGCTTTTCATAAAATTTTAATGACCTTTTTATAACTAAAAAACTTGATAGCTCAATATGAAAAGGTTAATTATGATTGTTTCAAAATCGGCGAGGAAAGGTAATAGAAATGAGGTATGAATGTTTTCAAAAATGTCATTAAGCTGTTCATAGGTGGTACTAAAACAATAATATGATATAGAGTACAATTTATGGTGTTGTATAAGATATTTTTATGCTTAAGTGACAGAGATATCTCTAAGAATATTTGAATAGATATCTCGCCTCTTAAGCAAAACAGAATCTGATACAACTCCATAAAATGTACTACATACCATAATCAAACTCGAAGCAATCAAGAATTTAGTTTAAAAATATTTTTTTTTAAATGAAGTCACGTGCTCACATAAGTCGCGGGTAAACGTGCAGGTCGCGCGGAAAATAGCTACTTCCCGCGGGATCTAGTCCCGGAAACTATAACAAATGAGGCCACGAACCCTGTCCTGCGCGTACATAATTAATGGACGAGTCCCGAAGCGGCTACAACGCTACGATACTCCGACGCCACACGTAATAGTGCTACGTGACTACGGTGCTACGCGTCTACGATGTCCTGCATTGCATCGGAATTGGACGAAGTGAGATGCGTACAGAATCTTTTAGTTGGTTTGATTTAATTCTTGCTTTTTATATAATTTTATAACTGATTAAAATTCCCCTACGGTATGCAAATATTTGTAGTCGTTTTGACGGTGAAAATATCATTTACCATTGGCTGATCCACTTGTTTGTATGTAAAAAAATGAGTACATATATTTCTTCAAATTTAATATCACGGTCTTGTTACACCACACAAACATGTCTATAAAATTAGTTTTTTATCACTTTTATGTTTAGTTATTGCAATTATAAAACTATAAAGGTAGGCTTAATATGAAGCCTGACGTCACTACAGTAAGAGGGACAAAATGAGTCTTACTTATACACATTATGACAAATATTTATACCTTAAGCACATGCATTTTAGACATCCCCGTGGCGCAGTTGGCTAGATACTAGCTTGCGAAACGAGAGGCCGCGGGTTCGATCCCCGCACCGAGACAAATGTTTGTGTGATCCACAAGTATTTGTTTCGGGTCTGGGTGTTTGTGAGACCGAAAAGTCTCTCGTAGTTTCTGATACCCACGACACAAGATTAGTATCTTAGTGTGGGGTCAGAACTATGTATGTGACTGTTGGGTGTATTTATTTATATTTATTTCTTTTATAAAATAATGTAACATTGTGCATAAATTCATGAAAAATAAACCTATTCTGATTGGTCATACCTAACGCGTCCGACCGCAACACTATTTTTATACGTAAGCCCACAAAACACCCGTAAATAAGGACACTTGTCGGACACCAGTGTGTCCATAATAAAGTACATTAGCCGGGATTTGTCGCGTCATAAGCACTGCGACGCCCTTGATCCGGGCCGGGCATTGGACGTCACTAAGCCTGCTATCTTTCCACTGGCCAATGGTTCAACAAATACGAGTTTTTCAGATTACGCTGTCTCTGAGATCTATTGTGGGGATTAGATTTTATGCCTAGTGAAAAAGTAGAAGGGATTAGCAATGCACCAACGCATTAAATTTATTAAATCCTACCCAAAAATGAAACACGTTCATGGTGGTTTAGCTATGTATGTAGCTAGTTTAGCTAGGTATTAGGGATGTTATGGATATGATATTTCGGATCTGGATACGGATATGGATATAGGAATTAAATTATATCGGTTTCGGATAAGGTTACGGATATGTAATCATTTCGGATTATCCGCTACTTTCGGATAGTTTCGGTTACGGATATCAGATTGAAGTAAAATATAACTGTTTTCGACACTCTTGTAAGATATTTTTTTTTATCACAATGTTTACATTTTGCACAATCTACATTACCTTGATAAAAAAATGTCCAAATTAAAGTCGATATCGGTCGCTTTTTGTCTACTCATATAAAAATCAATTTTGTACTTAACACAAGACTTTCTTAAACTATCCGAAACTTCTGAAACGGATACGGTTACGGTTACGGATATATTTTTATTTCGGATATCCGATAGTTTCGGTTACGGTTACGGAGCTCCATAACATCCCTGCTAGGTATGTGGCTAATGTAGGCGGCGTTGGTGTGCCAGGTTGTGGGCACGTGGCGACAGCGCCTCGTGTTGCGTGCGTGGATGATGTATGCCGGATGATGATAAAAGCGCAAGCGCAATGATAAGCATAAGCGGTTTAAGGTGTTTATTCACAGCACAGCAATAGTCACAGAATATATAACAATAGTCACGGCACAAGAAGACACAGTTCACACAAAACACAATAATGTCAAGATAAATAGAAATAACAGAAGGAGACGAGACAGTTAAAAGTACGAGGATATTAATACAAAAGGCAGCTATTCAGCGCGGACGAGATAAGGCGGTGAGGTAGCAGGTGACACGGGCTTCGCGAGCGAGAGAGCTGTACCGACTGGCCGTCGGCGCGGCCGGCGCGTGCGTCGAAGCGGTGACGCGCATCGCTCGCTCTGTCACTATGAGATACCGGTTTGTACCGGCGCGGTATCGTGCGCCTCCAATGCACTCCACGTATATTAAAAATATTATAATAAATGTGTTGGGTTCTGTAAGTGTGATGTATGTGTATTAGTATGAATATGTGTGGAGTGTAATTGTTAGTGTAATATAATGGCAGACCATTATCACGCGTTTAACATTGTGGCAGACAATTTTGAAAATGTTAAAAAAAATAATTTTTGAAATTGATTGACCAGATCTGCCATCAATATATTTTATTTATTATAGTCTTAAAAACGTATATTGATAACGGCAGACGTATTTATTGCGTATAAACATAAGCAGATAAAAAAATCTGAGATACTACCCGGTCAGATGTATGCATATAGCTACCTTTTTTCTTTCTCCAATGTATTACTATTGTACTCATTCTAGCCTATGGTATTTTTTCTCATAGTTACTACCATTCAAAAAATGTAGGATTTATACCTGAGAGGGCTCTGTTATAACCCCTAACCTAACGGTTTTTGCCAGATGTTCTTAGTTTATTTGTCAACCTTCACACAGATGCCTCGTGTTTCGTGAATTTTATAAAATACATACATAATATTGATGAAATACATAATATTGATGGCAGATCTGGTCAATCAATATAAAAAAAAATAACATTTTCAAATTTGTCTGCCACAATGTTAAACGCGTGATAATGGTCTGCCATTGTTATTTTCCATTAATAATAATAATATATTTTCAAATATCAAAATGGCAGACGTGGTTAAATACATTTATAAATAGCCAAAAATCGATACCTGTCTTACCTGCGCACTCGCCGCGTCCACCACTTTGGACTTAGTGAGTCCCCATCTCATGTACGGTAGGTATAGGGGCCTCAATGTACAAAAACCCAGGTCTGGTCAAATACATACAGGTATCCGTTCACTGGCTCTTAGACTATATGGGCTGATGATAATAATAAAATAACATTTGTTTCGGTGCCGGTATCGAAACCGCGGCCTCTTGTTTCACAAGTGTCTAATCAACTGTGCCACCGAGGCTTTTTAAGTATGTGGCTGTTCTAACGTTAAGCCATAAAAATTACGACCCAATGACACACGTCACACATTAAAAACACAAGCCGAAGTGCATTTTCACGATGTAGTGTAAAGCAAGCCGCGCTGAAAGCCGGTCCATTCAGTGTTTATGTCTCGTATCTAAAAGCAAGACGGTAGGGAGGCAATTAACTCGTTCCGTGGTCCGGCGCTACGTGACGTCATCTGACGTAACAGAGTTGTCACTTTAGTGCTGCAGCAAAAAAAACCTTAAAGTTTTAAAAAGTGTGGAGTAAAATAATTTATGAAAATCACAAATATTTAGTAAAACTTTTTTTTTTACGTTTTTATGTCTTAATCACTGGACTAACCCAACAGTCACATGCATAATTCTGACCCCACTCTAGGATACAAGTCCTGTGTCGTGAGTATCAGAAACTACGAAAGACTTTTGCGGTCTCACAAACACCCAGACCCGGAACAAATATTTGTGGATCACACAAAAATTTAACTTGGTGCGGGGATCGAACCTGCAGCCTTCCGTTTCGCAAGCTTGTATCTAGCCAACTGCGCCACGGGGCTGTCAATAAAATCTTGGAAAAATATATGTGTAAATTGACATATATATTTCAACACTAACGTTTACCCGGGTGAGTTATTGCCGTGTTTCGTGCATACTGGCTGACTCCATTCGAGAATTATCTTTATCGCACGCCACATACCTAAGACATTTTAAGACCAAAAATTGAACCGCTACGTGGTATTTTCACGTCAAATGTCCTATTTAAAAGATTCCTCAAAGTAATTACAGCGGTCATTAATTAGCGAGTTCAGCGAGACTTGTGACGTCACTTGGCATTAAGGGTTGCCTCCGCATGGTATTTAATGCACAATTTGTTTGCAAGTTTTCGCATTTGTACGTTGCACGTGTAGCAGTGAGGGGTTAATTAACCCGTTTCGTGACGCTGCGCTGTAAGCCCCTCGTGACGTCATCTTGCTCCACTCCACGGCTTGTCAGCTTCGTGGGGTATAATTGGATAATTTTATAAAAGTTCTGATTAAAATGGTACTTAATGTATAAAGCGGTCGTGGGGGAGTTGGTTGCAGACTAGGCTGAAATTAAAAACTAGAAAATGAAATTTCAATTTAACGTGCCGATTTAAAAAAAAGTGAACCACAGATAATGATTATTTGCGAAATATATACCAATAACGGTTCCATGCAAGATCCAAAAGTTATTTATTTATTTATATAGCTTAACAAAGTTATTATCTGTTCAATATTGAAGGAAGAAATATCTTTAAGTTATTTTTTTAATACTCACAAAGTTTCATTTCTTTCTTTTCAAGACAGATCAGTCACAGGCGGAAAAAATAACAAGAACTTTATGCAACTCTTAAAAAAAGTTGACCACAAGTTCGCTCACCGCTACAAGTTACAACAGACTTATTTTTCTAGCCAAAAACTTTTGTTCGTTCGGTAAAACTACCGACATTATTCCTTATTTAAAATTCCGCTCGGAAATCAACTTCCTTGTTTCAAGTCAGCCCACTTACAAGGAGTCCGTCTGTTCGCAAGAGTTCGGCGTTTTGTTACCAATGTAGGTCACTCGCGTCGAACTACTGAGCCTATTTTAAATTCTAATTGGGAACATGGTGAAGCTGTTTTGAATTTAATCATAATTAAGATAAAACAAATTGCACAAACAGCCAGTGATTTTGTTTTGTAAAGGCCAGTAATTGTTTTTGAATTTTAAATCGAATCCTAAAGAAAATATAGCTTTACTGCTACAATAGCCACCAAAACGGTTATTACAAATTCAAATCTATATATTTTTTATTGTTCAGAGCTACAGATGCAAAATGGAATTGTCATTTTAAAAATAAATTTCCGTTAAAATCGTTCAAATTTAGAATACAAAAAAGGCTAGTAAAAAGTTATATCTATACCGTTTTGATTATTTAAAACGGGTTTTTGCACAAGCAATGAAATCTCCAACATACAGCCTATTCCAATATTCGGATTTACAATACGAACTGTACAATATTAGACCTTCAGTTGTTAAATTATTCCACTGTGTTGGCAAAAAATACAAAGGTAAAGCCTGACTCAGATGTTGGCAACGGTTCGCTAAATTTAAATTCGAATTTTCTATTTGAATTCCCAAAAGTTTGTAACAGATGCATTTTATTGACTTTTGTTTTTTGTTTTAGCCCCGCTGCATTTTTACGATATCCTTTAAAGTAGCGTTTGCTAAAATTAGCAAAATACCTACATTATATTATTTAATTTGTTTATTTAGTTCATAGCGAAAGAACAGACGGTGAATCTTAAATCAAATGATGTAAGTAGTTACGACGCTGGGAACTTTTACTACTGCTCTTTAATAAATTTTATTCACTGGACACTGACACTGTAACCGTACATGAGGTTACAACTGACTTTTGTTGTGGCAAAACATAAATGTAGCTACTAGCGCCATCTATCTTACTAATTGTCGGAACTAAGTGAATTTCCTGTGCACTACACTTTAACACACAATGTTTTGTCTATGAGTAAATATGGGATCTACGGCCTCTCGTTCTATAGGCTTTATCCCAACCCACAAAGACGGATCTAGAATGCCTTTGCATATTATAAAAAAATAAAAAAATAAAATGGACTTATTCCGTATTTTACTGATGGAAATCGCGATTACGATTATGTTAATTCAAAGTATATTTAGGAGTGTAATAACACGTTCAAAATATCTTATGTATTATGTAAAAGACGTTGCGATTTAATAAAGTTCTCTTTGGTTGGCACCAGCGCCCCAGATATATTCAGTGTGCAATGTATGCCGGGGATGTTGAGGGAGACGGGGGATGCATGTGTCATATGAAATTCTTATTGCCAGTTTTATAACTTCACGTGATGGATGGGGTGGGGGGGATTGGAAATGCCAATGTGACATGGCGATAAAAATGTTACTAACTTCATATGTTAGGTTAATATATACTGCGATATCTTTGGCACGACTTCATTTAAATCCTCTTATGTGATTGCCGTCAGGTGACGCCGATATTAAATAATTGATTAAAAAGAATTTTTTTAGAAAACTTTAAAATGTTTAATTAATAGTAGGGATTTTCCTTTTGTCATAAATATAAAACTAAAATCTAATAAGGTGAAGTAAAACATCATGGGGAAAGACGTATGCATATTAGAATTCTTGACAGAGTTTCTTGGGTATGAGGACCAGTGTGTGTGACTAAGGCCTAATTGCGTTTTCCATAGAAAAGTCCTGTACACAGCAAGGCTGTATATGGCCTTGAGGCGATTTATTAAAGAAGAAATGACCTTGTAGGGGTTAGCGCACGAGTAGACTGTAACATGATATGTTATAACGTACGAATGATAACGTACGAAGATATATATTGTAAAGACTGCGCGAGCGTGCAGTCACTCGTCGCCCGCACTCACTGTATTAACACCTAGTCTCGTGGTCTAGCGGTACAAGTATGTGCCGTGCGATCTAGAGGTCCTGGGTTCGATTCCCGGGTCGGGCCAAGTGTTATTGGATTTTTCCATTAGGAAATTCTCAGTAACAGCACGGAGTCTGGAAATGTGCCCGAAAAACGGCAATAGGCTCGCCCCCTATTACATGGGACTGATACATACCTGGCGAAATGTGGGTGCCGTAATGCACCTCTGCCTACCCCTTCGGGGAATACAGGCGTGAGGTTATGTATGTATGTGTCTTTAATCAATACACGTATATGATCCCAGTGCGACAACGTGTTTTAAGGTCCCATATACCTAAAACCTAGACCATGTCAACCCGGTCCCCATTGATATAAGTTAGACTCAATAAAATAAAAATTAAACTGCTACAAGAAGAGGGCGTAGAACCATCCCATCTATTATTCTAGAACATATCAAAGACAAAAGTTTCGTAATGAAAGAGCCGCCGAGCGTACCATAAATATACAAAAGATCGTTTGAAAAGTTAGACTGATAATTTTATCGTCGACTCGTCACGGGAGTAACTCTTTTGTACTAAGTTTTTATTGGAGATTTTTTATAATTTGAGGGTCGTGTAAAACGTTTTGGTTGATTTTACTTTTATTGAAAATTGAGAACAGTCGATAAAAAGAAAAAATATATATTAAGAAGTGCACTTTTGATTATTTTTAAATACTTGTGGGCTACTCACATACATACATACATGCATACATCGTATCGTATCGTCGTCACCCATTGTCCTTACCGGTGCACGATCGCGGCCCCGGTAGCTAATGGCGGACGGAGTGTCCGATGTTAATTTATGTCATTTGATGTCCTATAATGTGTGGCTGTATGCATGTATGTATGTATGTGAGTAGCCCACATACTATTTACTCTTCAGATAATCAAGGTACGGCCATTGGGATAAAATTTGTTCTAAAAAAACTTATATGTATTAAAATTTGTATGTATGTATCTTCACCAGTTTGTTATTTATGCGTCTACTTCTTTTATCTCTGCATCACCCAAAGGTCGACTGTGTCCGCCTTTATACAAACTGTATAAAAAGCATAAAATAATTTTACTAAAAAAAAAAACACTATAAAACTTCTAAAAAGATGCGAATTCATCTTGGTTTCGACTATTTTTTTTCAAGCAGGTAGAGACTCTAGTTCCATGTTTGACAGTTGATAAGATTAGAATATGTTAGGAAATGCTCACTACTAATATTGTATTTAAATCTACTAGCATATGATGTGGTAGTAAGTAGCCACCAATTGAATACGATTTTGTCGATATAATATTATAATATTCTAATCGAATATACACAGAACGATTTCAGAGCATCCCATCGTGTACGTCACAATAATCGACCGAATTTCATCGAGTTATAAAATTCAATCCGCAATTATTCAGAGCGAAATCGGATTATCGATATCACTGAACGCGTCTATCATTTGCAACCGACGATACAGACCGCTCCGACGCACTAGTGCTCTGCAACCAGGTCACCTGAGTCTAAGTATCGCGACCAGTTTAGGTAGAGCTCTGAATGCTTTGTCAACTCAGACTGCGGGGGATCCAAGCGAGCGTTTTCTGGTTTCACAGTGGAATGCTTGACGAAATCACTTTTGTTAATGCCGTGTCGCATTTCGGTGTGTGGAAGGAATTATAATGTTCTTTCGAATTCTCTTGACGATGAAAATAATGAGACTAATGCGTTTTCCCTTATGTAAGAGTCTTCGTATAATGAATATGTAATACACTAGTATATTTTTCATATTTAAAAATATAGTTTCATTTTTGTTTTAATATCAGTAATGTATTACTTCTTTGTTTAATCTCTACTTCGTAAGTTCGGCAACACGTGAGCGACTTTTTGACATTGTCATCATCATCCTCTTGCCCTGTTCCCAATTTTATTTGGGGTCCGCGCAGTCTGTTTTATCCTTCCAAACATCCCTGTCAGTAATGTTCAGTCACGCCTTTTTCTTCCATATTTTCTCTTACGCACTCCATCCATCTTTTCTTTGGCCTTCCTCTGTTTGTCCATCTTTCGACTTTCATACTCATTACTTTTTTACCAACGTATGTTTCATCCCTTCTCATAATATGACCATACCACGACAGACGGTTTCCTTTCAGCTTATCTATCACAGGAGCCACTTTCAATCTTTGACACATACATATATACATAAACTCACGCCTGTATTCCCCGAAGGGGTAGGCAGAGGTGCATTTCTGCACCCACATTTCGCCGGGTATGTATCAGTCCCACTTAATAGGGGGCGAGCCTATTGCCGTTTTTCGGGCACATTTCCAGACTCCGTGCTGTTACTGAAAATTGCCTAATGGAAAAACCCAATAACACTTTGACCGACCCGGGAATCGAACCCAGGACCTCTAGATCCCACGGCACATACTTGTACCGCGAGACCACGAGGCAGTCAATCTTTGAATTTTTAACATTGTCAGTTTATGCAAAATGTATAAATGTCCTTTAAACATAGTTTTATTATCTATTAGATTTATACATCTTGTTATTATTATCATCAGCCTATATACGTCCCACTGATGTACAGGCCTCCTATACAACTGAGAAGTGTGTAGTCCACTACGCTGGCCTAGTGCGGGTTGACGGACTACACACATAAGAGATTCCTAAGAACTTTTAGGTGTGCTTGTTCCCTTACGATGTTTTCCTTCACCGTTAAAGTAAGTAATAATTCATTACGAATACACACATAATTTCGGAAAGTCAGAGGTTTCAACCCGCGACAGTCGAGATTCTCGCCCGCGCCTTAACCTCGAGGTCATCACTACTCTACGAGTGTGTGCATGTAGGTAAAAAATAATTACAATACTTCATCCATGGATAAAAATATCACGTAACATAGTAATTATGGTTGGTGTAAATTAATTAATTTCTTTGATTCGGATAAAAAATGTTAAGCCTGTTTAACTATTGTAAAAAAAGTTTTGAAAAAAAAAACAATACTACAGTTTCTGGACATTCTTTCTCTAGCGTAAGCCGCTGCACGAACAGAACAACAAATTGAATTTCGAAATAACTATACGTATATAGTGTATCATAGATTTTATGTATCAAAAACCTATTTTTCATTACATTTCTTTTCACCTAAAGATATAGAAAATACCCAATTATTTAGAAAATTCATAAGCGTATACTGTGATTTATTGAAGCGTACTCTCAAATAAAGCCGACTAAGTACTCAGAATGTTTGTCCAACAATGAGAGGATGTTAAATCGGCGGCACTTTAATCACATCTCGTCGGTGAGAGCGCTCGTCAAACGTTTTATGAGCGTAACCGTCTACACTAGGTCGGACACAGTACAATTACGACAGTAGAGCAAGATTGCGAATTAAGACTATATTAATGTGTTGGTTACGGCAACAGATATATCGGTCTGCAAAGGGATAAGTTCATATTTTGTCCTTTAAAATAAGTACTCGTTCATGATTATTAATATGGGACAGTTTAAATATAGGCAAGTGACTAGAAAAAAGTGTTTAGTGTATACATACATGAAATGCTTACCACTCATCATCATCAGCCCATATACGTCCCACTGTCGGGCACGGGCCTTCTCTACAACTGAGAGAGGTTAGGCCTTAGTCCACCACGCTGGCCTAATGCGGGTCGGCGGACTACACACCTATGAAATTCCCAAGAACTTTTAGCTGTGCAGGTTTCATCACGATTTTTTCCTTCACCGTTAAAATTCGCGATAATTCTTTGTGAATACACACATAACTTCGAAAATTATAAAATTATAATAAATGAATTACTTTAAGACGTCGGGTAGATATTAATAAAATTCAAAATCCTAAAATGCAAAACTCATCTGACTTACTGCATAAACGTTTTACTGTAATGTTAGGTATAACGTTCAATTGTGTCAGAGGATAACGACTCCGCTAACGGTTATCGCGCCTCTAACGGCAATAACGTCAGTAACGGCGTTATTGTTGCAACGATTGCCGGCAACCGCTTTAAACTGAGTGTGAGTCTACGTGACACTTTTCACAATGAGGTTCGTGGGTTAGTTGGTAATAAATAAATAAATACACCCAACAGTCATATCAACATAGTTCTGACGCCACACTAAGATACAAGTCTTATGTCGTGGGTATCAGAAACTACGAGAGACTTTTCGGTCTCAAAAACACCCAGACCCGAAACAAATATTTGTGGATCACACAAATATTTGTCTCGGTGCGGGGATCGAACCCGCGGTCTCTCGTTTCGCAAGCTGGTATCTAGCCAACTGCACCACGGGGCTGTCAAATGGCAACAGGCTGTAAAATGTGAATATTCTTTTATGCTCTCAAAAGTTTCGTCTAATTGACAATATTAATGTTCAAAAGCCTTAGTATGTCTTAGCTTGGACTCAACAGCGGAGAGTACAGAAAGGAATACCATAAGAAATACTGTACTGAAAGCGTAAACAGGTTTTCATTCAGTATTTTACTCTTTAGAAATGTTGAAATTAAATTGCATTTACACATACATAAGCCCACGCCTGTATTCCCTGAAGTGGTAGGTAGATGCATTTCTGCACCCCTCATTTTGACAGGTATCAGTCCCACGTAATAGCAGGCAAACCTACTGTCGATTTTTGGGCACATTTCCAGACTCTGTTCTGCTCCTGAGAATTTCCTAATGGAAAAACTCAGTAACACTGTGTCCCGGGAATCGAACTCGGGACCTCTAGATCGCACTTCACATACTTGTGTTGTGACACCACACGGCAGTGTACATATACTCGTAGTATTATACAATTTCTTATCATTTTTAGATTTTATAGTTTGTTTTAGACAAGTGTAATTGCTGTAACCGTATTAATTGGATTAATAAATAAATTAATTAGACTTATAAATTATAATATTAAAAAAATCTGGACCTTACAATATTTAGTAAGGCACGGGATCGAACTCGCGGATAATTTTATAGTCTAATTAAATATTAAACTTTCCAAGACCTGTTTAAGTGTGTATATTTGATTTAATAAGAAACAAAGAACAAAATATGCTTACTTGATATATTTTTAATTCCTAACTTTAAATAAATTAATTACTTGGTACGACACTCTTACCTGAAATTTTACTCACAAGTCTTTAAACTTTGCAAAAAATTCAACAGTTTCCACAGTTTATAGCAAAAGGCTTTGTTTTCAGTCGGAAATACTTTCGGCGCGAACGTAATGCCAAGAACCGCTTACTTGTCATTTGCAATTAACTTTTTTCGACTGTTGTAGCTTTGTGTTACGCGTGCTTCGAGAATGCTACGATGCTACAAAAGTACTACAGTTTTAACTCTTACCTTAAAATTAAGTTTCTTTTAATAAATTAGGTTTAACTATTTTAATTAACAATGTAGGTTTCACGTTATTGGTTTAAAGAGTAAAATTTTCTGTTAATGTTATCTAGATGAATAATAGAATGGAATTTAATATATAAAGAAAGATTTCTCCAAAACCTATGCCAAATAAAACGAATTAAAATTAACTTGCAGGGCATTGTGTATCATAATTTAATGAAGGCGTAAAAAGGCGGGTTGATTAGTATACACTGGCAAAGTTATAACAACTGACAGTAAGCTCGACGCTGTCCAAATCAATGTTTACGAGGCTGATTTTTAAAACTAACTTACCCTCAATTCCAGGCTTCTCGCAGACGAAGTAGTTATGCTCCCTGCAGCCCCTGTCGTTCCACATGAAGGTGGGGTTGGCGGGGGGAGGTCGCGGAGGGAACTCCCTCCTCGCCTCCACGCAGTCCTGGCCGGAGGTGCCGTCATCGTTCGGCTGGCTGCTGTGCTTGCGCCAGCCCGGGAACCAGTCTGTAATAGAATGGTTAAGTTAAGAAAAAAAAAGAATATGATGATCAGTGGCGGTACTTCCATAGAAGCCCAAAAGCCCAGCTTGCTTACAGAATTTCGAATAAGCTTTAAAAAAAAATTCAACAAAAGAAATTTGACATATAAATGAGATTATCCTGACCCCACAATAAAGAATTATAAACTAGACATTACATAATTAATGTATGACGCTTTTGGGCTACTATGGAAGTACCGCCACTGATGATGATGTCTCCTTAGCGGATCGGGAATCAGTCTGTAATAGATTGGTTAAGTTAAGAAAACAAGAAAGATGATGATAATTATGATGTCTTCTTAGTGGATTTTGGCTACGGTGACAATTCGACTGGATTGGCTTTTGAGAACTTATAGATTGCTCTGATCGCTGATGCACTTAAGTGGCTAACGCATCCAAATTTTATTTACGAAAGAACGAGAACACTTTGGGCATGCCACCATTAATTTGTAATGATACTGTGTGGCCACTGATTAAAAACAATACTACAAAACGTCGGCCATTGATTAATTTAATCTTAAAAATGAAAATTATTTTAACGATTATTATATGTAGTACCAGTTCTATCCAGAAACCTAAAGCAATTTGCTTCAAGAATTGCCGTTCTATTTAAAATCAAGAACGGGGCAACTTTCTATTGTTCTTGTTGAAGATTATGAAGTTTGTGTTACAGAATCACGACTCTCACAAAAACTTAGCGTCGGCACGTGCTTCATTCTTTGCCGCGGAATAATACTGTGACGTCTGGATTAATTATGAAAAATGATGAAAATTAATTGTTATTTTCGTAATCGCGTTGAACGCTTTGTCATTAATCAAGGTTAGTATTTAGTTTTACTCGACTTCGACTGTCATATTTTTCTTGGAACACAAGTTATTTACTCGCGTGATTTTAGTGACAACAAATATGATGGCAACTTTGGTCCTTTTAAGAAAAAAAAATCAGGAGGCGAATATTATTACTCTTCTTTCAGTAAAATCATACCATCTTTGTAAGATATGCCTTCACTCTCAAAAAATAAAACTTTAAGATGAAGGGACACTATATGCTTTGGCAAAAAGACCGAACTATGCTCAATCTTGTACAAAAAATCTCAAGATATGTTATACTTAAAATCAACGCAAATATTTTTAGGTATATCTTCCTCAATTTTATATGAAATTATTATTACTTAATTCTACACCCCGTGGCGCATATGGCTAGACACTAGCTTGCAAAACGAGAGGCCGCAGGTTCGAATGCCGCACCGAGATAAATTGTATTATCCACAAATGTTTGTTTCGGGTCTGGGTGTTCTGAGAACCAAAAGTTTCTCGTAGTTTCTGATACCTACGATACAAGACTCGTATCTTATTGGGTCAGAACTATGTGCCTAGTCCAGTCATAAGTTCTGTTTCAAATTAAAATGCATTTTTTAAATGAAGTAATGAAATGTCTTGTTTTATAATACGCGACAGAGTCCTAGTGGGAATCTGCATATCTCGCGATAAGATTTTTTGCTTCCTAATGGGGTTTCGACGAATTCTGGCTTTAACAGCATTAACCTTTGTAGTTCTAACAGCACGCGGCCGCCCCGATCTTTTCTGGTCTTGGACAGACGAAGTGTTGTTGTATCTGTTGATAGTACGATATATACGAACATACGGCTGATACCAAGCTTTCGAAGTATCTGGAATATGACCGACGGCTCCATACCCACTTTGTGCAAGGCGATCACTGCAATCCTATTTTCTTTAACGCCCCATTCCCTATTGTAATTTTATAATGAACACGAAAAAATATGTGAAATGGCGCAAAATTGAAAGAAGTTTTTAAAATAATATACGTGTTCCAAATACAAAATAATTAAAAAGTTAAAAAAAAAAAAGATTTTTATGTAACAGTATTTATGGCCAGACTAGTTTTGTAACTGTTGGGTGTATTTATTTATTTAATTACACTTATCATTAGCAATCCTTAATTAAAACATACTTCCCAAAAGCTAAGTAAATATATTGTTCTAACGCTAGCTGTTTAGATACATGTCTAAGTTTGCTTCGAAATGTAGTGAATTTACGGCAAGGGACGGGCAGGGAATGGCCTCGGATTCCACAGATTGTTACGACGAGCGTTCTGCGGCGCTAACTTGTTGAATGCACGATGCCTTGTTAGCGACGCTTATGTGGAAACCTTACATTCATATATGTATATGTATGTACATACAAAGACTGCCTCGTGGTCTCGCGGTACATGTGTATGCTATGCGATCTAGAGGTCCTGGGTTCGATTCCCGGGTCAAGCAAAGTGTTATTAGGTTATTTATTATTAGGAGCTGGTGGTAGGATATTCGTATCCGCCCGGATAGCGACCACTGTAAAACCCGCCATAGTGGCACATGCAAGTGTGCCGCGTTCCGGGATCAGCCAGTGTATATCCGGTTTTCGGGGGGGCTTCAATCATGGTTAAAGGATGACCGTGCCGGCATTTTTTGGCCGGTTTCTCGCGGTCGGTCCTTTGTTCACCATGGTATTAGTCCACCAAACTTCTGCACAAGATAGGTGAAGTGGTTTTCGGCCGGCATGATTGCGTCGACCAACGGGAGATCATCATCTCTCGCTGGTCGGCACTTTTTCTGGACTCCATTACACTTACCATCAGGTGCAATGGGGTCACTTTGCCGTGCCAGTATAAAAAAAAAGGCCTAAACCCTCTCAGTCGTAGAGGAGGCCCGTGCCCAGCAGTTGGACGTATATGGGCTGATGATGATAGTAACAACAATCTAGACAAATATATATATTATATGTTTTTAATAGAGTCCTTCATTCGACTTTAGTTAGATGCTAGAGACTATAGTATGAATGAATGTATGATGACAACCTAGACAGATGCGAATAATTTTTCAAAGTGGTAGAGTCGCTATTGCCACATGGGACCGCGGGGCGATGGAAAATAAAACAAACAAAGTTCATGTACGGTTTAACTCCCCAGAGAAAGTAATATTATTGATACTTTAACCAGACGACTGACTGCGTCGTTGTTTTTTCGGTACAAGTGTACGTTTTGCAATCTTGAAGTTCCAGGTTTGATTCCAGGTCGAAAAATGTGTTAGTTGTTTTATTTTTGACGGCCCCGTGGTGCAGTTGGCTAGACACCAGCTTGCGAAACGAGAGGCCGCGGGTTCGATCCCCGCACCGAGACAAATATTTGTGTGATCAACAAATAATTGATTCGGGTCTGGGTGTTTGTGAGACCGAAAAGTCTCTCGTAGTTTCTGAAACCCACAACACAAGACTCGTATCTTAATGTGGGGTCAGAACTAAGTATGTGACTGTTGGGTGTATTTATTTTATTAGGTAATGTTCAGTATTGATTTTGGAAATGTGTCCAAAAAACGGCAATTTTTACGTGGGACTTTAAACAAAGATGGTGAAACAAGAACGAAGAAATATACCTCTGACGTCACTTCCCTGTCGTATCATGCAAATTGACATGTGATGGAAATTTCAGATCATTTTATGATTATCGATGTAAAATCGCAATTATTTCCATTAAGACCATTCGCGAATGTAGAAATTACTCAACAGTCACATATCAATATTGACACACGACCCGCACTAATTGCGTAACGATATTAATGTTACAGCGAAACTGAATACACGGCACTTTCAGCCTCCTAATGGGAACTGTAACGTGCCTATATTGATTCATTGTTAGTTTCCGACGTTTTGTTAAACGTTTGACGTGGTAGTAAATTTATAACATTATACACTCAATGTATTTGTTGCTATAGATGTCGAAATCGTGTAATAAAAAAAAAAATCAACCTGTGGGCAAAAAATTACTATCCATTCTATCATATAGGTACATGGCAGTGTTGGGCAAAAGTTAATTGAACTAACAATTAATTAATTGTTAATTGTTAGTTCAATTAACTTTTGCCCAACACTGCTACATGGTAATTAGACCAATGTCATCAGCCCATATACGTCCCACTGCTGGGCACGGGCCTCCACTACAACTGAGAGGGTTTAGGCCTTAGTCCACCACGCTGGCCTAGTGCGGGTTGACGGACTACACACCTAAGAAATTCCTAAGAATTTTTAGGTGTGCAGGTTTTATTACGATGTTTTCCTTCACCGTTAAAGTACGTGATAATTCTTAGTGAATGCACACACAACTTCGAAAAGTCAGAGGTGTGTGCCCAGGCACACCTGCGACCGTCGAGATTCTCGACCGCGTGCCCAAACCTTGAGGCCATCACGACTTACACTTAATGTATTATTTTTAGTTGCTATAGCTGTCGAAATCGTGTATTTAAAAAAAATACCAACCTGTAGCCAAAAATTACTATTTTTTTTTTGTCATATACATTGTTATTAGACCAATGTACTATAATATTATACGCAATTATGAAAAGTGAATTTAAATAAAAAATACGCTTAAAAGAAGTAGCCATAAAAATAATGGAGTTAAATAATACTGGCCATAATGTCCTCGGCACACCCTCGACATTTCAGTGTGAGTCCCGTTTGATTCATTCAATCGTTCATTATGTATGCGGAACCATTCATGAATGAATGACTCGATGCCGAACAAAGTGCATTTGTACAAAGAAATTTATTTTAATGGAATTCAAAATTTGTATCGGAAAGTTTAATTATTCATGGATTAAATGATCACAGCTCGACATGTTTTCACAAATGATGATTTCAACGCTTATAATTATGTGAATTTGTATTCATGCGTTGATTTTTAAGTAGTTTTGTAAAAGCACTGATGAGTGACAAAGTTAATTTTTATCCGCAAGCCAGATTTGCCTTGTATATATGCCGGTGGCGGTACTTCCATTGAAGCCTAAAAGCGTTACACGTTAATTGTGTAATGCTAGTTTGTAATTGTTTATTGAGGGGTCAGGATATTCTCGTTTATATGTGAAATCGCTTCTGTTAAATGAAGATTTAGCTAATAAATAAAATAAATAAATACACCCAACAGTCACATACATAGTTCTGACCCCACACTAGGATACAAGTCCTGTGTCGTGGGTATCAGAGACTACGAGAGACTTTTCGGTCTCACAAACACCCAGACCCGAAACAAATATTTGTGGATCACACAAACATTTGTCTCGGTGCGGGGATCGAACCCGCGGCCTCTCGTTTCGCAAGCTGGTGTCTAGCCATCTGCGCCACGGGGCTGTCGCTTAAATAGCTTATATATATATATATATATGTATACATAAACTCACGCCGTTTTTCGGATACATTTCTAGACTCCGTGCTGTTACTGCGAATTTCCTATTGGAAAAACCCAATTACGCATTTTCCCGACCCGGGAATCGAACCCAGGACCTCTAGATCTCACGGCACATACTTGTAAATATTATTATTCGGAATTTTGTAAGGCAAGGTGGGCGTTTGGGCGTCTATGGAAGAACCGCCACTGGTATACGTATGGTCTCTCTCTAGCAAAACGGATTAAGAGAAATATTTACTACCTTTTCTCAGTTGACACAGTGGAATGTCCAAAGATGAACACAGGCTGAGTCTGGAACGCATGTCATTTGCATCAGTGACTATGATGACTTGTACATCTTAGGTAGTCGCATTTTGCCTGGATATGACATGTAATTCGACCAATAAATGCAGATCTCTCAAAAATTCTGCATCTTGCCAATGTCAATAATGGTTTACACGATAAATTGTCCTACGGAATTCTGCACAAGAATTCTTCATAATTAATCTCTTGGGTGAACCCTCTCAGTTGTAGAGGAGACCCGTGCCCAGCAGTGGGACGTATATGGGCTGATGATGATGATGAATGTCTTGGGTAATCCGCCAACGGATATTGGGCTACTGTGGTGGACTAAGGCCTAACCCCTGTCAAGTTCAGAGGAGACCCGTGTCCAGCACTAGATCGCACATGTAGATATTTTGAACAGCATGTCCTTGAAAAATAAGTTCCATGAGTGCTTATGTTTCTACCATATAAAAGGCATAGGTTTTTCTGTATATGAAGAAGCTTAAAAGCCACTTAGCAGAGTTATGGTTCATTTAGACAATACATAAGATAAGATTTACACGCACAAGGTCTGTCTAGACATGACGGCGTCTCGTAATTTATTGTTACGCGATTTTAATATAATCAGGCCGGCGTAACAAATAATTGCCGTAACAATTATCTTGAGTGGTGGTTATGTTTACAGTCTTATGGGGCGAAACTTCTGGCGTTGCAATTAAGATATTTACAGCTCTTTTAATGTAATAAACTGTACGAAAATTATATTCGGCTCGATACATCATTACTTTATAATGTTGTGCATAAAATCTGATACGTTTGTGTTCTTTTATTTTAATAAATGCACTCACACCAGTAGCCCCGAAGTGTTAGGCATTGGTGCATTTCTACATCCACATTTCGCCAGGTATGTATCAGTACCACGTAAAAGGGGGCAAGTCTATTGCCGTTTTTCGGACACTCAGGCTGCGTTCCGCGAGTTCACAAGGCAGTGATTTATTTGATTGTTGTAAAGTAATAAAGTTTTTTTTAAATAAATAAATACACCCAACAGTCACATACATAGTTCTGATCCCACACTAAGATACAAGTCTTGTGTCGTGGGTATCAGAAACTACGAGAGACTTTTTTGGTCTCACATACACCCAGACCCGAAACAAATATTTGTGGATCACACAAACATTTGTCTCGGTGCGGGGATCGAACCCGCGGCCTCTCGTTTCGCAAGCTGGTGTCTAGCCAACTGCGCCACGGGGCTGTTTTAAGCCTGAATAATTGCCGCTTTTTGGTGGCTAAGAATTTCAATAGGAAGAAGACAATAAGGAGAACAATCCGAGCATCGAACCATAAATCTCTTGAAAGCACGCTATCCGTTTGAAAGAAATGAGATGGTGTACTAAGGAGTTTAACTCGAATTTGAGTGAAGTAAAGTTCTTAGGAATTTCAGCTTTCAAGTACTCGTGGTTCACCAACTCGCACTAGGCCAGCGTGGTGGCCTAAAGCCTAAACACTCTTAAAGTCAAAGTCAAAGTCAAAATCACCTTTATTCAAATAGACTTTTACAAGTGCTTTTGAATCGTCAATTAACTTTTTTTTTTTAAACTATTGCCGCTTCGAAACGTGTTATCGCTGTGGAGAAGAAACGGCAAGAAACTCCCTCAGCAACACGAAATATCATTTTTTTATATGATAATTTTTAATTATAATTACATTTTTATTTATTATAAATATTTAATTTAACCTCATGCATGTCATAACGATACAAAATGCAGCAACCTCCGATCAGTTTACTTACTCCCAGGGCTTATTATCCTCAATATAATCTGACATTTTATAATAAGCTTTTTTACATAGTTTTTCTTTAATCGATTCTTTAAACTTTTTCAAAGGAAGCTCCCTAATACCCTTTATAGATTTTGTTATAGAAGCGTATACATTGCCCCATAAAAGAGTTATTAATTTTCCGGAGACGAGTTACAAGATTACATTTGTTCCTAGTATTTTTATTATGTACATCACAAATTTTATGAAATTGACCAATATTTTTTTCTTAGTTGTAAAGAAGGCCGTGCCCAGCAGTGGGACGTATATGGGCTAATGATGATGATGGGTTAAGTATGATGGGATGTGATGGAGTAGGTATAAAATATATATTCTAGACGTAACCGTTAGTACATAAATAATTATATTCATTGATTCCTTAATCGAGACATGAATATTTTAATCACGTTTTCTAATAAATCACATTAATAAATTAGACTATGAATAATGGGTCCATAAATTATTAAATAGGATCGATTTATAGGTACACTATCTGTAGAACTTACAATACAATGAATGTATTGGTTGAGCATATATTCTTTTTTCAATTAGACTTTTACAAGTACTTTTGAATCGTTAGTTTTAAGCTATCGCCGTTTCGGAACGTGCTATCGCTGTGGAGAAGGAACGGTAAGACACTCTCTCAACAATACGAAATGTAATTATTTGTCTTTGATATCGTCATCAGCCCAAATACGTCCCAGTGCTGGGCACGGGCCTCCTCTAAAACTGAGAGGGTTTAGGCCTTAGTCCAACACGCTGGCCTAGTGCGGGTTGGCGGACTACACACCTAAGAAATTCCTAAGAACTTTAGGTGTGCAGATTTTATCACGATGTTTTCCTTCACCGTTAAAGCAAGTGATAATTCATTGTGAATACACACATAACTTCGAAAAGTCAGAGGTGTGTGCCTGGGGTTTTAACCTGCGACCGCTGAAATTCGAGGCCATCACTGCTTATCTTTGATATATAACAACACATTTACATATATTTTTTAGTTTAAATTACGTAAATTTTACTAATGTAAAATTATAATATCGTTATGATATGTATAATTTAAAAAAGACATAATATATTTATATATAAAATGACTTTTCTAGTGTAAGTGTTAGTTTAGTGTAATATTGTATATATTTTTTTGTTTCTGTATAATCTAATAAATAAATTTACGAGTATCTTTTTTTTTATTAGTTGTTCACTACACCAATTAATGTTTTAAATATTAGTGGAAACTGTTTCTGGATTGTGTACTATATTTTTGCTTTATATTTTTGACTGTATGTTTCCCAGAGAAATTATATAAATATATGAAAAAGATCAAAATTCTGTGTTGGCACATTATAACTCAAACATGTGTGAGGAGGAATAAAAATAATGTCACTATTAAGAAAAACAACCTTTAGATATGATAAGGTAAATAAATACACCCCACACTTAAGATACCAGTCGTGTGTCGTGGGTATCAGAAACTACGAGAGACTTTTCGGCTTCACAAAAACCCAGAAAAATAAAATCCGAACCTCTCAACCGCTTACTTTTACTTTTGGACCTACCAGTCATCGTCGTCATCAGCCCAAATACGTCCCACTGCTGAGCACGGGCCTCCTCTACAACTGAGACGGTTCAGGCTTTAGTCCACCACGCTGGCCTAGTGCGGGTTGGCGAACTACACACCTAAGAAATTCCTAAGAACTTTTAGGTGTGCAGGTTTTATCACGATGTTTTCCTTCACCGTTAAAGCAAGTGATAATTCATTGTGAATACACACATAACTTCGAAAAGTCAGAGGTGTGTGCCTGGGGTTTGAACCTGTGACCGCCGAAATTCTCGACCGCGCGCCTATACCTCGAGGCCATCACTGCTTCTACACGGACCTACCAGGCGATCATAAAAACGAAGTACTCTTCCTAGTCACACAAATATTGACAACGGAGATATATCTGTTCCATTTTCGAATCCCAACGATCTACGGGCATGCGAGCTAAGCCCGTTGTTGTAGGACTTGAAGCCGTCGTGGATTAAGAGCTCTCCGATGATTTGAAGATTCGTGAGTGAAGTGTCGTATGTGAAGTGTCGGCGAGCGCGGAGTGAGCCCGCAGTAACCGCCATACGTGACGAGTCAATGATTTACTTCGACAACGTAGGTATATTATTGAACAAATAGCAAAGGTCCATGTTGATAATGAAGCGAATTCATGGCCGTCTTTTGATAGTCAGTTTATTGCGCTAAGTTTTGGAATGTTTGTTATATTGCGCTAAGTTTTGGAATGTTTGTTATTAGTTCAACGATTATTATATGCGACTGATTTCTGGGCACGGATCTCGTCTACTATTGAGAGGGGTTAGGCCTTAGTGTGGATGCTTTGTGTGGTTTGGAGGACTTCAAATATACACCCAACAGTCACATACCTACATAGTTTTGACCCTACACTAAGATAAAAATCTTGTGTCGTGGGTATCAGAAACTATGAGAGGATTTTCGGTCTCACAAACACCCAGATCCAAAAAAAATATTTAGTGGATTACACAAACATTTGTCTCGGTGCGGGGATCGAACCTGCGGCCTTTCGTTTCTCAAGATGATGTCTAGCCACTGCGCCACAGTACTGTCAAAAAAATTCACGAGAACTTCGTTTTCGTTTTCAACATTCTCAATTTATAGTTTTAAACAAAATTCCCATCTGAATAGTCGCTATCGACGGCAATATGCACAAAACTGTCTGTTAAAGCGAGCTCATTTTATAAATCTGCTGTAAATATTGGCTTTAGTTTAGCATATTGGGTGGCGAGGAGCGGTCTCGACGGAGATCGGATCGCAACCGATGCACAAGCGTTGTAGTCAACATGTACGACCATAACATTATTTCTGAGTGCTTATGTTTTCAATTGCTTTTAAGTTGTCTTTACAGCTTGTTTCAACCACAGAACAGGTGAATAAGATTAAAAGGAAAATGAGACAGTATTTTGTGTGAGGACGAGTGTCGCCGCTTGTCACCTGTTCATTCTACTACGATCACACGACCAATGATACAAATTTCAAACAAAAATGACGGGCTGCTATTATTTGTCACGCATTTATAAAAGTCATGATATTACACGCAAGCCGAATTACTGAGAAGCGGCCGTGTCAAACATAAGATAGTCTAATCGTAGGTTCGGCCGAGAGGTTTTAGTCAGTATGCCGGCGTAGGATTTTGGTTAGGGACCCAACTCAACCAAGCGAACAATAGTTCCACGCGTTGGGTTGGAAGGCCGGTGACCCCGACATACCCTTTTTGGGCCTCCCCCGAGGTACCGACCAGGGAGCTTAAGGCGCTCTCCTCTCGTAAAAAAAAAAAAAAAACATTCGGCAAGTTCAGCAAGCTGACATTTCCTTTCTAGTCTTATTCAACTGTACTGTGGTTTTAACCCTTTATTTGAAAGATGAGTGACGGAATAAGGCATCGTGCTTTCTCTAGGACGAATAACCTGTCTAGTGGTTTTAAGGCCATGACTTGAAGGAACCTATGGTCCGCTTTAGGGTTTAGGGTATATTATATTAGGGTAAGAAGCAATTTCTTCTTGTAGATCAAAGGCTCTTTATCTTAGTTAAGAAAATCTTATAAATAAAATAAATACTAGAATTACTAGAATTTCAGTAGCATTAATAAAATCTTTAAATCGCTTGTATGAGTATGACGTGTGGTCTGTCAACTATAGCAAATACAAAATGCAGATACCCTCCATCTCAGTGATTACAAAAGGAGAAAATAGTCACTCACGTGCGTAGGAGAAAGGCAGGCCGTCCGACCAGCGGAACTCTCCCTCGTGAACGGCATCGGTCGCTCCAATCCAGTAGACGTCGTCTACACCACCTCCCGGACTGTTGATAAAAGCCAAAACTAAATGCCTTTGCAATCGGAAACTGCCTTAAACAAATGTATGCTTGATTTATAAAAAAGCTATCAACCGGTGACCGAAATAACAAAATCTTTAATCTTTCCACATTCATGATTTAAATGGATGATCATGGATATATGAAACTGGGATATGTTTATGGCAAAAAGGAATAAATGTAATGTACATATAAAAAATAACGCGGAAGTATTATTATGTCACATTCGGTATAAAAAATATTTTATTTATTTATTTATTTAATATACTTTTTTGTTCTCTATACAAGGAAAAATAACATAAATGACATACAACTTAATAGATATATATAGTTACAACAGGCGGACTTATCGCTAGCTGCGATTTCTTCCACCCCACAATAGTACAACAATCTTTCAGTGTTGGTTTTTAACAAATATCATTTATTTTAAAGATACAGATATTTTAAAGATATTCAATGCTTTTTGTTTCTGTATAATGTAATTTCTTGTTAGATTAGTCGTTCACTTCTTCTTTTTTGTGCTTTACCTATAAGTGGAAATTGCTTTGGATTGTGTTTATATTTTTGTTTTGTATTTTTGATTGTGATTGTTCTGTATATTTCCCAAAAAAATAAATAAAAAAAAATACTTTATCAGAAAATAATACTGCTGTGCGCTAAATGTAGAATGAAGTATTACGAGTATATCAGATACATAAATCACATCTCTTGTTATAATTCTTCATGCAAGAGAAAATCAGAAAAATTATAGACCAAAGCTCAATATATTGAAAAAAAAAAATCTGTCAAATTTTAATGGTGGCCAAAAATAACTTCAAATGTATCCAAGAACATAAACAAAAACATTATTTTAGGACGAGTTCTTCATACTTAAGCTGCGAAACAACATTGAACCAGCATTTTGTGATTACAAAATTAGTTGTGTTTAAACTAAATATGTACATTCTAACTACTTACGCGTGTATAAGCATCTGATCCATAATGTGTTGTTGCCTCTCATTCAACACACTGGCTAGATGTCCTCCCAGTCGCACGCACTCCACCTCCGCTTGCCTCCACGCCCTCTTAGTCTCTCTCATGGCCGCTATGCAAAAATCTCCCGACAGCACCCAACCGTACTCACAATGCCCTACCACTTCCTCAATAGGCTTGTCCATCCACCACACCTTCAACCACATCGCTGAAGAATTCCTCTTAGCCACAATACTTATGTTTAGTCTAACAGAATTACTCTCAGAGACGATCTGCACACTCCTCAACGGATCTCCTGGTTGGGAACAGTGGCGCCACCTAGAGTCACCGTCTTGGAGAGACAACTCCATTCCCCTGCACAAAGACTGGAGATCTTCGTGAATAATGCTTGATAGGTCGTTGCTCCTGGTCTCCATGGATCCTGTGCCCATTTGCAGGCGTAAAGCCACTCGATTGCCATAGGGAAGGTGGATGACGTAAGAGCAGAGGAGTTTGACTGTTGGGCCGACCTCGAACGAGCCGTTCCTTTCCATCAGGAGGACGTCATGACAGTGGTCAACCAGACGGTAGGTCGCGGCGAACATCGGCCGGCCGTGGAGCTCAATAGCTTGGTTTTTGCTTGACGATAGATACAGAAACTTTCTGTTGGGGTATGGGACTTGTTCCAGTTTCCCGCAAAGGGTGGGGGTATTAGGAGCGAATCGTATGAAGCCTGCTGAGCACGGGACGTTGAGTTTGTGAAGCTCGATGAGGATGGCGTGGCGCGGCGGGGGCTGCGGGACGAGGAGGCGGCAGCCGTGGGCTCGTGGTACCTGCCCCGAGTGCACGCGCCCCGCACGCAGGCCGCGGAGGCGTATCGCACATTCTGTAACAAAATGTTTTAATTTAGCTGGTTATTTGGCACTTTCTTTGGTGTTTTAGTTGGAGAATGAATTATTTATACTGTAATGGCAGCCATTGTATAAATTTGTATGATAGACGTTGATTAACCTTCAGTTATCAATTGGAGTATGGATCATCATCATCAGCCCATAATTACGTCCCACTGCTGGGCACGGGCCTCCTCTACAACTAAGAGGGCTTAGGCCTTAGTCCACCACGCTGGCCTAATGCGGGTTGGTATTTTGGATATTATATACTTTTTTACTTTTTACACTGTGTAGAAGTTGTAATATGACAGATTTTTCGATGAAAGAATAGCTATTAGGCGCGTCTTTCAGTGATAACGAGCATTGACAGTGGGTGGGTGTATACAATCGAGTATAATCTTTCAATGACCATCACGTTCATTAACGATGTGATACGTAGAATTTTCAGGAACATAGCAGGTTTTGTTCGGATAGGAATCAATGAAACCAACATTACAATTTATTTGTTTACCTACAAAAATATAAAAAAAGTCAGCATCAAAATTTCTGTTTTAAACTGCCCTAAAAAGGAAGATGTTAATCCAGATCAAAATAAGCAAAGCAAAGGCGTCATAAGTAGACTAATTAGAATTACAAAAACATTAATTCCGAGAAAATATAATTCCATTAGAAATATTAATGTGAAGCGTTTGTTTATATCATGTTACTTCGGATCAAAGGGAAATAAAGCTATTGTCAAAAAATGTTATCAAACGTTTTGATTAAATAAATAAAAAATACTTACCAAAATTTAACGAAATAATTAACTGCTAGCATGCGTCTTGTCTATGGTATTTCGAAATATGCTTTTAGGTATGTGGGCTTTAAGTTTTAGTTCGGTCATATGGCAACCGTACCAGGAAGCCTGTATATGCCCAGCAGTGGGACGTATAAGGGCTGATGATGATGATTCATAGTACCTAGGGACATGTGGGTGCACGATTGCACCTTGGCTTACCTCTTTGGGGAATACAGGTTATTTATGTGTGTGTGTAATTATTATTGACGATTTTAGAGAGAGAGAGAAAAAATTACGTGAGTAAATTCAAACTAGACTTTTTTTATGTCAGCCCCGTGGCGCAGATGGTTAGACACCATCTTGCAAAACGAGAGGCCGCGGGTTCGATCCCCGCACCGAGACAAATGTTTGTGTGATCCACAAATATTTGTTTCGGGTCTGGGTGTTTGTGAGACCGAAAAGTCTCTCGTAGTCTCTGATACCCACGACACAGGACTTGTATCCTAGTGTGGGGTCAGAACTATGTATGTGACTGTTGGGTGTAT
This sequence comes from Hemaris fuciformis, assembly GCA_907164795.1. Taxonomy (NCBI): domain Eukaryota; kingdom Metazoa; phylum Arthropoda; class Insecta; order Lepidoptera; family Sphingidae; genus Hemaris; species Hemaris fuciformis. Next base: position 1,595,070 of record OU015445.1, read on the forward strand.
TTATTTTTATTTTTTTATTTTATTTATTTCCAGCGACATTGTAGAGATATTAGAGATATCACGTACAAAGATTATTTTCCTTTATCCACAATACGGACTCTCCTTTATGTGCTAGAGGCTACAATGTAGAGCTGTGTAAACTGTTGGCTGTAGCGCCTGCTAACATTGTTTGTATACGCGCAATTACCCGTGCCACACGATGCTACCATCTCTACATAGCTCTATCTATGTAGAGTTAAACTCGTGTCTTTCTCAGGTTCCGCGTTTTGTTTCGTTGAGATTTTAATATCATTTGGTTGGTAAACATTTATGTCACTGTGAGAGTGCTTTTGTAGTTCGCTGATGGGTATACGCGAATTTCTTTGACAGCTGTGGCAGAATTATCTGAATTTGTGAGTGTATACATTTTGTCATATTTAGATTTGAAACTAATTAATTGAATTCATGAAATATATGTATGTTATATTTATATATTATATTTACCGAGCGTGCCTAACTTACGATTAGACTATCATATGTTTGACACGGCTGCTCCTTATTAATTCGGGTAGCGTGTAAGTTGACTGCCTCGTGGTCTGGCGGAACAAGTATGTGCCGTGCGATCTACAGGTCCTGGGTTCGATTCCCGGGTCGGGAAAAGTGTTATTAGGTTTTTCCATTAGGAAATTCTCGGTAACAGCACGGTGTCTGGAAATGTGCCCGAAAAACGGCAATAGGCTCACCCCCTATTACGTGGGACTGATACATACTTGGCGAAATGTGGATGCAGAAATGCACCTCTGCCTACCCCTTCGGGGAATACAGGCGTGAGTTTATGTATGTATGTATATACATACATACATACGTATGTAAGACAAGACATTTTTAATGTGTGACAACCAATAGCATTCCAGCAGCCCTTAATTTTTTTTAAATTTTTTATCATTGGTCGTGTAATTGTAGTAAAATGAACAGGTGACAGACAAGCGGCGACACTCGTCCCTATACAAAATACTGTCTATTTCCCTTCTAATCTTATTTAGCTGTTTTGTGAATATCATTTTATAGCTCCCAGGAATTTAATTATTATATCGTTAACCAGTTCACTTGATGGATAGTGGGTAGGCAGTTGTAAAAAACGTTTGCTAATGCAATATTATTGAGTTTTCCATAAGGAATATCACAACAGCCTCCCGGATCAAAAATATGCTCGCAGAACGGCAACAGTTTTGCACACTATTACGTGGGACATAACAGGTTGCGCAACATGGTTGTGGAAATGTATTTCTGCCTACCCTTTCAGGGTTAAAAGTTTGAGAACATATATCATTTTACCAAAAGTATTAACCTCCTCGTGAATCTTATTAGTATTACAAACGATTACAGAAGCGTCACATCTCGCATTCCGTAAGCATGTTTGTGTATACTGAATTATTCATAGCGTTTGATACAATCTGGATCGGCCATTTTGGCATCTTCGGCTTAATGCCTTGTTGATCCAGGGTAACAAGCTTAGTAGTGCTGTCAATTATTTGGACCAAACGTTTGAGCCAATTGTTTGCAGTAATGTATTACTGACCACGTAGGATCAAGTCCATAGCACAAACAAATAAACAATGTCTGCTCTGTTGTATTATTGATGTTTTTTATTATTATACACCCAACAGTCACATGCATAGTTCTAACCCCACACTAAGATACAAATATTGTGTCGTGGGTATCAGAAACCACGAGAGACTTTCCGGTCTCACAAACAACCAGACCCGAGACAAATATTTGTGGACCACACAAACCAACTGCGCGTTGAACGAGACGTAATCCATGCTTATATGACGGTTAAATTAATTATCACACACTTGAATTGTTAAAGAAAGCCTGCACTGCAATTGTTTGTTGTCTGCACATATATTTTTTCAGTTCTTCGTGCGACCGAAGTTTCTCGTAGTTTCATAAGACTTGTACCAATCTTAGTATGGGGTAGGACTATGTATGTATGTGACTGTATATATTCATCATCGTCATTATCGTCATCAGCCCATATACGTCCCACTGCTGGGCACAGGCCTCCTCTACAACTGAGAGGGTTTAGGCCTTAGTCCACCACGCTGGCCTAGTGTGGGTTGGCGGACTACACACCTAAGAAATTCCTAAGAACTTTTTAGGTGTGCAGGTCTCATCACGATGTTTTCCTTCACCGTTAAAGTACGTGATAATTCAATGTGAATACACACATAACTTCGAAAATTCAGAGAGATTCAAACCCACGACCGTCGAGTTTCTCGGCCGCGTGCCTAAACCACGAGGCCATCTATTACATACATATAATTCATTATTTTCTACTTGACATTCCATTTCGACCCCATTTGACCACTTTATCCTGCTCTGGTATCATTTTTTTGGCATATATTTGACTTTTGACTTTTAGATGAAAATACTAAGCAAGCAAAGTCACGCGTGTCTCGTAGCTAAACATCACTAAAATACGCTTCTCTTCATCGTTCAATGCATTACGTATTCATGAATGCTTATTGTATGAGATATGAGATACGGCGGGAGATTGCTTGTTTGTCTTACATATCGTTGCATATTCGTTTAGGATTTATACAATACGTGGCACAAAATCTGGGTTTTATTTAGATTTTTACAAAAATGTGGTTAGACTTTTAATAATATTTCTAATATGAAAAAATATTGTCTTAAAAATTTTAACTTTAATATATTATGATCATAAAAGTTTAACACATTTATCACAATTTAGAGGTGTATTTCCACACTAACTTTTTTGCGGCTGTATTTTTAGTTCCGCGAACAGGTGAAGCCTATTGTCATTTGTCCAACTATTGTCCAACCCGCGAATCGTACTCGAGACCTCTCGCTGCCGAATACCGACGCGGTAGTACTAAGTTCTTACACTTACATTATAGTGTATGCCTGGGGTTTGAACCCGCGACCGCCGAGATTCTCGACCGCGCGCATAAACCTCGAGGCCATCACTACTTGTTCTAAATTAAAATAAGCAACCTGCTATCCTATAATCCTACGTGGAATATATCAATTAGCAAAAATTACTTCTTCGATGTCAAGGCGTGGTCTTATCTATATACAAGAAGATAATGTACCTAGAATTTATTTATGCCAAACTAACAAAAGGTATTAAATGTACAACAGAAATATGAGAGCCAATACTGTTACAAATAGTTGTTGCGAACTTGAGTATATCAATTTGTACTAGTTCTTTTGATGGCTGATAAATTACTTTCAAAGCAATACATAACAAGATGGAGGGGCATTTCGTTCTTATACATTCGTCATAATATTGTTTTTATCTATTTTAATATTAAGGCAGCTTACTTGCGCAGTTGGCTAGATACCAGCTTGCGAAACGGAGGCTGCGGGTTCGATCCCCGCACCGAGACAAATTTTTGTGTGATCCACAAATATTTGTTTCGGGCCTGGGTGTTTGTAAGACCGAAAAGTCTTGACGACACAGGACTTGTATCCTAGTGTGGGCTCAGAACTATGTAGGTATGTGACTGTCGGGTGTATTTATTTATTTCTCGAGGCACTAGTATTTGCCGTGTGATCTAGAAGTCTCTGGTTCGATTCTTGGGTCGAGCAAAGTGAGATTGGGTTTTTCTCAAAATGGAAAGAAAGCTTTGTATTTTTGTGTGTTTTGTAACGAATAAACCCTAAAACTCCTTGATGGATTTGAATTATTTTTTGTACGGACATAGATGGGAACTTCCGTAGTAACATAACCTTCTTATTTTTATAAAATTACGCTCAGGCGGCGCGGGGCCCAAAACGATAATATGAAACATATTAACGAAACATATTGCTCAGAAAGTTATGACAGGCGATTTACATTTTTGTAAGAAGTTCTAACTTCTCCTTTGTCTTTCTGATTAACTTCGTTGCGGGATTATGACAAATTTAGGTCCCCTTAGATCCGCTGAGCTTCATTGCTCGGCGTCAATACTGTGCGTGCCGCTGTTGATCCTGGAGCACAGGAGTTACAGTGGCGGGTGTGTGGTGGGATAGGGCCCGTTACGTCTTTTCTCGTCAGAGTCAACCGTTGTTGCATGTGCCTACCGGGAGAACTAACCTTATTAACTACGCTCCCTTCACACGGGCTATTCGAACGTTAAATGTGATTGCCTAATTTGTTGATATATTTAATTGTAACCTTCCGAAATTCGTTGAAGCCGCATATATGTGCATTGAAAATAAGTTGTAATATAGTTAAGTTATTTATTAAGTACCTACGATTATTGTTTATAGCATCGCATTGGTGTATACTGTAACTGATGTTATAAATTATTTCAATAAATAAATAAAATAAATAAATAAGGTGTTCCTGTGGGATGATCACGGGATTCAAAATTGAGCTGGCCCCCACCGTCATAGTAAATATTTAGAAGGTAACCTATGCATTTTTGGGTAATATTTAGCCCAGGATTAGGGTAAATGGCGAGCATTAGGGGAGGCTTATGCTCAGAAGTGGGTTAATGTGGGCTGAGAATAATGATTTAGGATGAGCTCGTTAAAATCACGGCGTATGAGTAGTGTGTGATAAAGAGGTACTCTCGATTTCTGGGTCAGGTTCAGTCTTGGTGGGTTTTTCAATTTAAAAATTCTCAGTACAAGCACAGTGTCCAGAAATGTTTCCGAAAAGCGGTAATAGACTTATCTTACATGGGGCTTATAACACAAATAAGGATAAGTGTTTTTTTTTCTTTTTTATACTGGCACGGCAAAGTGACCCCATTGCACCTGATGGTAAGTGTAATGGAGTCCAGAAAAAGTGCCCACCAGCGAGAGATGATGATCTCCCGTTGGTCGACACAATCATGCCGGCCGAAAACCTCTTCACCTTACTTGTGAAGAAGTTTGGGGGACTAATACCATGGTGATCAAAGGACCGACCGTGACAAACCGGCCAAAAAATACCGGCACGGTCATCCTTTCACCATGATTGAAGCCCCCCCGAAGATGTGTTGTTATGTAGAAATTGTTATTACACACATATAAAAGAAAAAAAAAACCATTTTCTTGTGCCACTTCTCCACAGCGCTAACACGTTCCGAAGCTGCGGTACCTTATTCCAACTGACGATTAAAACTTATTGTAATCTGCTTAAATATTGATAATTTTGACTTTTATCATCATCATCATTATCAACCCATATACGTCCCACTGCTGGAACCGGGCCTCCCAGAGAGGGTTCAGGGCTTAGTCCACCACGCTGACCTAGTGCGGGTTGGCGGACTACACACCTAAGATATTCCTAAGAACTTTTAGATGTGCAGGTTTCATTACGATGTTTTCATTCACCGTTAAAGTACGTGATAATTCATTGTGAATACACACATAACTTCGAAAAGTCAGAGGTGTCTGCCTGGAGTTCGAACCCACGACCGTCGAGATTTTGACTTTGACCTTCACGAATACGTCTGCCTACCCCTTTGCTGTAGCACGCGTACGAATACTTATTATTAATGTTGGCTCACGAGAGGATTAGGAGCAACCATACATTTACGCCGCACATTGCCGAATAGCTTTTCAATGGATTAAATGGATCTGAATTTCCATGTCGGAATAGATAAAACATAATTTCGTATCAAAATGTCATGAGCGTTGTTTGTAGTAATAAATGAAAATAATTTATAGAAGCTGTAAAAGTTAAAATGTATTATTTATAACGTGACCTATTTTTACACATTTATACATAAACTCACGCCTGCATTCCCCGAAGGGGTAGGCAGAGATGCATTTCTGCACCCACATTTCGCCAGGTACCTATTTTTAATCGTTGGTTAAACATGTTTTGTCTCGTCTTCTATAACGTTTTAAGTCAACTGAGCAGGACAAAGCATCCTTAAGTTATCATCATCAGCCCATATACGTCCCACTGCTAAGCACGGGCCTCTTTTACAACTGAGAGGGTTTAGGTCTTAGTCCACCACGCTGGCCTATTTCGGGTTGCCAGACTACTCACCAAAGATTTTTAGGTGTGCAGGTTTCCTCACGATATTTTCCTTCACCGTTAAAGTACGTGATAATTATTTGTGAAAACACACATAACTTCAAAAGTCAGAGGTGTGTGCCTGGGGTTCGAAGCCACAATAGCCGAATTTTAATTTAATATTGACTGCCTCGTGGTCTCGCGGTACATGTGCCGTGCAATCTAGAGGTCCTGGGTTCGATTCCTGGGTCATACAAAGTGTTATTTGGTTTTTCCATTAGGAAATTCTCAGTAACAGCACGGAGTTTGGAAATGTGCCCGAAAAACGGCAACAGGCTCGCCCCCTATTACGTGGGACTGATACATATCTGGCGAAATGTGGGGGCAGAAATGCACCTCTGCCTACCTCTTCGGGGAATACAGGCGTGAGTTTATGTATGTATGTATGTATGCCAATTATATTGAATCACTTACTGAGAAAACTTTTTATAGCTTTTATATGAGCGAGCGTACAAAAAACATGCATATAAAAAAAAATCGATCAACGCAGATATCGAATTTATAAATCTTGTAGTGTAAAAATATATCTTACTTATTCGGCCGATTGGTCTTCGTGGACAAAAGGCATTAAAGCATAAGACTTTTGTGCTGCAAAATTACATTCTCATAAAACATTCTGTCTTAGAAAAAATATGAAATTTAATAGAATTTTCTACTCAAGACAAAGCACAATTTAGCGTCTCTTTCTGGCCAATGTATTTCATATATTCCTTTCTCTCCCCGCTGGTGTTAATTAAACGCCAACGGAAGCTGAAAAAGACTGGAGTATTTCTCATTACGACACATTTTCTATACAAAGAGAATTCGTTTTATTTTTCATGACGATAAGTTTGTCGTTGTTAGCGAGTCTTTTAGCCGCGCGCATTTTGGCATTATGTTGTGGTGCGTTCATAATATATATTCTATTTTTAATGAGAGGTCTTTTCTCTGACATAACAATGCAATTTATAAATATAAGGTTTGCATCTAATCTGTTCTAATATTATAAAGAGGAAAGATTTTATTTTTTGTTTTAACTATTTAAAAAATAACAATAAAAGTCGTGGTGGCCTCGAGGTTTAGGCACGCGGTCAAGAATCTTGACGGTCGCGGGTTCAAGTCCCAGGCACACACCTCTGACTTTTCAAAGTTATGTGTGTATTCAGAATGAATTATCACGTACTTTAACGGTGAAGGAAAACATCGTGATGAAATCTGCACACCTAAAGTTCCTAGGAATTTCTTAGGTGTGTAGTCCGCAAACCTGCACTAGGCCAGCGTGGTGGACTAAGGCCTAAAGCCTCTCAGTTGTAGAGGAGGTCCGTGCCCAGCGATGGGACAAAATATAGGCAGACGATGATGATGAATATTTAACTTAAAAATTACCGGACCGATTTTAATGTTTTTTTTGTGTGGAGATAGATAGGATCTTGGGAAGTAACATAGGCTATTTTTATCCCGGAAATATGTGGTGTTCCCATAAGGTCAACGTGGAATTCTATTCACGACAAAGTGACTGTTGTAAGCTGATGGTACATACAATGAGGAAGCAAATGAAGAGGTAACCTGATGTCATATTTTTAGTTTTTTTATTTGCTATGTAAAATGTCAAGAACACATCAAACCGATATGAAGAATATGCATACCTAATGTTTTATTACACGGGTAGCGGTAAATCAATGAAGCTACCGTAGCGATTAATAATACTTGATACGATTGTGTTTGTTTAGGATTAAGCTACGTTCTGATTGTTTTCTCGATTATCCCCACGAATTTAATAGCCTGTTTATTTTATACTAATTAAATTTTTTCATCATCATCATCAGCCCATATACGTTCCAATACTGGGCACGGACCTCTACAACTGAGAGGGTTTGGTCCTTAATCCACTACGCTGGCCAAGTGCGGGTTGGCGGACTACACACCCAAGAAATTCCTAAGAACTTTTAGGTGTGCAGGTTTCGACGAAGCTTAGACACGCGGTGGAGAATCTCGGCGGTCGCGGGTTCAAACCTCAGGCTCACACCTCTGACTTTTCTAAGTTATGTGTGTATTCAGAATGAATCATCACGCACTTTAACGGTGAAGGAAAACATCGTGGTGAAACCTGCACACCTAAAATTTCTTAGGAATTTCTTAGGTGTGTAGTCCGCCAACCCGCACTAGGTTAGCGTGGTGGACTGAGGCCTAAACCCTCTCAGTTGTAGAGGAGGTCCGTGCCCAGCAGTGGGACGTAAATGGTCTGATGATGAGATTGAAGATATCTACCTTATGATAATACAAATGGACTTCTAAATTCGTATTTCCTTCATAATATCAATACAAATACATATAGACGCGGTCTTTACTGCGGTATAATGTATTTCTATTCCGGAACGAAGGCGGTGCCCGAGGGAGACATTGGCTCCTAATACGGCGATGTACACATGATATAACAATAATTGGAAACATGTGACTAATTCTTTGGAAAATATATTGTTAAAGGACTCACCAATAAAATTGAAGACGAGGGGTATATTCAAGAAGAGCTATATAAGCGGGTGCGAGCACACCGACGATTCATTATTATTCGTGACTTTGTGCGGAGCGGACCTCTTGTCAGTTTACGTTCGGAATCTATTATTATGTCGAATCTTTGATTGTTGATACTTTGATTACATGTGTAAAATTAAATCGAGTTTAGTTTAATGGTGGTTACCGCCACCACGTGTATATATTTTTTAAATAAAACCGCTTCTGAAAGCTAATAATATGTTATTATCTTACATGGATTATTGCAGTCTGTGGCGTGGTTAGTGGGAATATGGATATCGTTGTTTGTGGGATCAAATGTTTCTGTGATCCACAAATATTTGTCCGGGTCTGGGTGTTTATGACACTGAAAAGTCTCTCGTAGTTTCTGATACCCATGACACAAGACTTGTGTCTTAGTGTGGAGTCAGAACTGTGTATGTGACTGTTGCGTGTATTTATTATTATTATTTCTCAAATCGGACCAGTCGTTCCTGAGATTAGCGCGATCAAGCAAACAAACAAACTCTTCAGCTTTATAATATTAGTATAGGATATTTTACATTGTTGTATAAGTATAGTTCTACAAATATTTATTGAGTGTACACAATTGGTTAACAAAAATTACTATTGAAATAAGTAAATAGAACGAAAAGACTTGATTATACTTAAGCTGTGTTTTATGTGGCTACCCCAAAAACTACGAAGCCACACGAGAAGGTATCTTCTGACCGCGGAAACACAGAGCTCTTACACAACCAAATAATTATTTTTCTTTCCTATTGTATTTCCAGTTAATAGCGCCGGGAACCGCGGAATCGCCTCTCGCTGTCGGCTTTACAGCACAAAGAGCTTCAAAGGTTTTATAACACTTTGTATGGCTTTTGTTTCGAGTTCCGAGAAATTTTGTCAATAAAACGATTCTTACATTTGCACTGTTAAATCTTACAAAATACACTTATTTTGTATTTAACGTGCCTAAAAACAGTAATAGGCTGCCTATTACTACGTAGGAGTCAAACACAATTGGTGAACGTGGTTGAAGACCCACTATTCTGTCTATAAAAGGCCGCCCGCTGCAGCGGAGCGAGGCATTCATGGGTCTGCGCGCGGACAGCAAACATCCGATTTATTGGGAAATAAAAGGAACTTTGATTGAAGTTGGTTGTTAAAATTACTTCTCAAAACGGATGCTCCAGTAATAACGATGTCACTGCTATTCATAAAGATATAGGGCTATCTGCCTCGTCAGTAATTGTCAAGTTTTTCGAAAGAAAACTCAAAGTATGAGTTATCACCATAAACCACCAGTTGTGACGTCGGCAATGTGACGTCACACATCTTAAAGACACTTCCAAGCCTCTCCTGCTCCGATAAATATTATAAAAAAAAACAATAAACATGTCGGAGGGTCTTGAGCGTTATTGTTTTTTAAATAGTGACAGTAAAACCTTCTGGAGGTAATTTCAAAAACTTAGTACAGAGTTCCGTTCGGTCCGGCGTTCCGAGCGAGAATGAATCATTCTCGATCGAGCGGCTATATTTATACCCTACGTTGGATGCACAGTGGGGATGCGTCGACGCTTCGACAAACATATTAAATTGCACCAGCAAGGTGGACGATACTGCAACGATTTCCGAAGGGAGCCCCAAGCGACTTGGGTAGTCCGTGAAACCATAGATTAAACCCCCACATCTTGACATTAATTTGCGCCATTTGAAAGTAGTGATGGTCTCGAGGTTTAGGCGCGCGCTCGAGAATCTCGGTGGCGGGTTCAAACTCCAGGCACATACCTCTGACTTTTCGAAGTAATGTGTGTATTCACAATGAATTATCACTTGGTTTAACGGTGAAGGAAAACATCGTGAGGAAACCTGCACACCTAAAAGTTCTAAGGGATTTCTTAGGCGTGTAGTCTGCCAACCCGTACTAGGCCAGCGTAAGACTAACAAAGGCTTAAACCTCTCCTAGTGAAGAGGCCCGTACCCAGCAGTGGGACGTATATGGGCTGATGATGATGTTAGACATCTGTTTGTGTTTGATCCCCACATCGTGACATTAATTTGCGTCATTAAAAATGTTTGTTTCTGACTCAACAATATGAAAGTCGATACAAAAGTATACACAGTTTGCACATAATGAAATTCCAGCGAAGGTTTGTTAAAAAGGAATATCCAATATGCAACAATTAAATTAATTGGCAGTACACGTGTGCAGTTTATTCAACGAGGGAAATGGCGTACATCAATATCAAATGATTTCCCTGGAAATGCTTGTTTCATATTTCATGTAAACGAGAATTTATTTTTGTTCGAATGTTTTTGTATTGCCAATGTAAGCGTACTTCCATTGATGGAGCAGTTTTTTGAGCGAATTTCGGTGGAAAATCTGCAGCATTTGACCTTCATATGGTTTAAATATTTTTGTGACGTGTAAATTTCGTATCAGGGTATTAATTACGCTGAAGAGATTCTCGGTTTTATTGATTTTGAATTTATTTAAGCCATTTATAGAACTGGCCCAAAACTTGAAAACTGCACACTTCTCTCTGACCTAACAATGCAATTTATAAATATAAGGTTTGCATCTAATCTGTACTAATATTATAAAGAGGAAAGATTTTATTTTTTGGTTTAACTATTTAAAAAATAACAATAAAAGTCGTGGTGGCCTCGAGGTTTAGGCACGCGGTCAAGAATCTTGACGGTCGCCGGTTCAAACCCAAGACACACACCTCTGACTAAAGTTTTGTGTGTATTCACAAATAAATATCACGTATTATAACGGCGAGGGAAAACATCGTGATGAAATCTGCACACCTAAAGTTCCTAGGAATTTCTTAGGTGTGTAGTCCGCCAACCCGCACTAGGCCAGCGTGGTCAACTAAGGCCTAAACCCCGTCAGTTGTAGAGGAGGTCCCTAGCCCAGTAGTGGGACGTATATAGATGATGTTTATGATGATAGAATGGGCTTCTGCAAGTTATAAAATACTAGCTTTTGCCCGCGACTCCGTCCGCATAGACTTCAGGGTTGGGTGCAGAAAGATGATAAGTAAATCTATTATTCGTCTCCCAAGTACCCAAAATGACACTTAATGAATTAAAAAAAAGTAACCGATGTCCCTTTTTATGTTTCCGTTTTTATCCATAACAAAAATCATCCATATAAATGAAATATTTTAAAGTGAAAGTAAAACACAGTAGTGTTATTTTCGCATTGATAATATATGCTAAAATCAAAGGGTACATCCGTTGGGATCAGTGAAATCATTATTTAGATTTCGGAGCGTGATGACTACCGAGCCTGCATTCAAACCAGACACAACCAAGGAGTTTAAAAATAAATTTCTGAACGCTCGCATACATTTTTGACAACCAATAAATATGTCACTCATTTTTCATTACTGATTATTGTACATTTTAAAATGTAAAATGCGCAATTGTTCGAATATTGTGGATATATGTTGTCGATTCAAAACCTTTATTTAAATACGTTCATTAATATGAGGGGACCATTAACCGTATTGGCGGGATAAACATAAAATGTTTGACGTACGTGACGCGTACGCCAAAATAGCCCGCAGATAGCAGATTTTTCCCGACTTACTTGACAATTATCGTTATATTTTGGACAATTCACACACTATCTTTAAAATGTATAGCCTATGTGTTATTCTGATGTATAAGCTATATTATTGTAAACTTTCATTACAATCCATTCAGTAGTTTTTGCGTTAAAGAGCAACAAATATCCAGACATCCAGACATCCAGACATCCATACATTATTACAAACTTTCGCGTTTATAATATTAGTACGATACGAGTATGCTAATATATTTTGACAGCCTCGTGGCGCAGCTGGCTAGACACCGGGTCGCGAAACGAGAGGCCGCGGGTTCGATCCCCGCACCGAGACAAATGTTTGTTTAATCTACAAATATTTGTTTCGGGTCTGGGTGTTTGTGAGACCGAGAAGCCTCTAGTTTCTGATACCCACGACACAAGACTCGTATCGTAGTTTGGGGTTAGGACTATGAATGTATCAGTGGCGGTACTTCCATAGAAGCCCAAAAGCCCAGCTTGCCTTGCAAAATTCCGAATAATAATCTATAAGCTTTGAATCTTTATTTAACGAAAGCAATTTGACATATAAATGAGAATATCCTGACCATACAATAAACAATTATAAACCAGACATTACACAATTAACGTGTTACGCTGTTGGGCTTCCATGGAAGTACCACCACTGGTATGTGACTGTTGGGTGTATTTATTTATTTAGGTTTATAAAGCTGAAGACTTTTTTTCGTTTAACTCGCTAATATCTGTTTGAATAAAAATCTATGTATTTGTGTCGAATAGTCCATTTATCGAGGAAGGCTATAGGCTATATGTCATCACGGACCATTAGGGGCAGAGTAGCAATGATAAAAGTGGCGAATAAACGGAAAAATATAGTGTTAAGTTTTTCATATGGAGTTGCGGGCTACATATAGTATCTAATAATACTATTTAATATTTTAGAGAGGTTTTTTACCAAACCTGCACAATTAAAAGTTTTTAAAAATGTAATTAAAAAAAAAGACATTTATTGCTATTTAAAAAAAAATGACATGTCGTGTTGCTGAGGGAGTTTCTTGCCGTTTCTTCTCCACAGCTATAATAGGTTTCGAAGCGGCAATAGTTAAAAAAATATTAAAAAGTGTAAATTTGACGATTCAAAAGAACTTGTAGAAGTCTATTTGAATAAAGAAAATATGACTTTGACTTGACTTTGACTTTGCTTAGGAATTTCTTAGGTGTGTAGTCCGTCAACCCTAACTAAGACAGCGTGACACTAAGGCCTAAGCCCCCTCAGCTGTAGAGGAGGTCCGTGCCCAGCAGTAGGACGTGTATGGGCTGATGATGATGATGATGATGATGATTTTAGTGACTGGCGCGGTAAATTGGCAGATTACTGACTATATCCAAATACAATATGCTCTTATTTCAAAACTGACCAGTCTTCATACGCATGATCTAAAAAAGTTTCATACTCTATTACCAAGTCAATACAAAGGTCATCTATCTACCAAGTAAGAAATAAAACTGTCGCAAACAAGTTTACTTTAGTTCACGTGGGAATTTATGGGTGGATATAACTTTTCTAATGCGCTTTATTTTCGCCCATTTAAGTTTCAGAAACGTGACCAGTCGAAACCTATTTTAAACCCTATTTTAGTAACGTTAAGGTGCATTTTAGATGTGTAAAGCCGCGGTTATTGTTGCTTAGAATATAAATACGTTATTTTGCTTAGATCGATGTCACATTTTGAGTCTAGGAGTTGTAGTCACTGTCTAAACAAATATGCTTACAGTTCAATATTTTGTCACGCGATCGTATCAGAAACTACGAGACTTTTCGGTTTCACAAACACCCAGATCCGAAACAAATATTTGTGGATTACACAAACATTTGTCTTGTTGGGGGGATCGAACCCGCAGCCTCTCGTTTCACAAGCTGTTATCTAGCCAATTGCGCCACAGGGCTGTCAATATATATGTATATTTGCATATATTTACTTAATTTAAACCATGTCCTACCTACCTATTCATTTATCTCTGCATCACCTAAGGTTGACTGGTAGATAATGCCTTAGGCATTAAGTCCGCCTTAGACTTAGTGTATGAAGCATAAATAAGTAAACTAAATATACCCAAATCTATTTGTAACACCCATACACAATAAATAATAAATTCTGTGTGTGTGTGTGGGTGTGTGTGTACATGTACATGTATATTCAAAAACATATAGTATCTTATTATTATCTTGCTGTTCAATTATATATATATATATTTTTTAATATTCTTATGTGTACCCCTATACATACTTTACCTTACATTCCATCCAAATGTTGTCTGGAAGAGATCGCTCTCAGCGATAAGGTCTTAAGGTCGGAAGGTTCGATCCCCGCACCGAGACAAATGTTTGTGTGATCCCCAAATATTTGTTTCGGGTCTGGGTGTTTATGAGACCGAAAAGTCTCTCGTAGTTTCTGATACCCACGACACAGGACTTGTATCATAGTGTGGGGTCAGGACTATGTATGTGGGGTGCAAGGTCGGGATACCTCCAAGTGGGCCCTGCTAGTCCGGATGCTGGCGGGGACGGTGCACCCTGGGCAACGTCGGCCCGTGCCGACGGCCAAATCTCGACACGAGGCGAACGGTCCTCTTGACCGCGCCGCGGTGGGGCCCGTATTTTGGGCCATCCCGGTTCTGTCCCGGGTCTTCGGCGGGCTCGGACAGCAATCTCTTGCTTCCGAGCAGGAAATGGGCGAACCCCATTTCCACCGTCGAACTCGTAATCCGGTCGAAGCTGTGGTCATGTCTCGCAGTTCGGCCGGCGCGAGGGCCTTGGCTTAATCGCCCGGGCCGCGAGGGAGAAAACCTCTATAAAAAGTTACCCCGAATCCTAAGCGGCGGCGCACCGTGAGGGGATGCATGGCTGATGGGAAGTTCAGTCTCTAGTGCGACCCCCGCCAGAGTACCGGCCGACCCTCTTGGCGGGTTACGCTAGGCTTACCCAGGTACAGGGGGCACTGCCTGGGTGGACCGTTATTTCCCCCATACTCGTGGGAACAAAAATGAAACCTAAAAATTCAAATAAAAAAACGAAGGAATGCTCAGTGGTAGGAAGCGGGGTGCTTTCCCTGGACGCATTAGCGCCAGGGGAAGTAGTCGCTGCTTTGTCTATGGGGACGTCCGCGGAGGGGACCGCGCCAGCCCGGATCGATTCCGAGTCCGGACTGAGCTGCGACTCTTCGCGGGCGAAGAGAAGGAAAATCTCAAGGAGGCGGCAGGCAACGCTCGGTGACAGTGACACTGCAGGCGAGCTTGGCCTCTCTGGTCCTCCTGGTCACGCTTCGGTTTCAGCCACAGATGAGGAGTCTGTGGCTGAAGCCAATGAAGCCAATAAAGGGTATAAGGCGGCCATTCGCAAGGAGCGGGCCGCCGAAGCGAGGAGAAGGGTCGAAGAGGAGGCGGAGTTGGCAAGGGCAAAGAAGGCGTGCCAACACGCCCCAGAAGCGCCAGTGTCCACACGTCGGGAGGCGCTCATCAGGATGGCGGATCGGCTCCGCAACGTGACGAAGACGTCCAGAAATCTGAAGGGTGAACTTCAGAGGGACGTCAACGTCAGCGTTGCGGAGCTGACAGAGATGGCAAACGAGCCACCCTCGGCAGAGGTGGCACGCGTGGAGGCAGAGAATGTCAGCCTCAGAGAAAAGGTGGTGGCTTTGGAGGTGGCACTGACCACCAAAACGAAGCTCCTGGAGGAGCTTCCGGCCGCTGATCGGTCGCAGTCGCGGCCGATAGTTGTGCCGGAGGCTTCTTCAGTGGAGGGTCGCCTCGAGCAGTTAGAGCGTCGATTCTCGATGCTGGACGCCAAGCTCGAGGCGATACTGCTCAGGCTGCCTCCGGAGCCAATTCTCCGGCCTCCACTGGCCGCAGACCAAGGGAAGGGAGGAGGAGGGGACCGCATAATCCCCGCCCTTCCAGCCAGTACTCAGCCCGCCGCCAAGCGTCCTGGTGCCGTGCCCCCCGCAGCGGTTCTCGACCGCCAATCGCGCCAGCGGAAGCGGGGGAACCGCAAACACGTGGCACCGCGCCTGCCGACGCCAGCTCCGCGTCCTCTCCCCCCGCCACCTGCATCCATGGAAACTCCATGGACTGAGGTGGTGAAGCGGGGGAAGAAAAAGAAGAAGTCAAGGGGGCAAAACACCGTCCCCCCTAAACCCCAGCCGACACAGTCGCCGCGCAAGCCGGTGCCCCAGCTCCGCCTCCCGCAGAGAGCCGCCGTCACTCTGACGGTGCTGCCGGAGGCGTTGGAGCGGGGCACGACGTATGCCCAGGTACTGCGCGAGGTCAAAACTCACGTGGACCTCGCTAGCCTGGGCATCGCCGGTATGAAGGCCAGACGGGGGGCCACCGGGGCCTACATCTTCGAGGTGCCCGGGCCGGAGTCGGAGGCAAGGGCCGACTCCCTCATCAGCAAGATGAGGGAGGTACTTGCCGGGTCGGAGGGCGTTCGCGTCACCCGACCCATCAAGACTGCGGAGCTGCGCATCTCGGGGCTGGACGAGTCCGTCACCCCCGAGGCAGTCGCAGCGGCCGTCGCCCGGCTCGGCGATTGCTCGCCCGAAGACATTCGGGTGGGGGAGATTCGGGCTGAGCGCTCGGGTCTGGGCGCCGTTTGGCTCCGGTGCCCGGCCAAAGCGGCCGAAAAGCTCACCAGGGCAGGACGCGTTCTGGTGGGCTGGGTGTCGGCTGGGGTCCGGCTCTTGGAGCCGAGGCCCTTACGGTGCTTCCGGTGCCTCTTCCGGGGGCACGTAAGGGTCAAATGCACCGCGGAGTGTGACCGCACCGGGATCTGCTACCGGTGCGGTCAAGAGGGCCATAAGGCCCGTGATTGCCAGGCGGACCCGCACTGCACAATCTGTGCAGCTGCGGGTAAGCCCGCTGGGCACAGGGTGGGCGCTAAGGCTTGCGTCGCCTCCTCCGTCCCGCACCGCTCTTTACACGGTGCGAGATCCGAGGTTGTGGCGCTGCCGAAACCGCCCACCCCGGAGATAATGGAGATCGCCCATAGTTAGTATGGCACATAACTTCCTCCAGGCGAACATCAATCACTGCGCCAGGGCGCAGGATTTGTTTGTTCAGTGCCTGGCGCAGTGGTCGATCCAAGTGGCTGTGGTCTCCGAGCCATACTTTGTTCCTCCCCGGGATGACTGGGCTGGGGACCTGGATGGCTTGGTGGCCGTCATCACTCGGGGCGCCGCCGGGTCCCCGCCCTTCGAAAAAGTAGCGAAGGGCTCGGGATGCGTGGCGGTCCTGTTGGGGGGGATTTGGGTCGTAGGAGTGTACTTCTCTCCCAACAGGTCCCTGGCGGAATTCGAGAGCTTTCTGGTCCGCCTGGGGGCCCTGGTGGTGCAAGGCAGTCAGTCCTACCCTGTGCTAGTCGCCGGTGACTTCAACGCCAAGTCCTTGGCTTGGGGCTCGTCGGTGACGGATGCGCGGGGTAGGGCCCTGGAGGAATGGGCGATCTCCATCGGGCTGGTCGTCCTGAATCGGGGGTCGGAGGACACGTGCGTGCGGCATAATGGCGGTTCGGTGGTGGACATAACGTTCGCCACCCCGGCCCTTGCCCGCCGTGTCCGGGGCTGGAAGGTCCTGGTTGACGAGGAGACGCTGTCCGATCATCGTTACATCCGGTTCAGCGTCTCTGCTTCCCGGGCCCCTACCCAGCCCGGTGGCGGTCCCGCTACCCGATTCACGGGCGGCCGGCGGTGGGCCGCTAAGCGCCTCGATGTGGAGGCTGCGGAAGAGGCCGCTCTTGTTCAGGCGTGGATCCCCGTACCGGACGGACCGGTGCGGGTCGAGGAGGAGGCGGAATGGTTCGGGGTGGCGATGTCGCGCGTCTGCGACGCGTCAATGCCCCGGGTCACCCGCCTCCCAGCGAAGCGCCAGGTGTACTGGTGGTCGGCGGAGCTTTCGCAGCTGCGCGCATCTTGCGCGGCTGCGCTACGCCGACTCTCCAGGCACCGTCGTCGTCGGGTCCGCCGACCTGGCGACGACGAACAGGAGCGGCTGCTCTACGGCCTCCACAGAGGGGCGAAGAGAGCGCTGCGGGTGGCCATTGCACGAGCAAAGGCCGCGGCTTACGAGGAGTCCCGGAGGTCTCTCGATAGAGATCCGTGGGGGCGTCCATACCGTGTGGCGTTGAGCAAGCTCCGCCCATGGGCGCCCCCGCTGACGGAGAGTCTCCGGGCAGACCTCGTCGAGGACGTCGTCGCGGCTTTGTTCCCGGCCACCGAGGAGTTCACTCCTCCACCGATGGCGCCACGTCCACCGGCGCCATCGTCGTTGGATTCGGCAAGGGATATCCCGGAGGTGTCGCCTGAAGAGCTGGAGGCGGCAGTGCTTCGGCTGCGGGGCAAGAACTCGGCCCCGGGGCTCGACGGGGTGCCTGGACGTATCTGGGTGCTCGCCGTCGAGTCGCTGGGTACGAGGCTCCGCAGCCTGTTCTCCGCGTGCCTGCAGCAGGGCAGCTTCCCGTCGCGGTGGAAAACGGGCAAGCTTGTCCTGTTGAGGAAAGAGGGGCGACCCGCAGAGTCGCCGTCGGCGTACCGGCCCATCGTGCTGCTCGACGAGGTGTGCAAGCTCTTTGAGCGTATCTTGCACGCGCGCCTCGTCGAGCATCTGGAGAGCACGGGCCCGGACTTGGCAGATTGCCAGTTCGGGTTCCGGAGGGGTCGGTCGACGGTACACGCAATCCTGCGGGTCAGGGCACAAGCGGAGAATGCAGTGTCTAGGGGCAAGTGCGTCGTGGCGGTGTCACTCGACATCGCCAACGCATTCAACACCATGCCCTGGGCCTGCATCAATGAGGCACTGCGGTACCACGAGGTTCCGCCCTACCTTCGGCGTCTGGTGCAGGTGTACTTGTGTGACAGGTACGTCGTGTATCCGGGCGCCGACGGGTGGCACCGTCGGGCGGTGTCGTGCGGTGTTCCACAGGGCTCGGTTCTCGGGCCGCTCCTGTGGAACATCGGTTACGACTGGGTGCTTCGTGGTGCCAACCTTCGGGGCGTCGCTGTCGTCTGCTACGCGGACGACACGTTGGTGACAGCGACGGCCAGGACCCCACAGCGGGCCGCCCTGCTCGCCGGGTTCGGGACCGAACTCGTGGTGGGCAGGATTCGGCGACTTGGCCTCCAGGTGGCCCTGCACAAGACTGAGGCTCTGTGTTTTCACGGACCTCGGTCTAGGCCACCGCCGGAGGCGCACTTGACGGTGGAGGGCGTGCGGATTCCCATCGGCTCCCAGATGAAGTACTTAGGTCTGATTCTGGACAGTCGGTGGAAATTCCGTGCGCACTTCGAGATGCTGTCGCCGAAGTTGGTCCGGGCAGCGGGCGCTCTCGGTCGCCTGCTGCCCAACATTGATGGTCCTGGCTTCCCTTGCCGAAGCCTTTATGCTGGAGTCGTGCGGTCCATGGCCCTGTACGGGTGTCCCGTGTGGGCCAATTCCCTCGGCGCTCGCTGCGTCCGCCTGCTGCGTCGTCCGCAGCGTATGGTGGCGCAGCGAATCGTTAGAGGGTACCGCACGATTTCGCACGAGGCGGCCTGTGTTTTGGCGGGTACTCTGCCCTGGGAGCTGGACGCCCAGGCCCTCTCGTCAGTATTTTTCTGGCGGGAGGAGGCGTTCCAGCGATCCGGACAGAGACCGGCTCCAAGAGAGGTCGAGGCCATGTTGGCCTCCTTCCGCAGTGCCGCCGTGGAGGAGTGGCGTTCCAGGCTGGAGAGTCCAAGTGCGGGCGTGGCGACCGTCGCGGCAGTGCGACCTGTCCTCCAGCAGTGGATGGACAGGCGCCACGGTGCGCCGACCTTCCGATTGACACAGGTGCTCACCGGGCACGGCAGCTTCGGTGCGTACCTGTGTCGCATCGTCGGAGTGGAGGAGTCCGCCGTGTGCCACCATTGTGGCAACTGCCGTGAGGACACGGCTCAGCACACGCTGGAGGAGTGCCCAGCCTGGGACGAGGAGCGCAGCGCTCTCGTAGCGGTCGTAGGGAGCGACCTCTCGCTGCCGACTGTGGTCGCCGCCATGGTCGGCAGCCGGAGGTCATGGAAAGCTATGCTCTCCTTCTGCGAACGTGTCATTTCGCAGAAGGAGAGCGCGGAGCGGGATCGGGAGCAGACCGATCCCGCTCGTCGCAACAGGCGACGTAGGAGGCGCCGGGTGAACATCTAGCCCGGCGCCCAGAGGCCACGCGGGGCCGCCGTCCCTACCTTGGCGGCCCCCGAGGAGGAACAAAAAATCCTTTTGCCGTGCCTTTTGGCACCGCGCAGAGGCGGTCCCGGGTCAATCCATAGCTCTGGCTTCAGGGTATTCCGGGGCCGTCTCGCTGAATGCGCTGATGGTGGCCATCGCGGGGTTTTTAGTCGGTATTACGGCGCAATTATTTTTGGTAGGGACCCGGCCCAGCGGCCGCCCGCAACAACTACGGGCGGTAACATCTATGCTGGGTCGGAAGGCGCCGGTGAGTCCGACACACCCTCGCCCCTCCGGGGGTGGGATGGTCCGTAAATGGATTTTCCCCGCGGGAAAAAAAAAAAAAAAAAAAAAAAAAAAAGGACTATGTATGTGACTGTTGGGTGTATTATTTATTTATTTATTATTTATTTACATTCCATCCAAAGGTTGTCTGGAAGAGGTCGCTCTCAGCGATAAGACCGCCTATTGTTCCACTTTTTATTGATAAGTTCTATGCAAATTACTGTATAAATGTGGGTATCAATAAAGAGTTATTATCTATCTAAACATAATTATTTCAAATCCTACTACGTACTTCATAATCCGTGTTTTGCAACTCCCGGTCTTTACTAAGATAAATGTGTCGGGGGAGTGAAGAATATGCTGTGGGATGTCAACTTATCTTTATTGCCGGAGGTACCCCCCTCCGTCCCTTCCCTCCAGACCCCTCACCCCCCTCGGATATTGTATGCGGCACTTCTCGAGCTCCTCCGCGATGGCAAATGATAAAGGTCATGTTATCCCATTTGTCAGTGTAACAAGTTTTTTTTCCTGCTGTTTGTCGCGACCTTGAAGGAGGTTATTCTGGGAGGTTTTGTTTGATTAAAAAATTGATTTTGGTACAATTTGTGGTGGATATCACCTCAGTCCATATGAGATATTTAATTTTGTCGTTTCTTGATCTCGGTGACAGATAGTAGGACGTTTTCGCTAGCTTTATTTATTTGCCTTTAAACTAAAACATCAGGTCCGTGGCGCAGTTGGCTAGACATCAGCTTGCGAAACGAGAGGCGGCGAGTTCCATCCTCGCACCGAGACAAATGTTTGTGTGATCCACAAATATTTGTTTCGGGTCTGGGTGTTTGTGAGACAGAAAAGTCTCTCGTAGTTTCTGATACCCACGATACAGGACTTGTATCATAGTGTGGGGTCAGGACTATGTATGTGACTGTTGGGTGTGTAGTGTGTGTAGTAGTAGTAGTGTGTAAATGTAGTGTGACAAGGTTAACCACAAACCTTACCTTACACTGCTTAAGAATAATTATTATTGCGACATAAATATCTATAACTTGTACTCACCTAATCTTAAAATTTTAGTAAAGAACACTTGGTATATGGTGGCACTCGTTGTCTTTCTATAGCGTAACCTGGAACAAAAGAAAAGCAAATTAAAATATGTAAAAAACAGCATGTGTCTTTTCAAAATTCCATCTATTTCTATATAAAATCCATCAAAATTGGTCCTGTAGTTTTGGAGATTAGTCGTAAAACAAATTAAAGTACTAAACAGAATGGCAGATTCTTCACAACAATAGTTTGTATGTATTTATTGTATTTTAAACCTTTATGTATTTATTTATGTATATATATTATAATTTTATTATGTATTTATGATATTTATGTTTTATATTTTGTATTTATGTATTAGCTTTAATATCGTGTGTAGTATATCATAATTTAATTTACACCTACGCTTTTCATCTCTGCACCATCTAAGGTTCGACTGGAAGAAAATGCCCAAGGCATTAAGTCCACCTTTACATCATGTATGTATAAAGTGTAAATAAATAAATAAATAAACATATGTCTCCATAAGAAAATATACAATACGTCAGGTTGAACAAACATTAAAACTCCTCCTGTTAATAATCAATAACTACAGCTACAGATGTGTCTACACTTTAACATGCCATAAAACACACTTGTTTTATAAAAACCGATACTACCCAAAATTTGCTCAAAATAAACCAAATGATGAGGGCTGCTCAAGACCGGGATGGTTGGCGCTTTCTTGGGGAGGCCTACGTTCAGCAGTGGACGGCGATAGGCTGAGTATAAGTATATAATATATAAACCAAATATCTCATGTGTGGGGACAAATGGGCGGATGGAGTTCCGCAATATTAATCAGCTTCAAGGTCTAAACCCCATCATCATCATTATCATCAGCCCATATACGTCCCACTGCTGAGCACGGGCCTCCTCTACAACTGAGAGGGTTTAGGCCTTAGTCCTCCACGCTGGTCTAGTGTGGGTTGGCGGACTACACGTCTAAGAAATTCCTAAGAACTTTTTAGGTGTGCAGGTTTCCTTACGATGTTTTCCTTAACTTAAAATGTGGTCTACAATTATCCAACCACAGAATTTTAGTATAACCCGTTGTTAATGTTGGGGTTAAGCAGTGATGGCCTCAAGGTTTAGGCGCGCGGTCGAGAATTTCCACGGTCGCAGGTTCAAACCCCAGGCACACACCTCTGACTTTTCGAAGTTATGTGTGTATTCATAATGAATTATCACTTGCTTAAACGGTGAAGGAAAAACATCGTGATAAAACCTGCACACCTAAAAGTTCTTTGGAATTTCTTAGGTGTGTAATCCGCCAACCCGCACTAGGCCAGCGTGGCGGACTAAGGCCTAAACCCTCTCAGTTGTAGAGGACGCCCGTGCCCAGCAGTGGGACGTATATGGGCTGATGATGATGATGATGATGAATGTTGAGGTCTCCGAGGCCCCAAATTGGAATAGTAATTAACCCGTATACTACAAATATCCTGGATGAAGCTAATCAATCAGAGTTGATTAGCGCGGTCACTGGGACTTGCGTGATGGATTGCTTCTTGACCTCTACAGTATAGATTTTGTTGGACTTTATTTACTAGTGTTTTTCGCCCACGGCTTTCCTATTGCTGATAGACCCTTTTGATTTTTGAGGTTCATTATATTCTCGAGTGTTAGTCGCGTGGCCTCAGTCGCAAGTTTTTGTTTGAAATCTCAATTATTTTACTATTATCACCCTATTTGACAGTTAAGGAAAAAATATGAAAGAATTCTTAAAAAATATTTCTCGAGATGTCCATCAATTCCCGCCAATATTACATGGTGGACTAACCTCTCAAATGTAGGGAAGGCCTGCGACCAGCAGTTATTTCAATGACTAATGGGCACTTTACCGTCATATAGTGCTTCCGATTTGTATAAATACCGACCTCAACACAAATTAAAACAACAAAAAAATAATAAACATTAATATATATTATTTTTGTAAAAAATTCAAATATAAAAACTGAATGTTCTGATGTGAGCTTATCAATTTGATAAAAATCAATTTCTTCTATCGACTCAATTATGCTGACCTATGCAAATCCATTAAAGGTCATATATATGGCCGAAATTAAATGCAATCTTAAACCTTATCTGTGGATAGATGATCTGTGGTTCCGTTCACAAATTACTCGTCGTTTAATATTTTTATAACCACAGCGGAAGATTAACATTGATTATAATTTTAAAGTATTTATAAAGTACACGAATTAGGAAATAGAAACTAGTGACCTCAATTCGAACATTCTCGAAGGTTTCTCGAAGTTTGCGTTACAATTCCCCTTTAGAAACCTTTCATAGGCGTGTGCTTGTAGGCGTGATTGATTATGGATTCAACGCGGCCTTGATTTAATAAATTACAGCGGTACTTGCTAATTTATCGGCGTATTTTATCAATAGACGGCTACCCCGTCTGGAGGTCGTGTTAAGCAAGTAGAACACATTGAATTTGTAGTATTTCTAAACCTGCTTTATGTTGGTAAGGCTCTAATGGTGTGTGTTCCAAGTCGTTGGACTTTAATATTTCGATTGCTATGAGATGATTATAATACTTTTATATCTATTTGTATTTGTTGTCCGCTCTGCCTCGTGGTCTCGCGGTACAAGTATGTGCCGTGCGATCTAGAGGTCCTGGGTTCGATTCCCGGGTCGGGCAAAGCGTTATTTGGTTTTTCCATTAGGAAATTCTCAGTAACAGCACGGAGTCTGGAAATGTGCCCGAAAAACGGCAATAGGCTCGCCCCCTATTATGTGGGACTGATACATACCTGGCGAAATGTGGGTGCAGAAATGCACCTCTGCCTACCCCTTCGGGGAATACAGGCGTGAGTTTATGTATGTATGTATGTTGTCCGCCTACCCGCACTAGGCCAGCGTGGCGGACTAAAGCCTCAAACCCAATCAGTTCTAGAGGAGACTCGTGCCCAGCAGTGGGACGTATGATGATGATGATCTACATTAGCCCATATGCGTCCCAGTGCTGATGTGTGGATTGTCGGAAAACACGCCTGAGAAATTCTAAAGAACTTCTAGGTGTGCAGGATTACTCGCTTTGTTTTCTCCACCGTTAATGTACGTGATAATCCATTGTGAATTCAAACTTCTAAAAATCAGTGGCGAACCTGCGACCGCCGAGATTGTGTATCGACCACGCGTCAGAAACTCTAGGTCATTTTGAATTTTAACTATTTTACTGTCGCGTCAATTGCAGTGCAAAAATGTGGGGTATAGCGCTGTTGGGATTGACAAAGTGTTCAAGATTTTTCCTTTACGAAATAGTTGGTAGTAGCAATTATATCTAAAAGCACATTCTGGAATGTGCCCGAAAATCTGCAATAACCTTGACCACATTTACGTTTGACTTGAAACACGAAGTATATATGTTTAGTTTAGTATTGACTAAATATGTATTGACATATTTGTATATATTTCATTCACATTGTATTTACCGTTATAAGCCGTGATGGCCTCGAGGTTTAGGCACGCGGTCGAGAATCTCGACGGTCGCAGGTTCAAACCCCAGGCACACACCTCTGACTTTTCGAAGTTATGTGTGTATTCACAAAGAATTATCACGTACTTTAACGGTGAAGGAAAACATCGTGATAAAACCTGTACACCTAAAAGTTCTTAGGAATTTCTAAGCCTAAACCCTCTCAGTTGTAGAGGAGGCCCGTGCCCAGCAGTGGGACGTATATGGGCTGATGATGATGATGATGATATTGTATTTACCGCAATGTGTCTATTTAGGCACTTTGTTTTACTAGGATACAGAATAGTCGAAGCTGATCTGCACAGACCAGTTCACTCACAACTTCTTCAAATTCATAATCATCATCATCAGCCCATATACGTCCCACTGCTGGGCACGGGCCTCCTCTACCATTGAGAGGGTTTAGGCCTTAGTCCACCACGCTGGCCTAGTGCGGGTTGGCGGACTACACACCTAAGAAATTCCTTAGACTTTTTTAAGTGTGCAGGTTTCATCACGATGTTTTCCTTCACCGTTAAAGTACGTGATAATTCATTGTGAATACACACATAACTTGAAAAAGTCAGAGGTGTGTGCCTGGGGTTTGAAACCGCGACCGTAGAGATTCTCGACGAATTCATAATAATAATAACAAATTTCATTTTAAGCCTTCATTCAATTCTACTCTGTCAAATACTGTTCATTCATACGTAAACGTCTTTATATCTACAATTTATTATAAAAGTAATATTTGAAACGAATGCTTTGAGGCCTGAGCAATAAAGCGTGTCTTTTAAATGATATGTCCGAAAACAGAAAGCAATACTAATGGATTCTGTTGAAGACAAATTTATAAAAATCAATATCAACAAATTAAATAGAATTTGGGGTTGAAAAAAATATGTATTTTTATGAAACTGCTGAAGCTAAAATATATGTACTTTATCTTAATATTGGACTGTTCTGTGGTTAGCATGATAAGGTTAGGGTTGGTAGACTACACGTTTCAAGGTACGCCGTTCTCAGTAAGTGGGCTTTCTAATCATCATCATCATCATCAGCCCATATACGTCCCACTGCTGGGCACGGGCCTCCTCTACAACTGAGAGGGTTTAGGCCTTAATCCACCACGCTGGCCTAGTGTGGGTGGGCGGACTACACACCTAAGAAATTCCTACGAACTTTTAGGTGTGCAGGTTTCATCACGATGTTTTACTTCACCGTTAAAGCAACTGATAATTCTTTGTGAATACACACATAACTTCGAAAAGTCAGAGGTGTGTGCCTGGGGTTTGAACCTGCGACCGTCGAAATTCTCGACCACGCGCCTAAAGCTCAAGGCCATCACTGCTTCTAATATTCAAGATTTTTTCCAGTAGTTCCAGAGACTAGCACGTTCAATCAAAGACACAAAAGTCTTCAGCTTTACCAACAATATTAGTACTCGTATATTTAGACGTCGCTGCACTTAACATCAGGTACCTGTGCCATCATTTCGCCATAAATATTTCAGAAACAATATCTAAACGTAAAATTTGTGTGGACAAAGCCAGGTAGGTTCTACCCCATATATTTCCTGTTTACCACGACACAGGCTAGGCATAAATGATTGCGTTCGGCAACAATACTCAATTACTGGTCGGTGATCTGTGACCACTAACGACATCGGGTTGCGGCGAGCACGATTGATAGGGCGCTGGAACAGATTTCAGTTGCCTGTGATTTACATGGGACATTGGCACTAGCACAGGTATCGTCGTCGTCATCAGCCCAAATACGGCCCACTGCTGGGCACGGGCCTCCTCTACAACTGAGAGGGTTTAGGCCTTAGTCCACCACGCTGGCCTAGTGCGGGTTGGCGGACTACACACCTAAGAAATTCCTAAGAACTTTTAGCTGTGCAGGTTTTATCACGATGTTTTCCTTCACTGTTAAAGCAAATGATAATTCATTGTGAATACACATATAACTTCGAAAAGTCAGAGGTGTGTGCCTGGGGTTTGAACCTGCGACCGCCGAAATTCTCGACCGCGCGCCTAAATTCGAGGCCATCACTGCCGTTAAGGTAAATAGTAAATACATATAACTCGGTGACGGTACCGCGAGACCATGAGGCAGTTTACATGAATATTTCCAAAAAATTCTATCCATCGATTGTTTTTTCATTTCATTAGAATTTTCTTATGTAAAAACAAAAACACATTTTCGGCGACTTTGGAATCAGTACCAGACTTTTCTAGTGCAGTTCAAATATTTTTGATATGGAATCGCCGAGACAATCAAATTATATCTATCCGATTGCAAAATTACGTCAACAGACATTCTTCGTCGCCTATTGGGCGTAGGTCTCTCCTATGGCAAGCCACTGGGCTCGATCTTCAGCCCTTCACATCCAAGCGTCGTCATCCAACTTACGTATATCATTACCTGACCTAGCCAAAGAGCGCTACGTTTGCCGAGCCGTGGTCTCCACTCTAGAACACGTTTCTCCCAAAAATTTGCAAACTTATATGCTACTACATACATAAACTCACGCCTGTATTCCCCGAAGGGGTAGGCAGAGGTGCATTTCTGCACCCACATTTCGCCAAGTATATATCAGTCCCACGTAAAAGGGGGCGAGCCTATTGCCGTTTTTCGGGCACATTTCCAGACTCCGTGCTGTTACCGAGAATTTCCTAATGGAAAAACCCAATAACACTTTGCCCGACCCGGGAATCGAACCCAGGACCTCTAGATCGCACGGCACACACCTGTACCGCGAGACCACGAGGCAGTCAGGCAGTATATGCTACTATTAGTTATAAATAAAGACTTGTCCGATATAATGCATAACCTCGGAATATTAGCTACTTATAAACAAGCTATATACCACGTCATTAGTTTCCTATTATTATTAATTCCTTGTAAAGACGATTGCATGTCAGTGATAGTCCTTTGAACAAAGACATAATGTGAATTCCCACGTAATGGCTCGGAGTTATAATAAATCGTTTGTTTAAGATGTCCTTCGGAACGCAGTGTTTAGTACGGGACAGTAGCTTGCCTAACAATTTAAGGTAGTTTTATATTAATGGAGCTAAAAGTACTATTGGTTAGTGCAGGATCGTCTATTAGTAGCAAAAGAAGATAATATCATGTCATTTAATACAGTTAGATCGGCTTATATAATATATTATCGTAGATCGGATCTGTTGGATAAACATACATAAATAAGAAGGTTTTTATTTATACATTCTCCATTCTCGACGGTAAAATGCCAACAGAATGGCCTCAACCACGTGACTTTTAAGCATAGCTGGCGAAACGTGGGTACATTAAATTCTGTTTATCCCTTTAATGCTTTTGGGATTATTCATTAGCCTAAATGAAGTGCAGGCAGAAGCTAGTAGTTATAATATCGCTCAGCATATAACCGAAGCCTATCGATGTTCATCGATAAACGGAGTTCGGAACGCGGTAATTGGACTATAAATTTCGTTGTTGATTTATGCAGTAATTGTGGCCAATAAATATGCAAGCTTGATAGCAGCATCAGTGGCGGACTAAGCCCGTCAGAGGCCCGGGGCGGCAGAGCTAAATGAGGCCCCCCAGCTATAAAAAATGTATTTTTACAAGCTTTTTATTCAGTTCATATATGTATGTACCTATAAATAATTGATTGTTTATTTCGTTAAAATCTGCCAAATGAAATTTAAATTCGACTTAAATTATTTAGTCTAAATAAACATATGAAAACTATTACACTTTTTAATGAAATTACTTATTTTATTAACTAAATTATAAAGCTTTCATAAGTGATATTATAACAAAAAAAACGTTGTAGGTATATACTAATATCTATAATTTTCATACTATTGGGGTTGATACCAGTGACTGGCAGGAGTTAGCAACTGTGACTCGCAGTCTGCTACTTGTAAACCCGGGCCTAAAGTCTCGTTTAAGATTTGATCAGGCGAACGCAGAGGTTTTTGGCCCCCCCCCCCCAAGACCCTTCCGCCCCCCTGATAGTCCGCCACTGAGCAGCATGGTATGAACAATAAAATTAACATACACTTTATTTATATGCATACTTTTGGTTACAATCCTCAGGCACATACTTCTAACTTTTTGAAGTTATGTGTGTATTCATAATGAATTATCACGTACTTTGACGGTACGTCAAACGGAAAACATCGTGAGGAAACCTGCACACCTAAAAGTTCTAAAGAATTTCTTAGATGTGTAGTCTACAAGCCCGCACTAGGCCAGCGTGGTGGACTCAGGCCTAAAAACCCTCTCAGTTGTAGAGCAGGCCCGTTCCCAGCAGTGGGACGTGATCGGTGCTAATCATGATGATTTTTGGCTAAAATTTATGATTGCTTTAGTGTTTTAAATGCAATGAATGTAAATGAAACAATCCCAGAACACAAATCTCACCGGATACGATGCAGTGTTACAAAAACTATTTATGGACTACGAATATTTGGGCCTGTGCGAGGATTGAACCTACAACGTCTCTTTCCCTGAGCTCCAGTGTTCAAGTGCAGTTTTCAATCCTGACTGACTTCATCATCATCGGCTCATATACATCCTACTGCTGAGCACAGTCGTCCCTACAACTGACAGGGTTTAGGCCTTAGTCCACTGACCTAATGCGGGTAGGCGGACTAAACGCCTAACAACATTTAGGTGTGTGGATTTCCTCACAATGCTTTCCTTCACCATTAATCATCATCATCATCAGCCCATATACGTCCCACTGCTGGGCACGAGCCTCCTTTACAACTGAGAGGGTTTAGGCCTTAGTCCACCACGCTGGCCTAGTGCGGGTTGGCGGACTACACACCTAAGAAATTCCTAAGAACTTTTAGGTGTGCAGGTTTCATCACGATGTTTTCCTTCACCGTTAAAGCAAGTGATAATTCATTGTGAATACACACATAACTTTGAAAAGTCAGAGGTGTGTGCCTGGGGTTTGAACCTGCGACCGCCGAAATTCTCGACCGCGCGCCTAAACCTCGAGGCCATCACTGCTTCACCATTAAAGTACGTGAAAATTCATTTTCGACTGCCTGGTGGTCTCGCGGCACAAGTATGTGCCGTGCGATCTAGAGGTCCTGGGCTCGATTCCCGGGTCGGGCAAAGTGTTATTGGGTTTTTCCATTAGGGAAATTCTCAGTACCAGCACGGAGTCTGGAATTGTGTCCGAAAAACGGCAGTAGGCTCGCCCCCTATTACGTGGGACTGATACATACCTGGCGAAATGTGGGTGCAGAAATGCACCTCTGCCTACCCCTTCGGGGAATACAGAAGTGAGGTTATGTATGTATGTAAAATTCATTGTGAATACATTCGAAAAGTCAGATGTGCCTGTGGCTTGAATCCGCGACTGCCGAGATTTTGTCTCGACAGCGCCTAAGCCTCGAGATCATCACTACTTGACTGACTTACTAAGTACAGTTCTTTTCAAACCTTGCCTTAAAATATCAAATTAATTTATTCTGTTTGAAAATTTTGTACAGCATAATCCATAGACTACAGCTATGAGTAACTCCCTTTGAGCTCTATATTTTGTACCATAATGTGCGCTTCATCCACTCGATGTTTATCATTCAAATAAATTTTATTTAAGTGCGTTAGTGCTCAACACACATTAGGGATGTCCAAATAAATAAATAATATATAAATAAATACACCCAACAGTCACATACATAGTTCTGAATCCACACTAGTATACAAGTCCTGTGTCGTGAGTATAAAACACTACGAGATACTTTTCAGTCTCACAAACACCCAGACCCGAAACAAATATTTGTGGATCACACAAACATTTGTCTCGGTGCGTGGATCGAACCCGCGGCCTCTCGTTCCGCAAGCTGGTATCTAGCCAACTGCGCCAGTAGTAAAGCTGTCAATGAAACTAGCCTTTATGTACGCTTATTCTCTGGGGATAAAAAGTGTCTTATGTGCTAATCTATTATATTAGCAAGTATTTATGTTTTTGGACAATTTTAAAAATCAGTGCAGCTATTGAAAATGCCTTTATAGATAACTCTGACTGGGTTATCGAATCTACCGATCGCTGCTAGTAGAGTGTTGCGTGTTTGTTGAGGTACACCTCTACCTATATTTATGGGGATACCAGCGTAAATGAGCAGTATGTATCCTTCCATCCATATTAGACCCAGAGGCGGTACTTCCTTAGAAGCCCAAAAGCGTTACACGTTAATTGTGTTATGTCTAGTTTATAGTTGTTTGTTGTCGGGTCAGGATATTGAAATATATGTCGGGTTGGTCATTAGTACAGGACTTCAACTGACAGCGAAACGAAGTGTGCAGATAGCACGCTCGGCAGAGTCTAGCTCACTTCCGTGCGGAGTCGAAGAGTGGGGACGTCAAGCGATGTCGACGAGTGGGAGGGGCAGCTTGAACGTCGTCAATTCTCATCGAACCACCGCGCGGACAACAAGTGCCTAGGAACTGTCTCACGTTTCGTTGTACTATAATTTGTCAAGTTTTATTGGAAATATAGCGTCTGAATTTCTTAAAAGTTTTTCACTCGGCCTATGTTTCCGACATCAGAAGTGGGATCCACATAGAGTTTCTATAAGCTTTGTGTGTATCTTGCGCCTACTCTGATTTTGATGCATAGAAGTTGCGTGAAAAAACTCGGTTTCCGTAAAGTTTATCGTTTTGAAAATTTTAATTCTTGCGTAACGAGAATAGTGCGTTTTGCGTTGTATTGTGCAAGTGGTTTCTAAATCGCGTAACATGTTGAGCCGTTCAAAACGTAACAATAGCGGTGGAAGGTGAAAAAAAAAAAAAAAAAAAAAAAAATAGGTATCGTGATATTATTTTCAGTGATAGTTCGGTCGAGTGTCAGCGTAAGCCACCTAAACACGCGTGGGTCACGAAATGCTTAAGCATCGTTCCCGTGATTAAGCCACGTATCGCGTAAGTCAAGACGAAGTGTTGAATCGGGCTTGTGCTAGTTTGGATGCGATTGAAAATCGGTTGGAAACTGCGGTTGCCGGTACTTGTCGCGGCCGCGTAGCGAAAGTAATATTCAACCGATGCCTTTAGTTGTGACAGTTAGTGGGCATAACGGGGGATATTTCACACTCTGTGCGATGATAGTGATACGGCGGGAAAATACTCAACGTAGTTCACGTGCGTTCTTAAAGTGTCTACATGTCGCCGTTCGATCCCAGTATCCATTATTTTGACGTGTGGTGTGTAGAATAGGAGTGCGGTTGCGAAATAAATAGGTGGAATGATCGCGAGTGTCTTGAGCGGATAGGTAGTTGTCTTCGCGGTGATGCAAAGTCGTGGCTCAAGGAGTAGGTAACACATAATTGAGGGACGTGGATTAGTTTTCAACTGAATTACGCTCTTTATGTCCGCAAAACATTGATACGGTTACCGTTTTATATGAAGTTACGTGTACTACTAAGTACATTCCTTGTGCAGAATACCCTCGTAAGTCTCTTTTACGTTTGAATACGGTCAAGTTAGCAAACTCGTAGTAATAAAAGACGCGAGCGGTCGCTGAGCCCTGGGCTACACCAGCAACTCCGGGCGATAATAAACTGTGAGTGTGTTGTAAGATAGTTCCAGGTCAAGCGCAGCGAATGTTATTGGCGGACGACCGCCGATGGTGGGGTTGTGGTGCAGTGATGGCCCCCACACCTGCATGGATCCTGACTACGGGGCTATCCGTTAACGCCTGCAGCGGAGCCACAATTTCTGAGCGACTGCATTGCTACGGAGCTGGCGGATAAGTTTAAGAGATAAGTGGTTTGAACCCGGTAAGGTCCAACAACTTTTATACTTCAACTTTTGATCCGTCCTTAAATTTAGTGTCTTAAGAGTGTGTCTTAAGCTGGCCCAATTTCAAACACGAGTTTAAACTTTGTGCCCACGTGACTTGGATGTTGCTAAAATCATTTTAATGTTATAAAAACTAATTCTAACAATTACCCCACATATGCAAAATACGCAAGGCGATCATTGTTGTTCCTTCGTATAATAAATGGTCTCGGTGAATAATTAATTTCAAGTATTATAATTCGTGTTATAGTGAACCCGATAAGTGCGGCGGCGGCACGTGCGGCGGCGGCACGTGTGGCGGCGGCGGCGCAGCCTGGCGGCGGCGTAGCCTGGCGGTTGCGCAGCGCGGTTCGAGCGATGCCTAGTTTGATGATTTGTACAACCACTGACGCTCACTTTATAATGGAATGATGGTCTGTAAACTTTTAATTACTAAAAAGGATTTACCTTAAATTTAAATGGTAAATGTACTAGTAATGTTGTTGCTATGAATGGTATCTGAAAGGCACGAATAGTTATTACTAAACAGATAGTGTGCAGTGTAATTATAAAGTTTTGCAAGGGGACCATATGGTGTTTCAAGCTTCGAATTTAAAATTCGTATTCACACACGACCTTTACTAATATTACAAAGCTGAAGAGTTTGTTTTCTTTTGTTTTTGCTTGAACACGCTAATCTGAGGAAATACTAGTCCGATTTGAAAAAATAAATAAAAAATAGTGTGAGATAGTCCACAATAGAAAATGTAGTAAGCAATGTTCTTTTTAAAGTGTAATGTTTCACATACGGAGTTACGAATAACAACTAGAAGTCAAAAAAGATGTCTGTGTCACGTACCAGTCGAAGTTGATGTTGATAGTAATTCTGATAATTACTGATGTTGATTCAGTTAGTTATGATGTAAGTTGAGACTCGAGTAAGGGGACTATATCGGGCGTATTGCGTATGACCGTACCAGGGGTTACTTCGTAATCGTAGCATGCGATTTGCGTTTAACACTGGCGGAGGTCGGGATCCAATGAGTGGATTGGGGCAATGTGATTGCCGGTTGGCTAAGGAGCCGTGGCTCGAAGGAAACTTACTTGGAGACTCTCTTACGATAAAATTTGAAGTCATTATCATAAAGTTGATTTGATGGACTGGCTTGGTGCGTGGCTCAGGTATTGAAATAGTTAATGCTACTCACATAATTAACCGAAATTATTACTGCCAACAAGTCGAGTTATGTTTCATGCGATTGTAAAGACAATAATTTCTAAATTTACTGTAGGCGAGTTTGTATTAATTGAATTTGTGGGTGTTTTATGCAATCAGACTAACGAATGAATGTTTAACATACATAGTCACAGAGCTGACTATCAAATTTATGGTATAGTCACGGGGCTGACTATCACCTATCACTAGTCACAGAGATGACTATCAAATTTATGGTATAGTCACGGGGCTGACTATCACCTATCACTAGTCACAGAGATGACTATCAAATTTATGGTATAGTCACGGGGCTGACTATCACCTATCACTAGTCACAGAGATGACTATCAAATTTAAGGTATAGTCACGGGGCTGACTATCACCTAGCACGAGTCACAGAGCTGACTATCAAATTTATGGTATAGTCACAGAGCTGACTATCACCTAGCACTAGTCACAGAGCTGACCAAGTGTGTGTAGGCACGTATATCGCATTTAGGGTCATCATTACTGATAGTATGGATTGCATGGAGATTTTGCAGCAGTAGTCTGTGTCTAGTTTATCTAAGTTTATGATAATTTAATTTCAATAATGAAGTAAAATAGTTATCCCTATACCTAAAAGACGTTTAACTTTAAGAACACTTACAAGTACGGTCATGATAGGCTTAGAAAAATGCCAGAGGGGTCAAAGCATACCTGATGAACTTGAGGAAGACCTAAGTGACAGCGTCATAAGTGATAACATTTTGGGTAATGTTTAAGTGTACACGGTGATTGTTGGGGATTGCTGTAGGAACCATGTGCGATCCAAAGGGGATGCGCAAATGAAATGGCTAAGTAAGTGGTGTTACTGGATGGCCATGAATCACGTGTATAGCTTGTTTGTTTAATTTAGTGTGATAATTGGAGGTCATGAATCAAGTAATCAGTAGTGCTTTGAAACTGTCTTTGCTTTGTGTTAAGAATTAATGAAAATTCTTCTGTGAGTAGATTATTAAGAACAATTTAAGCCTCAGTATTATTGTTTGACCTTTACCTGGGCTAAGTCAGGACTAGCCGAGCTATATGATACTTTGCACATGAATTTTGTTTACAGACTAACACACAGAGACGTGTGTCCTGTAGGATGGCCGTGTCGGGTTGGTCATTAGTACAGGACTTCAACTGACAGCGAAACGAAGTGTGCAGATAGCACGCTCGGCAGAGTC
Organism: Hemaris fuciformis; assembly: GCA_907164795.1. Lineage (NCBI taxonomy): Eukaryota > Metazoa > Arthropoda > Insecta > Lepidoptera > Sphingidae > Hemaris > Hemaris fuciformis. Next base: position 1,630,431 of record OU015445.1, read on the forward strand.
TAGCTCACTTCCGTGCGGAGTCGAAGAGTGGGGACGTCAAGCGATGTCGACGAGTGGGAGTGGCAGCTTGAACGTCGTCAATTCTCATCGAACCACCGCGCGGACAACAAGTGCCTAGGAACTGTCTCACGTTTCGTTGTACTATAATTTGTCAAGTTTTATTGGAAATATAGCGTCTGAATGTCTTAAAAGTTTTTCACTCGGCCTATGTTTCCGACATATATATGTCAAATTGCTTTTGATAAATATAGATTTAAATATTACAGATTATTATTCGGAATTTTGTAAGGCAAGTTGGGCTTTTGGGCTTCTATGGAAGTACCGCCACTAATTAGTCCTATACAACTGTTAGAGGGTAGGTCATAGTCTATCTCAAAGACCTAATGAATCAGCGGATTAGTCACATGAATTTTCTTATGAAGAACTTTGAAGTGGTAAGTTTTCATCACGTTATGCTTTACTAATAAAGTGCATCATAGTTTATTGTGAATATAATATTATTGGAAATGGCAATATTAATTGATTTTAACTTAAAGATTTATTCGATCACGGATCGTAATAAACATAAATTGACACAACATTTAACATGAATTTGAAATAACAAAATGTTAACATTACTGAGGGTAAATTAATAACAAAAGACACGCGTAGACGTTCGGACAGAGCTCCCGCACTGTAAGCCGGCCGATGAGTGAGTGCCCTGTGGCGCTCAGCAGCGCCCGTTATATAGGCAGCCGGCGTGATGACGTCTACTGCCACCCGCAACACAAATGTATTGCTGACAATATAGTAAAAATTATGAAACAACGGTAAAAGTGAAACTTTTTTTCGCATTGTAGATATTTAACTAAAAGAAACTGGCAAAAATATTCGACTTAGGGTATTAAAATCGCATCATCAATCTTAATTTTATACATACTTGGAAAATGGGAATGATTATGGGAAATGATAACTAGGTCTCCAACTAATATTTTAATTTAACTCTGTGTTTTAGAGTATGACATACATAATATATACCATTATTTAGATGATATACATATATTAAAAACAAATAGCGTGGAGCACTGCCACAAATGAGTAGGTAATAGTCTATACACTACACGGTCAGCTGATGCGAACCAAAGGCGCCGCCATAATGGCCTCGACAGCTCTGTCGAGCGCCTTTCACTTAACCCCTACTCCGCGGCCGACCGTCACGCGACATGCAATAGATGGACGAACAAGTTTGAGGCGATGTAATAAAAGTTTCACTTTGAAATTATATTTATATAGTGAAGTACAAATCTATTAATCTGCGATCGCCAACCCTACTAACGTTATAAGCATTACATTTGAAAATGTTGTTTAATGATTCTGTTTGTGCGATATTCACTACCAATGTATTTCGTGTTGCTTTCGCGGCGTAAAATCGGGTCTTATTTTGCTTTTAAACTATTTTTGCTTCTGATAGCCCGGACTTTATGACTGCTATGCGTTTAAAAGGAATAAGGAATGTCACTATATGCTGCTTCAAGTATGAGTAAATAAAAATGCGGATGAAGTCACTTCATGGAAACTATAAAGTGAAAATTAGCTACAAACGGTTTTGACATTACCTGCCTCATCAGCCCATATACGTCCCACTGCTGGGCACGGCCTCCTCTACAACTGAGTGGGTTATAGCTTTAATCCACAATGCTGGCTTAGTGGGGATTGGCGGACTACACACTTAATAAATTTCTTAGAACTTCTAGGCGTGCATTTCCTCACGATGGTTTCCTTCACAGTTAAAGTAAGTGATATATAATTAATTGTGAAAACATACATAACTTCAAAAAGTCAGAGGTGTCTGTTTGAACCCACGATTGCCGAGATTCTCGACCCAAACCTCGAGGCCATCACTACTGTTTCAAATTACTTTCAGTCAATTCTTATTATAATTTCATCGTAATGAACGAGTATTTTGTGGACTGGTCTATTTTGAACTAACTTCTGGTTTGGCTGATTCACTTTAACTCGTGAATGGTATATTTATACAATATTATCAGTTTTTATATTGTTGAAAGATTTAGTTTAAAGTGCGTGCGCGATGGCATGTAAAAACAGAACGTATTTTTGGATTTAGATTTTTTGAATATTTCACAAGTCATCATGGTATAGTTGATAAGCCTGAAATGCAAGATTCCTGATTTTATACTCACATATTATAAAAGTCGTGATGGCCTCGAGGTTTAGGCACGCGGTCGAGAATCTCGACGGTCGCGGGTTCAAACCCCAGGCACACACCTCTGACTTTTCGAAGTTATGTGTGTATTCACAATGAATTATCACGTACTTTAACGGTGAAGGAAAACATCGTGATGAAACCTGCACACCTAAAAGTTCTTAGGAATTTCTTAGGTGTGTAGTCCGCCAACCCGCACTAGGCCAGCGTGGTGGACTAAGGTCTAAACCCTCTCAGTTGTAGAGGAGGTCCGTGCCCAGCAGTGGGACGCATATGGGCTGAAGATGATGATGATGATTATGTAGATATAATTTTTTGTTTCAACAAAAAAAAGTTTCCAGTGTGATGATACCAAAAAGTCTGTCTTAGTTACTGACATCCACGATACAAGAATTATCTCATAGCATAGTGTTAAAGTTTTGCATCTGGCTGTTCGGTATAATCGGTATATAAAAGAAAAACACTATGTATTAATATTGTTTTTACTTAGACTACTGTAGTAGATTGTTCACTTAGATTATTATTATTTAGTTATTTTTTTTCAATTGCCTGTATGCCTACCCAGCGTCCGTTTGTCACTTGGTACTTTCATTGAAAATCGGCGCTTCTATACCGTGCAAGCGGAATTGCAACATGTAACTACATAAAGGAATCAAGTAAGTAATTTGTTTTTTGTCAGTTGGCTAGATACCAGCTTGCGAAACGAGAGGCCGCGGGTTCGACCCCTGTACCAAGACAAATGTTTGTATAATCCATAAGTATCTGTTTCGGGTCTGGGGGTTTGTGAGACCGAAAAATCTCTCGGAGTTCCTGATACCCACGACACAAGACTCGTATCTAGTGTGGGGTCAGAACTATGTATGTGACTGTGTATTTATTTATTTAAAGTACCTATACAACAAGAAAATCTATTTTCTTCCTTTCTTTCTAATAAATGTGAAGGTTACATACCACTTCGCAACGTATATTGATTTTCAAAGGTTACCCACAGTGCTCACTAATGAGTCCACGATAAATTATTCACACTGACAAATGGGGGTCATATTTTTATCGCATATCCATTACGGGGGGCACGCCCATAGCAATTCACACCCCTACGATCAAGTGATACTGATATCGATTGGTTACTCATTCTATGGTTTATTAAAACTAAGCATAGAGAAGAAGAAAGAAAAAAAGAAAGAAGAAAGAAAAAAAGTTTTATTGTTGGCTGTAGGAAAAACAGATACAAAGAACAAACAACCAAACAATTAGTAAATACAATTTACATAGCCAACAATGATCCCTTCATTCAGCTATGTGCTGCAATTCCGCTTACACGGCATTGTAGCGCTGGTTTTCAATAAAGGGACCAAGTGACAAAACGGACGCTAGGAGGCCCGTGCCCAACAGTGGGACGTATATGGGCTGATGATGATGATGATGAAGTACGATAATAACTTATCCCGGAAAAGTACTTAAAGCTATAAAAAAAAGGTAGGCGTACTGATTTTAAACAATAATAAAAGTTAATAATATTACTATATTAAAATATACTATTCTTATATATTGCACTAGTCTAAATTAAATTAATAATAGCAAACGCTACACAACACAAAATAAAAACTATATGTAGGTACTTATTAATCGCGAAAACAAAGGATTTAGCAGCGTCTGTGACAGGAACATCAGTGGCGGTACTTCTACAGATGCCCAAAAGCGTTACACGTTAATTGTGTAATGTCTAGTTTATAATTGTTTATTGTGGGGTCATTTATTTGTCAAATTGCTTTTGTCAAATGAAGATTTGAAGATTAAAGGTTATTATTCTGAATTTGAATAAGGCACACTGGGCTTTTGGGCTTCTATGGAAGTTTGATGGCAACTTACATTGACGATACCTATAATTAAGAGGTCTAGGTCTTAGTTCACCCCGTTGGCCTTTTTTTTTTTTTTTTTTTTTTTTTTGTTCTCGAGGGGAAAGCTGTTTATGGCTCTACTTCCCGCGCCAACCCCGGGGGAGGGGGGGCGGGAAGCGTATGTCGGGGTCACCGGTCTTCCAGCCCGGCGCGCGGCGACGTCATGTCCGCGCAGGTGTTAGTACCGGGCTGGGTCCCTAACAATATCCCTAAACCGGCATACCGACCAAAACCCCCCGGTGGCCATCTCCGCGCCGAGTGGGGCGACCACGGTACGTTAGCGAGAAGCGCCAACCGTAATGCCGCAGCCGCCCGGTGCGCCTCCGAGACGTATTTGTCTCGGCCGTCTCGGAGTGTGTAGGGGGCGCAGTTGCACCCCCACTAGCTTGGTTCGGGCGCCCCGGTTGTGGATGGGCGCCCGCGACGTACACAGGCCACAGTGCCGCCGCCCCTCTCGGGGTCACTTTCAGTGAGGACGCGCCGCCCCCGCAGCGCGCCCAGCGACCCCAAGGGCCCCTTTGAGTCGTCTTTTACGACAGGCAGGGGATACCGTGGTGGGATTCTAACGCCCCCTTGCCACAGGGCAGCACCCCGTTGGCCTAGCTGGTTGATGAATTACTATTTTCATGATGTTTTCGTACATAAAGGGCGTGATAATTGCGAATGCACAACTTAGAAGAGTCAGATGTTTGTGTCTGGGATTTGAATCCGCGACTTTGTCGACTGTCATTGCACAAAAATTATAAATTACGTGTCGAAGCGTCGACGAATCCCCACTGTGCGGCCAACGTAGGGTATAAATACAGCTGCTCGATCGAGAATGATTTATTCTCGCTCGGAACGCCGGACCGAACGGAGCTCTGTACTAAGTTTTTGAAATTAACTCTAGAAGGTTTTACTGTCACTATTAAAAAAAAAACAATTACGCTCAAGACTCTCCGACATATTATGTTAGTTTCGCGACATGCTAAGGAACATGTGGTCATAAAATTCCAGGTTTTATTCCCCATTTGGGCAGTTTTAGTCGATTACCATTTTATGTATTTTTTGTTATTTGTTATAACCACCAATATGTTCGCGCTTTATTCATCATCATCACCATCAGCCCATATACGTCCCACTGCTGGGCACGGGTTACCTCTACAACTGAGAGGGTTTAAGCGTAAGTCCACTACGCTGGCCTAGTTCGATTTATATTACGTGGCACTAAAACATACATATACAGTCGTTTATATATCTAAAATATATCGTAGATTTTTGACATTTGTCATGTATAATCTTACTAATATTATAAACCCGAAAGTTTGTATGTATGGATGTCTGGATGTCTGGATGTCTGGATGTCTGGATGTCTGGATGTCTGGATGTCTGGATGTTTGTTGCTCTTTCACGCAAAAACTACCGAATGGATTTCAATGAAAGTTTACAATAATATAGCTTATACATCAGAATAACACATAGGCTATATATTTTTAAGATAGTGTGTGAATTGTCCAAAATATAACGATAATTGTCAAGCAAGTCGGGAAAAACTGCATCTGCGAGCTATTCTTGCGTACGCTGCAAAAACTGTAGAGTTTACACGTATATAATGTATAAGAGAAATGTTTATCTTAATAAGTCCTACAAAAAAGTCCGCGACAGCATATAACTATCTTTAAAATTACGAAGAATATGGTAAAAACAACAATTTCTTTTTCTCACATAAACTGTTCTACCTAATTTCCTGTCAAACATTTTATGTTTATCCCGTCAATACGGTTAATGGTCCCCTCAAATTAAAGAACGTATTTAAATAAAGGTTTTGAATCGACAACATATATCCAAAATATTCGAACAATTGCGTATTTTTCATTTTAAAAATGCAGAATAATCAGTAATGAAAAATGAGTGACATAATATTTATTAGTTGTCAAAATTGTTCAGAAATTTATTTTTAAACTCCTTGGTTGTAGCTGGTTTAAAATTTACAAACGATTGCAGGCTCGGTAGTCATCACGCTTCGTAATCTAAATAATGATTTCACTGATCCCAACGGATATACCCTTTGATTTTAGCATATATTGTCAATGCGAAAGTAACACTACTGCGTTATACTTTCACGCCTAAAATATTTGAGTTATTTGGATGATTTTTGTTATGGATAAAAACGGAAACATAAAAAGGGACATAGGTTACTTTTTTTTAATTCATTAAGTGTAATTTGGGCACTTGGGAGACGTTTAATAGATTTACTTATTATTTTTCTGCACCCAACCCTGAAGTCTATGCGGACGGAGTCGCGGGCAAAAGCTAGTTATTTTATACTAAGAGATTTGTGACGCAGAATCATCATGTAACCTTCGCAAGGTCCCTTGACAAACGGCCCGGGTCGGTAGACATGACAACACAAAAGGGATTGTATGACAAATGGATTTAGGAAATTGAACGGTGCCGATGGCCTATCGCGTGAAATACACGAGAAAATTCACAATTTTTCAGTTGTATTTTTTTTTTATGAATTCGCCCAGGGTTATTGTGACATTTTAAGCTTGAAGTTTGAGATGCGTGGTATTAAGTAATAATTCCGTACATACATAACCTCACGCCTGCATTTCCCGAGGGGTAGGCAGAGGTGCAATTCTGTACCCACATTTCACGAGCAATGTAAAGTCCCAGTCCCACGTAAAGAGGCGAGCGTGTTGCCGTTTTTGGGGTATATTCCCAAACTCTAAGCTGCTACTGAGAATTTCTAATGGAAAAACCCAATAACACTGTCCGACCCCGGTCCTCTAGATCGGACGGCATATACGTGAACCGCAAGACCACGAGAGAGACCAGTTTTGAAGTATTATTGTAATAACTGATTAGGTTCAAATCTTATTAAATAAATAAATAAACCCAACTGTCACTTACATAGTTCTGACCCTCACCCTAAAATATAAAAAACTATTTGAGACATTTCAGCCTCGCAAATAACCAGACCCGAAACAAATATTTGTGAAACACACAAACATTTGTCTCGGTATTAAGTCGCTTTTCGTCTTTATGTTAGGATTTGGACTAAACTTATAATACTGGCTGCATAGAGCTGGGATAAAAAAAAAGTGTCAATCATAATCAATTAACCCAAAATATCTTCACAAAATGTATTTCATGAGCCGTCTCTTACATTTTTAAGCAAAAAATATTGTTATTCAGTCGGAAACAATCACACCGTCTGGAATAAACGCCGTCTTCAAAGGAATAATTCGCTTGGAATTTTAAGCACGTGTCGAAGCCCGGATTTTAACGCTTCCTTTTTGTACAAAAAAATGGGAAATTTTGCTCTTCTTTGATAGCTATGTATAGATTTCAGTGATTTTGTAAGGATAAATGGTATGGGAACGTAGATATAGATCATGTGTACGTCACACACGCCAAATAAAGATTATGAGTTCGATTTTAGGGCGAGAAAAATGTTATTGGATGTTTGCCTCGAGGTTTAGGCGTGCGGTCGAGAATCTCGGCGAGAATCCCAGGCACACACCTCTGACTTTTCGAAGTTATATGTGTATTCACAATGAATTATCACGTACTTTAACGTTGAAGGAAAATATCGCGAAGAAACCTGCACACCTAAAAGTTCTTAGGAATTTCGTAGGTGTGTAGACCGTAAACTCGTACTAGGCCAGCGTGGTGGACTAAAGCCTCACAGTTGTAGCGGAGGCACTTGCCTAGCAGTGGAATATATGTGGGTTGATTATGATGATGTTTGTGAGTCCGAAACAAATATTTGTGCGATCCACAAATATTTGTTTTCCATTTTGATGGGTGGCTCAAACCCGGGGCCTCTCGTTCCACAAACTGGTGTTTAATCAAATGCATCACGGAGGCTTTAAAACAAGAACATTGGACGTATATACATATATATTGTTGATAATGATAAAAGTACTGCCTCGTGGTCTCGCGGCATAAGTATGTGCCGTCTAGAGGTCCTTTATTTTCCTTGTCTTTTGTCCTTTATTGGGTCTCCATTAGGAAAATCTCAATAGCAGCATCGAGTCTGGAAAGGTGCCTGAAATAACGGCAACAGGCTCGCCCCTTATTACGTGGGACTGATACATACTTAGCGAAATGTGGGTGCAGAAATGCACCTCTGCCTACCCCTTCGGGGGATACAGGCGTGAGGTTATGTATGTATGTATAAAAGTAAATGAATGATCATGAGATTTCCCAAAAAAAATATCCAGACAAAACAATCCGCTTAATTAATACCTTTGGGTTATTATGTAAAGTTTAAAACTAATTTAACATACCCGCAAGTTGGGAATTTATTCGTGTAACCTAATGTATGCGTAATTAGTCTGTGCCTGCGATTAATTCTGAGGGAACGTAGTAGAATTAAATTTCTTTAAAGTTGGCTTTACATATCATACTTTTGAGGCATAATTTATTATCTTAATATTATTATGGTATGGTCGTGATCACGCGGTACAATTTTATGAAATAACGAGGTCACAGTTTCGATTTCCGGTTCGGGCGAAGTGTTATTGGGTTTTTCCATTAGGAAATTCTCAGCTGACTGGAAATGTGCCCGAAAAATAGTAATAGACGACGAAAACACAATTGGCGCAATATGGTTGCAGAAATGCACCTCTGCCTACCAAAATATTATTCTATAGCTTAATATATTGGTTTAACTATAACTGGATTAGTTGAATATTTACATCGGATAACTTAACAACCAAGTCCATGTTGCTTATTTTTGCAAAATGATGTGTAATCCGCCCGCACGAGGCTAACGTGGTGGACTAAGGCCTAAACCCTCTCAATGGTAGAGGAGGCCCGTGCCCAGCAGTGAGATGGGCTGATGATGATCATGTGTATATCAGTACCACATTTAGTTTCTGCAAATAATATAGAAAACGTCGACTTTTATTGTGATAGAAATCCATACTTATAAATGAAAAAGTAGCTGTCTGTCTGTTACGCTACCACGATTAAACCATTGGATCGATTTGGATATTTTTTGACATTAAGTTAAAAACACGACACGCATGCAAAGACTGTAATTAGCAAATATTTCATGGTTATTTAAACTCATTTAGACCTAAACAAATTAAACTTTCATAAATTTAACCATTATCTGCAAAGACACGAACACTTTAAAAATTAGAAGGTAAAAATATCTATTTCTGTGATAAAAGCATCAAATCTCTGTAATTTTGGAAGATTAAAACCGGACATATTTTTAAGCCGCTCAAACCCTTTTTTGTTTCAGCTTAATGACTGTTTCGGCTTGACAAACGAGATCGACGGCCCTACAAAGAGACTGAGTTTTTGCTTCCAAATAGTAGTACTCAGTCAAAATACGACTAAGTAAAACTAAATTCACAGTTTTTTTTATATATGTTTGCTCAGCGAAGTGACAATACCATCATGATAGCAAGTAGGATCGTCGATCATAAATTGGCACAATTTTTCCAACCTGATTTCAAGCGGTTCAATTATTATTATATTTTTTTTAACGAAAGGAATGCGCCTAGAGCTCAGAGAGCCCTCGGTACCTCAAGTTAGACTGAAAAGGGTATGTGGGGTCTTCAGCTTTCCAACTCAGCGCGGGACTATTGTTCACTCAGGCGGTTCACTTGTCTGCCCTGTGGCAAGGGGGCGTTAGAATCCCACCACGGTATCCCCTGCCTGTCGTAAAAGGCGACTCAAAGGGGCCCTTGGGGTCGCTGGGCGCGCTGCGGGGGCGGCGCGTCCTCACTGAAAGTGACCCCGAGAGGGGCGGCGGCACTGTGGCCTGTGTACGTCGCGGGCGCCCATTCACAACCGGGGCGCCCGAACCAAGCTAGTGGGGGTGCAACTGCGCCCCCCACATACTCCGAGACGGCCGAGACATTAACGTCTCGGAGGCGCACCGGGCGGCTGCGGCATTACGGTTGGCGCTTCTCGCCAACGTACCGCGGTCGCCCCACTCGGCGCGGAGATGGCCACCGGGGGGTTTTGGTCGGTATGCCGGTTTAGGGAATTTTGTTAGGGACCCAGCCCGGCACTAACATCTGCGCGGACATGACGTCGCCGCGCGCCGGGCTGGAAGACCGGTGACCCCGACATACGCTTCCCGCCCCCCCCTCCCCCGGGGCTGGCGGGAAGTAGAGCCATAAACAGCTTTCCCCTCGAGAACAAAAAAAAAAAAAAAAAAAAAAAAAAAAAAAAGGCGGTTCACTTGTGTTTTTTACTTTGACAGAGTCACCTTCTGTGCTGTGGTAGCTATCTAGGCGGATACGAATATCGTACTGCTAGACGGAGTAGTGATGGCCTCGAGGTTTAGGCGCGCAGCCGAGAATCTCGACGGTTGTGGCTTCGAACCCCAGGCATACACCTCTGTCTTTTCGAAGTTATGTATATGTATATTCACAAAGAATTATCTTGTACTTTAACGGTGAACATCGTGAGGAAACCTGCACACCTACAAGTTCTTAGGAATTTCTTAGGTTGTAGTCTGCCAACCCGCACTAGGCCAGCGTGGTGGACTAAGGCCTAAACCCTCTCAGATGTAGAGGAAGCCCGTGCCCAGCAGTGGGACGTATATGGGCTGATGATGATGATGTTGTATTTACCGCAATGTGGTACTATTTAGGTACTTTGTCTTACTAGGATACAGAATAGTCGAAGCTGATCTGCACAGACCAGTTCACTCACAAGTATGCCCTCTTTTATTCATAATAATAAAAAAATATATTTTAAGCCTTCATTCAATTCTACTCTGTCAAACTCGCACTAGGCCAGCGTGGTCAACTAAGGCCTAAACCCTCTCAGTTATAGACGAGGTCCGTGTCCAGCATCGGAACGAATATGGGCTGATGATGACTACTCACTTACTAAAAAAAACAAAAACTTCTTGCTCCGTAATTGGTAACATCCCTGTCGAGACGGCTCATCCTTACCGCAAACCAAGCGGACTACAATGTGGCCTAACCACTTTAAAAATCAGTTGTCAAGTAACAAAAAGAGCATAGTATTATGTGTGCCTCGGCAGTCCAATTAATTTACATAACAACTATCTCATACTCTGCTCTTAGCTTTAAAACTCGCCAAAACAAATTTATATGCAAATTTTCTGAATTTTTAATAAAACTTCAATGGCGAATCCGATATAAATCGTTCGGATGTTTGAGACCCATTTTTGAGGCTCGCAGTAATGGCCGATTCCTCGCGGTCACTACCTCGGTCACACCAAATTGGTTCTTATTTCCATTTATGTTACCTTTTTGAACTGTGATATCATTCATCATCAGCCCATATACGTCCCACTGCTGGGCAAGGGCCTCCTCTACCATTGAGAGGGCTAACTATGATATACCTCATGGATTTTTATTGACCACCCAATCATCTGTTTCTAGTTGGTTTTGCCATTTAAATTGATGCATCTAGGGATCTCAGTACAAGGGATTGGGCGTTTTTTTAAAGTATTGTTCGGTAATTCTCAGTAGCAACACGGATTCGGAAAATTGTGTAATTTTGGTTCTGTCACTTTGGATGTAACAACTGGCGAATCGTGGATGTGGAACTCTGCTTACCCTTTCAGGGATAATAGCATGGGAGGAATTAAAAAATACCTATATGTTTTTTTCTCGGCGAAATATAGCAAGTTTAACCTCCATTGGAGATTGAAAAATTGTCCATTTGTGATGACATTAAACAGAAAATGATGCCGCATAAATTAAAATATGTAGTATAAAATTAAACTAAAACTCAAATTAATTATTTCGTGCTACGTTAATTGTAATATCACTTATTTTTCTCTTTTTGGTCTTTTTAATTTTGTATTTTTTGTACCTATGCTTTTATAGCATAAAATTTATATTGCGTTTCAGTTAAAAGAGGCAAGTTAGTAACCCATTATCTAAAATCACTGCGAGTAAGAATTAATAACGTTGCGGTAACCAGGCTGTATTGATACGGGCGCGGCGTTCGGCGAGCTCCGATCGATCACTATGAAAAGGGATTTGCTTTTGAATATTGTTCGTTCGTAATTACTGGTACATTAATCCACTTTTCCCTGACACACTGTTAAGAAGTGCGTGCAGCGAATTTATTTCACGGAACTGATAATAGTAATACAAAGATAAAGTAATAGTATTAAATAAAATTTAAAACCAAATATATACATACACAACCCAGTGGCGGTACTTCCATACAAGCCAAAAAGCGTTACACGGTAGTTTTGTAATGTATGTCAAATTACTTTTGTTAAATAAAGATTTAAAGCTTAAAGATTATTATTCGGAATTTGGTAAGGCAAGCTGGGCTTTTGGGCTCCTATGGAAGTACCGCCACTGACACAACCATATACATACATACATTATAAACAATTATATTCCTAGAAGAGATAGGCAGAGATGCATTTCTGCACCCAGATTTCACCTTGTATACATGTATAAGTGCTCCGTCATAGGGGGCGAGCCTAGAAAAATGCAAGTCCCTTCTATATAAGATTTTTGAGTTAAATTTAAAGCCTAGCGATGCCGTAGTTATTAACTTCAACATATTTTTTTGACAGCCCCGTGGCGCAGTTGGCTAGATACCAGATTGCGAAACGAGAGGCCGCGGTTTCGATCCCCGCACCGAGACAAATGTTCGTGTGATCCACAAGTATTTGTTTCGGGTCTGGGTGTTTGTGAGACCAAAAAGTCTCTCGTAGTTTCTGATACCCACGACTCAAGACTTGTATCTTAATGTGGGGTCAGAACTATGTATGTGACTGTTGGGTGTATTTATTTATTATGATTTTTTAAACCACTTTAGTAATAATCATCAATCTCATATTTGGTATTGTGCTAATTTGTATTTACCCAAGCAATTTCAATGCTTGTAAATCTATACAAATAAATAAAATTGGAGAGTCTGTTTGTAATATTGAAATAACCGCTTTTTAATAAATGCATATGGATGTATACACGATACATATACCAAAATAACGTTTTTTACAATTTTTGTCTGTCTGTCTGTTTGTTCTGGCTAATCTCTGGAACGGGTGGACCAATTTTAACGGGACATTCACTGGCAGATATTTGATGTAATAAGGAGTAACTTAGGCTACGTTTAGTTTATACATTTTCTTATTAAAAATAAATTTTCCGGTACGGAACGGTACGGAAGTCGCGGGCACAGCTAGTATTCAATAAGATTGCTGTCTTGATATAACAGAATATATATGAGTGTCATTTATACATTAGTGTTCACACGGAAGAAATTTTTCTCATTATCAGATACTTTACGTTAACAACACTGCTGTCATCAGTAGTTGGAGTGTATTTTATATGGCACGCAATTAGGCAAGATCTTCGCTCTTCTTGGGTGACGAAAAAAAAAAGTACCTACTAGTATTAAGTCAATAGCCTGACTGCATTAATACTGAAATACCCTCAAGGCAAACATTCATTAGTTGTTTTAATTAATGTCTGTAGTCATAAGTTTCGTTTGAGACTTCGTTTACTTGGCACAACAGTAAATTTAACTTTCTGTTTTAATATAAAGCCAACTCTGATTCTCATTTTAATAAGCGCGCGAATATTTTGTAGTATAATGTATTATTGTTTTTGTTTAAATATATTTTTTAATCTATTTATAAAAAAATGAATGTTTGTCTGTATGACATTGAACTCCTATTAAACGGCTGTACCGATTGGGATGAAATTTTTGTGTGGGTTCGAGTGGATTTAGATTCACTATTGGACCTGATAGATGGCGCCGTTGTCGGTATGTCAAACGGCTGGACCGATTGGGGTAAAATTTTCTATGTATATTCAATAACCATTTTTTATCCTTTACATTTTACGGGAAAAAATGGCTTATTTACGAAGTGGTTTTAAGCAATACAGCATTAATCCTTATCCAATTAAGTACCTAAAATACATTGTCCATTCAATATAGATCAATATTGCCCTTTACAGGATGTAATTTAAATGAAAATTTCCGAAGATATTACAGATTTAAAATGCAGGGACATAGCGTTTGCGGCGATATCAGTAGTGTATTTAGCATCAACATTGCACCCGTGCGAAGCCGGGGCGGGTCGGGTAAAGGATAAAATCAATTCTGTTGCCTTTTTTTTTACTTTCGAGTTGTCGAGAATCTTTTTTGCACTGCGCTTGCCATTGTGCCAGCACTTTTATCAATAAGCATTCGATTTTTAAAAATCCATTAGCAATGAGGCCCGAACATGTCAGCCAACATGCTGGCTGACCGCTACACCACTACCGCACGTGCGCAAACGATAATTTGTCTTCGTCAAATGAGTGTTTTAAACTATGTTTGGTAAGAGTGAATGGAACGAATGACGCATTCATAGCAGTACGTATTCATGACTCCGTGTACACGGCGCTGAGTAAATTGTACGGGTTTGTTTGACCGCGCTGTCGTTATATTAAATGTGCGACAATTGGAAGCACACGGTTCGGGTCTTGTGTACTTTTGGTTACCTACGGCATGTTCTTTTGTATGGACGGTTGAATATATTTGAAGAAATTTGAGAATCATCATCAGCCCATATACGTAGCACTGCTGGGCACGGGCCTCCTCTACAACTGATAGGGGTAAGCCTGTCCACCACGCGAGCCTGTGGGTTGGTGGACTACACACCTAAGAAATTATTAAGAACTTTAAGGGGTGCAGGTTTCCTCACGATGTTTTCCTTCATAGTTAAAATAAGTAATACATAAACTCACGCCTGTATTTCCTGATGGGGTAGGCAGAGGTGCATTTCTACACCCACATTTCGCCCGATAATATGGATCAGTCCCACGTAATAGGGGGCGAGCCTATTAACGTTTTTTGGCAACATTTCCAGACTCCGTGCTGCTACTGAGAATTTCCTAATGGAAAAACTCAATAACACTTTGCTCGACCTGGGAATAGAACCCAGGACCTCTAGATCGCACGGCACATACTTGTACCGCGAAACCACGAGGCAGTCATTAAGTAATAATTATTAAAAAAAATCCACAAAGAAATGTATCACAGTTGATTTACAAGATATAAAATAAAATTTGATAAACACGAATCTTAAAACTAATAATTAACAATTATTCATAGCCAGTTATTAATTGTAAATACACACGTAGCTTCGAAAAGTGACTGGTGATGAATCTTAGTGATGTTTTTGACATTTTATTGATTCAATAAATATTATTTAATTTTATTTCGTGTTAAATTTGGAGAGATTTGAGAATGTTCGGGTATTATTCGTAATGCGGTCCTGTCTCACTTTCATCATCTATCCTCTTATTAAATCCGAACTGGTATCGATCAATTTTGAAGCAATTGCAGTACTAACCTTGCGATTAAATCTTAACCATCAAAGCTTCAAAACGTCAGGTATTTAAAATAGATCAGCGATAAAATCTTTTAAATAAATTGATTTCTATAAATCAACTTAATACGACTTATTTTTCTACCCGCACATTTATGTATGTAGGTTATGTAAATACCAAAGGCCATTTCTATTGTTACACAGATGCTACTGTGCCCACCATTATCCAGATGACATGCAGTTTTCTCCGTTCTACATAAGGAACCGCTTCTTAATCGACATACCTATTAGGGGAAGCTGTCTACAACTACATATTGTGAAAACGCACGCAATTTTGTACCTTGACTTATTGTAATAAGGATTATAATCCTTTTCAGAAACGGAGTTTAAAATAGAAAAAAAACTATTTTTCTTTTTATGTAGGGACTTGCAGTTTCTAGTATTCGATTCAAAGTATAAACTTCTGATTTTGAGCCATACGCATTTCATTAAGGTGAATCGGGGAAAATTAAGATTACTACAAGGTCTGCACAACACCGGGATGATTGGCGTTTACTTGGGGAGGCCTACGTTCGGCAATGGACGGCGAAAAGTTAAGACTATAAAATTAAATATGCTATAAATACAATAGAACTTACCTAAAAACAACACTAGTTTCCTGTTCTAAATGCACTGCGTCAGTCAGGCTCCACTGCAGGACCACTCCACTCCTGCCTTCCAGAGGTCCGCTGACCATCCTGGCACTCCTCCGTCTATACCTCACACTTCTCCTAACCGACCTCTGGTCTCTAAAACCACGGAACTTCGGCTTGAAGTAGTATCCACTGCTTCGGAAGCCGTCAAATGTCCTATAGTCACTGTGCTTCTTGAAGTGTTTGGAGCGCTCGGTTCGAGAGTGCTTCGGGAGGAAGTAGGGCAGAGGGTCGTCCTCCTTGCACGGTCGCTCGGCCAGGCTGAGCGGCGTGAAGTTGCCGCGGATGAAGTTGTTCACCACGGAGTGAAGTGCGTAGTCCCGGAGAGCCTCGTCTTCGTAGTGAAGTTGCACTGGAAAGGAGAGTGGTATTTAGTACTGGCTGTAATGATGGTATTGCTTAATTTATACGGAAAATTGGTATTTATTGAACATACATTTTATAAGGGTGCATTGCGAACAGTGAGCGTTAAAATACTGGTAGCACAGGAAATTCCGGGTTATGGAATTTTTATTAGAAAGAAAGAAGAAAGAAAGAAAAAAGTTTATTTGTTAACAAACATACAAAAACAAAAAATAAAATAAAATAGACATAAATCACTTAAAAACTATGTTTATAACAAAAAGGCACCAACTCAGCAATATGCTGGCAATACAGCCAACGCTGGTCTTCCGTTGGGCTGTTGTTTTGGAATAAAAAGGATGATGTCACGGAAGACAAAAAACTCCTTGTACAAATAAATAAAACAAAATAAAACATTCAATCCGATTAAAATTTACACAAAAATCACATATACACAGGCAAGGGCAGTTGCATAGACATCTGTATCCATATTGTCCAGGGAGCATAAGTTGAGCGTAAGTAGGAGCAAGTGTGATAGTTATATTATATAGTAGGTAATGTAATATATATAAACCAAACATTACTTCATATAGCACTAGTGTCATGCTTAAGAGGTCCCTGAGATATTTGATGGTTAATTATAAAGTCTTTCAGCTTCAACTTAAAACCGTTAGGTTTCATTCATTAGAAATACCCCAATAGAACGGAGTCTAGAAATTTGTCGATAAGTCGATAATCGCGCCAAGGAGGGCGACCACGGTCTATGGGCGAGAAATTGCCCACCATGATACCGCAGCCGTCCAGAGCGCCTCCAAGACAAAAAGCGTCCCGGCCGTCTCGGAGTGATAGGGGTTTAAATCTTTATTTAAAAAAAGCAATTCGACACATAAATGAGAATATCCTGACGCCACAATAAACAATTATAAACTAGATATTACACAATTTACTTGTAAGTACCGTCACTGAGTTGTATAACAGAGCGAGAGATATAAACTATCATACGTATATCTAAAATAAAGAACATTATCCTTTGAAAACGAAAAATACCAATAAAATTTCAACGCCAACCCTGTAATGCTGGCTGTCACCCGCGCATCGGAAGCTCGACTTACCGGAAACGACGCCGCGCCCCAAATATGTCCGCGTAGGGGCCAATTTCCGGTCCGCGAGACGTTCCGCGACAAACAAAGATGAACGAATTGCGAAAAATCTGACATGTTTCGTGCTAAGCTCAAGTGGTTACCCATACGGCTTCGCCGGAATGCTCACATTCTTTCTCTTCTATTTAATATTTTATTTGATCCTATTACCCCCTCTTATCTCAAAGATCGCTTTGTATTTCTACAAAACACGCATTCGAGAACCTTGAGGTCGTCAGAGGAATTGAAATTGAGAATGGCTGTGCATACAACAAATTTCATGGACAAGTCTTTCATGGTCCAGGCTGTTCGATTGTGGAATGCCCTACCACCTGCCATAAGACGAGCGGAAACAATCCACTCATTCAAAAGACAAGTGAAAGATCACTACATTTTGTACATACAAGGAAGTGTAAATAAATAAATAAATAGTTTTCAAGTGAAGATGTGTAGTAGTTAGATATACAGGTTGTATTACAACCGTGATCGGAAACTAAGGCAGGTAATAGCTAAGGTGATTACAAACCCCCTGGCGTTAAAGAAAATCCCGACAAAAAATAAAAATTTTGAAAGAAACCGGTATCTTCCAATAGTCGGCACAAATGACGCAGCCTAGTGGCGCGGTTGGCTAGACACCAGCTTGCGAAACGAGAGGCCGCGGGTTCAAACCACACACCAAGTCTAATGTGATCCATAAATATTTGTTTCGGATCTGGGTGTTAGTGAGACTGAAAAGTCTCACGTTTCCGATAACCACGACACAAGTCTTGTATCTTAGTGTGGGGTCAGAACTATGTATGTGACTGTTAGGTGTATTTATTTATTTATTTCTGTACATACGGTTGGGCAGCGTTCGGGAAACTACGCGACGTCTTCTCGTCCAAAATACCTCAGTGCCTGAAGACAAAAGTCTTCGATAGTTGTGTGTTACCAGTGATGACATACGGCACTGAGACGTGGCCTCTCACTATGGGCCTCATTAGACGGCTCAGAGTCACTCAACGAGCTATGGAGAGGGCTATGCTCGGGGTTTCCCTACGAGATCGAATCAGAAATGAGGAGATCCGTAGGAGAACTAAAGTAACCGACATAGCCCAGCGGATTAGCAAGTTGAAGTGGCAATGGGCCGGGCACATAGCGCGGAGAACTGATGGCCGATGGGGCCAAAAAGTTCTCGAGTGGAGGCCACGTACCGGAAAGCGCAGCGTGGGACGTCCTCCGACAAGATGGTCAGACGACCTGGTGAAGGTCGCGGGACGTCGCTGGATGCAGGCTGCTTCCAACAGGTCCCTGTGGAAGTCATTGGGAGAGGCCTATGTCCAGCAGTGGACTTCGATTGGCTGATGGATTGGATTGGATTTGTACATACATAGTACCTACGTTGTATAAAATTTTTACTATTCCAATTAACGCTCAACAAATGGCGGAAACTAGCAATCAATCAATATGGAGACGTTACAGTTCCCATTAGAAGGCTGGAAGTGCCGTGTATTTAGTTTCGCTGTAACATTAATTTATTGTTACGCAATTAGCGCGGGTCGTTTATCCCATCGATAAATTATTATTAATTTATTTTATTTATGCTTCTTATACATTTTTCTTATACATATAACAGTCAACCTTTAGTAAAATACGCGAAGACAAATGTGCACGTACCACTTTGTGTGTTCGTTGACACCGGAGAGGATTCAATACTCGATAAGCCTCTGTTTTTTCCATTAATTCATCACTCAAAATAAACTGCAACCTCACGCCTGTATTCCCTGATGTGGTAGGCAGAGATGCATTTCTGCACCCACATTTCGCCAGGTAAATCAGTCCCACGTAATAAGGGGCGAACCTATTGCCGTTTTTCGGGTACAATTCCAGACTCCGTGCTGCACTGAGAGTTTCCAATAACACTTTGCCCGACCCGGGAATCAAACCTTCCTAGGTTCGTTAATGTCTTCATCGAAAGTGTGATCTAGAAGTCCTCTTCAATAGGTAAAACAGCTTAACAATTGTCTTTTAATAACAGTTCGCTACGGAAACTCGCAGACACTTCTTAGAATGAGCTACGTGTGTATTTGTTCAGGAATGTTGATATTCCAGACAAAGATCCTAAGTAAATATATGTGACACATGTATTTGTACGAAATAAATTGTTCACTTATTGTGTTGTTAATCATTTCCTACTCGTTTTACCAGACGGTGAAATTTTCTAACTGCACAAGTATGTGCCGTGCGATCTAGAGGTCCTGGGTTCGATTCCCGGGTCGGGCAAAGTGTTATTGGGTTTTTCCATTAGGAAATTCACAGTAGCACCACGGAGTCTGGAATTGTGCCCGAAAAACGGCAATAGGCTTGCCCCATATTACGTGGGACTGTTACATACCTGGCGAAATGTGGGTGCAGAAATGCACCTCTGCCTACGCCTTCGGGGAGTATAGGCGTGAGTTTATGTATATATGTATGAATATTTCTGCCTTTAAAAAAGGGACCAGGGAGAATTTTATAGTGTGTGAACTACTTATGTCCTTCGTAATTACAAAACAATTGAATAAGAATAGATAGGAAATGTCAGCATGCCGAGCATGCCGAACCTACGATTAGACTCATATGTGTGACACGGCCGCTTCTTAGTCATTTGGGTTGCGTGTAATATCAAGACTTTAATAAATGTGTGACAACTAATAGCAGCCTTTCATTTTTGTTTGAAATTTTTATCATTGGTCGTGTAGTCGTAGTAGAATGAACAGGTGACAGACAAGCGGCGACACTCGTTCCCATACAAAATACTGTCCATTTCCTACTAATCTTATTCAGCTGTTCTGTCTTCGTAATAGTCCCTTAGAGACTAACTTTATTCTAAATTATTTTATTGCAGGGTAGATACCTATTTCCCCTTAGAGACTCCCTGAGCATCACTGCTTGGTGTCATATCTGTGAGTCCATCTTGGTGTCCGTCTTTGGTAGGTGACTCTCTTGTCTATTATATAGTGTAGTTTTAATCAGTATATATACTTTGAAATTAACATATCGACTGCTTGCGAACAACTGACTATAAAACTAGTTTTGGCTATAACATGGACTACCCTCGTGAATGATAGACCGAATGTAATTGAAAAAGCAAACTCATTCGCAACCCTGGCGAATGATTGACTGAATGAATATGCAAAATCATTCACTACTGGATATTAAGTCACTAGATACTAGAATATGGACCATCCCGAAATTTTCAATATTAGGTGTTAGTGAGTCCGCGCTAATAAAAACAATATATTTTCCAATATAAGCCAATTTATAGATAAAAAAATCGACGCATTGACCGGACTAAATGGGAGCTCGTAAAACGCGCTCGACGATGCAGTAATTTAAACATCATGCAACGCTTGTTACATTAAAAACAATTGAAATTTTCCAACAAAAAGTTTGACACATTGTCCTTTAAACATTTTTGTTTTACCTTTTTCAAACGGTTAAAAGAATGCATACAATACGGTAGGTACAAATGGAATATAGGCAAGAATAATATGATATTACTGCCTCGTGGTCTCGCGGTACAAGTATGTGCCGTGCGATGTAGAGGTCCTGGGTTCGATTCCCGGGTCGGGCAAAGTGTTATTGGGTTTTTCCATTAGGAAATTCTCGGTAACAGCACGAAGTCCGGAAATGTGCCCGAAAAACGGCAATAGGCTCGCCCCCTATTACGTGGGACTGACACATACTTGGCGAAATGTGGGTGCAGAAATGCACCTCTGCCTATCCCTTCGGGGAATACAGGCGTGAGTTTATGTATGTATGTATGTAATAATATGATCATTACACATTTATCAAAGTTATACTTAGGTTCACTGGCAGATCACTGAAGAAGAAATGCTGTGATCTAGAATGTACTGCTTGGTTAGTCCCACAGAGTGTGATAAAGATTTTTCAGGTTTAATTCCTAGATCGCACAGAGTGTTATAGGATTTTTATCACCGGCTCAAATACGTCCCACTGCTGGGCACGGGCTTCCTCTACAACTGTCTAGTGTCGCTGGTCTAGTGCGGCTTGGCGGACTACACCCCTAAGAAATTCTTGAGAATTTTTAGGTGTGCGGGTTTCCTCACGATGTTGATTTTGCGGCATGTGTTGATGATTGTGTCGACCAGCGGGTGACCATTATCGTTTCTCGCTGGTTGGTATTTTTATTTTGGACTCCACTGTGCTTACCATCAGGTACAGTGGAGTTACTTTGCCATGCCAGAATAAAATAAAATGACCCGGTAAAAGACTAGCTCCCGATAAAGAGGATTATGATGGAGGACCATCGTAAAAAGTTTATTTTTTAGTATATAGGTAATTGTATGATTTGTTTATTTTCTTTGCATAAATCGCGTGTGACTTCCCTTAGTTGATTTTAATGCTGTTTTCTTGCTGAGATATAAATCCATTACAGAAAGGCGTTATAAGTTATATTTCTATTTCAAAACATGTTTTTTCATGTTATATTGTGACAAATGTAGGAACAGCCAGAAAGAGGGCGGATGTGAAGAAATTAAGGGGATGATTGATGCGTCGCCGCGACCCAAATGCCGTGGCCTTCTCCAAATGAAATTGTCGCGACTATATTCGGAATGCTTACTACTATTAGTACAAGGACTTTTGGTATAAGTATATTTGTATAAAAAAAAAGCAGTGATGGCCTCGAGGTTTAGGCGCGTGGTTGAGAATTTCGGCGGACGCAGGTTCAAACCCCAGGCACACACCTCTGACTTTTCAAAGTTATGTGTGTATTCACAATGAATTATCACTTGCTTTAACGGTGAAGGAAAACATCGTGATAAAACCTGCACACCTAAAAGATCTTAGGAATTTCTTAGGTGTGTAGTCTGCCAACCCGCACTAGGCCAGCGTGGTGGACTAAGGCCTAAACCCTCTCAGTTGTAGAGGAGGCCCGTGCCTAGCAGTGGGACGAATTTGGGCTGATGATGATGATGATATTTGTATACCCCGAATAACTTCCCTTTTTATTATTTGGTTTCGCGGCACAAGGGTGTATCGTACGACTTAGGCAAGCACACACCTCTGACTTTTCGTAGTTATGTGTGTATTCACAAAGAATTATCATGTACTTTAACGGTGAAGGAAACCATCCTGAGGAAACCTAGGAAACTTCTTAGGAATTTATTAGAAGTGTAGTCCTCCAATCTGCACTAGGCCAGCATGGTAGTCTAAGGCCTAAACCTTCTCAGTTATAGAGGAGGCCCGTGCCCAGTAGTGGGACATATATGGAATAATAATTATGATGATGGCTAATTTTTTTTTTTTTTTTATACTGGCTCGGCAATGTGACTCCACTGTACCTGATGGTAAGCACAGTGGAGTCCAAGAAAATAAATAGGATAAAATACCCAAAAGACTTAATGACAAATGCATCTATCTTCTTGGACAAACAAAAGTCCATCAGTATTTATATTGATGTTATGCTGCGTACATTCATCGGTCATCCAAAACCTTTTTCCGTGGATGATTTATGTTACCAAAGCAACATAAAGAAGTGGGCTCGACCGTTTGTCACGAACAAATGACTAAATGTTTGTTTTTGTTTGAAAATTCTGTGATGTCACTTTATCCCTTGAATTAACGACTTATTTTTGCGGTATGTTTAGTATTTTAATAAATAAATAAATACACCCAACAGTCACATACATAGTTCTGACCCCACACTAGGATACAAGTCCTGTGTCGTGGGTATCAGAAACTACGAGAGACTTTTCGGTCTCACAAACACCCAGACCCGAAACAAATATTTGTGGATCGCACAAACATTTGTCTCGGTGCGGGGATCGAACCCGCGGCCTCTCGTTTCGCAAGCTGGTGTCTAGCCAACTGCGCCACGGGGCTGTCAATTTTGGCAGACAAATGTTATATATGCGTATCACCATCAGTGTATCTACAAATAAGAGGGTTTAGTCCTTAGTCTACCACGCTGGCCGAGTGCGGGTTGGCGGACGACACACGTACATAAGTAATTTCTAAGAACCGACAGCCCCGTGGCGCAGTTGGCTAGACACCAGCTTGCGAAACGAGAGGCCGCGGGTTCGATCCCCGCACCGAGACAAATGTTTGTGTGATCCACAAATATTTGTTTCGGGTCTGGGTGTATGTGAGAGCGAAAAGTCTCTCGTAGTTTCTGATACCCACGACACAAGACTTATATCTTAGTGTGGGATTAGAGCTATGTATGTGACTGTTGGGTGTATTTATTTATTTATTTACTTATGTATGCAGGTTTCCTCACGATGTTTCCCTTCACCGTTAAATTAGATAATTCATTGTGAATACGCACATAATTTCGAAAAGTCAGAGGTGTTTGGCTGGGGTTTGAATCCGCGACATAAGTCACAATATCGCAAGCTAAAGATGATACAAATAGCTTATTGTATCGACTGGTTTTCATTTAAACATACAAGTATTTCTTTGTAGTCATAACTTCTTTGCCGTACAGGTTCCTTGCCATACGTCAATATGGTTGCTTGTAGTGATAATAATCGGTCACAAAAACCATCTAAGCTAAGTGGGTACATACCCACAAAAAAAATTTTTAATTTATATATGTTCGTGTTAATTTTTAGATGTATAGTTTGTTAAAAATTCTATGTAACAGTTTATAAAAAAACTCGCCATCAAATCAATGGAAAGGAGACAGTAATCGAAGTTTTTGGAGGTATACCTACATATATTAATATTATTTCTAGAAATACTTGATCATTCGAACAGGCCCTCATATTTATGTCGACTAATAAGAGATAATCGTAATTTAATTTGAGTTGCCTAGACTTATTTCAGCAGCCATAAAGCGCTCACTTTACTGGAAGAAAAAAAAATCCCTTATTTTAATAAAATTAAAAATGCCATTAATTTGTCTTTGTGTTTCTGCAAAAATACTGGTTTCGGCGTTGGTCCATAGACAACAGCGGTGAATTTATTGCAGTCCTTAATTAAAACGTCGGCCAGCCTTCGTTAGGGTCGGGTTATTCCTTGAGATGTTATTTATTATCACTCCTTCTCTTTCCCCCCTATCGCCACCTTACAAATGGTATTTGTAAATTCAAAGAAAAAAGGATTTTTATTAAAACATTAGCAGACAGGCATGCTCCCTTACTAAAGTGATCACATCTCAAGATACCCAGATAGAAGATGGACCATTGAAGCCACGCGATGGAAAGGAGCAGGGGAAAAGGAGTGTTGGTAGACAACTAAGAATGGGCTGATGACATAACCACGGTAATACTATCATACAGTAGTTTAACTTCATATAAACGGGCGAAACGCGCGTTATACCTACGCGCCTCGATCGCGGCATGCGCAAGGCATGCAGGCAGTCGCGAATGTGCCGCAGTGACAAACGGGCGGTGTTGTTTTTTAAGCAGTAATCGCGCGATTTTTATACAAAATAAGTGCAAGTGCCTATTTAATATGACAAGTATATATTGTGTTTATATATTGTGCTGTTTTTGGTTGCATGAAATCTTCCAATCAAAAAATAACATACATTTTTATTGAACACTTCCTATTCCATTCACAAAAAATATTTTATTTGTTTAAATAAAAATAAAAAATATTTACAATCACAAAAATAGATAGAAAGTCAAAGTAGGCAGATTGAATTAAAATTCTGCAGGTTCGCAGCCCTTTCGCATGTTTACGTACCGCGCGGCTGTAGGTATTTATTTAAAAAATGCGGCCGAGTAACTACTGTATGATACTATTACCGTGACATAACACACGTCGCAGAGAACGACTGGATAAAGTTGGGCAAGGACACAGAGTCATGGAAAAGGATGGAGGAGGCCTTTACTTAAAAGGGATCCATATCTCATAAGCAATACTAACACTAATTATAAGTATTTTTATTTAATTTTTTCTTAATTTTAAGTTTTAACTTACTAAAAAACACATTAATGTATAAAGAAATGTAGATATGGAATAAACGGCTTATTATTAATTATTATTATTAATAGCTTTACACAACTTGATTGCAATTTTATAAAAATATATAGCGCTTAGGCAAACGTAGTGTAGGTCGTCCTGCAGCACGATGGTCCGACGACTTGAGAAAGGTTACCCGCGTAACGGATGGATGAGGGCTGCTCAAGACCGGGATGGTTGGCGCTTTCTTGGGGAGGCCTACGTTCAGCAGTGGACGGCGATAGGCTGAGTATGTAGTATGTGACAGCCCCGTGGCGCAGTTGGCTAGACACCAGCTTGCGAAACGAGAGGCCTCGGGTTCGATCCCCGCACCGAGACAAATGTTTGTGTGATCCACAAATATTTGTTTCGGGTCTGGGTGTTTGTGAGACCGAAAAGTCTCTCGTAGTTTCTGATATCCACGACACAGGACTTGTATCCTAGTGTGGGGTCAGAACTATGTATGTGACTGTTGGGTGTATTTATTATTTTATTTATTATTACTTTCAGATACACGTATATTCGTAAGGTTGACTGTTAGAGAATGCCTTAGGCATTAAGTCCGCCTTTATACGCAATGTGTAAAAAGCATAAATAAATAATTAAAGATATTCTCTATTCGTCTTTTGTTGTTCTCTTGTTACCTACTCCTAAGGGAAATTATATATATGTGTATCTAAATAAAATCTAGACTCTCTCAATTCCTTTTCGTGGTTCATCATCATCAACATCATTCGCTCATATACGTCCCACTGCTAAGCACGAGCCTCCTCTACAACTGAGAGGGTTTAGGCTTTAGTCCACCAAGCTAGCCTAGTGCGGGCTGCGGACTACACACCTAATAAATTTCTAAGAACCTCTAGGTGCGCAGGTTTCATCACGATGTTTTCCTTCACCGTTAAAGTACGTGATAATTCTTTGTGAATACACACATAACTGAAAAGTCAGGTGTGTACCTGGGCTTCGACCGCGACCGGCTTAGAGTCTCGACCGCGTGCCTAAGCCTCGAGGCCATCACGAGGGAGATTATCTATGTATCTAAATAAAATCTAGACTCCTTTTCCTTTTCGTGGTTCGGTATATCCAAAACCGACGCTTCAATCATATAGCAGTTAGCGATGTAAATATCCCGTTCTAACACGAACGAGGGCAGGAGCTGAAGAATTCAGTTCCATAAATCACAAAGCTGGGGCCATATCATCAAACCTGAATAACAATGGCTGGCCGGACGGCACAAAAATGAATATATCGATTGACCTAAAAGCACCGCCTGGCATCGCCTAATAACATCTTTCTACTGGCCTATCTATGGCTGAATTTTACTGTGATTTGAAGTTTGGTGTGTTACTAATCAGCTCTTTTATTAGCTTCATTTACTGCAAAATTGGTTTTGGGGCATAAGTACCTGGTGAGCGATGTAGAAAGGTACAACCCTCATCATCATCAGTCCATATACGTCCCACTGCTGGGCACGTGCCTCCTATACCATTGTGAGGGTTTAGGCCTTAGTCCACCACACTGGCATAGTGCGAGTTGACGGACTACACACCTAAGAAATTCCTAAGAACTTTTAGGTGTGCAGGTTTTATCACGATGTAAAGCAAGTGATAATTCATTGTGAATACACACATAACTTGGAAAAGTCAGAGGTGTGTGCCTGGGGTTTGATCCCGGGACCGCCGAGATTCTCGACCGCGCGCCTAAACCTCGAGGCCATCACTGCTTGTTCACGCCTTCACGCCTCATGCACGCCTATATGCATATTCCAATGAAATTAAAAACCCGAATTTACATATCAGTTCACTCGTAACGAAAACAGGGATGCATTTAAATCACGTTGATTATTACTTGACAATAATTTGACGTGATTGACACATCTACAGCATATCATCATCTCATCATCAGCTCAAACACGTCCCACTGCTGGGCACGGGCCTCCTCTACAACTGAGAAGGTTTAGGCCTGAGTCCACCACGCTGGCCTAGTGCGGGTCATCATCATCATCAGCCCTATATATCCCACTGCTGAGCACCGGCCACCTGTACAACTGAGAAGGGTTAGGCCTTAGTCCACTCTGGCCTAATGCAGCCTGGGGTCTGTGACTTTTCGAAGTCATGCATGTATTCAAGTACTTTAACTGTGAAGGAAACCTGCACACCTAAAAATTCTTAGTTATTTCTTAGGTGTGTAGTCCGTCAATAGTATATCAGAGATACAATTATTTAATGGAGCCCCTATCGCAGTTGACACGGCCTTAGTACACCATATAGGCCTGGTAAGAGCTTCATATACATAAGTAGACTTTTTTCCATAGATGTCATGTGATAACCATGAAATCTAGCTCTGGTATTGTGGGTGTCCATGGGTGGTGTTGACCACTTAACATCAGGTGGCTCACCAGCTCGTTTGCCTCCTTTCCCATATAAAAAAAAAAAGAAATATAAAATAAGTAAAAAATGTGGGCCTGAAATGTGAAACCGCGACTGCCTAAAAGGTAAACGTAGATAAAACCACCAATAAGTAAACTGGAATAATTAGCCAGCCAACTTAAGCCCTGTTTCCTATTATCCTAGGCCTTTTAAGGAAGAAATTCAGCAACTCAATACGAAGTTAAATATTATAAATAAATAAATAAATTAATAATACGAAATTAATAATTAATAATAATACGAAGTTATCGAGGAGCGAATGATACGCGTATCTGCCTACCCCTTCTGGGAATACCGGGGTGTGATTTTGTATGTATATAGATCTATATACATACAAAATTGACAGCCCCGTGGCGCAGATGGCTAGACACCAGCTTGCGAAACGAGAGGCCGCGGGTTCGATCCCCGCACCGAGACAAATGTTTGTGTGATCCACAAATATTTTTTTCGGGTCTGCGTGTTTGTGAGACCGAAAAGTCTCTCGTAGTCTCTGATACCCACGACACAGGACTTGTATCCTAGTGTGGGGTCAGAACTATGTATGTGACTGTTGGGTGTATTTATTTTATTTGTATGTATTTATTTATAAGATAAGAAGAGATTATGGTGGTCTATCCATAATCTTAGCTGACTTTGACATTGCCCTACCAAAAACGGGAAACTTCGCAAAACCAGTATTCAAAAAACAAAACCACTTTTGTCCTTTGTCTCTCACCAGTTAACTGATAAATAAAATGTGTTTATTGACTTTCAGCTCGGAAACTGGCTTGACACTTTATCAATTTATCGATACTTCGGGCATTTCCTTTATTTAATAAGCAAAGTTACTTAAGAGGCATTGACTCGATCATTTGTTTGAGAAGGTTTGACAGACATTATGTCCTGAGCACTTCCAAGTGTTTGAAACATTGTAATTTAATATTAAAAGATGGATAAATGCACGCCTTATTATAGACAAGTAAGTGTTTTTCTTTCTTTATGTTAAACTGTAGGTATATACTTCAGTGATAGGACAGGTCTTAGTCCTAATTAAGCCTTAGTCCACTGCGTCTATCTCGTGTGGTTTAGCGGACATATTATGTAATATCCAATAAATTCATAACCAAATTTTAGATTCATTTCATTATAACATATTAGCTAATGAATTTTTTAGTACATAATATTCCGTTCCGTGACATAAGTATATGCCGAGCAATCAAGAGTTTCCGTGTTTGGTTTTCGTGTAATTTAATTTGTTTTTTTTTTCTTTGAGTCTGAAAAGGTGGCCGAATAACGGCAATGAACTCGTGTTTTACGTTATCCTATTATGTATGTACGTGTAGAAATACCCTTTGGCCTTCCCATTCAGTTTTATAGATGATTAGTATGTAGAAGTCGTGATAGCCTCGAGGTTTGGGCACGCGGTCGAGAATCTCGACGGTCGCAGGTTCAAACCTCAGGCACACACCTCTGACTTTTCGAAGTTATGTGTGTATTCACAATAAATTATCACGTACATTTACCGTGAAGAAAAACATCCTGAGGAAACCTGCACACCTAAAAGTTCGTAGGAATTTCTTAGATGTGTAGTCCACCAACCCGCACTAAGGCCTAAACCCTTTCAGTTGTAGAGGAGACTCGTGCCCAGCAGTGGGACGTATATGGGCTGATGATGATGATGATAACCTCCAACCCTATCTCAAAATACCGAGCCAAACAAAACCTATGACCATTTAACTGCACAAACGAAAAATGCAGTCATAAACGAAAACAGATGAAAGCAAAAACCCGTTCTGTAGCACTGTCCTTTTTGCAGTTATTAGTCGCGACCACTTCGCACCTCGCCGGGCTGTCTGTGGGCAGTCTCGCTGCATACCCGATCGTTTTGTTGGACCAACTGCCGGCCGACACGACCGTCTCTATGGACGTCGATAGCTCGTGGATCGGTAATTATTTTGTGTTTTAGAAATTGCTTTCAAGCGTTTGGTTTGTTGGATATTTGATTTGTTTTTTGGATCCTACTATTAAATCAATAACATACATACATAAACTCACGCCTGTATTCCCCGAAGGGATAGGCAGAGGTGCATTTCTGCACCCACATTTCGCCAGGTATGTACCAGTCCCACGTAATAGGGCGAGCCTATTGCCGTTTTTCGGGCACAATTCCAGACTCCGTGCTGCTACTGAGAATTTCCTAATGGAAAAACCCAATAACACTTTGCCCGACCCGGGAATCGAACCCAGGACCTCTAGATCGCTCGGCACATACTTGTACCGCGAGACCACGAGGCAGTCAATAAATACACTCAATAGTCACATACATAGTTCTGACCACAATATACGAGTCTGATGTCGTGGGTATCAGAAACTACGAGAGACTTTTAGGTCTCACAAACACCCAGACCCGAAACAAATATTTGTGGATATTTGTTGTATTCTTTATACGGAGTAGTGACTTGAATTTTAGTGAAAGACTAGAGTTTGTTTCATTCTCTATCATTATTTGTTTACTGAGATGAAGAGCGGCATCGATGTAAAAGCGAAAGGCGGGTAAAAGACATTTTAACAAAATAGGACATAGTATCTATGTACATATGTGCTTGTATAATTTATTTTGTTTATTTGTACATATAACATCTAGATTGTGTCTTTTTTACCATCTTATCCAGTAAACCAAATCTTTAAATCAAATATTCTTCATCAGCCCAAATACGTCCCACTGCTGGGCACGGGCCTCCTCTACAACTGAGAGGGTTTAGGCCTTAGTCCACCACGCTGGCCTAGTGCGGGTTGGCGGACTACACACCTTAGAAATTCCTAAGAACTTTTAGGTGTGCAGGTTTTATCACGATGTTTTCCTTCACCGTTATAGCAAGTGACAATACATTGTGAATACACACATACTAAATCACTTTTTTTATTTTACAGCGTCAGTTCAAGGCATAGCTGGAACCTTAAGCATCATCATAACACCTCTAATGCAGTGGAAAGGAAGAAAAATCGCCTTCATCGTAAGCACTCTAACCATCATAATTGGTTGGGCTCTCATCACTATCGCTAAGAACGCCACCACAATAATCATCGGTGAACTATTCCAAGGTTTCGGAAACAGCAGCTCAGTCATCGTTAGTTTGGTCACCATCAGCGAAATGATCGATCCAAAGTCTCGAAGTTTGGCGATGTTGTTATTCGGAGTTTACCAAACAATCGGTGCGATATCGGTCACTATAGCTGGCCAGTTCCTGCATTATAAGACCGTTTGCATGATAATGTGCGTTCCTAATATTATATCGTTGGTGTTGAGTTTCATGTGGCCCGATTCTCCTTCATGGTTAGCTTATAAAGGAGATTTTGATAGGTGTGAACAAACATTTACGTGGCTTAGAGGTAATAGTGATGATGCTAAAAAAGAATTGAATCAATTAATTTTTGCACAAAAAGAGATATTCAAAGAAAAAGCGTTTAAAGACAAGGTGAAGGGAAAGAGAAATATTATTAGGAATTTATTTGATAGAATTATACAGAGAGATTTCTATTTGCCTATTTTGTGTATGCTTTTAATAATGATCACTTTCTACGGAAGTGGTGTTATGGTTTTATTTCTTTATGGTGTTCAAATGGTACAGAAATTAACTGGTATAACCAATTCTCTTATTCCTATAGTGCTGTTGGATGTTACTATCGGAATATCTTCCGTACTAGCGCTTATTTTAGAGAAGCGTTGCAATAATAAACATATTTTTATGTTTGGCGGAATGGCAAGCGTAATTTTCTTGTTTCTGTCGTGCATAGTTACTTATTTGAATAGTGCTGGGATTTTGCCCCCAAGTTCTTTGTTATTTTTATATTGTTTTTTAGGTTTTATAATGTCCAATGCTTCAGGATTATGATCAACAGTCTTTATAGTGTCTGCTGAATTGATTCCAGTGAAGCATAGGGGTTTAGGAGGTGCGATATACTTAATTTCTATGGGACTTTTTCACACATTGTCAATAAAAACTGGTCTTACCTTACTTCATTATTTAAATTTCTGGGGTACGCTTATTGTTTTCTGCGCAGTGGCCACTTTAGGACATTTTTTAATCTGGAAGTACATACCAGAAACGAAGCATCGGACTCTGCAAGAAATCGAAGACTACTTCAATAATAGAGGATTTAAGGAGGACATTAAAGATGTTTCTACAGTTAACGTACCTATTTTCAGTTGTGAATAAATAGTACATAATGAGAAAATAAATGAGGTTCATAAAACATTGTAAGAAGGGCCCATTACATATATTATTCTTGGCTGACGCAATCCAGACATTAAACTTCAATCACATGCCATACAATCATTAGGTAAGGTAAGGTTCATTAATGTACGTGATTTCCCATATTTCTCATATTTATAAGATTTTTATATTTTTGAAATAAATAATAAGCTAATGTATTTTTTTCATTTAAAAATATTAATGTAAACAAACCTGCATATCTAAAAGTTCTTAGGAATTTCTTAAGTGCGTAGTACGCCAAACCGTATTAGGCCAGCGTGGTGGACTAAGGCCTAAATTCTCTCAGTAGAGGAGGTCCGTGCCCAGCAGTCGGACGTATTTGGGCTGATGTGATGATGATTTACTTAAATATTATGATTGCCTTTATTCCATACTATGGACGTTTACTAGAGATTTAACGTTTGTTTTCGTAAAATTTTCAGTACTATAGCCTGACCTATTTTCTACTAACTAACTACCTAAACTGTATTATTAAATTTATTTCATGTCCGCTCGTTGTTCAGGAAATTTTCAGACTATTTTGAGTATCAGATCTGACATACATCTATTATATTTGGGCTCATTTCAAAACTTCGCTCTGCTGCGGAAAATTTTCTTAAAGAAAAATGCAATATTATTTTGCTCGACCTGTAGTTCGAACCCAGAACCGTCAACTTACGTCGCGAGACTACAAAGCAGTCGCTAATAATAGTAAACTTTATAATGCTCCATTTATTCTCAGCCTATCGCCGTCCACTGCTGAACGAAGGCCTCCCCAAGTAGGCGCCAACCATCCCGGTCTTAAGCAGCCCTTATCCATCCGCTACCCGCCACCTTTCTCAAGTCGTCGGACCATCGTGCTGCAGTAATCTCCGTTATTAAAGTAATATTTTATACACAATAAGAATTAACACCTTATTCCAAATTTATCTTTTAGTAAACGAGTTATCACATGTTGGTTTACTGCGGCAGATAAGGCTTTAGTGCCAAAAGCGTTTATCTCCCATAAAACTCGGATTATAAATATCAATTTATACCTCTTGCACTGTTGAAAATCTGAATTACACGAGAATAATTCCTTATCAACGCCCATTAAACCTCTAATACCATTGAAACGTAGTCGTAAAATGTTTACTGTTCTGTTAATGATTACAGACCTATAGTAACGATTCATATAATGTACTAGGCAAAAATTTATCACAGTGATATGTGTTTTTAAAAGGAATCTATTGTTTGGTGCAGTATTTTGCTCATTTTGAATAATTTACGTTATATTTGGCAGGTCTACCATAAAATAAATACTTTATATATTGTCTTATACTCCTTGTATCATATTATTTAACTAATGTACCATCTTTTATTAATTCTCTGCATACAATTTTGCGACGGTATCAGTGTTTTCAAGGCAGATGCAGATGACTTGTTTAAATCAATAATTGGCGAAGTTTATAATGTTTCTCATAAATATCCATTTAAGGATGCTGAAAAACTTTTAAACCCCAAAAAGACTTCTAAATTCAATAAAAATAAGGTTCTCAATGAAACAACAAATGCACCAACAGTAACAACAACACAAGCTAGTGTATTGACTAGACATACAACGAAGAAACGGATACCAGAGCTGACAATAGATGACATAAACAAAAGAAGAATGAACATAGACCTAATGCGTTTGTTAAATGAACACAATAATCCAATACCTGACTTCGCTCGCAATGATGATGATCCATCAATTCAAACTAGAAGATTTGACACCATTCGTAAGAATATTAAACAGCTACCACAGAAGTATTTGCGACAGGTATACTTCTACTACGAGAACCACACTGAAATCTGGGCG
The DNA here is from genome assembly GCA_907164795.1 of Hemaris fuciformis. Taxonomy (NCBI): domain Eukaryota; kingdom Metazoa; phylum Arthropoda; class Insecta; order Lepidoptera; family Sphingidae; genus Hemaris; species Hemaris fuciformis. The sequence continues at coordinate 1,664,422 of OU015445.1, forward strand.
GAGAAGATGAAAATTATCAATTTGATGGCGCATTACGTGTACGAGACCAGATATAAGCTGCCGTACTCAGAGGTGATGAGGGTAAAGTATAGAGACGACGTCCGCTACAAGATCGGCTACTGTTTCTCCCTACTCAGACAGTTGAAACAGCAGCAAAAACAAATATTCTCGACGTTGCAGAAACATTATTTGACAACGCTGACCTTGTTTTTCCACGTGAAGATGTATGAGAAGGTGACCAGGCTGGATGTTGACATTCGAGATCTGAGTGCACTTATCAGAGATCTTGACAAACAGAGGAAAGTAGAAAAGCATCCACATTATTATGAGGAAAAACATTAAGTTTTTATTAAATACGATTAGAAAATATATTAGCAGAGACATATGTTATTAATTTTCCTAAGAATTCCTTATCTTTTCTTATTTCCATCTACCTGAACCCTCTTTAGACCACGAAGCATTAAAAAAGTCCCGTGACTTAGTATGTAGAATGTGTGCTGTGAACATCTGTGTTTTTCTAATTCTTTTCAATGTTAATGATTGCCTTGATTATCCTGCCGCCAAGTGCGATCTAGAGCTCTCGAGATCGATTCCTGAATTAGAGTTAAATGTTTTACGAAAAACAACTAGCGAAGCGTATATGCAGAAATTCACCTTTGACTTACTTTCAGCGTGAGCGTGTTTGTAAAAGGATTCTTAAATATTTTGATTTCCTCTTTTGTTGTTTTAGGTCAGTATCGCATTGGTAATCTAAATCTAAAGTAAACGCTCTTATTTATTTCTATTTTCCTGCCTTATTCCAACTGTCTGTGTCCCCAACTTTACTCATCCAGTCTGTTTTATTTTTAAGATACTACATACTATCTTTACTTTTATAAGACATACACTACCGACAAAAAGTTTGGAAGCACTTTTAATACTCTCAATTACTTTAGAAATAATATAAGATATAGTATTATTTAATTTATAATGATTAGGTACTTAATTAAAACAACAATTAAACTATGAAACAAAATTATATTCTTATTACTAAAATAATATTATAATTTATTACAACTTCGATAAAATTTGTTATTATCAATTTGCTATTTGTTTTTACAAAAATTATAGGTGCTTCCAAACTTTTTGTCGGTAGTGTACGTATTGTGATGTGTTGATAGTAGGAATAAAGGCTTTTTTATTATTATTTTATTTATTTAGGCCTTGGCATGACCAAACAAAGGTCGTAGGAGTGAATAGGTAAAAGTTGTGTGGGATTTCAACAATCTGACGTATTAAAATAACATTCATGTCAACTCTAATGCATACAATCACCCACGCCAAAATTTAACAGTTTCTACTAACTTAAGCTAATAATTGTTTGTAGTATACCTTGTTAAAGTTTAAAACACTATGAAACCGGCTTCCAGTACAAACTGTTGGGGAGTGAATTAATAAAGAGAGCCTTCGTTGTTCTATTTTTACTGCGCTTGAAATAAACTAATCGAATCGCAGTTTTTGAAAGTTAATTTGTGAGAATCGAGGGTGGCTCATAATAACGTTTTTACATACATACAATACCTCACGCCTGTATTCCCCGAATTACTGCACTCACATTTCGCCAGGTATGTATCAGTCCCACATAGGTAATAGGGGGCGAGCATATTGCCGTTTTTCAGGCACATTTCCAAACTCCGTGCTGCTACTGAGAATTTCCTAATGAAAAAACCCAATAACACTTTGCCCGACCCGGGAATCGAACCCAGGAATTCTAGATCGCACGGCACATTCTTGTGCCGCGAGACCACGAGGCAGTCTAGATTACGTTTTCAATGATGGTAATATGCCCGGATAGCTACCACTGTAAACTATAGCCTTTCTTGATAAATAGACTATTCAACACAAAAATATTTTTAGTAGTTCCTGACATTAGCTTGTTCAAAGAAACAGTCTCCACTCTAACTCAAAAGAAGATGTCTGTTTAGGCAATTATTTAAAGCAAAAAAAAACAGTAACAGTTTGCCCTAGCCGAGTTTCGAACCCGGTTAGTTCGTCATCTCTCAGAAACAATCAAAGAGGCAGTCTGTTGTAGAGTGGAAACGCCTAAAATATTACCGTATCGCCACAGATTTTTTGAAAACAAGATAAATCATTGAGATTTATTTACAAGGAAAAAGAAGTAACATAAAATAAATTATTAGATTTATGGAGGAAAACACATGATGATTTGATTTAGTGCCAATTTCGAGAAATGAATCAAATACAAGCGAATGATTTAACTATTTTTCTATGGGTAAAACCTTTTTGGAAGAACCCACAGTAGATCAGATTGTTGGACTAAGGCTGAGACTAAAATTTAATTGTAGCCTTAAGGCTATACAATTAAATTTTTAGTCTAATGCTTAAAACAATGATGATTTTGCATTATATTAAGGTCGTTGATTATGGAAATGGCCCATCCATTTTACTTGGCAAACGGACATAGGCTACTGATTTTCATACATTTTAGCTCGGGTGGAACTGAGTTCCACCATTATACATTTATATAAAAACCTCATTGCAGGTGATATACATTTCCTTATTTTTCGTCATTGTTTGTTACAATGTCAAGTTGGTGCCGAAGAATTATCATCATCATCATCATCAGCACATAAACGTCCCACTGCTGGGAAAGGCCACCTCTACAACTGAGAGGGTTGAGGCCTTAGTCCACCACGCTGGCCTAGTGCGGTTTGGCGGAGTACACACCTAAGAAATTCCAAAGAACTTTTGAGTGTGCAGGTTTCATCACGATGTTTTCCTTCACCGTTAAAGTACGTGATAATTCTTTGTGAATACACACATAACTCCGAAAAGTCAAAGGTGTGTGCCTGGGTTTGAACCCGCGACCGTCGAGACTCTCGACCGCGTGCCTCCTGCGTGCTGACCTCGAGGCCATCACGACTCGTCGTGTAATAACACGACGGAGAATTATAATATAATAATAAACTTAGACAAGTAGGTATCTAAATGGCTAGCGTTGGAACACTATATGTATTTACTTATATTTTAGGAAGTATGTTTTACTTAAATGCTAACGATAAGTATTGTAACTAAATAAATAAATGAATACACCCAACAGTCAAACTACGAGAGTTTTCTCACAAATACAATAGTTTTACTTTAAAACAGTTAATTATATTTTGTCTTTATAAATCCTCGTTTCTACCCAAAACAATAAAACAGGATCACCAGTTAACCATTCGTCTTTCCCCTAGCATAACAACAAACAAATATCAAAGTCAACATACGACTCGCGACAAGGGACGGCAGTGACCTCAAAAGTACTTCCAAAGAGCCCTTCACCGAGATAAGAATTCCGCCAGACGACGCTAATGGCTCAGATAAATTTAAATACCACGAGCTCGGTAACAGCGCCAGCGCTCAACTTTCGGATTCTCATCAAATCTTTCGGCTAGATGCGCTTTTGAATGCATTGTTATGAGGAAAATTTAAATTTTGGAATATTAAAAAAATAATGTGTTTTTTAGATCCAATTAATGCAACGCTTTGATAGCAGTGATGGCCTCGAGGTTTAGGAGCGTGGTCGAGAATTTCGGCGGTCGCAGGTTCAAACCCCAGGCACACACCTCTGACTTTTCGAAGCTATGTGTGTATTCACAATGAATGATCACTTGCTTTAACGGTGAAGGAAAACATCGTGATAAAACCTGCATACCTAAAGGTTCTTAGGAATTTCTTAGGTGTGTAGTCCGCTAACCCGCACTAGGCCAGCGTAGTGGACTAAGGCCTAAACCCTCTCAGTTGTAGAGGAGGCCCTTGCCCAGCAGTGGGACGTATTTGGGCTGATGATGAATGCAACGCAGTATGAAAATATACAAATATACTAGAATACATATATGTATACGTCACCTCACGCTTGTATTCTCCAAAAGGGTAGGCAGAGGTATATTTCTGCATCCATACTTAACCAAGTATTTATCAGACCCACGTAATAGAGATATGATACAATTCCAGACTCCGTGCTGCTACTGAGAATGCTAGAATAGATTGTTTATATTAGAACTAGAGGTTTCGGCAGACGTCGTTCTGCCCGGAAAAGCTTTAAGCGATATGCCGAGAGCAACGCCACCTACCGGGTCCAATTGTGTTTTGAAATCAACCAGGGACCCATTGGAATATACATAGAAAATTTCATCCCAATCGGTCCAGTCGTTTGACATACCGACAACGACGCCATGTATCAGGTTCAATTGTGAATCTAAACCATTCTCGAATACCCTCGAACGCACAAAAATTTTCATCCCATTCGGTCCAGCCGTTTAAGAGGAATTCGACAACATACAGACAAAGATCGCCATGATTGATAGTCCCCCAAACTTCTTCACAATAAGGTGAAGAGGTATTCGGCCGGCATGATTGTGTCGACCAACGGGAGACCATCATCTCTCGCTGGTCGGCACTTTTTCTGGACTCCATTGCGCTTACCATCAGGTGCAATGGGGTCACTTTGCCGTGCCAGAATAAAAAAAAAAAAAAAAAAAAAAAAAAACATTTTTATATAAATAGATTAAATTTTATGTATCATCATCAACATCATCAGCCCATATACGTCCCACTGCTGGGCACGGGCCTCCTCTACATCTGAGAGGGTTTAGGCCTTAGTCCACCACGCTGGCATAGTGCGGGTTGGCGGACTACATACCTAAGAAATTCCTAAGAACTTTTAGGTGTGCAGGTTTCATTGTTGTTTTCCTTCACCGTTAAAGTACGTGATAATTCATTGTGAATACACACATAACTTAATAAATTTTATGTAAGTATATAAAATTAAAATATTTGCTAGTTGTCCTTTTTTTTGTTCGGTAGGTCCGTTGAAATATAACTTAATTAAACATGAAATAATTAATGAATGTTTCGGATGTACAAATTTGGTAGTGTAATGGTTTATTCTGTAAATAACGTCGTAGGAAGTAATCTAAGGAATTACTTATAGTCCTTATGTAAAATTAATTTTCCGCCAACCGACCAGGACTGTGGCGCTTTCAAAATATTAATTGCTTGTAAATTAAATGTTATGCGTAAATATAAACTCGACTACCTTACTACGTTACTGGTTCAGTAACCTAAGTATATGGTGTGCGATCGACTATTCATCATCATGAGCCCATATACGTCCCACTGCTGGGCACGGGCCTTCTCTACAACTGAGAAGGCTTAGGCCTTATTCCACCACGCTGGCCTAGTGCGGGTTGGACTATTAGATGCCCAAAAAATGCTCGTCCACTATTAAACTAAGCCCGCAAGACCTGAGAGCATAATAATACACTACTGTTTGTTCCTTGGGGTAAGGTCATCAGTGCATTAGATAATAGTAAAAATAGTCTACACAAGCGGAACGTCACAATTCCCTCCAAAAGCCCATTTAACTCCTCCAATGTTGCCAGTTAAAAAATTAGTAAATTGTACGTGGCCAGTGTTACAATGGCGCGTTTAAAATTGCGAGCGTTGCACTCGGTGTTGCCAGATCGTTTGGCAGATTGCCGGAGCAAACTTGGAACGACGGTGAATAAATGAACATGGATGAAAAACATTTGTTGCTCGCAACTATTGTCGGTTCTTGGCGCATTTTTAGGATATTTCTCGAGGCATGCGGTCGGCGGATCTGGGTATTTATTGTGTTAATAACTTTTAATGTTTAAGGGGTGCGGTAAATTAAAAAAAGCGCATTTTTGTATTACTTTTGAATAGTAAATTTTTACATACATACACATACATAAACTCACGCCTCTATTCCCCGAAGAGGTAGGCAGAGGTGCATTTCTGCACCCACATTTCGCGAAGTATGTATCAGTCCCACGTAATAGGGGGCGAGCTTATTGCCGTTTTTCGGGCACATTCCCAGACTCCGTGCTGTTACCGAGAATTTTCTAATGAAAAAAACCAATAACACTTTGCCCGACCCGGGAATCGAACCCAGGACCTCTTGATCGCACGGCACATAGTTGTACCGCGAGACCACAAGGCAGTCGACATACAATTGTAATACAATTACAATGAAATACAATTCTTGTTTTAGATAATAATGATAATTAGCTTCACCCCGGCACAGTTTTTTATAAATATCTTCTAAAGTCTCATTGTTTGTTCCATCGGTTAAGTCATAAAAGCGTACTAGTCACATAACAATACTTTCGCATTTTTAATTTCCACTAACGGTTCTGCGTCTTTTAAGTCTAGTTTTCTTAAACAATTGTAGTGTTTGTAATATATTACTTTTCCCTCTATGTCTATACAGTGTCTATGCAGTGATGGCCTCGAGGTTTAGGCGCGCGGTCGAGAATTTCGGCGGTCGCAGGTTCAAACCCCAGGCACACACCTCTGACTTTTCGAAGTTATGTGTGTATTTACAATGAATTATCACTTGTTTTAACGGTGAAGGAAAACATCGTGATAAAACCTGCACACCTAAAAGTTCTTAGGAATTTATTAGGTGTGTAGTCCGCCAACCCGCACTAGGCCAGCGTGGTGGACTAAGGCCTAAACCCTCTCAGTTGTAGAGGAGGCCCGTGCCCAGCAGTGGGGCGTATATGGGCTGATGATGATGATGATTCAAATCGACTTATAATTTTAGGCTTAAAAGCGTTATAGATCAACGTAGAAACTATGAAAAGATACTCTTTATATACTATTTTAAGTATATTTTTAACACCGCTACCGATAACTTGAGTTGTGAAAATACAGTCAATTATTTGAATACAGCGCACTTCTTTAAAGGTGCGACTTCTTTTCATGCTTCAAACTGGCAACTATCCAAACTTTTCTCCATCAAAAAATATTGCACTGTTATTTGGAATGGTACCTGTTTGGTCGATTTTTACAATTACATACATAGTTCTGACCCCACACTAGGATACAAGTCCTGTGTCGTGGGTATCAGAAACTACGAGAGACTTTTCGGTCTCACAAACACCCAGACCCGAAACAAATATTTGTGGATCACACAAACATTTGTCTCGGTGCGGGGATCGAACCCGCAGCCTCTCGTTTCGCACGCCACGGGGCTGTCCATTCCAACTATACCTATCATTTTTAAAACATATATTCATAGTTTTGGGAGCTGTTTCTGGTCCAATCTAATAGGCTGCGGGCGCTTTTTCACACTTAGAACTGCTACTGAGATTTTCCTAAAAGAAACATCCAATAACACTTTTTCTGTCTTTGACGATGTAATGCTTTATAAATGAAAATCAATTATTTCAAAATTATATTTTTTACCCAGCTCGAAGTTGCGATGGTCGGTTTAGGCACGCGGTCGAGAATCTCGACGGTCGCGGGTTCAAAACCGAGGCACACACCTCTGACTTTTCGAAGTTATATGTGTATTTACAAATAATATTATCACATACTTTAACGGTGAAGGAAAATATCGTGATGAAACCTGCACACATAAAAGTTCTTATGAATTTATTATGTGCGTAGTCCGCCAACCCGCACTAGACCAACGGTGGACTAAGGGTTAAACCCTCTCAGTTGTAGAGAGCCCGTGCCCAGCAATGGGACGTATATGGGCTGATGATGATGATGATGACCCAGTTCGAAATGCAGTCAATAGATAAGAATTAAAGAAACTGTAGTGAATCTCCTTTCAAAATAAAATTTACAATAATACGGAGATCGTAAGGTGAATCATACAAGATTATTCATTTGCTCACAAAGTATAATAAGTTAGTAACATAGAGTCGGCCAGAATGACGACAAATATACGACCAAATTCAATTTAAAATAGAATGATGTTACAGTGCACTCAAAATTGAGTTATTCTTGGATGTATTTTACTAAAACTTCAATAGAACATTTACGTTTGTACCGACTTTTAACGAAAAACCGACGATAAATCGCGAGGTTTTAAAAATACGCTTATATTTCGTAATAATTGGGGCAGAAAATAAGAGCTTAATTACAGTTAATGGAATTATAAATAAAAACAAACTTATCTGCTCGCGTTACGTTCAACATTGTCGCGATATTATTGCTATATTTTTTTATTTGCTTTTTTAATTTTGAGCGACACGCATTTTGGCTGCCCCTGTCGGGAAATGGGGCACTGGTACAGACGGAGTGTGGTGTGAGTGATAAGACACAGCGATATTGTTTAATTCTTCGAATAAAATTGTAAAATCGAAATTAGGTCTACTTTTACACTTTCATGTAATTCACTAAACATAGTTTGCAACACCACTGTATCGTGTTGACAGCTTAAATTTTATTAAGGTATTTCATATTTCATTGGATGTAAGGGAGTACGACTAACAACTTAGTGCGCCAAGCCAACCTCTCCTGCACGTGGTACATCCTGCCGATCAGCGAACGAGGCTCTGGCCACCGACGAACGGCGGTATAACTGTTCCGAAACCCCACAGACCCGTGACGGGCAGCAGCGTCACCGGTGCGAGAAACACTGCGATCGCCAACCCGCCTGCCCAGCGTGGCGATTATGGGCAAAACCTTCTATGGTAAAACGCACACAACGGCCCCCAGTTCCCGGTAGCCCCGCTATTCCTGGCAATGGCGGCGGCCATGGTTCCGGCGGGGCAGGGGGTGCTAAGAATCCCCGGGCTACGGTAGGCCGCCAACACCAACTGACCTTGGCTACGTTTAACGGACGCACGCTACGGCTCGACGAGCATCTGGCTCAACTTGAGGAGGAACTGAAATGCATAAGATGGCACATTCTAGGGCTGTGTGAAGTCCGAAGAGAGGGGGAGGATACCATAACCTTGGAGTCGGGCCATCTTATGTATTTCAGGGAGGGAGACCAACCATCCCAAGGCGGCGTCGGGTTCCTGGTCCATAAGAGCCTCTCTGACAACGTCATAGAAATCTCCAGTGTGTCGACGAGGGTGGCGTACCTTGTGATCCAACTAACGGAGAGGTACACCCTCAAAGTCATCCAAGTGTACGCGCCGACCTCGACGCACTCGGACGATGAAGTGGAGATAATGTACGAAGACATTTCAAAAGCCTTACATACCACCTCTAAGGCCCACTTCAACGTTGTCATGGGGGATCTTAATGCTAAAGTGGGAGTACAAACAAGCGGCGAAACGGTAGTAGGACCCCACGGATTTGGTCGCAGAAATCATAGGGGACAAATGCTCGTCAACTTCCTGGAGCAAGAAGGGCTCTTCTTAATGAATTCCTTCTTTAAGAAGCAGCCTCAACGGAAGTGGACGTGGCATAGTCCCGATACTATGACTAAAAACGAGATTGACTTCATCATGACTGATAAAAAGCGCATATTTAGAGATGTCTCAGTGATCGCTAGGTTTAAAACCGGAAGCGATCACCGACTCGTCCGAGGCACTCTAAATATTAATTACAAGCTTGAACGAGCCCGTCTGATGAAGTCAACGCTCCGACCGAACCTGCTCAAATCCGTGGTAGGATCTGAAACTTTCCAGATAAAACTGGAGAACCGTTTCGCTGCCCTGGAAAGCACAATTGACATTGACCAGGAACTCGCCCAAGTGGTGGGTATCCTCCGGGAAGAGGGGATGAAGTTTTGTGAGACGCGTACCTGTAAGAGGTCCAAACTCTCTGCAGAATCTCTGCAGCTAATGCAACAGCGACGCGAAGCTCCCACTATCGCTCCGTCAGATCAGCGGGCTTTGAACAAGAAAATTTCAAAGCTGGTAAGACGTGACCTCCGAAGCTCTAATACGCGCTCCATTAAAGAAGCGATTGAGCAAAATCGGGGGTCTAAAGTTTTTGTACAAGCGCTGAATCGAAGCCATCTGACGAAGTTGCGAAATCATAGTGGAGAATTCGTCGTTGCAAAGCCGGAGATTCTTGCGGAGATCCAGGACTTTTACGGTAATTTATACACATCACATGCGTCCCGTCCTCCACCTGAGAGTGAAGACCCGAGAGCCACTTTAACCCGCCACTATTCCGAAGAGCTGCCAGAAGTCAGCCTAGACGAGATGAGATCGCTCTTGGGCAGCTTAAGAATGGAAAAGCCCCCGGAGAAGACGGAATTACAACGGAGCTTATAAAAGCTGGCGGAGCTCCTACGCTGAAACAACTCCAGCGCATATTTAATTCCGTCCTCTTTTCGGGGAGAACTCCTAAGGCATGGAGCAGGAGTATGGTCGTCTTGTTCTTCAAAAAAGGCGACAAGACCTTATTGAAGAACTATCGGCCCATTTCCCTGCTAAGCCATGTCTATAAGCTGTTTTCAAGAGTGATCACAAACCGTCTCGCGCGCAGACTCGACGAGTTCCAACCCCCCGAGCAGGCCGGGTTTCGAAGAGGATATAGCACCATAGACCACATCCACACAGTGCGGCAGATTATACAGAAAACAGAAGAGTATAATCAGCCCCTCCCCTGTGTCTCGCATTTGTGGACTATGAGAAGGCCTTTGACTCTATCGAAATCTGGTCTGTTCTGGAATCTCTGCAACGGTGCCAAGTCGATTGGCGATACATCCAGGTGTTAAGATGTCTGTATGACGCTGCCACTATGACCGTCCGAGTACAAAACCAGCAGTCTGAACAAATTCCAATGCATCGAGGAGTGAGACAAGGGGACGTCATTTCCCCAAAATTGTTCACAAATGCATTGGAAGATATATTTAAGACGCTGAACTGGAAAGGACGTGGCATAAACATTAACGGCGAGTACATCTCACACCTGAGATTTGCAGACGACATCTTCATCGTGGCTGAAACCGTTGCAGACTTGCAACAAATGCTGTCTGATCTGGCTAATTCTTCTGCACGCATCGGTCTCCGGATGAACTTGGACAAAACCAAGGTCATGTTTAATAGACATGTTATTCCGGAACCTATTGCGCTAGAGGGAGTAACTCTCGAAGTTGTTCAGGAGTACATTTACCTCGGAACAACTATACAAGTAGGCAGGAACAACTTCGAGAAGGAGACCCAAAGAAGAATACAGCTGGGTTGGGCAGCGTTTAAAAAACGAGTTCGTCGAGTCTTTTCGTCACCCCTACCGCAAAGCCTAAAGACAAAAGTCTTTAACGAGTGCGTCCTTCCTGTCATGACATACGGAGCCGAGACGTGGACACTGACGGTACGACTAATCCACCAATTTAAGGTTGCTCAGCGCGCTATGGAGAGGGCTATGTTGGGGGTTTCTCTGAAGGATAGGATCAGAAATGATGCCATCCGTCAGAGAACTAAAGTTATAGACATAGCCCAAAGGATTAGCGAGCTGAAGTGGCAGTGGGCAGGTCACATCTGTCGCAGAACCGACAACCGTTGGGGGAAACGAGTTCTGGAGTGGAGACCGCGACTCGGCAAACGTAGTGTAGGGCGCCCTCTGGCTAGGTGGGGTGACGACATTCGCAGGGTGGCTGGCAGCGGTTGGATGAGGAGGGCCGAAGATCGAGCCCATTGGCGTGCCATAGGAGAGGCCTTTGTCCAGCAGTGGACGTAAGAAGGCTGCTGATGATGATGATGATGATGATTACATTACATTTACTATAACAAAAAAGCAAACAGGTACCTTAGTAAAGCTAAAAATAAAATTCAATGTAAAAATATTTTTTGTGTTATAATACCAAGCTATCTAAAGGTTTTTCATGTGAAATTTATTAGGTATATGTAACCAACCCGCACTAAGCGCCTCAGGCCCAGCCCCTCTCAAATCGAGAGGAGACCAGTACCCAGCAATGTGGACTACATTATAGAGTATAAACAGACCGTGCTCAAAAACAGGTAATAGGTACGGTGATTACAAACACGTTGACACTAAAAAACGCCGAATAGAAAAAAAATTAGGATTTCCTAACCACTATAAATATTAGGTACCTGTCTCAATTTTCGACCACGGTCTATTTACATCCTGTATAGGCTCATATTAATGTAAATTTAAGAATCACATCTCACAGCACTGCTTTTTCAAGTCCAGTCTTTAGCAAGATTATACCTAGTTAAAATAAACAAAAAGTAACTTCTACAAGTATAAAAATCGATATTTTAAAACAAGCTAACGGCACGCCTCCGTGAGTTGCGCGAACTTTAACTGACTTCCAACGGGGATTTAGTCACGTACTTACTTCAATACTCGTTGTGTAAGAAGCCCGATAGACTTTTGATATTTTTGTTACATTTTACCGTTTTCATATTGTCTTTATTCGTGGGCAGGCAGAGGTGCATTTTTGCGATCACCTTTTGCCAATAGTCCCTCGTTATAAGAAGCAAGTCTGCTTTTATTGGCTCAATCCCACCACGTACCCGCCACTGCAACTTCTGTGCTTCAAGATCAACAGCGGCAAGCACAGTATTGACGCTGGGCACTGAAGCTCAGTGAATCTAGTGGCCGAATACTGAAACGCTACTTAATCTGAGGGCGACTTATATTTAAGTGGCTGTTATAATGTAAGCGGTATATACTTAAAAATGTCACGTAAAAGAACTTTTTGTGGTAATGTTGCCATTTATGGAAATTTAAGTGGGCATTAGTTAATCACAGTCTTAAAACCGATAAATGATGTTTCAGTTTACCGCTTAAATTATAAAAGCCACTTAAATATAAGTCGCCCTCAGATTAAGTAGCGTTTCAGTATTCGGCCATAAGAAATCTAATTTGTCATTATCCCGCAATGAAGTTAATCAGAAAAAGAAGCGGTTTTTGAATTCGGTTAATTCAGTTTTTGAATTTCTTCGAGACCAAGAAGAACATATTTCTGTACCAACTCTTTGAAAATAACTTTCATCTTTTTAAATATTGTCTATAGATTTTATTGAATATGTAAAGAAAATATATTTCCTTTATTTTATTGTTCTTAATTTTATCTAGTAAAAACTTATGTTACGCAAATGTTGACATAGATGGCGCAGTATGTACGCAATACGATTATTATATTATTATCTGTGGTACTAGTAGTTATGCTAAAGAAAAGGATTATAAAACTGTCAAAAACAAAGAACACGTAAAATTTGCGACACAGTGCTGAAAATTAAGGAGCATTTAAAAAAGGGAATTTGGAATCCAAATAATACACTTTAATCGTAGTTTCTTTGTTTTTACAGGTAAGATATAATTTTGTTGTTGGTAAATAAGTGTAGATGTTGCGTTTTGTCCTAAAATAAAACTTTGTTTTTACAGAGCAATACGTGGTTATTATTTGGCCGGTATTCCCAACCAAAACACATTATAAATATTTTGCTGATAAGGTTTTGTAGGTACATGAAAGTATACTATAAAGGTAATGCATATAGTACACGTTTACAGCTTTCGTGGGTAGAGCGTTAAATCGACATCGTTTGTTTATGAAGGGGCAGCGGTAAGCCGGCTCTAAGCCGTCGTGGGGCGTACGTGCCGTGCGGTGAAACTCGCCTTGAATATTGGATGCTGTTGTAATATCAAGATGTTTTGAATCTCCTTGTATACTTTTCGTGCTTTATATCGTATGAATATAAAACCACTATAGGTTTATCTCGTCGCAATGAAATTATATTTTGAATAAAGAATATAAGTAGCAGATTTTTTAATAGTACATACATACATAAACTCACGCCTGTATTCCACGAAGAGGTAGGCAGAGGTGCATTTCTGCACCCACATTTCGCCAAGTATGTATCAGTCCCACGTAATAGGGGGCGAGCCTATTGCCGTTTTTCGGGCACATTTCCAGACTCCGTGCTGTTACCGAGAATTTCCTAATGGAAAAACACTTGCCCGACCCGGGAATCGAACCCAGGACCTCTAGATCGCACGGCACATACTTGTACGGCGAGACCACGAGGCAGTCTTAATACTAGTCAGTTTTAATAGAGTTTTTTTTATAATAAAAAGTCGTGATGCCCTCGAGGTTTGGGCACGCGGTTGAGAATCTCAAACCTTCAAAGTTATGTGTGTATTCACAAAGAATTATCACTTACTTTAACAGTGAAACATATACACCTAAAAGTTCTTAAGAATTTCTTAGGTGTGTAGTCCGCCAACTCGGCCTAAGGTCGGACTAAGGCCTAAATCCTCTCAATGGTAGAGGAGGCCCGTGCCCAGTAGTGGTACGTACATACATATATGGGCTGATGATGATGATGATGATGATGCACTAGGCTTAATTATGACGCCGTAAAGTAGGAAGCAATTCTGTTACTTTAGCTGGCAGCTGCGTACCAAAGCTAGGATAGATTACGTGGATAAAAATAATCCCCGCTACCGCCTATAAAATTTAACCAACGAAAACCGTGATACCGAGCACGCTCGCATTAGTACATAAACGAAAAAGTATGATAAACAAACTCCGTTAATAGCCCTTATCGGCATGAAAGAAAACTGCTTCGGTATTATTCCGACACAATTTACTGTTTATTGTCAAATAATACTTTCGGTGCATGCGATAGTGCCGTGCTGTGGCTAATGACCTTATTTTTCGGCTTCTTGTTTGATAATAATTATATTGCTGCTTTTACATGAGTGTGGAACATAGCATGGTTTACTTGATAACTATGGCCAAATCCTAAATCAACAAGTCGTGATGGTCTCGAGGTTTGGGCACGCGGTCGAGAATGTCAACGGTCGCGGGTTCAAACCCCAGGCACACACCTCTGACTTTTCGAAGTTATGTGTGTAGTCACTAAGAATTATCATGTGCTTTAACGGTGAAGGAAAAAATCGTAATATAACCTGCACACCTAAAGTTCTTAGGAATTTTGTTAGGTGTGTAGTCCGCCAACACGCACCAGGCCAGCGTGGTGGACTAAGGCCTAAAGCTAAACCCTCTTAGTTGTAGAGGAGGCCCAGCAGTGGGACGTATGTGGACTGATGATGATGCCCTCAAATAGTAAGGAAGATTCGTGCCATACAATAGGAAGGATATGCGCTGATATACCTATTGAATTAATTTTGAAAATGATATTTTGAATTAAATTGTATAATATGGTTAATCATCTCTGGTTATTATATTTTTGTATACTTTTTAAATAAAAAATAACAATCCACTTAATTTCTGCTATTTAGCTTGGTAAAAATAAATTAATATACGAAAATCTTAAAAAGTAAAAAATACGTACTCATTTAAATCATGAATGTATTAGTATTTTTATTAAAATTTTTTTTCGCCTCGTGGTCTCGCGGTACAAGTATGTGCCGTGCGATCTAGAGGTCCTGGGTTCGATTCCCGGGTCAGGAAAAGTTTTATTGGGTTTTTCCATTAGGAAATTCTCAGTAACAGCGCGGAGTCTGGAAATGTGCTCGAAAAACGGCAATAGGATCGCCCCCAATTACGTGGGACTGATACATGCCTGGCGAAATGTGGGTGCAGAAATGCACCTCTGCCTACTTCTTCGGGGAATACAGGCGTGAGTTTATGTATGTATGTATGTATTTTTTTATTTTTAAATAAGAAAAATGAGATAAAATATTTTTTGTATCACACATATATTTTGTATCACACAAAAACACTATCACAAACCACCGCTACAAACCTTCTTTAACTTATCTAATTCAATCTTACAAAGTATTGTGGTTCTCGGAGAGTGAACTAAAAGGATTGATAAAGGATTGACGTGGAAAAGGGAAAGGTTTTATCCCATCTCCCGACTGCACCAGTCTCTGCCGAGATTTCCAATTAGGAAACTACTGCTTTTGTTCTACGTTATTTTACACTTAGAGTAATTCAACTTCAGATATACTCTTAAATCGTTCACTCAGTAGTAAGTGACGAGATTTTCTTTCTTTTAAGTTTTAGATTTAACTGGCTCTTTTATTGAAAGGATGAATGTTTGCAGAATTGCGAAAGAGATTTACTGTGCGGAAGTGAGTGGTGAAGTCGGTCGTGGACGGCCCAGGTGCACCTATAGACATCATAGGTCATTTATTTAAAAAGGGTAAAATAAAGCTCTCGAAACTGACGCGCATGCATGAAGAGGATAATGTCAGTTGAGGAAGCGAAAGAGGTGTGTTTGGACCGTGGCATTTGGCGCTCTATAGTCTCTGCCTACCCTAACGTGAGACAGGCGTGAGTTTATGTATGTATATTATGTGGCTCTTTTAACATTAAATTTGTCCGGGCAAATATGTAAATTTGGATAGTGAGGTTTTCTAAACAATTTGTCGGATCATATTGATCAGCTAAAGTATTTTAGCGTTTCTTTTTAAAATGCATGCATTTTTTATTGGTCCCGTAGCGTGCGGTAGGCGTAAGAAATGTATCAAAATTTATTGCATGTTTGGGCAGTGTTTTTTGTTTTACTATAGGGACTTTTAAGTAGTAGTGCGGAGTCTGGTAATTTGTCCAAAATACTACTGTAGGGTCGCTCCCAGTTGTAAGGCCACTTAGAACATAGTTGGCGATATGTAGGTGTAGAAACACACCTATCTGTCCCGTAGCAAGGGGGCGTTAGAATTCCACCAAGGTATCCCCTACCTGTCGTAAAAGGCGACTAAAAGGGGCCCTTGGGGTCGCTGCGAGGGCAGAGCGTCCTCACTGAAAGTGACCCCGAGAGGGGCGACGGCGGTAGCCTGTGACCGTCGCGGGCGCCCACCTACAATCGGGGCGCCCGAACCAAGGTAGTGGGGGTGCAACTGCGCCCCCTATAATTCCGAGAGGGCCGAGACCGTTACGTCTCAGAGGCGCACCGGGCGGCTGCGGAATAACGGTGGGCGCTCTTCGCTCACGTACCGTGGTCGCCCCACATGGCGCGGAGATGGCCACCGGGGGGCTTTGGTCGGTATGCTGGTTTAGGGATATTTTTAGGGACCCAGCCCGGCACTAACATCTGCGCGGAGGTGACGTCGCCGCGCGTCGCTGACTCTAGACTAGGTAACCCGGAGAACAGAAAAAAAGAAACACACCTATAAACCTTTTCCAAATTAGAAGTGCATTGTATGTTCATATCCTTTCGTTTGTTTCGCAAGCATATGCTTGTAGCAATCAAAACAGTTTCCTGCCTTAATAATATTGGAACAATATCCATTTTAAATTTCAAATCAATAAGACCTCTCCAATCGCCATAGCAATGCGTCATCCGAGCTAAGAATGCATATAACTTCAGCGCATTTGCCCACGTCACTTAGTAAGACAAATGCTCGCCACTTCAAATAATACATCATACATTTGCGTTGGAACACATCCAGGAGGATTTGTGGAGCTTATTGAAGAGCGTTCTGACGTGCGGAAGATATGTGGCCGTCGTGTGACTAATGATGGTATGAAAAGCATGAAGTTCTTTCTAATGGTTTGCAAGATGGTTCTGATGTACATATGTATCCCATAAAAAGTCTCGCAACTCAGTTCTTCTGCCGTAAAAAGTTGTGAGATCCATATGATACCAAGTCGATGAATTTATTCAGTCCCCGTTTAAGGGAACTTCTGTCTTAAGTTATTATGCACTTAGCTTACCAGACACCATCTTATAGTGACCATATCAATATTAAAAATCTTTTATGTTTCAAATAAAATAGTTAGACTTGGCAATCGCATGAAAACACAATGTATCTCACTTTTGGTGACAAAATCGGGAAGTTTGACTAGTTATAATTCTTACACTCCTTGTTCAAATTGAATGAAATTTGAAATATACAGATTTTATACTATTTTTACTTGGTGACAGAAAATTCAGGTTTCTAGATTTATCCACAACGAAGTTATAGGGTGTCGAAAATGGCCTGAGTTGCTTCGAGAAAAGAATTGTACGGCCGTGCCGCTTTTTCGCTCGACTTGGCGGGGGCACTGCCGCGCCCCCAGATAGTTATACTTAATGTATACATAAAATCTTTATTGGCAGTAGAATATAATGGATTCAGCCTTAGTTAACCACACTGGTTACCTAGTTAAAGAACTTCATACATTCAGAACCTAACGCCTCTATTCAATAAAAGGGTAGGCAAGAGTTCATTTCTGCACCCATATTTCGTCAATTGTTTTTTCGTCCCACGTATTAGGGACAGAATGGCAGCCACGTGATGGCAAAAGAAAAAGAGGCAGACAACCAAAAAGATGGATAGATGATATCAGGATTATTGGAGGGAGAATTTGGTCTAGAAAAGCTTTTAATAGAGAAGAATGGAAGCAGCTGGAAGAGGCCTATGTGTCACTGGACACGCTGACCACTGAACCGGGAAACCCGATATTCTAGTTTTTTAAGTTGAAGCATTTTTTTACCCATGTAAAATAATTTGTAGAATAAGTTGTTTAGTATCAGCAATAAAGGCTAATAATAATAAAAAATAATTAGGGGGCGAGTCTATTGCTGTTTTTCGGGAACAATTCCAGACTCCGCTACTCTAGACCGCACGGCACATGCGCCGCGAGACCACGAGGCAGTCAAAGCAACCTCTTTATACTATTTCTAAAGTTTAAGTTAAAAAAAAACGCCTTAAAGAAAAAGAAAGCGCCTTAAGCTCCATGTTCGAAACCTTGGGGGAGGCTGAAATGGGTATGTCGTGGTCACCGGCCTTCCTACTCAACGCGTGTAACTATTGTTCGCTTGGCTGAGTTTAGTTTAACCAAAATCCTACGCCGGCATACCGATTAAAACTTGTCGATGGCCGTCTTGCGCATTTTGGGCGGTACGGTAAATACAGGGCGAGTGCCCTTAATTGTTTTCAGTTGCGGCCCAGCGCTCTGTCCAAGTGTGGACTCCTCTGCGATAGAGGGATTTCAGATGTCCCCCACTTGGCCCTATTTTTGACGTTCATTAGGTGTGAGCGTCCGCGACATTCACGACGCCATGCGCTCTGCCGCACATATCGGATTCGTACAACTCGGGCGCACCTCCCCCGTAGTACGCCTAACAATCCCGATAACCCCTATTAGTCGCCTCTTACGACAGGCAGGGAATGCCGTGGTGGTATTCTTACGCCCCCGAACCACGGGGCGGGTACTATATCTAATGACTAACTCTTGACATGCATACTTCCTCCAAAAAGCCTAGATAATAATATTAAACGTACATATATGTACAACATTTTTAGTACACAAAAGTTACCCTCTCATGAAAACTAAACTGAAATGTTAATACGAAGCAGCTTTTAAATTGTTCCAAGTATTAAAATTTATCCGTATTACGCAATTTTGAGGTCTCACGCGTATCTTGTATTCAAATGAGATGGTTTGTATTATTGGTATGTATATCGCTGTCTACTTCTAATATATGTTATACTTATGTTCTTGAAATCTACTGTTCGTATGGCCGTTAATGGAAAAACGCAATAACACTTTGCCCGACCCGGGAATCGAACCCAGGAACTCTAGATCGCACGGCACATACTTGTACCGCGAGACCACGAGGCAGTCAGTCAGTCCTTATAACAGTTGTCCCATATAGGCGTAACACTATTAATGTATATCCCTTTATGAAGCGGTTTGCGTCCAACCATTCCACACTTTATGAGCTCGTCAGTCCACGTTGGTCTATTAATTTAATGGAAGAAAAATTTCCCCTAAGGAATTTAATAAAATGTCTTTATTAATGTTGAGTTTCTAAAACAATATAGTGTAGAATACTATCGTTCTTAGTGCTCGACAATTCCCTGAGAAACTGATGTAGGGTTGCTTCTAGTTGTGTGAGAGAAAGACTTTTTATAATACCGTGACGAATTTCTTTAGTATTTTATTGACAGCCCTATGGTGCAGTTGGCTAGACACCAGCTTGCGAAACGAGAGGCCGCGGATTCGATCCCAGCACTAAGACAAATGTTTGCGTGATCCACAAACTTTGTTTGCGAGACCGAAAATCTCTCGTAGTTTCTGATACCCACGACACAGGACTTGTATCCTAGTGTGGGGTTAGAACTATGTATGTGAAAAAAAAAACTTTAGTCAATTATTTTATTTAAAAAATATCATATTCTACGTTGAAGCGTATTTATTTATAACACTTTATTGTACACTAAGAAATAATGTAATAAGAAATAAGTAAATCATGAATGATATAATACATAGAGAAATACAAATGGCGGCCTTATCGCCTTTTCAAGACTTTTCCTTATCGCCTTTTCTGGCACCTAATCTTTTACGCTCTTGATTTAATATTTCAGGGTTACCTTTTTTAAGTACCGGCGCTCAATTTTTAGTCTTTAAGTTAGTTCATAAGATAGCTCATAGTTCATTGTTTTTGTCAGAAGTTTTGCTTAAATAAATAATAAAAAAAAAAAACAGAAATCAAGTCTACTATAAATAAATAAACACCCAACATTCACATACATAGTTCTGAACCCACACTAATATACAAGTCTTGTGCCGTGTTTGACAAACTACAAGACACTTTACACAAACACCCAGACCCGACACAATTATTTGTGGATCACACAAACATTTGTCTCTGCAGTGATCGAACCCGCGGCCGTTCACAAGCTGGTGTCCGATTGCGGCACGGAGCTGTCAACTTCAATACAACAGACACCGACCGCTTACTTTTCAAAGACGGCGCTACAAATCGATTTATATTTGAAGACTCGACAGCCCTCAGAAAGTTGCCTTTCAATTTAAAGGTTTAAAGAAAATTGAGTGGACGAGTGGGAACATGTCGGCTTCCGCGCGGTCCTCGGCTAAATGAAAACAATATTTGTCTGGCAAATATTTGTGTTGGCGGAATAGCAAGGGAATGTACACAGACCAAGTTGCTTCCGAAGATAGATATTCATATATTTCAAACTATTTCGCTACTAGTGTTTGGATTTGTAATGGCTTTGAGGTCGTGCTGAGCTATTTTATGGGTCGCGATAAGGATGCCACATTCTAGTCTATATTGTATCGTTTTGAAGAAATTCATAGTACATTGTCAAATGTTTTTAATCTTGCTAATATGTTGTATGGTTTGTGGTTTCGATTTTCAGGACACTTTATTGGGTTTTTCCATTGAGAAATTGTAAGTAGCAAATAGGAGCCTGCAAATTTGCCTGAAAATTGTAATAGACATATTGAAGATATAGAAATAGATATATTGAAAAGAATATAAATAGTAATAGAATCTCAACATAAAGTCTATACATCGAGGCATAGATTAGGTCCAGTGAGTTTGAGAAGGCAGTGTACCGTAATTGCCTAAGTTGCGGCTCGCGTTGTCAGCGTATTGAATACGCGAACTAACGACGCAGGGCCGCACTGAGTATTTTACAAAGAGGGGATTTAATGGCTCAGAATTGGGGATGAGAAATATTTTGGAGGCTATAAGAGACTTTTCAAAGTCCTATGTGTATTCACAATGAATTGTCACTTATTTTAACGGTGAAGGAAAACTTCGTGAGGAAACTGCACACCTAAGTTCTTAAGAATTTCTTAGGTGCGTAGTCTGCAACCCGCCCTAGGGCAGCGTGGTGGACTAAGGCCTAAACCCTCTCAGTTGTAGAGGAGGCCTATGCCCAGCATGGCAGCGTTTGGCTAATGATAATGATGTTAAAGGAACAACATTGTATCTGATGATAAGCACGATGCTGTATAAATAGAGCATTGACTGTATTTATTCAGTCCCCGTTTAAGGGACCTTCTGTCTTAAGTTAGCACTTAGCTTACCAGACACCATCTTATAGTGACCATATCAATATTAAAAATCTTTTATGTTTCAAATAAAATAGTTAGACTTGGCAATCGCACTAAAAGTGAGGTACATTGTGTTTTCATGCGATTGCCAACTCTAACTATTTTATTTAATAAAATAAAATAATAATAATATACTATGTAATAACTTAAGACAGAAGGTCCCTTAAACGGGGACTGAATAAATTCATCGACTTGGTATAATATGGATCTCACAACTTCTTACGGCAGAAGAACTGAGTTGCGAGACTTGTTTTTTTTACAAGTTTTGTTTTTTATGGGATGAGAATTTCCTAATGGAAAAACCCAATAACACTTTGGCCGACCCGGGAATCGAACCCAGGACAACTAGATCATATAGCAAGTACTTGTACCGCGAGACCACGAGGCAGTCTTAATCATCGTCATCGTCAATATTGGTATTATTAGTATAAAAAATACATTAAAATTTAATTTTGCGTCACACTGAGCCCCACATCCGCACCTGGCTTGGTATCTGCGCAGAGTTAGTACTCGTAAGTACTAAGCAAATGTGAACAGCATGCGGAGCGGAACAATGGCCGCGACGAGGGCCCTGGCTTGTATTCCACACTAATGTATAAAATGTTAAGCCTACTTTCACCCATAAAACTAGACTGAAAATATGAGATATTTAAAATGTGGAAACGGACTACGCTAGAGGTATTATATAATAGTACCGTTTTTAAGTCACATTTCGCTGGAATGTTAGGTGTATTAGTTTTATGGTGAATTTCAGGCTGGTTATGTCTCGGTTTTAATAACGTACATTGTTACCTCACGCCTGTGTTCCCCGATAGTAGGCAAAGATACATTTCTGCACCGACATTTCGCCAGGTATGTCAGTCTTAGTACCTGCTAAGAATAGAATTTCCAAAATGCACCCCCAAAGAGAATAAAAAGATGATGTTCCAATGCTTATATGGAGATTGGAAGGGTCTATAATAACACGAGCGAATCTATGCCATTAATTCTTGCAACTCGACTATTATGCAGTCTATCTACCTATCGTTAATAAATGATCTCAAATGATGGATGGATTGGCGCTTACTTGTGGATGCCCACGTTCAGCAGTAGTAGCCATAGGCTGAATATATTACACACTCAAAAAAATTTGTGAGTGTTATAAAAAACACTGACTCGTGGTCTAGCGGCTCATTATGTACAGTGCGATCTAGAAATCCCGAGTTCAAATCCCGGCTAGGGCAAAGTGTTTATTTTTAATACACCCAACAGTCACATACATAGTTCTGACCTCTCACTAGGTTACAAATCCTGTGTCTGGGGTATCAGAAACCACGAGAGACTTTTCGATCTCACAAACACCCAGACCCGAAACAAATTATTGTGAATCCCACAAACATTTGTCTCGGTGTGGGGATCGAACCTGCAACCTCTCATTTCGCAAGCTGGTCTAGCCTTTTGCGTCACGGGGCTGTCTAGTATGGTTAGGTTTTTCCACTAGTAATTTCTTAGTAGCAGCACAGAGTCTGAAAATTTGCCCGAGAAACGGCAAAAGGCCTACCCCTATTACGTGGTACTCATACCCGACGAAATGTGGGGGGAGGAATGCACCTCTGCATACTCCTTCGAGGAATACAGACGTGAGGTTATGTCTGACTAAAACGCTGAAGAGCTGGAAGAGAAATAGATCGTACATTTAGCTCCTTTGACCTTTGATATTTAGGAGTGCGCACGTGTCCTATTATGGAGCATATACATGGTATATGTAGGTACATATATGTCGGCAGTTGCTAATCGATACAGTGGCCGAGCCTCTGAAATGGTGTTTGCGTTGGTACAACACCGGCTGGTACATTTAGCGTTAATTTTGTTGCTATTGATCTGTTTGGGTACGACTATCGCATTGTTTTCCAGTTTACTGTGTGTTTCAATATTCATAATGAATGTACATTAACGATAAAGGAAAACATCGTGAGGAAACCTGCACACTTAATTTTTTTTAGGAATTTCTTAGGTGTGTAGTCCGCCAACCCGCTAGGCCAGCGTGGTGGACTAAGGCCTAAACTTCTCAGTTGTAGAGGAGGCCCGTGCCTAGCAGTGGGACGTATAAAGGCTGATGATGATGTGAGTTAGAAAGATTTTATTATCCGATGCTTTATTGTTTTTTCTTGCCTTGATTTTGGTTTCTTTGTCTTTGTTTGTGTAACAGACTTTTGAATTACACAGAAGCGTTTATCTCCTTTGTTTAAAAGATCATATTCAAATACGCAGTACATTATTTATTGTTTGATATTTATATTTATTGTGTAGATTTAATGAAATGAAATATTATGAGAATCAGTGGCGGTACTTCCATAGAAGCCCAAAATCCCAGCTAGCCCTACAAAAGCCCAAATAATAATCTTTAAATCTTTATTTACCAAAATCAATTTGACATATAAATGAGAATATACTGACCCAAAAAAAAAAAAATATAAACTAGACGTCACACTATTAACTTGTAACGCTTTTCGGCTTCTATGGAAGTACCGCCACTGATGGGAATAGAAGTTTTCATCATCATCATCATCATCAGCCCATATACGTCCCACTGCTGGGCACGGGCCTCCTCTACCATTGTGAGGGTTTAGGCCTTAGTCCACCACGCTGGCCTAGTGCGGGTTGGCGGACTACACACCTAAGAAATTCCTAAGAACTTTTTAGGTGTGCAGGTTTCATCACGATGTTTTCCTTCACCGTTAAAGTACGTGATAATTCATTGTGAGTACACACATAACTTCGAAAAGTCAGAGGTGTGTGCCTGGGGTTTGAAGCCGCGTATAGAAGTTTTAGTTATGTCTAATGCAATGCTGTTTTGTATCTTACGTGACTCATAAATCAGCTGGCTTATGAAACGTGATCTCTAAAATTGTATTTACGTAATATATTTTAACCCACACACGTCTATATAACCAAAGAGGCATTGGCCTATTTTTACACCCACATTTCTCTAGATGTGTTTTGAGTTCCAGTTTCGCAGTTTTTTAGACTCCGCTACTAAGAATTCCGTGACGAAAAAATAACACTAACATACACAAAGACCAAACCCAGATCTTCACACATTGCAAACTTGTACCGCGAAACCACCGAGGCTTAACTATGTCATCATCATCTTCTTGCCTTGTTCTCAATTCTATTTGACGCTCTATGTATTCTTCTCCGAAAGATGTATACCAGCCGTAATGCTTTTATTCACTCCTTTTTCTTTCATATCTTTCCTCACGCAGTCCATTCATCTCTTTTTTGGCCTTCCTCTGCTTGTCCCCTTCAACTTACATTCTAATTACTTTTTTACCTTCAACGGTATAACAAAAAACATATTTAAATTATTTTTATGTGCCCTGAAACTATTCTAGACAGCCCCGTGGCGCAGTTGGCTAGACACCAGCTTGCGAAACGAGAGGCCGCGGGTTCGATCCCCGCACCGAGACAAATGTTTGTGTGATCCACAAATATTTGTTTCGGGTCTGGGTGTTTGTGAGACCGAAAAGTCTCTCGTAGTTTCTGATACCCACGACACAAGACTCGTATCTTAATGTGGGGTTAGAACTATGTACGTGACTGTTGGGTGTATTTATTTATTATTTATTCTAAGTGTAACTATCGCTCGCCTCCGGGTAGCAAAATAAATGGAAAACACATACACCACACAAAAAGCAATAACTAACGAATTATCTTCGCTGCAAAACATAACTCCGCGCCGATAATGGCTCAGTGGAAAACATTTCCAGCTTCCCACAGTTTTTTGTTACGCTCATGTTTTAATAGTACACTTTTTCACGTCGATTTTTGCGCCTGCTTTTTAAATTGTGAAAGGTTTTCTGATGTAACCGTGGTGTTGTAATAAAAATACTCGAGTATTGATTATATCAGTTGGGATGTAATTAAGCGTTGTATTAGTTAGAATATTAGTTAGTCCGCCAACCCGCACTAGGCCATCGTGGTGGACTAAACCCTCTCAGTTGTAGAGGAGGCCCTCAGAAGTGGGACGTATATGGGCTGATGATGATGATGATTAGTTAGAATATGAATATTTTTGTGGGATAATATCACAAGAATGCCTCATTGGTTTCGTGGCCATAGTGTGAAGCATGCGATCGAGTCGGCTTGGCCTCTATTCTCGGGTTTGGTGGTATAAGGTTTTAACATTTGAAAACTATTTTTTTGTCAAAAACTTTAGTTTTTATAATTTATTTGCAATGAAAACAGAAAATACAAAACACTGCAAGAGTATTCTCTGTCTATTTTTTGTATGTAGTATTTGCAGCACAAAGTCCTCTTCTCGTAGTTCATAAAAACACAGCTAGCGAAATATGGGTGTAGAAATGCACCTCTTTTTAACCATTATAACGATGGGTGTAGAAATGCACCTCTTTTTAACCATTGTAACGATACAAACTTAATGGGAGAAACCAATAACATTTCCCGAACCGAGAATCGGTCTTAAGACCGTGATCGCTCGACACGCCTGTACCACAGACCAACCATGCATTACTAAAATCATTAGCATGCAAACAGTCCCAGACGGATTGCTGCCGCGGGCTACGCGCACTGTCCGTGCATAAATGATGACGTCACCAACAGAAACGCTACGGTTGGGTCGGAATTATTCTTCGCTCCATTTTCTTAGGCTTGTTCTATAAAAAGTTATTTTGCTCATTGGTGTTGAAATTCGATTGCATACCAGGTACCAATGTTTTTTTATTTATTTGCATCGTGGTCTCACGGCACAAGTATGTGCCTTGCGATCTAGACGTCCCGGGTTCGATTTACGGGCCAAGCAAAATGTTATTAGGTTTTTCTCTTAGGAAATTTTCAGTAGCAGCATGGAGTCTGGAATTGTGCCCGAAAAACGGCAATAGGCTCACCCCCTATTACGTGTGACATCAACAGGTCCGAGGTCGATTCCCGGATCGGGCAGTGTTTTTGGGTTTTCCATTCAGAAATTCTCAGTACCAACATCGATTCGGAAATTTGCCCGACAATAGGCTGCCATTTAAAAACATTTCGCAAAACAATTTTGCTTTGGGAATACAAGCGCGTGTGTTGTGTGCGTGTCACAAGCACTATCTATTTTTTTTCTTTTTTAAGGAACTTACCCACGGACTAATCATAACTACATATATAAGCTCTAAGCATTTCACCAATGCCAACATACCGCACGCGAGCTAAAAATCAATAAAACAAACAGACAAGCCGCCACGTGAACAATCAACTGAGGTTCCCATATAAACAGTACTGAGTGTTTCCCCCGCCCTCCCTCCACTTCCCCCGCGCAAACCTTGACATTTCTACCTCTTACTTGGCCGATAGCTTTTATGAGTATTGCCCATCCAATATTTGTTTAGGCTGAGTGACTTTTTAGTTTCATGTTGGTTTGAGAATGAAAGTAGTCGCGGTGTATTTATTTATTTACCTATTTTATAGTGTGTTAATAAATGTCTTAGTAACTTTGTTGGTAAGACCTTTTGGAAAATGGCTGGAATGACGCTAAAATGTGAGTCTATCGCTGTAACCTATTTGCAAATGTGTGTGCTTAATTGTAAAAGTTTTACATAATTTGTTCATTTCACATATTATTTGGGCTGCTCAAGACCGGGATGGTTGGTGCCTATTTGGGGAGGCCTTCGTTGAGCAGTAGACGGCGATAGGCTGAGAATATAATAGAATATATATATTATTAAATACTCGCCTCTAAATAAGTAGCACTTAAACTGCAAAATGAAAAAAAAAAACTTAAAATTATAGGTAGAAATACACCCCTGGGTACCCATTCGTATAGATGCGGGAAGCACAAAAAGGGAGTTCAAGTATTAACCTTATTATGAAATGTATAAATTAGTATATTAAGAAAAAATAAATGTGAGAAAAAAAAATTCGCGATATATGAAGTCGGAATATAATAATCTTCCTGAGTCGACAAAAATTATCAATTTGAAAAAATCATTTTATTAGAAAAATAGTGTAAAATTACGAATTTCATCAGAAACAATAAAAATAGGCCTAACAAAAAAAAAAAGAAAAAAATAGTTGCATATAGTGCGCTAAAAATAGGACAGCGGGGAGGAAAGGTTAACATACAACGCTTACGCGCTCCCGCTTATGACCTTAATGGATAAGCAGACGCTCTACATTCGTTTACCAACTGTTTAAGTTCCACCAAATAAGGGATTAGCCTATTACCACCTTTCAGGCATATCTAGACTGAAAAAATCTTCGATCGTGAATCGAACCTATAAAAATGATAATCCCACATTTAGAATCATCATCATCATCATCATCATCATCAGCCCATATACGTCCCACTGCTGGGCACGGGCCTCCGCTACAACTGAGAGGGTTTAGGCCTTAGTCCACCACGCTGGCCTAGTGCGGGTTGGCGGACTACACACCTAAGAAATTCCTAAGAACTTTTTTTAGGTGTGCAGGTTTCATCACGATGTTTTCCTTCACCGTTAAAGCAAGTGATAATTCATTGTGAATACACACATAACTCCGAAAAGTCAGAGGTGTGTGCCTGGGGTTTGAACCCGCGACCGCCGAGATTCTCGACTGCGCGCCTAAACCTCGAGGCCATCACTGCTTTTAGAATCACCAACCCGCATTAAGCCAGCGTGGTGGACTAAGGCCTAAACCCTCTCAATTGTAGAGGAGGCCCGTGCCCAGCAGTGGGACGTATATGGGCTGATGATGATGATGAATCTTATTTAAGCCTCCGTAACTATGGCCCAGTTTGTTATTGTTTTTATTCGGTGCATCAAGCAGTGATCGTCGGAACCAGGTCATCGATTGCGGTTCTCATAACAATATCTATAATTGGTGCAATTCTATAATTAAATTACATACAAGACTCCTTTAAAGGGTTAGGCAGCAAAGGCGGTACTTTCATAGAAGCCCAAAAGCCCAGTTTGCCTTTTAAATTCCGAATAATAATCTTTAAGCTTTAAATCTTTTCACCCATACTGTATTCATCCCCGAATTTGCAATTCTATGCTCAAAATATATAATTATCTAAGCTGTACACAGTTGTGAAATGAAATCCAAATTGCAAAGCTTGCTAATTAAAATGTCCTATGACCAAATTGAAGATATATTTAAAATTATTCATTGAATACAATACTTCAATACACACTCACACACTCACACCCTCACGCATGTACACACAAACACACACACGCACACACATATTTAAATTACTTATTTGTTGTATTTTGTTTTGCTTTGTTTTATTTTATATTATTTTGTTAACGTATTTTTAAGATGATTGAAACTGTTTCACTTTTATTTGTATTGTCGTTCAGCTAATGTACTATTTAACTCGTTGATGTAAATAAACAGGTACCCAAGCTACGGGCTTGCCTATATTGGGACCTGTTGATACTCAAAAATGTACATTTATGTTTTTACGAAATAAATTTCAATTTCATTTCATTTCTTTACTTAACGATAGCACTTTGACATATGAAGGAGAATATCCTGACCCCACAGTAAACAATTATAAATAAATCACAACAAAATTAACGTGTAACGCTTTTAGGCTTCTATGGAAGTAGGCAGAAGAGTAAATCAGAGTTGGTAAATATTCTTTGCGAGCGGTTTTATGTCCCAAGAAATATATGACGTTCTTTGATTTACAAATTGAAAATCCTATAGAATTTTATCTGTAATATTTGAATCGAACCCAAGACCTCTCAACGCCGCATACTTCGGCAGTATCCAAAACGCTCTTCTTGTCAACATAAAGTACAATCAACAATTCCATTAGGACGTGAAAAGAAAATTCACAAAGGGAGAGTCATTAACCATTAATCTTTCGTAACAACGTTAAGAGCTCCCCATAATTTACAATATCTTTGCGCCTCGGCAGAGTACTTTACAATCATAAGGTTGTAAGAGAGGGTATCATAATTCTTTTATATTTTTTTACATACACACATATCCTCACGCCAGTGGCGGTACTTCCATTGAAGCCCAAAAGCCCAGCTTGTCTTACAAAATTCCAAATAATAATTAATTAATTTTAAAATCTTTATTTAACAAAAGCAATTTGACATAAATAAATGAGAACATCCTGACCCCACAATAAACAATTATAAACTAGACATCATTCAATCAACATGTAATACTTTTGGGCTTCTATGGTACCGATACTGCCTCACGCCTGTATGTACCAGAAACGTCATTCGTCTTCGCCGAAACGTCATTGAAGAAATGCACCTCTGCCTACCTTTCGGAGACTACAAGCATGAGTGGGTATGTAATGTCGGGTCAGTCATCATCATCAACCCTTATACGTCCCACTGCAGGGTACGGGCTTCCTCTACAACTGTCGGTATAGGATCCACCACGCTGACCTAGTGCGGGTTGGCGGACAAACACCTAAGAAATTCCTAAGAACTTTTAGGTGTGCAGGTTTCCTCACGATGTTTTCCTTCACCGTAAAGTAAGTCAGAGGTGTGTGCTTTTGGCTTGAACTTGCGACTGACAAGATTCCCGGCCGCGCGCCTATACCTCGAGGGCATCACTACTTCAGTAGTT
Source organism: Hemaris fuciformis (assembly GCA_907164795.1). Lineage (NCBI taxonomy): Eukaryota > Metazoa > Arthropoda > Insecta > Lepidoptera > Sphingidae > Hemaris > Hemaris fuciformis. Next base: position 1,694,480 of record OU015445.1, read on the forward strand.
CAGTTGGGTCAGTATGTAATTTACTGTTGTATGTTTTACATAACCTGATGGAATTCCAAATTACATCGATCCACGCAAAATCGACGCCACTCACTAAGCCCCGTTTACCTTCCAATTAATTTACCTTAAAGAGATTATTTCCGAATTACCTTTTTTGTGGGGGAAATTGAACAGCTAATAGGGTATTAGGGAAGCCTTAGGCGAATGTATAATTAAAATACGCTTATTCGAATACAAAAGAATATTTCTTTTAGCTCTTATGAAAAATTAATGAGAAAATTCGTCCACGCTGAATGGTATAGAAATTGCGTTACGTTTTGGTTGATATTTATAAAAGAAATTTTTACGTTGAGATTTTAACGACATAAAATATGACATGCCTGTGTAACCAAAGGGATTGGTAGAGGCGTATTACAAGATGAACTATCAGGAACCACGTGGCATCATTTTGGAAGAATCATTTCAGCAGGCAATTGTACTATGCGCTTGGCGGAAGCGGACCATTTAGGGCGCTTCTCGCCATGAGATGCCGCAAAACCGCCCTAAATGCGCGAGATGGTCATGGTTTTAGTCGGTATGCTGGCGTAGGATTTTGATTTGGGACCCAACTCAGCTAAGCGGACAATTATTGTTCTGTGCGTCGAGTTGGAAGGCCAGAGACCCTGACATACCCCTTTCGGCCTCCCCCGGAGGTACGAACAGCCCCCGAGGTACCGAACAGAGGACCTTAAGGCGCTTTCCTCTCGTAAAAATGGAAAAATAAAGGCAATTGAACTAAGTACGGAGATAGTGGTACACACTCACTTGATGAATAGCCAGCACCGTACTTAACACTAAGTGACCTGTTCTATCTTTACCGTAATAATCATCATCAGCCCATATATGTCCTACTGCTGGGCACGGGCTTCCTCTACAACTGAGAGAGTTTAGGTCTTAATGCACCACGCTGACCAAATGCGGGTAAGTGGACTACACACCTAAGAAATTCCTAAGAACTTTTGGTATGCAGGTTTCCTCACGATGTTTTCCTTCACCGTTAAAGTAAGTGGTATCATCATCATCAGTCCATGTATGTCCTACTGCTGGGTACGTGGCTCTACAACATAGATGGTTTAGGCCTTAGTCCACCACGCTGGCCTAGTGCGGGTTAGCGGTCAAGTAAGTGATAATTTAAGTAAGTGATAATTCATTGTGAATACACACATGGCTTCGAAAAGTCTGAGGTATGTGCCTGGAGGAGATTCTTGACCGCGCGTCTAAACCTCGAGGTCATCCATACTTATCGACTTTACCTTACCAGTATTAAAAAATATATGTATTTTTTGTAAAAACCACTCAAGTAGGTATATAAGTCCCTTACGATGTTTTTGTCAGCATCTTATGCCAGTTTTTTGAATACATTTAATACTCTTAGATGTATCAATACTTCTCGATGAAAACACGATTGCCTTGCAAGTTTTCAGCCCGGCGTAACAGAAAAACAGTTTTTTCCGTGATTTATGATATTATTTTTGTAGGAGCCATACCTGAGAATCTCAGGAGGGCGAAAAATGAAAGGTCAGTTCTCCGACCGTGAAATCGCTTTATGCTGACATAAAAACTCCGAAGCATATTTATGAAGACTATGTCTTTTATGCGATCGTTTTCACTTTTTGAGGGGTCAATGGACTTAATTAATGATTTATTTTAGTTAGCGGCTCATGGCCTCGTGGTCTCACGGCACAAGTATGTACTGTACAACTTAGAAGCCCCGGGTTCGATTCCCAGATCGAGCAACGTGATATTGGGTTTATCTATTTGGAATATCTCAGTAGCCGCACAATGTCTCCAAATGTGTCCGAAAAACGGCTAAAGGCTCGATCCCCCTTACCTGGGACTGATACCTGGCAAAACGTGGGTGCAGAAATACACTTCTGCTAACCTCTTCGGGCATTACATGCGTGAAGTTATGTATGTATATTTTACGGAGAGCCTTCATTCTTCGTATCAGGCTGAGTCGGTTACATTGTTGCACAGTTTGTGAATAAATTCAAATAGTTTAACGTGTAAAAATTGTTCAAGTGAGGCCATGTTGTCACTTGTTTGTTATAGAACGCAATTAAAAAGAACACTCCGAACTTTTCAAGCCTGCGAGGGCAAGGTAAATTTACTAAAACTGACCCAAACTTCATAAAACAGGTAAGTGACGTTACTGAGTAGCAAGTTCGTCAGCTTACCTTTCGCTAAAATAAAAAATAAAAAACAGATTGATTTCCGCTAACGTTTAAAAGAAGTAAGAACCACAATAGCTATGTATACGTACATCCATTCTACATAAAACTAGGTCGTCATCAGTTAATAAAAAGTAAAGAATCTTGCATAATATAGCACATCACTTCATATTCAAATCATGCGCAAAGTAGTAACCTTCTAGGAAGAATATCTATAGCGGTGCCTTACTCATATCCTAGACAAATTATAAAGAAAGTGTTTTATCCACCATTTACAAAAACTAATTTGGGGCTTCAGTCACCTTTGCACAGAATCCTTGATCGATACAATTTAATACAATCACGCGTACCTAGTATTGACATCTTTAACAATTCCTCGCGAACTTTTAAGAATATAATATTGGAGCAATGTTGTCAGTAGAATTAGCACATTATTGTTATTATATATTTTTTATCATACTAAATGTTTTCTATTTTTGTTACTTTTTTTATTTTTTATTTTTTTTATTAGTTATTAATTTGTAAATTATTTAGTTAATTGTTAAATTATTTATTATTATAATTGTATATTATTGATTGTTTGTCTCTTCACTTAGCTATATTTCTTATACTATTTCGGAGAACGCTATGCACACCTTAAGTGTCATGTATATCAGACGTAGTACCTAAGCAAATATCACTAAGCAATAAATGTATTAATATATGTGATGTGGTTGTGATAAATAAATAAATAAATCACTTATTTAAGAAGAATATGTCATAAATATCTGATTCATAAAAACCTTTCAATGCAAACACGCCGCGTAATGACGCCCGACGTTCCATATTTAATTTCTTCAACGGTTCGTTACACAAGTTGTAAATCCTACACGAATAAAATAAATGTAAAACATGCAATTAAAGCGCGGAAGGCCTGGGCGACTGGCACGCCAGTTGGCAACAGTCTGCCAGTGCCACTCCAACTGGCACTCACCCAAATGTGCCAGCCATGATACTGAGTTATGTCCCAGTACATTGTGACTTTTGTCATTAGCCGTTTGGACGTTTTGAATGCTCGTAGATTTGGAGACAGATTCATGCGATACTTTTTTTGCAACCAACCTGTATTTGTTTCCGAGTAGTAAAAGCCGGAGATTTAATTTTCCGGCAACCAGTATTTGACCAGTTTTGGATTCTTGTAAGCTTAGTATTCCGGCCTTGCAGTCAAGAATCTCTGCGGTCGTCGGTTCAAACCCCAGGTACACACTGCTGACTTTTGGAAGTTATGTTCATCATCATTATATTCATCGAATTATCACGTACTTTAACGGTGAAGGAAAACATTGTGAGAAAACCAGCACAAATAAAAGTTCTTAGGAATTTCTTAGGTGTATAGTCCACCAACCCGCATTCAGCCAGCGTGGCGGACTAAGGCGTAGCCCCTCTCAAAGTATGGGCTGATGGTAAATTCAGTAAAATGTAATTAAATCAATCAAACAATCAAATCAAGTCGTGATGGCCTCGAGGTTTGGGCACGCGGTCGAGAATCTCGACGGTCGCGGGTTCAAACCCCAGGCACACACCTCTGACTTTTCGAAGTTATGTGTGTATTCACAATGAATTATCACGTACTTTAACGGTGAAGGAAAACATCGTGATGAAACCTGCACACCTAAAAGTTCTTAGAAATTTATTAGGTGTGTAGTCTGCCAACCCGCACTAGGCCAGCGTGGTGGACTAAGGCCTAAACCCTCTCAATGGTAGAGGAGGCCCGTGCCCAGCAGTGGGACGTATATGGGCTGATGATGTAATTAAATCGGTAGAAGGTATGCGTTTGCTCAGAATGTATGACGAGGCTTTGAGACATACCTCGAAAGCCGGTTGAATTACTGTCTTGGTCGTGAGTATGATGGGTGGTGATACACACCTAAGTATAATTTTTTAAACTTCAACTGAGACCCGCATGCTAACGAGCTCTCTTTAAAGAATTTATCGGGCATGTGAGATCTCAATTCTGCTAAAGGATATCTACTACGAATATGTAAGTTAATTGGAAAACAATATCGAAACCAGCTGAACTATTAAATTTAAGATTGATGCAGTTATAATAAAGTTGAAACTTCCTTCTGCCGGTTTCATCTATATCCGGATCATCATCATCATCATCAGCCCATATGTACGTCCCACTGCTGGGCACGGGCCTCCTCTACAACTGAGAGGGTTTAGGCCTTAGTCCACCACGCTGGCATAGTGCGGGTTGGCGGACTACATACCCAAGAAATTCCCAAGAACTTTTAGGTGTGCAGGTTTTATTACGATGTTTTCCTTCGCCGTTAAAGTACGTCATATTTCAATGTGAATACACACATAACTTTGAAAAGTCAGAGGTGTGTGCCTTTTTTTTAAAACCCCCCGGTGGCCATCTCCGCGCCAATGGGACGACCACGGTATGTGGGCGAGAAGCGCCCACCGTAATTCCGCAGCCGCCCGGTGCACCTCCGAGATTAAATCGTCTCGGCCGTCTCGGAGTTTTAGGGGCCGAAGTTGCACCCCCACTAGCTTGGTTCAGGCGCCCGGGTTGTGAGTGAGCGCCCGCGACGGACACAGGCCACAGTGCCGCCGCCCCTCTAGAGGTGTGTGCCTGGCGTTTGAACCCACGACCGTCGAGGTTCTCGACCTCGAGGCCATCACGACTTACTATATTCTTACTATCTTCGGATCAAAATTCATAAATGTATAATATTAATTTATCAACTAGCATATTATGAACTACATCAGCATTCACGTCATCAATTACCATCACCAAAACATCTTCGACTGCGCGACGTGTTGCCGATACGCAAAATACTTCGCCCCGATCAGTATCGAAATCGACTTGTGAATTAATAGCGGTGAGTATACTAATGGCGTTGGCAATTACCCCGGTCGCGCACTCATTAATTACATTTAACTTTTTGTGGAAGGGTGTGGCATCAATTTCACACCTACAGGCTTCTCTGACCCTGGAAGTGTATCGTGTTTAATATCATCTATTTTAGATTGTTATATAGATTGTTATATTGATAGATTGTCTATTTTAGGCCCTTAACACGAAACTTCATGTTGCGCTCCACGATGCCAAAGACAGAAACAGGTGGCGCAGCATAGTCAGAACGAAGATCACTCCATGTACAGGGGATCACGAGCCTCAGCAATGAGGAATACGATGCGAGGAGGAGGAGATTGTTACGGACTTTTAACTCTTACGTTCTCTGCGAGGTAATAAAGAGAGATAGGCTTTCGATCATTTTAAAGAAATCATCATTGGATTGCCCTGTTTCCAATTCTAATTTCAATTCTAAATTCGAATCATACCTATCAGCCGTCATGTCTTCATTCACCCCTTTTTCTTTCATATTTTTACCTTAAGCACTTCATCCATCTCTTCTTTGGCCATCCTTTGCCTAACCATTCTTCAACTTTCATACTCATCGCCTAGTATTAGAAGGAAAGTGACGAGAATAATACTATTCCAACTTTTTTTACAGGCACATTTGAGTAGACATTTGCACTAATTTGATTTTTACTGCCTCGTGGACTCGCGGTACAAGTATGTGCCGTGCGATCTAGAGGTCCTGGGTTCGATTCCCGGGTCGGGCAAAGTGTTATTAGGTTTTTCCATTAGGAAATTCTCAGTAACAGCACGGAGTCTGGAAATGTGCCCGAAAAACGGTAATAGGCTCGCCCCCTATTACGTGGGACTGATACATACTTGGCGAAATCTGGGTGCAGAAATGCACCTCTGCCTACCCCTTCGGGGAATACAGGCGTGAGTTTATGTATGTATATATGATTTTTATATTGGATCGTATTAAACATTAAGAACTATTGTTAAGTAAAAAAAAGGTTCTCATAAGCGTTGGGGTAGCCGTAGCCATTAAAAATAGTAGATTTTGAATTGCCCCATAAAAAGGGTCACTTATGATGGTAATTTAGTACATTGAGCATCAACTAACGAGGGATGCCCATGATTTGTCGCTCTTTACAATCTCACTGCGATGCATATCTCTAGTTTAATACCTAGTTCTGCAATCGATTACACAAACACAAAATCCATTTCCATTAAAAATCGTTTCAAACACCACTCGTACCGAAATACCTCGCCTGCAAATATGGAGCGAAGAATTCTCCATCTATGAAAGGTATTTAAATTAACTGAAAAAATGTCTGATCCATATTTCTTTATTTGTATGCAGTCTGGTTCGCGGGGCAGACTAATTAAATTCATCGAGGTATTGAGAGTGCGCAGCCTACAGCCGATTAAATAAAACACATACCGAAACTTTAGTGTTTATATTGGATAACTTTATTACATGAGCTAAGGGACTGTTTAAGTATTACGTAAGCAAAATGTTCACAATCATTAACTCCCCCGTCCCCCATGTCAGCAAAAGTAAGCAAATATCGTACTCCCCCCCTCCTGTGCTTACGTAAGCATTGGTATATATATTTTTTATCTGTACTGGTTTCTTTTTTTCATTCAAAAAATTGGGTCGAATTTTGGGAAACTCCGGAAAACAAAAAAAATATGCTTAAGTAATCACCTCCCAGACACCCCTATCTCCCATGTTATCAAAAATTAGCAAAACGGAGATCCCCCCATTAGTGCTTACGTACTTAATACTTGCATGGCCCCTAATTACGCGTTCGTTTGAGAATTTATTTTGGAGTTAATTTGCGTATGAAACTTTTCTATAATTATATACTGTGTTAAAGGTGGGGCTCAGCTCCACTCGGGGGCAATTTTGAATCCCGTGCTCATCCCGTGGGAACGCTTAAAACAAAAATACAAAACGCCTGTCATAACTTTTCGAGCAATATGTTTCGTAAATGAGTTTCATAACCTTTTTGGTCCTGCTCCGCCGGGGCGTAATTTTATAAAAACAAGTTAACCTATGTATCCTCAGAAGTTGCCACCTATATCCATATAAAAATCATTTAAACCCATCAAATAGCTTTTGCGTTTAATCTTTCCAAACATACAAAAATACAAACCTTACCTGTCTGGTTGTCCGTGGGACCTAAAAGTCTCTCGTAGTTTCTGATATCCACGACACAGGACTTGTATCCTAGTGTGGGGTCAGAACTATGTACTATGACTGTTGGGTGTATTTATTTATTTATTACAATATTATTATTACTTATTAATAATAAAATAGTCTCGCGGCACAAGTATGTGCCGTGCAATCAAGAAGTCCCCGGTTCGATTCCCGGGTCGGGCAAAGTGTTATTAGGAAATTCTCAATAACACCCCGGAGTCTGGAAATGTGTCCGGAAAGCGAGAATAGACTCGCCCCCTATTACGTGGGACTGATACATACTGGCGAGGGTGCAGAATTGCACCTCTGCCTACCCCTTCGGGGAATACAGGCGTGAGTTTATGTATGTATGTAGTAATTAGTATAGATTTAATAAATCATTAAATTAGTAGACTACAGAATGACTTGGCCATATTGGCCGAAGTACTACTAAAATCTCTAAATAAAAGAATCAACTATGATATTTAAGAAGCAACAGCATTTTTAATGCACATCATTCAATGAGTGGTATTATCGAAGACCTAAAGGCAATATCAGGTTTATTAGCAATCTGTCTGAGCATTATCATCATCATCGTCCCAATCAAGACATAGTCTTCACCTAAAAGTTGGATACAATAGGCTAATAATGTGCTAGAGCTTGAAATAGATACCTAAACCTTTGATTTGTGGATAGTTTTTTATAGATGCGCTTGATGCAACACAGAGATCGACAGAAGGGGTTGGGGGAAGGGCCCCAACAATATAGCGGATACAATCATCATCATCATCAGCCCAAATACGTCCCACTGGGCACGGGCCTCCTCTACAACTGAGAGGGTTTAGGCCTTAGTCCACCACGCTGGCCTAGTACGGGTTGGCGGACTTCACACCTAAGAAATTCCTAAGAACTTTTAGGTGTGCAGGTTTTATCACGATATTTTCCTTCACCGTTAAAGTAAGTGATAATTCATTGTGAATACACACATAACTTCGAAAAGTCAGAGGTGTGTGCCTGGGGTTTGAACCTGCGACCGCCGAAATTCTCGACCGCGCCTATTGTTATTATATAATTCATTACCGGTTTAGATATAGCAAAGAGATAGAGATAAAAACACAATTCCACATTTTGAATTCAATCTATAAGGTTGGACGCTGCAGCTTCTATATAAAATTCTTTCTCACGTTTGAAGCAAAGCTGTAACAATTGCAAGCAAGGGTTTAAACACTCCGGTGCACTCCGCGCAACAAACTTACCTCATCAACGAGGTGAACCATTTCCAATAGAGTTTGATCATTCCGACTCGCTTGTAGGTCGTGAAACTTTCTCTCTATCACCTTTTGCATAAATATTGTGTTTTTGTAAAAAAAAAATAGATGCTTCTTTATCGATATAGAATTGACAGCCCCGTGGCGCAGTTGGCTAGACACCAGCTTGCGAAACGAGAGGCCGCGGGTTCGATCCCCGCACCGAGACAAATGTTTGTGTGATCCACAAATATTTTTTTCGGGTCTGGGTGTTTGTGAGACCGAAAAGTCTCTCGTAGTTTCTGATACCCACGACACAAGACTCCTATCTTAGTGTGGGTCAGAACTATGTATGTATGTGACTGTTGGGTGTATTAAAAAAAATCTTTAAATCCCGTACACGTGATCATGGCCTAATAAAAAAGAAAATTCTGACACAAACCCTTAAACTATTAGAAGTGAAACTAGGTGAAACAGTCTGAATTTTATTCAAACAAATATCGGCAAGTTCACCCACAAATCTGTCGAAGACAGACTATAAATCAGAATTACCCTCAAATTGTTACCCTTGGCGCGAGACCGAAAAAACACACGGGTAATTTACGGCGTTTTCTTTGAAACTCTATACCCGCAGGTTTCCAAGTGCTCCAATTTCGTAACTTAACCCTGGTAAGGGTACTCGACACTCAAGTAATTTGTTTGAGCGACTTTCTGTTTCGTCTTTTGACAGTGAAAGGAAATCGTGAGGTAACCTGAAAGCTCATAAGAGTTTCTTAGGTGTGTAGTCTAAGCCAGCATGGTGGACTAAGGCCTCAACACCTGTCAATTGTAAAAGAGGCCCGTCGTAGCAGTGGAACGTATATCGGCTGATATAGATAGTCTTTCTGTAATGTAAAGACTGCCTCGTGGTCTCGCGGTACAAGTATGTGCCGTGCGATCTAGAGGTCCTGGGTTCGATTCCCGGGTCGGGCTAAGTGTTATTGGGTTTTTCCATTAGGAAATTCTCAGTAACAGCACGGAGTCTGGAATTGTGCCCGAAAAACGGCAATAGGCTCGCCCCCTATTACGTGGGACTGATACATACCTGGCGAAATGTGGGTGCAGAAATGCACCTCTGCCTACCCCTTCGGGGAATACAGGCGTGAGTTTATGTATGTATGTATGTAGATAGTCTTTCTGTAATGCTTTTGGTATTGAAAATCTTTGACATATGGACAATTAGCCACACTGTCTCGCCATGTTAATTATAATTAAAGCAACAATTACTTTTACTACGCTTTTTACAACAAATACATTGTTTTTGTTACAATATTGAGTCATTTGGTGCTTTTATTAAAGATTTATTTTATTATGTTATAAATTTATGTATTAAACTATGAATAAATAAGTGAAATATAAATTGGAATGGGTCCCACTAAAATAAATTTTATTATGAAACGATTTAGGTTTGATAAACAAATTGCCTTATGAATATTACCTATAAATTAACTTACGATATCTCGGTCATGTTATTAGAGAAGAATTTATTATATTATTTATTTCCCACAAACTTGTGATCTTGGCGATAACTTGAGCTTCTGAATTGAAAAACATATATGTATTTCTCATTTTCAAAAATATTAATATTTTTTTCCTTTTTAACCAAAGCTGTATTCTTAATACTAACTTTAAAATTGCACAATATTTTTCTTTTAGTAACGTACGACCAGATACATCGTGTTAAGCTGCCATGTCGCCAATATGGCGGGTTCAGATTGACAAATTGCCGTCAATCGGCCGACAGCTGATGTCGTGTGCAGTTTATCTCTAGTGAATGATTGTCAAGCGATTACAAAATGGCGGTAGATTGTTAAATTGACGTTTTTAAATGGACTTTGGTTTGTCTCAATTGTTATTTGGTTTAAATGATGAATAAGGCGTCACAGTTTAAGTAAAGTGTTATCGACATTTCAAACCAACATATTTAAAGTTCATCATCATCATCATCAGCCCATATACGTCCCACTGCTGGGCACGGGCCTCCTCTACAACTGCGAGGGTTTAGGCCTTAGTCCACCACGCTGGCCTAGTGCGGGTTGGCGGACTACACACCTAAGAAATTCCTACGAACTTTTAGGTGTGCAGATTTCATCACGATGTTTTCCTTCACCGTTAAAGCAAGTGATAATTCATTGTGAATACACACATAACTTCGAAAAGTCAGAGGTGTGTGCCTGGGGTTTGAACCTGCGACCGCAGAAATTCTCGACCGCGCGCCTAAACCTCGAAGCCATCCCTGCTGTTATTTAAAGTTGTCATCATATATTTATCTATAGATCAGATACGTCTCACATCTGGGCACAGCCCTCCTATACAACTGAGAGGGTTTAGGCTTTAGGCCCATTGCTTAATGCGGGTTAGACAGCTATGGAATAATTTGTTGGTGACTTTTTATGAGTGCAGGTTTCCTCACGACGCTTTCCTTTACATTAAAGTATACAATTCATTATGGTACTTCGAAAAGTCGTAGGTTGACATGATAATATAATAAATAAATAAATAAATACACCCAACAGTCACATACATAGTTCTGATCCCACACTAAGATACAAGTCTTGTGTCGTGGGTATCAGAAACTACGAGAGACTTTTCGGTCTCACATACACCCAGACCCGAAACAAATATTTGTGGATCACACAAACATTTGTCTCGGTGCGGGGATCGAACCCGCGGCCTCTCGTTTCGCAAGCTGGTGTCTAGCCAACTGCGCCACGGGGCTGTCAATAATTTGACATTTCAAGTCTAAACGAAGTAATCCAATTTATTTCTGAGGAACACAACATCCATACCGCCTACACGTATTGAAGTAAATTTACAACTCCTAGTAAACTGGGTAACTAATTTAAATAATGCGAAATCTGAAACGCTTTGCCGTTTCACAATACGCAAAGGAACAATGGGCGAAATTGCGAATTTCCCTACAATACGGAACTTTACGTAGTATCAGAACATTTAAAAGCCACGGCTACTAAATTGGCTTCAGTTTGACAAAACAACGCAGTGGATACAGTTATATTGGAATACATCCAAAACTAACTGGATATCGCGGAAGCAGGAAAGCCACTGACTTAATGCCAACCGGAGGAGAAAGACATTGTGGTGAAGCTAAAGGCTAGCTTCCATCATGCCAATGGTTTTCATAGTTTTTAACAACGCTTTATTTGTGATTTTCTCAGAGTGTTTAAGAATTGAGTTAAAGTCTTCTAATATGACGCATAGTCTGTCTGACAGTCTTTACAAACTAGCTAATAATGGACTTAAGGCTATAGATTCCTTATTATCAGATCAAAGTTTCCAAGTAGGTTATCTCGTATAAACTTTATCAACCTTCATTTTGTTACCTCTATGCATCAATAAAAAAAAACCATATTCATTTGTTACGCAATGTTTAATTCATCATCATCATCATCATCATCAGCCCAAATACGTCCCACTGCTGGGCACGGGCCTCCTCTACAACTGAAAGGGTTTAGGCCTTAGTCCACCACGCTGGCCTAGTGCGGGTTGGCGGACTACACACCTAAGAAATTCCTAAGAACTTTTAGGTGTGCAGGTTTTATCACGATGTTTTCCTTCACCGTTAAAGCAAGTGATAATTCATTGTGAATACACACATAACTTCGAAAAGTCAGAGGTGTGTGCCTGGGGTTTGAACCTGCGATCGCCGAAATTCTCGACCCCGTGCCTAAACCTCGAGGCCATCACTGCTTCCTCCAATGTTTCCAATGTTTAATTAAATTTCTATTATTAAACGCCACCGCATCACTTGTCATCATCATCAGCCCATATATGTCCCATTGCCGGGCACGGGCCTCCTCTACAACTGAGTGGGGTTAAGCTTTAGTCCACCACGCTGGCCTAATGCGGATTGATGGACTACACACCTAAGAAATTCCTAAGTACTTTTAGGTGTGCATGTTTCATCACGATATTTTCATTCACCGTTAAAGTGAGTGATAATTCATTATCAACACTTGTAACTATCATTATTAGCTTCAGTTCCAGATCAGTGTCACTTGGTCAGCGAGGATTATAGACCTTGGGCATAATATTGAAGTATTTTTTTACAATATACTTTTCAACAGCTAATTTCTCCTCCAAGTCACAAACATTTTTGAAACTCATAAAATTAAAAGCCTTTTTTATTAAAAATGAATCGCCAAAAGCTATTTTCCGGAACCACATTCAAGTTAGAAAAGAACACGACCACAGTAAATAATTGTTCCTTTCAAAAGGCTAGCTTGAAAACATTTCATGCAATTCTTAGACGTTTCAAAGGCGAGCGGTAAACACGTTTCGTGTACGCCTGCCTTTAGTTTCCTTTCTCTTGAAACGCCAATGTTTTTAAAATGACATTTGTGAACCACTGCGGCAACTTAAACCCGCTATTCTTGTTATTGAGTTATTCCTTTTGTATTTTCATTGTAGTATCATTTTTGAAATATAGGTACTGAGTTAACGCGATGGAACGATTATCATTTTCTTTCTCATCTTTATTATAAGGATTCAGAAACGTATCTTTTATGTTTTAGACTTCATGAAGGATAACTTGAATTTACTTAACTTTTTTAATTAGCAAACTTTTAGCCCGAAGTTTTAAATAAAATCCAATAAGGTCATTTTTTGTCTACGAGTTAACTTCAATTATGTCTACGAGGCTCATTAAATGTGTTAGTAAATATACATTTCAGTCTCCCCTTTCAAGGATGCAGGTGTGAGTAAGAGCATTTTACTATTCCTCGGGATGATCACTTTTTTCTACTGAAATACCCTGTTTTTTCACCCTCGATAAGGTTTATGTAAAATATATAGTTTGATAATAATAAATATAGTTAATAAATAAATAAAAAATAAAAATAAAAAATATAGTTTTAAAAATATTAAAAAGTGTAAAATTGACGATTCAAAAGAACTTGTAGAAGTCTATTTGATTAAAGATAATTTGACTTTGACTTTATAATTATGATCAGTAGATTATTCAAGAGAAAACTTATTAAGTTCATAATATGTCAAAACTACATAGGAAGAAGTAGGCAGAAGTACATTTCTGCACCCACATTTCGCCAGGTATGTATCAGTCCTACGTAATAGGAGGCGAGCCTATTGGCGTTTTTCGGGCACAGTTCCAGACTCCGTGCTGCTACTGAGAATTTCCTAATGGAAAAACTGAATAACACTGCCCGACCCGCGAATCGAACCCGGGACCTCTAGATCGCACAGCGCATATTTGTGCCGCGAGACCACGAGGCAGTCAAATGTAAAACTGTATTACTCGTTATCATTACTGACTGACAGCCCCGTGGCGCAGTTGGCTAGACACCAGCTTGCAAAACGAGAGGCCGCGGGTTCGATCCCCGCACCGAGACAATTTGTTGTGTGATCCACAAATATTTGTGTCGGGTCTGGGTGATTGTGAGACCGAAAAGTCTCTCGTAGTTTCTGATACCCACGACACAAGACTCGAATCTTAATGTGGGGTCAGAACTATGTATGCGACTGATGGATGTATTTATTTATTATTTATTTATTTATTACTACCATGTAGCCATCATAAAAAGTCCAACGGTAAAATATTCTACTGGATCTGACACAAAAATTCATCGCGATCTCTCGACGTTCTGAATGTACGAAAAAATTGAATTGTTAACAGGCCATTAGGAAAACCGAAATCCGTCATAAGAAAGTTTAATTAACCGACGCTTGTTATGAATATTTGAAGCGCAAAAACAGAGATGACAGACGGAGGGCGAATTGTTTCACAGATGTTTTTTATTCAATGCATAAAATATGTCTTGAAACTTTTAGATGCCCATTACGTTGATTACTTTACTGTTAATGTTTCATACAAACTTACTTTATTATTAGAGATACAATAATGGAGTTCTTTAATTAATAAATTAATTTTATGCACCTTGACTAACTTTAATTTCTCGACTATGTACTTTTAGTATAGTTTCGGACAGAATTTCTTGAAAATTTCTTCAGAGATTTTGTCTAAAAACGTAACAAACATTGCATTTGTAATATTATATTACATACATACATACATAACCTCACGCCTGTATTCCCTTAAGGGGTAGGCAGAGGTGCATTTCTGCACCCACATTTCGCCAAGTATGTATCAGTCCCACGTAATAGGGGGCGAGCCTATTGCCGTTTTCGGGCATATTTCCAGACTCCGTGCTGTTACCGAGAACTTCCTAATGGAAAAACCCAATAACACTTTGCCCGACCCGGGAATCGAACCCAGGACCTCTAGATCGCACGCCACATACTTATACCGCGAGACCACGAGGCAGTCGTATTATATTATTTTAATATTAATACATGACGAACAACCAATCAAGCAAATAAATCATTTCATTATACAAAAAAAATACAGGAGTTACATTTACTCTTAAAGGTATTAATGACAAATTACATTGCATTCGTACAAATTACTATAAATCTAGTGGGTCATTATAATTATTTTCGTCACAATTAAAATATTTTTAATAGTGTAGTTTCGGGTATTATGGCCTAGTCAGCCACTATGGCCTATATTACTTATTGAGAAACTAACTAATACTAGAGCCGTTTGTATCCGCTGTAAGCCTTGAGGCCTTGAGGTTTAGGCGCGCGGTCGAGAATTTCGGCGGTCGCAGGTTCAAACACCAGGCACACACCTCTGACTTTTCGAAGTTTTGTGTGTATTCACAATGAATTATCACTTGCTTTAACGGTGAAGGAAAACATCGTGATAAAACCTGCACACCTAAAGGTTCTTAGGAATTTCTTAGGTGTGTAGTCCGCAAACCCGCACTAGGCCAGCGTGGTGGACTAAGGTCTAAACCCTCTCAGTTGTAGAGGAGGCCCATGCCCAGTAGTGGGACGTATTTGGGCTGATGATGATGATGATGATGATGATTGTATCCGCTATATTGTTGGGGCCCTTCCCCCGACCCCTTCTGTCGATCTCTGTGTTGCATCAAGCGCGCGTTTGTCCAGAAGTGGCGACGATCGAACATTATCGAATTTTATATTATTTTTCGGTAAATTTTACTCATTCTATTTCGTCAAATAGTCTTTCTTTTTATTTTAAATTAACTATTAGTTTATAGTTTGGTGATATTTTAGAAGCACATTATACTTTTAGGTTGGATTTTTTGTATGAAAATATTTAATTTCTTATCCTTAATCCGCTTCCTGCAAGGTCTATAAGAGGAAGGCCATTCTTGCTGACAACTTTTTCAAAACTCTCTCTAGGACCAAATGTTGGACTCACAATATCGTCACTAATAGGAACATACATATTAGGCCCTAAATCCATTGGTTTTTCCATACTTCTTCGAATATCATACTTTCTTTTTAAATTTGATAAAATGTTTAATAAAAGTGCAAGAACTTTCATTTTATCTACTTCTTTTCTTGCCTCTTGTTCCTTACTGACCTTTAATTTTGATTCTTGTATTTCTTTTTCATTATCAGGATTAAGATAGAATATTTTAAAATCATTAGCTCCATCGTTGAAGTTGTTTGTAAATAGATTCTTATCTTCTCCGTCACTGATCTTCAATTTTGATCCTCGTATTTCATTTACATTATCAGGTTTAAGATATAATGTTTTAAAATCATAAGCACTATCGTTGAACTTGTGAGCAAACGGATTCTTATTTTCTCGGTCACCGATCTTCAATTTTGATCCTCGTATGTCATTTTCATTATCAGGTTTAATATTAGCTCCATTGTTGAAGTTGTTAGCAAACGGATTCTGATCATTAGATGCAATTGAAATTGATTTACCTAATTTGCTATGTTGTTCTAATTCATTTATTTCTGATGATATATCACCTTTTCTTCTGTTTCCATCTTCTATTTTTATACTAGAATCTCTGGTTGAGTTTTTAGCTGACAATTCTGATTGTGTCTTATTAACAGCAGTGTCATCGTCATGACTTGTCTGTACTAAACTCGGGGCACCATTATTGTGAATTTTAAGGTTTTTTATGTATACAATTTCTGCAATCACACATTTTAATAATAAATTCGAACAAAACACACATACAATGAGATTCATCGTGTTAACCGTAGCATTGACGGTATGAACGCATTCGAAGTACTAAAGAAATTTAATCGTATTTTATCAGAGCCGTGTATAATTGCATGAAATCGTTGAAATTGAAAATGCCATTCTTAATGTTATTTCCGTGTTTGTGATTAGTGTTTGACGGAACCATAATGTAATCAAATAATAATACATTAGGAAATAAATAGTAATACATTGCGTGTCGAATGAACGATTTATTAACAAATAACTGAAATATTATTAAAACCGGCCAAGTGCCTGTCAGGCCACGCATAGAACAGCGTTCCGTAGTCACCCATAATGGTACGAAGTTTTACGAATTACGCTTCTATAACTCATGAACTCACAAAGTTATCTAACCCTTCTATCTTCCTTCAAAGACCATCACATGGACTACTATCATGGATTTTTAAGTTTTTTCGAGCCGTTACTATCATGGATTTTTAAGTTTTACAGCCGTTTAGCTTTTAGAGGTGTAGGGGAGGAGGAAGCCTTATACTAACATTAGATAGGTCTTTTAAAAACATTGAGGAGTTGCCTAGACGATTTTTTGAATTAGGTGTCCGTTTGTAAAGTAGATAATGTAGATAATGATAATTCATTATAGTATTATCTTTATGTATGTATTATAGTATTTTGGTATGTATAATATTTATATTCATATTATATGATAAATCATCATCATCAGCCCATACACGTCCCACTGCTGGGCACGGGTCTCCTCTACAACTAAGAGGGCTATATATTTACTATTATAACTAGATACTATTACATTAAATTCATTACTTATTTTCTTTACCAATGTATATTGGCTTATAATATGTGTATATATGTATGTGTATGTTTATAAATGATTTTATTTGCACACCTACCTGATGCATCATCTCTGCATCACCCAAGGTTCGACTGGCAGAGAATGCCTTAGGCATTAAGTCCACCTTTACAATTATGTGTTTAATTGTATAAAGTGTAAATAAATAAATAAATAAATAATGATGGCGTCGAGGTTTAGGCACGCAGTCGACAATCTCGACGGTCGCGGGTTCAAACCGGTTATGTGAGAATTAATTTTCACGTACTTTTACGGCGAAGGAAAACATCGTGACGAAACCTGCACACGTAAAATTTCTCTTAGGAATTTCATAGGTGTGTAGTCCGTCAACCCTCACTGGGCCAACGTGGTAGATAAGGCCTAAACCCTCTCAGTTGTAGAGGAGGCCCGTGCCCAGCAGTGGGGCGTATATGGGCTGATAATGATGTAAAACCTATCACCATTAATATACCACCACCATATGACCACGATTTTTGTCTTATGACCTTTCTTGATTGCACTAAATCAATGCGTGGACTTTTTTTCTTTAAGTTAATTAAATAGGGCTAATTAATTAGAGAGCTAGTTTATCTGGAATACTTCAGTACATTTGGGGACGATGTCCTTTTGCCTTTGGGACTGTGACATCAGCTCCAATTCCTTAAGTAACCAATGTTGTTCAACAAATTACAATGCAAAGAATGGCTGGCGAGATGCCAACTACGTGACTTGTGTGTTATTTCTTCGATGGACTAGAAGTGCATCGGAATTACCGCCATTATTTTGTGTCACTGTTATGATAGCAATTGCAGAGCAGTTAACAACTGGTTAAAAAAAACAGTGATGGCCTCGAGGTTTAGGCGCGCGGTCGAGAATTTCGGCGGTCGCAGGTTCAAACCCCAGGCACACACCTCGGACTTTTCGAAGTTAGGTGTGTATTCACAATGAATTATCACTTGAAGGTGAAGGAAAACATCGTGATGAAACCTGCACACCTAAAAGTTCTTAGTAATTTCCCACTCTGGCTTAGTTGGTGTTGACGGACTACACGCCTAAGAAATTTCTAGGAACTTTAAGTTTGCAGGTTTCCTAACCATGTTTTCCTTCACAATTAAAGTAAGTGATAATTTATTATGAATACACACATAATTTCGAAAAGTCCGAGGTGTGTGCCTGGGGTTTGAACCCGCGATTGGAGATTTTTGCACGACCGCGCGCCTAAACCTCGAGGGCATCACGTTTGTTCAGTTTGAATAGTCTTTATCGGTTTTTTTTAGAATCAATGTGCTTGTAAGCACCTCAACTATTACCAGTCTTAATATTCGATCACAGGTTTTTAAACCCTGTAAAGAAAGTATGGGATGGTGGTAAATGATATCACCACTGACGTAATTATGCGATCTTAATATTTGCCTCTTGTTATTAGTATGAAATTGTGTTATTGTCTTTTTGGTCCCGCGGCATAAGTACGGTGAAGGTTCTTAATGGCAAAAAAACAATAAAACTTTGCCCTATCCGGAAATCGAACCCGGAACCTCTAGATCGCACGGCACATACTTGTACCACGAGACCACTAGGAATTAAATATTTATGATTTTACAAATATTAGGTCGTGCAAAACCAATTTAGCCATTAATGATAAAAAGCTGTAACCAAACAGGTCCTATTGTCCCCGTGTCAGCGAAAAAAGTAATTTCATATTTATGGAAGGTACAAACAATAAAGTCACGACAGAAGACCGTCTGGCGTTTTATTATTCAAATTTTGTGCGCGGAAACATAAAACCGCTAAGGTTCTGTGGCGTACAAGCTTTGGTTGTCAGTTGATTCGTTGACCTTACCTTACCTTTTATCATCATCAGCCCATATACGTCCCACTGCTGGGCACGGGCCTCCTCTACAACTGAGAGGGTTTAGACCTTAGTCGACCACGCTGACCTAGTGCGGGTTGGTGGACTTTAACTTGCGGTTAAAGCAAGTGATAATTCATTGTGAATACATACATAACTTCGAAAAGTCAGAGGTGTGTGCCTGGGGTTTGAACCTGCGACCGCCGAAATTGTCGACCGCGCGCCTAAACCTCGAGGCCATCACTGCTGACCATACCTTTAGAAATTACTATTAAAATTTATCACAAATATAATTAGTATGAGTAAATGTAGGTACAACGGGCTGCCTTGTGGTCTCGCGGCAAGTATGTGCCGTGCGACCTAGAGGGCCCGGGGCGGGCAAAGTGTTAATGAGTTTTTCCATTAGGAAGTTCTCAGTAGTGGTACTGGAAATGTGCCCGAAAAACAGCAACAGGCTTACCCTTATAACGTGGGACTTATACCTGGAATACACTAGTATTCCATTTATAGCTAGCCAGTCGTGTGTATTATTTATCAATATTAAAAATCCAAAGTCGTGATGGCCTCGAGGTTTAGGCGCGCAGTCGAGAATTTCAAAACCCAGGCACACACCTCTGACTTTTCGAAGTTATGTGTGTATTCACAAAGAATTATCACGTACTTTAACGATGAACGAAAACATCGTGATGAAACCTGCACACCTAAAAGTTCTTAGGAATTTCTTAGGTGTGTAACCCGTCAACCCAGCCAGCCAGCGCGGTGGACTAAGGTCTAAACCCTCTCAGTTGTAGAGGAGGCCCTTGCCCAGCAGTGGACGTTATATGGGCTGATGATGAATTTATTTATTAATTTATATAGCATGCCTGCTTTATTTATTTATTTATATGGACTGCCTCGTGGTCTCGCGGTACAAGTATGTGCCGTCGATCTAGAGGTCCTGGATTCGATTCCCGGGTCGGGCAAAGTGTTATTGGGTTTTTCCATTAGGAAACTCTCAGTAGCAGCCCGGAGTCTGGAATTGTGCCCGAAAAACGGCAATAGTCTCGCCCCCTATTACGTGGGACTGATACATACTGGCGAAATATGGGTGCAGAAATGCATCTCTGCCTACCTCTTCGGGGAATACAGGCGTGGGTTTATGTATGTATGTATTTATAAGCACAACCACATCACATATATTAATACAATTATAGTTTAGTGACATTTGCTTAGGTACTACGTCTGATATACATGACACTTAGGTGTGCATAGCGTTCTCCGAAAAAGTATAAGAAAGATAGCTAAGTGAAGAGACAAACAATCAATAATATATTTGTACCATTTGTACCTTTCAATGTATGTTATTTTATGTTTTTGTCATATATTTAGTGTACAATAAAGTGTTAAATAAATAAATATACAATTATAACGATAAACAATTTAAAAAATTTAAATTCCATTGCTCTCAGTAAATACCTTTTCAATTTGCCTATCCTGTTTGCGGCTTTTACAGTTCACTACTCGTGAAACACATTTCGTTATACAAGTTTCATTTAAAAAGTAAAGATATCAAGGCCGCGTGGAACGGAAAGCCGCTCGCTTGTAAACGGAACACCGGGCTTATATATACATCTGTGTGGAATGGAAAATATTTTAAACCGAACGCTCGCCATGTTCGATCATTTTTCTGTCATTATTCTATTGTTTTTTGATATCTGTCAAATCAGTAGACGAAATTTTGAAAAAAAATACATACATACATAGCCTCACGCCTGTATTTCCCGAAGGGGTAGGCAGAGGTGCATTTCTGCACCCATATTTCGCCAGGTATGTATCAGTCTCACGTAATAGGGGGCGATCCTATTGCCGTTTTTCGGGCACAATTCCAGACTCCGTGCTGCTACTGAGAATTTCGTAATGGAAAAACCCAATAACACTTTGCCTGACCCGGGAATCGAACCCAGGACCTCCAGATCGCACGGCACATACTTGTGCCGCGAGACCACGAGGCAGACAGAAAAAAAAAGCCAAAAATTTTTTTTTTTGGAATTTAAACGTTCTTGAAGTTCTATTTCTATCAAGAATCAAATAGTACCTACGGAAGACTTTTCCAAATTTGTCTTATCCAAGGAATAGTTAAAATAATAGTTAGTTTGTTTGTTTAGTATTCCGTATATAATGTAGCGATATAAGCAATACGATACATACTGTAAGCTTATGTTGTATTAATATAGAAAATGCGAATTTTCAAATCCCATTCAAATAAATTCCTGCAAAATATTCTTCATGTAAACATTGATTGATTGATTGAGAAGCAGTGATGGCCTCGAGGTTTAGGCGCACGGTCGAGAATTTCGGCGGTCGCAGGTTCAAACCCCAGGCACACACCTCTGACTTTTCGAAGTTATGTGTGTATTCACAATTAATTATCACTTGCTTTAACGGTGAAGGAAAACATCGTGATAAAACCTGCACACCTAAAAGTTGTAGAGGAGGCCCGTGCCCAGCAGTGGGACGTATATGGGCTGATGATTATGAAACATTGATACCCAATCGGTCCAATAGATTCAAAATAGAAACCGCAGACAAAACTATCCCGCAATCCCGCCGGGGTTTAGCGTTCCACCACTAAAAGTGTTCTCGAAAATAATATAAAACCGAGGCCGCTGCGTGGAACGGAACGCACTCTCACAATCGTGTTTTAAATTGTGAAACGTCAAACGGTAGGCTGTCAACAGGTGCGCACAATACTCCTCTTCCGAAAAGTAGGCCAAGTTGGGGATATTCATTTATTTAACATGCAAATTGTGGGGCTCGCTACAAACATTTCATTTTGTAGTGTTCATAAAAAATAAAATAAAACATGGGATTAATTCGAGAGCGGGCGGAATGAATTGGGAGCCTATTGCTCCAGCGCAGTACACCTGGCTCTTGCATTATGGAGTTTTTCATCTCAAGCAAAAGTGGCTTGCTATTTTTAATGCGGTTACGTCAGTATTGGCGAGGTTGCGGTCTAATTCTAAGAAAAGTTATGTTTATGTGTAAGGATTAAGATAGATTACGAGGAATTCAGACTTTTAACTCCAAGTCACTGAAATTAGACTAAGCAGATGAAATAGTAGTTAACTCTGGCAAAATGGTATAAGAAACCTACCATACTATGTCATCATCATCAGCCCAAATACGTCCCACTGCTGGGCACGGGCCTCCTCTACAACTGAGAGGGTTTAGGCCTTAGTCCACTGCTGGACGCGCTGCGGGGGCAGTGCGTCCACATAGGTGACCCCGAGAGAGCGGCGGTACGGTGACCTGTGACCGTCGCGGGCGCCCAAAATAAGGGTGCCCAAATCGAGTTAGTGGGGGTGCAACTACACCTCTTTAAATCTGAGAGGGCCGAGACGCTCTCGTCTCGGAAGCGCACTGGGCGGCTGCGGAATAATTGTGGGCGCTTCTCGCTCACGCACCGTGGTCGCCCTACTCGGCGCGGAGATGGCCACCGGGGGGTTTTGGTCGGTATGCCGGTGTAGGTTAGGGACCCAGCCGGGCACTAACATCTGCGTGGACGTAACGTCGCCGCGCGCCGGGCTGGAAGGCCGGTGACCCTGACATACGCTTCCCGCCTCCCTTCCCCCCAGGGCTGGTGGGAGGTAGAGCCATAAGCAGCTTGCCCCTCGATAAAAAAAAAAAAGGCCTTTGTCCACTACGCTGGCCTAGTGCGGGTTGGCGGACTACACACCTATGAAATTCCAAGAACTTTTTAGGTGTGCAGGTTTTATCACGGTGTTTTCCTTCACCGTTAAAGCAAGTGATAATTCATTGTGAATATACAAACTAACTTCGAAAAGTCAGAATTGTGTGCCTGGGGTTTGAACCTGCGACCGCCGAAATTCCCGACCGCGCGCCTAAACCTCGAGGCCATACTATGTACATTGACGTTAACTACTCGATTTAAAATTCTAAGTTCTTACGTACTTATATTTATAAGTGCCTGAAACTTTATTATCAACTTATGACTATATTTGGTCACATTGATATATGATTACCTGGAAATTAATTTCAGCCTATATAATCTTCAAGAATTTAATTTATTTTTCTGAATTACATCACAAACAAAAACTTCTTTATATGTATTTTTTTTAACTCTCCTCCGACTTACGTTATAGAAATCGTAAAAATCATGTACACGAATCAATGACAATAAAACATCATTAAAAATAAAAAAATATTAAAAAAAGAACACCGAGACTTAACAATAAAAAAATCATTGCTAGAAAAGAGGTTTGATCAAAGAATTTTTATGAGCTTACAACATACGGAACTCTAATAAGAGCTACGTCTAATATGGCCGTATCTGAAGAACGCATTAAGCCTAGAATGAATGTTAATGGACAACGCTGCAAGCAATTTAAAGGAAATTACTTTTGAGTGACGCTGTCTATATTTTATGCGGTATCGAATGATTCGCCAGCAGTCCCAAGCTGACGACACGGCTATCACCAAAGAAAATTTCGATTTTAACCTATACAGCATGGAAAGTAGTAAGAAACTTAATTAATTAGTTTTTGTTTTTTTTTATACACTTACATACATACATAATCTCACGCCTGTATTCCCCGAAAGGGTAGGCAGAGGTGCATTACTGCACCCACATTTCGCCACGGATGTATCAGTCCCACGTAATAGGGGGCGAGCCTATTGCCGTTTTTCAGACACACTTCCAGACTCCGGGCTGCTACTGAGAATTACTTAATGGAAAAACCCAATAACACTTTGCCCGACCTGGGAATCGAACCCAGGACCTCTAGATACACCCAACAGTCACATACATAGTTCTGACCCCACACTAGGATACAAGTCCTGTGTCGTGGGTATCAGAAACTACGAGAGACTTTTCGGTCTCACAAACACCCAGACCCGAAACAAATATTTGTGGATCACACAAACATTTGTCTCGGTGCGGGGATCGAACCCGCGGCCTCTCGTTTCGCAAGCTGGTGTCTAGCCAACTGCGCCACGGGGCTGTCTACCTCTAGGTACCTGTGTACCTCTAGATAGTACGACACATACTTGTGCTGCGAGACCACGAGGCAGTCATATATACACACACACATGTATACGCTTATATAAATAAATAATAAACACATCCAACAGTCACATAGTTACGACCCCACACTAAGATACAAGTCTTGTCTCGTGGGTATCAGAAACTACGAAAGACTTTACGGTCTCACAAACACCCAGACCCGAAATAAATATTTGTGGATCACACAAACATTTGTTTCTATGCGGGGATCAAAACCACGGTCTCTCCTTGTACAAGTTTGTGTCTAGCTAACTGCGCCACGAGAAAAAAATACCATGAACCCTCCTATCCCTTGTGAGTCGGAAGTCTAGCCCACAAGTCACCAAATTACCGAATACTACTCTAAACACTAACAATCCTAACTTACTTTTTGTAACAAGTCTCAACTACAAATTCATTGTTGAACTGTGCCGTATTTTGTATCATTACAAACATCGCGAACAAATACCAAACAAGCTACCATTGTTGTCAAGTATCAAGACTTCGGTACTGTATAATACGTTCAGTAAACCTGGCGAGAATCGTATGATATCTAAAAATATACGAGTATAACTCAAAGGCGACTGACTGACATAGTGATCTATCAACGCACAGCCCAAACCACTGGACGGATCGGGCTGAAATTTGGCATGCAGGTAGATGTTACGACGTAGGCTTCCGCTCAGAAAGGATTTTGATTAATTCTACCCCCAAGGGGATAAAATAGGTGATGATAGTTTGTATGAAACTTTGTCAATTTTCAACCGATCGGGCTGAGACTTTGCATGCATAAAGCTACTATGACGTAGGCATCCCCTAAGAAAGGATTTTGAGATGCAGGCTATATAAGATTAGTAACTTTTCAGTTTAAAATATACGAATTTCTTCAATCAAATGCTACAACTTATACTCTTTCCAAACCCAACCCTATAGTCTACACGGACGGAGTCGCGAGCAAAAGCTAGTTTTTTAATAAACTTGGTCGGTACTTTTGGACTGTTTGCTCGCGACGTCCAATTACAGTGGCGTAGACGAGCCAATTCCGCCGCCACAATAGACATCCATTGTTGCCGGCAATATCACATTTTTAAAAGGCAATTGTTTTATACCCAATTGGTTTGCCTTTCGTTTGCTGCCAAATTAATCTATGGTTATTTTTAGGGAATTGACAGTTATTGATTTTTAGGATTTTATCGGTTATTAATTTAATTAAGGGAGTCATCAGCCCAAATACGTCCCACTGCTGGGCATGGGCCTCCTCTACAACTGAGAGGGTTTAGGCCTTAGTCCACCACGCTGGCCTAGTGCGGGTTGGTGGACTACACACCTAAGAAATTCCTAAGAACTTTTAGGTGTGCAGGTTTTATCACGATGTATCCTTCACCGTTAAAGTAAGTGATAATTCATTGTGAATACACATAACTTCGAAAAGTCAGAGGTGTGTGCCTGGGGTTTGAACCTGCGACCGCCGAAATTCCCGACCGCGCGCCTAAACCTCAAGGCCATACTATGTACATTGACGTTAACTACTCGATTTAAAATTCTAAGTTTTTACGTATTTATATAAGTGCCTGTAATTTTATTATCAACGTACGACTATATTTGGTCACATTGATATATGATTACCTGGAAATTAATATCAGCCTGTATATAAATCTTCCAGAATTTGATTTATTTTTCTGAAGTACATCACAAACAAAAACTTCTTTATTACATTATAGAAATTGTAAAAATTATGTATGCGAATCAATGACAATAAAAACATCATTAAAAATAATAAACTATTAAAAAAAGAACACCGAGACTTAACAATAAAAAAATCATTGCTGGAAAAGAGGTTTGATCAAAGAATTTTTATGAGCTTACAACATACGGAACTCTAATAAGAGCTCCGTCTAATATGGCCGTATCTGAAGAACGCATTAAGCCTAGAACGGACGTTAATGGACAACGCTGCAAGCAATTTAAAGGAAATTACTTTTGAGTGGCGCTATGTGTATTACACATAACTTCGAAAAGTCAGAGGTGTGTGCCTGGGTTTGAACCTGCGACCGCCGAAATTCTCGACCGCGCGCCTAAACCCGGAGGCCATCACTGCTTTTAATTAAGGGAGTGATGAGGATTATTAAACGAGTATAAATAGTCAGCGCTCATATAACTGTTTGACGTAGTAACAAATATAAACATTATAATCAGCCATATGATGCGGAATACAGCTGTAGAAAGAAACAAAAACAGTATAGTAATAGGCATTAACTTTTATTTATTTAAACTTTACATAAAGGCGGATTTAATTCCAGAATTCTCTGCCAAAAAGCATTATAATTTATCATTCAATCAATTAAGCAACATAACATAGTGTGTGCTATGAAAATTCCTCGCATAAATCGTGTAAAAACTTTAGAAATAATACATTTTTACCGAATCCACAGAATTTGCCTCATCAGGTCTGCCTCGTGGTCTCGCGGTACGAGTATGTGCCGTGCGGTCTAGAGGTCCTGGGTTCGATTCCCGGGTCGGGCAAAGTGTTATTGGGTTTTTCCATTAGGAAATTCTCAGTAGCAGCACGGAGTCTGGAAATGTGCCTGAAAAACGGCAATACGCTCGCCCCCTATTACGTGGGACTGATACGTACCTGGCGAAATGTGGGTGTATAAATGCACCTCTGCCTACCCCATCAGGGAATACAGGCGTGAGTTTATGTATGTATGTATGTATGTATGCCTGTGTCCACAGCTCCGTATGAGAAACATTAGACTTCAAAATAATATTTCCCCGTTTTTACTACATTTTCTATTGTTGCTCGTCTCCTATTGGTCGCAGCGTGATAATAGCATTTAGCGCTTCTCGATGTTTATCGCTATCTAACACTGAAATAGTTTTTCAAATCGGACCAGTAGATCCTGAGATTGGCGCGTTTAAGCAAAACAAACTCTTCAACTATATTATATTATTTTAGATTACTCATGTCAATTACCCTCATCGACTGCCTCGTGGTCTCGCGGTACGAGTATGTGCCGAGCGATCTAGAGGTCCTGGGTTCGATTCCCGGGTCGGGCAGTGTTTTTGGGTTTTTCCATTAGGAAATTCTCAGTAGCAGCACGGAGTCTGGAATTGTGCCCGAAAAACGGCAATAGGCTCGCCCCCTATTACGTGGGACTGATACATACCTGGCGAAATGTGGGTGTAGAAATGCACCTCTGCCTACCCCTTCGGGGAATACAGGCGTGAGTTTATGTATGTATGTATGTGCATGTAATTACCCTCATTATTAAACTATCTTTCTAATAAATCACACCACCATCACCCAACATTCAGCAATACACATTTACCGTATACCATTTACCCCATTCAGACGTCCGGAACAAAGACACGGTCTGCATTGCGGCTATATTCGTTTCGTCACAGTTGGAGTAGCCAGCGGGCGGCCGAAGCTCCGTGGCTGCATGTAAAACACTACTATTGTGTGATATCGGACACTGGCGCACGATTCAAAGTCTAGGCTAGGAGACGGACACTGGGTTAGCTGCGCCATGGGGTATATTTTACCAAGTATTTCAGACAGGATTTGTCTTTTAACCCATTCTTCCCCACTGTCCTATTTTTAGGACACTATATTCAAATTTTGTTTTAGTTGTTAGAGCTCTTATTTTTATTGTTTCAGATGATATTCGTAATTTCACACGATTTTTCTGATAAAATATTTTTTTCGCTGTAAAAAATGTTAAGGTGATTTTAATGTCCTTTTTTCAAATTGATAATTTTTGTCGCCTAAGGATTTATTTTCATTATGATCCGACTTATGAAGTCGCGAAAAAATTTTTTTTTGTCATATAATTTTTCTTAAAGTTTAAACTTAATTTATACATTTCATGAAAAAATTCAATGTTTTCGATGCTTGGGAAATAATGGGTTAATTTGACATAGTATTTATTATTATATTTTTCATTATTTTCATAAATTTTGACAAGTTGACAACCCACTCTACGAATATGCTTCTGATCACTTCAGTCCATCCAACGTTTGCCTGCAAGAAATCGCCGATAGCGATAAGGCCGCCATTCGTGAAACAACCTAATTTTTTATGTTACTAATACCTATTTTTTTCTTTTATATGTTTCAGTACTCTTTTAAAGCTTTTTATCTTAAAGAACTAACATTATACAATTGACACTAAGCGGCATTTATTTAAATTGCCATTCAAAGTAAGTTCAAGACGACTTTAAAAGGGTTTTGATGGGCCTAATGCTTCTTAGTGAAGGAGTTGTGTATTTATTTTAGAATAGGCTTTTTATTTTACATCGTTTAAATTCAAAATATACTGATACCTATAATAACTCTTTGCCTCGTAGTCTGATTACAAGGCAATTAATTACTTTTTATTTTATTTATCAGCCCTAATTAAATAAATACACCCAACAGTCACATACATAGTTCTGACCCCACACTAGGATACAAGTCCTGTGTCGTGGGTATCAGAGACTACGAGAGAATTTTCGGTCTCACAAACACCCAGACCCGAAACAAATATTTGTGGATCACACAAACATTTGTCTCGGTGCGGGGATCGAACCCGCGGCCTCTCGTTTCGCAAGCTGGTGTCTAGCCATCTGCGCCACGGGGCTATCCAATTAGTTAATATGTCAATTAGTTTTTGATCTCATCTCTATTGCTAGTTGAATGTCATGATGCCAAAACAAACGACGTCTATCATACATTTATGCATTTATGCATTTTTGCAACCACATTTTGCCAGGTATGTATTAGACCCATTTTAAAACGTCTATATCTACTCGTATGTGCAAATAACGAAAATCATACAATCATTTGTCCCAAAACGGATATGAACCACATCATTTTGTTCCACAGACACCCTCAAACTAATACAGCAAAAGCTAATATACATAAATAGCACCAATTCACAGTTACACTCCGTACCAGTCACTATGTCATCGCATTAGCATAACTGAATAATTTACAAAATCGCGCGAACATGTAACACAAACTATTGAATATTTTAACAGTGCAAATGAGACGGTACCAAGCTCTCGGTCAAAGCGCAGGGCGGTGCATTTTCCGAACCATGTCATTGACCTCCATTATATGAACGAAAATAACACAGTATAAATGCATTCTGCATACATTTTCCTTTGAAACTTTGTGGAATACACAAATATTCGTACCGACATTACACGAGAGCTTTTTAAAAATATTCTTATTTTAAATTGAACCGTTTTAAATAAATGCTAGTGGAAAAACGTATCGCTTATGACGAGGGTTCCAAATGATATTTTTCATTGGCCTTCAAAGCTTATTGCATTAGCATATTTTCACAGCACGTTTCGTGCAGCAAGAGGCAATCATCGTTATAAAATATGATTTCTACAGCGATTAAATACGAGCGGTGATATTCAAGGCTAATAACTATTTTATTTCACTTAAATTATCTTTTATTTCTAGTGGATTAAAAACATATTTTATGAACAATAAGACCGAAAAGCATTTGTGGATAATACATGTATTAAGAGACGAGGCTGGAATCAACGGCCCAATGCTGTACAGGGTGTATTCAGACCGTGATCGGAAACTAAGGCAGGTAATAGCTAAAGTGATTACAAACCCCCTGGCGTTAAAGAAAATCCCGACCAAAAATAAAAAAATTGAAGTTTTCCTAACAACGACGGTCTGAATACACTCTGTATAAATAATAAATCACATAAATATTAAATTAAGTAACATACTAAATGTCATTACCTAGCGAATTCTGATCAAAGTTTCACAAATTTTTATACTTTTTAGAAAACAACCTTATCAGTTATTAGCCAGTCATGGCAAGCCTCATTAACAACTCAAACGCCTTACTTTAGCTTAATTACTGACCTAAAACAGCATTCGGTCCGGCTAATGTGACACTGGCTGAACTAAGTTTGTCTGCGGCGAACTTACGCCTTGCACTGACACATAAATACAACACAGATTCTGTTTCACATGGCTATCTTAACAGTCTTCGAAGTGGCTATCTTTAGCGAGCTAATTAGTCACAGAATATCTTAGTCTCTTAAATTTAAGTTATAATATAAGTTAAATTTGCTAGTTAGTTTTTGTAAATGATGATTATACAGCGCTGATGATAAGTAATTAACCTGATGATACTGTCTAAATAAAGCTTTATAAATAATATAATGTTTTATTTATAAAGTACGTAACATACATAGTTTTGACCCTACACTAAAATCCTGTGTCGTATCAGAAACTACAAGAGACTTTTCGGTCTCAACGGGGCTGATCAAACACCCAGCCCCGTAACAAATATTTGTGGATCACACAAACATTTCTCGTTGCGGGAATCAAAGCCGCGGCCTCTCGTTTCATAAGCTGGTGTCTAGCCAATTGCGCCACGGAGTTGTCATAAATGGAGAAAATAGATAACGCGTAGATTCTATGCTATGACTAAATATTATGCGTTTGATTATAATATGGCAATATAACGATTCGAATGCCATTACACAGCTTCATGTTACAGCTGCAATATGAAGTTAATATTCTTGTGGTCTCGATCGAATTGGTGGAGACCATGAAGCTAGAGCTCAATACAATATGCGAGGTATTGTGGAAGTCGAAAAGATGACAGTTCTGAAAGGTTTGGAGTAATGGCTACTTAAGATTAAAATCTGTTGATTAACTACGTTTCCGAGAGACTGAAGAGTTAAAGGACGTTAGGGAAGGTTCTGGTTTCCGAGAAAGGAAGGTAAAAGAGTTCATTCTGAGGTGAACGTCCTATTACGTAACGTTAACCCACTAAGCGTTTGAATACTGAAATTCCCAGTATTTTTAGCAACGGGAGAAGTCAGAACAAAATCTGAAACAAACATCATTTAAAAACATTGTTTGGTGAAAAATTCAACCTCATTTCCGGGATAAAATATGACGTAAGTCCACCACGACAGGTGAGGTGAACGACCTCGTGCCATCGATACGAGTGCAACGGCCGACGCAGTCGCCCCGATACCGGCCCGAACGGGCCTTGCAAATTGTACCAAATTGGTGGTAAACGGTAACACATCGTGAAATATTGGGGTACATGGGTAATTTGTTATGTGATATCCATTTTGAATTGCATAATATATATTTAAGGCTGATTTGATAAAAGATACCTTATGTAACATTTTTTGCCTAATACGAGTTTTCAAGGAAATATATTTCTCTATAAAATACTGAGTAATTAGTTTGAATGTTGAAGGCCAAAGAAAAGTGAGATGGAGTGCGCAAGAGAAGATAGGAAAGAAAAAGGGGTAAATGAAGACATGACGGCTGATAAGATGTTTGGTAGGATAAAACATACTGCGCCGACCCCAAATAAAATTGGGAACAGGGCAAGGGAATGATGATTATTTCTCTATAAAATACTCCAGTCCACTTATATCATTTACATATAAATTTATTCTTAGAGTACTTTCTTTCATTTATTAGGTAATGCTGAAACCACTGAAGCCTCCAGTCTAGACTTAATAAGTTACAGTGAAACTTCTATTTCTTTAAAATGTAGCTCATCTCATACTGCTTCATCTGAAGCGATTTTTCTTGGATTTATAATCAGAGGAATACGATTTTAAACTGAAAAAATCTATGTGTATGACTATAATCATACTTATGTCTAGTAAATTGGCTACCCCAAAAAGTACTTACAAAATCTAAGCACACTACTAAAAAAAAATTGTTACGTGGAAGTCATTATTTGGCAATTAACCATTCCACTAGTAAGTAAGTAAGTAAGTCATTACCGGCTATTTCTGTCTTATCGCGATTCCTATAATTTTCACAAAGGGGCAATCGGGTAACATGAAATTATAATTACTCTAGATACAAATCTTGCTTTTTGGGCTTCGAATTTACGATTTTGTTAATTTTGTTTAGGGTGTTGTGTACTTCCGGTAAGCGGACTAGTGGCTAGCCTTATCGTAAACCTTATCAATAAAATGGGATCACCAACACCTATATAATATATTGACTGCCTCGTCGTCTCGCGGCAAAAGTATGTGCTGTGCCGATCTAGAGGTCCTGGGTTCGATTCCCGGGTCGGGAGAAGTGTTAATGGGTTTTTCCATTAGGAAATTCTCAATAGCAGCACTGAGTCTGGAATCATGCCCAAAAAACAGCAGTGGCTCGCCCCCTATTACGTGGGACTGATACATACCTGGCGAAATGTGGGTGCAGAAATACACCTATGCCTACCCCTTCGGGGAATACAGGCGTGAGGTATGTATGCATATATGCAACACCTATAGGTATACAATGAAAGCAATTGAACTTCGTATATGGACTACTAGCGTCTGTTCTTATAGAAAAGGAGGAAGCGGAATGCCTCGTGGTCTCGTGGCACAACGTTGTGCCGTATGATGTAAAGGTTCTATACCTGGGTGGGACAGTGATATTGGGTTTTTCCATTTGTCTATCTTGAAATGTACCTGAAAAACACCAATAGACTAGCCCCCTATTACGTGGTTAGTCCAACTCACCTGACGAAATATGGGTGCAGAAATGCACCTACGCCTACTTCTGGGAATACAGGCGTGAGGCTATGTATGTATGTATGTATGTATGTAGAACGAGAATCGAGTACGAGTACTGAGTATCCTTCTTCAAGAATGCTAGTGACCTACCATAAGTATTTTATATACGCGCAATTTCAAATAGAAAAACAAATAAACTTATTATTTATAACAACTTTATACAGTACCAGTTGATTACAGTAATATGGTGTAATTTGTAACTTTCATGAACCAAATATATAAAATTAAGTTATTATACGAATATATCTTCGAAATTAGGATAGTAATTGGCTACACATATTATAATTATGTAATTATTCTGAATTCAGAAGATTATCTGTTCTACTTTATTATTAGGAACTATTTATTTTATAAAGGTCATCGTAGCAATGATATATGTCCAAAATATTACACACTTATACCAATGTGTCCACAAAGAGGTGGACTAATATTTTACCAGTTATGTTTTCAACTTACATTCAATGGGGGGTGATCTTATTTGCTATTCACCATTCATATTTCTAAGTTTCCTTGGGACCTCTTGATCGCACAGCACGCGCCTGTGAGACGGAACCTAGGCAATACCTAAAGCAATCGCTATAAATATTTCGATTATAAGATGACTAATGAATTTAAATGACTGCCTCGTGATCTCGCGGTACAAGTATGTGCCGTGCGATCTAGAGGTCCCGGGTCGGGCAAAGTGTTATTTTGTTTTTCAATTAGGAAATTCTTAGCAACAGCCCGGAGTCTGGAAATATACCTGAATAGCGGCAATAGCCTCGCCACCTATTACGTGGGACTGATACATTATGGCGAAATGTGGGAGGAGCAATGCACCTCTGCCTACCCCTTCGGGGAATACAGGCGTGAGGCTATGTATGTATGTATGTTATGAATTAAATTATAACTGCTACGTATTACATATACGTTGAAGCGAAAAATATACTTTATTAATTATAATACATTCATGTTAGGTAGGCGGTGAATTTTAAATATCATTAAGAGAATTTTATAATAAGTATTGCTTTAATAGATTTTAATTTCTAGGTAATTTTTGAGTCTTGAAAAAGGTAAAGGAGTCGATTGTAATTAACAAGCTTTAAACCTTTTTATAACAACACCTTCGCGCCAACATACAATAAAAACAAGGCGTTTAGTTATTAAATTAGTTAACGCCGCCTTTGTAAGAAAATTAACTGGAATAAGACTAAGAAATTTTAATCTCGTCTAACAATATTAAAACTGCAGTCGGACTTTTCGTTATTTGCACGTTTTTATCACACTTATTTTCTCTAAGCCTGCTTCTTTCTCGGCGTGAAATTAAACTTGGTATATTTTGCTGCTATCCTAAAGCGACAAATATTTTTATTGCATCTCAGGAGACTTGTTTTACTTGGCTTTTGCAGAAAAGACAATATTCGTTATTAAATTATCAGTAAAAAGTACCGAAGTATCTTATAAATTTAAGTAAAAGTATGCATAAAATATATCTGCTTTGCAATCTTGATAGTAAAACTTGGAATAAAAATAAATACGATTTCATTTCATCTCCACGTAGGTACATACTAATAAAAATATGAAACAAGCCTAAACTTTTAATCAAATACTGTTACTAACACACTTCTACATCTTAAATTGCATTAAAATATATTCTAAACCGCCAACCCGCATTAGGCCAGCGTGGTGGATTAAGGCCTAAACCCTCTCAGTTGTAGAGGAGGCCCGTGCCCAGCAGTGGGACGTATTTGGGCTGATGATTATGATTATGATTACATTCTAAAAACCCAATTCTATTCTCAAATGTGTTTTAATAAAAATGTGGTAACTAGTACAAAAATGGGGTAAGCTGTACAACCTCGTACCTTCAGAAGGCAGGAACCTATACATATCTTGATAAATGGCAGCCTTATATAATCTCCCATGTTACGCAAGGAATCGATACTCCTTGGACAGATGCCAGTGAAACCAGAGTTGGGAGCTCACTGATCCTTAACAATTCCAGCCAAGAACGTCTGTCATGTAACTGTGTAATGATTTTTCTTCACGAGGTATATATTTTACGAGTGATTTTGCAGAGATATCGACGGGTGTAATATTAATAAATTATGTCATACCCTTCGTCCGTTCCCAAGATTTGAAAGGCGTCCAATGTATAGAAAAAAACCCAGCCAGTAGTTATTATCTATTTGAATCTTAGGGTAGAATCAAGGTGATTTTTGTAATTTATTTTAACTACCTAGTGATTTGCTAAAATGGTGGTAGTGTGACAGACAATTTGATTGAGTATGTACGAATGTATGTATATATGTACATATATAATAAGTAACTTGACTGCCTCGTGGTCTCGCGGTACAAGTATGTGCCGAGCGATCTAGAGGTCCTGGGTTCGATTCCCGGGTCGGGCAAAGTGTTATTGGGTTTTTCCATTAGGAAATTCTCAGTAGCAGCACGGAGTCTGGAATTGTGCCCGAAAAACGGCAATAGGCTCGCCCCCTATTACGTGGGACTGATACATACGTGGCGAAATGTGGGTGCAGAAATGCACCTCTGCCTACCCCTTCGGGGAATACAGGCGTGAGTTTATTTATGTATGTATGTATGTATAATAAGTAAATCGCCCACATCTACGTAAGTATGAATATGCTGGCACGATCGTCGGAAAAAATCGATGGATAGCATTACAGTTGGAGTAGGAGACGTGTAGGATTATCAGATTCCCAAACTGCTGGTATTAGTAGGAGATAGATGCAAGTGCATGGTTTTCTGGAATTAGACTGAGTTATTAGGCCAGGACAATTGTGTCAACTTGTGAAGAATAATCGTAGTTGTTTCCTTCTACTATTCTGTGTGGTATAACACGGTTTGACAGAGTGAGGAATTAATATGTTAGAGGAAGCCTGAAAGTAGCTCCTCTGATAGAAAAACTGAAAGGAAACCGTCTGTCGTGGTATGGGCATGTTATGAGGAGGGATGAATCATACGTAGGAAAAAAGGTGATGGATATGAAAGTTGATGGATGGGCGAGCAGAGGAAGGCCAAAGAAAAGATGGATGGAGTGCGTGACTGAAGATATGAAAGAAAAAGGGGTGAATGAAGACATGACGGCTGATAGGGATGTTTGGAAGGATAAAACATACTGCGCCGACCCCAAATGAAATTGGGAGCAGGGCAAGGCAATGATGATGTTTCCTTCTACTATAGAATGTACTTTACTTACTATCAGGCGCCGTTACCGTCACTTTACCTTCATCATCAGCCCATATACGTCCCACTGCTGGGCACATCATCATCACCCCACTTTACCTTACTAGTAGATAAAATATATGAACAATAACGAAGTACCAGAGCCCCATAACATGCAAGACATGTTCTCAAAAAGATTAATATGAAAGGTGAGAATTTATGTGCGGATTATTTGCGGAGTTATCTCATTGGGTAATGGAGAGCACAATGGGCTGAGAGCAAACAACTTCCAAGGGACGCTGGCAAAGGATTCTATTGTAATAAACAAGATAAATAGACTTTCGACCTTGTTTATGGTCCGATGTTACGTGTTTGCTTTTCTTTGACGTTATGCAATATGAATATTTCGAGGGAAAAGTTTTATTTTAATTAGAAACAAATATTTTACGTTGTATCCCTAAAGGGTAGGTTGGGGTAAATTTTACAACGTTTCTCCAGCTTTGTTCCATTGCGCACACTTCCAGACTCAGCACAGCTATGGAGTATACAGGGTGTATTCAAACCGTGATCGGAACCAAGTCAGATAATAGCTGCGGTGATTACAAACACCGTAACATTAAAAAAAAACCCGACAAAAAATTTAAAAAAATACGTTTTCCTTACAACCACGTCCATTTATTATATCTATGATATTTTTCTGCCTGTCTCGTGGTCTCGCGGTACGAGTATGTGCCGAGCGATCTAGAGGCCTGGGTTCGATTCCCAGGTCGGGCAAAGTGTTATTGGGTTTTTCCATTAGGAAATTCTCGGTAACAGCACGGAGTCTGGAAATGTGCCCGAAAAACGGCAATAGGCTCGCCCCCTATTACGTGGGACTGATACATACTTGGCGAAATGTGGGTGCAGAAATGCGCCTCCGCCTACCCCTTCGGGGAATACAGGCGTGAGTTTATGTATGTATGTATGTATGTATGATATTTTTCTATTTTATGTCGGGATTTTTTTAACGCCAATGGGTTTGTAATTACCGTAGCTATTACCTACCTTAGTTTCCGATCACAATCTGAATACATCCTGTATTTTAATAATAAAAAAGCTATCTAATCGAACCTGGCAAGCTCGATCACAGTACTCTTCTGCTGCGAAACCAATGAGCATTTTTAAGCAAGAACTGTCAATATATTTCACAGTTTCGTTCGAT
Source organism: Hemaris fuciformis (assembly GCA_907164795.1). Taxonomy (NCBI): domain Eukaryota; kingdom Metazoa; phylum Arthropoda; class Insecta; order Lepidoptera; family Sphingidae; genus Hemaris; species Hemaris fuciformis. The sequence continues at coordinate 1,731,714 of OU015445.1, forward strand.
GGTTGTGACAATAAAGACATAAGAAAATTTTAGAACTACAAGCAGTCTCATGAAATTAACGTTTGTGAGTTCACATTATCTATATTCGCAGTGTAAGTGTTACTGTCAATAACTTTAATAGCGTTCAGAAGTTTGCGCAGGAAATTAGTTCGGAACAAGATTTGGTCGGTAGGCCTTGCACACGACGGCAACTCGGCTAAATTATGAGCCGTTTTACAATTGCCAAGCCAAATACGTTAGTTAAAACTTAAGTTTATACGATAAATAACTGTTACAAATAAATATGAATATTCAACAATCGGGGATAATAATTTTTACATACATAACTACATACATAGCCTCACACCTGTATTCCCCGAAGAAGTAGGCAGAGGTGTATCACTGCACCCACATTTCGCCAGGTATGTAACAGTCCCACGTAATAGGGGGCGAGCCTATTGCCGTTTTTCGGGCACATTGCCAGACTCCGTGCTGCTACTGAGAATTTCCTTATGGAAAAACCCAATAACACTGCCCGACCCGGGAATCGAACCCAGAATCCCTAGATCGCACGGCACATACTTGTATGCGAGACCACGAGGCGGTAATATTTTTTTGCCATGAAAAAATCTGGTTAAATGTAAGATTATAACAATAAGAATACAACTGAGTTGCTAGAGAATGGAAAGAGATTAATCCACCATGCATTCCAATAGAAGTTGTGACAAGACGTCAATTTTCTGTAAGATAGATGTAGAAAAGGAAAAGGATTTGAGGGATATTTGTCAATACGAAGATTACATTGATTTTTGTCGCGCCTTGGAACTTTAAGCGGTTTTCGATACCTTGGAGACTCAACCGACTATTAACTATGGATAAATTCCGTTATAATAGTCGCATACTACTTGATCTATAAACTAGAAGGGATATTTTTTTCACAAATGTATAAGAAAACCTGCAGATCTAAGACTCATCTAAAAGAAATATGAAAAGAAGGAAAACCTAGACATCTAAAAGTCTTACTCGGTATTTTTTTACTCGCACGAGAGCAACGGTGGTCTAAGGCCTAACAGGAGTTATTAACTAGGATTTAGAGGACAAAATCAAAGTCAAAGTCAAAGTCAAAATACTCGTTATTCCATTAGAGTTTTACAAGCGCTTTTAAATCTTCAATTTTAAGCTATTGCCACTTCGGAAATCGCACCTGCAGAGGAGCCCCAGGACAACAATGAGAAGAACATAGATATCTTTTTCACTTAAATGCTAATAAATATTCGCACAGCTTGTTGCAACGAGGTGAAATAAATAAATAAATACACCCTACAGTCACATACATAGGTCTGACCCCACACTAAGATACGAGTCTTGTGCCGTAGGTATCAGAATCTACGCGAGATTTTTTGATCTCACAAACACCCAGACCCGAAACAAATAATTGTGGATCACACTAACAATTGTCTAGGTGCGTGGATCGAACCCGCGGCCTCACGTTTTACAAGCTGGTGTTTAGCCAACTGCGCCACGGGGCTGTCAAATATAAAGAATTATTTGTAAAAAGCAGTTCTTATGCAACTCTAAAGGTACTTTATATAAAAGACATCATGGAATAATCGTGAACCATTCATTCATCACGGAACAAAATTATAGAGTCAAATAAAATTATTTTGTATTTCATTAGTTACGTCTGCGTTCGCATAACTCTCATCTTTGTTTACAAAATTTCAACCCTCATTGCCTCTAAGAACATTATGACTTGACGAAGTATTAAAAAGTTAGCACTTTATAAAGCTGTTGAAGAAATTTTCTACATTCTTTTAACATTTTCTCAAGCATTTGGCGAAGTGTCAAACATTTGTGTCTTAAATGTCCTTTGATATAATTGGATTTAAATTAAAAGATTTATGTTTTTATGAATAAAATTACTTAAAAATTAAAACAATATATATGTATATATGTATTTGTTTTTTTTTTATGTAACAATATGATCATGGGTAAAAAAGCTAACATTTTAACGTACTTAATATATAACGGCGTAAAACCATATACTGAGAGCTATGTCATCGCTCTTGCATAAACAAGAATGACTCACGGGCGGTCGGCCCACTCCAGTGTCTATAAAATGACGCCCACTGCAGCGGAGCGAAGCATTCATCGGTCTACGCGCGGACAGCAAACATCCGATTTATTGGGAAATAAAAGGAACTTTGATTGAAGTTGGTTGTTAAAATTACTTCTCAAAATGGATCCTCCAGTAATAACGATATCACTGCTATTCATAACGATCCTGGGCTATCTGCCTCGTCAATAATTGTGAAAGTTTACTAAAGAAAACTCAAAGTATGAGTTATCACCATAAACCAACAGTTGTGACGTCGGCAACACATCTTAAAGACACTTCGAAGCCTCTCCTGCTCCGACATATACATATACTCACGCATGATAACCGGAAAGCGTAGGCAGGGATATATCTGTACACTCACGTTTGCCCTATATGCCCCTTGTGCTTAAAGTTCCAGATAAAAGGAGGTGAGATTCATCCCAATAATTAACAACACTACCGGAAATAAGACATGGTGCTAATCTAAATCTCCTAATACAAATAACACATAACTTAATCAAACTTGGTATCACGGCTTCTCAAACTTTAGATTTCACGAACCCCTGTTAAAGTTACCAGATGACAGCGAACCCCTTAAGCCTTAAGTAACTTAATAAATCCCCCCTTCCCCCGAAGAAAATAACAAACAAAGTGCCAAAACAAATACCTTTTTAATATTAATGTGATGAGTATGCTTTTTTCAATTTTAGGAGTAATTTTGGACAATTTTAACCTTAAATCTGACTTATGAATTCAGTCGCGCGCGCGCCCCCTATGTGTGCCGCACGTGCCTGCTAGGCATCAAGTCACTATTGCGTAAATCTTGTTACAAACCCCCTGCCGTCGAATGGCGAACCCCACTTTGAGAAACCCTGCTCTGTATCACACGCCGAACCTATGTTATGGGAACAACATGGCTATAATAATTTTAATATAAATACATTTGACCTAAGACATCATTATTAGCCCATATATGTAAGTCTTACTGCTGGGCACGGACCTCCTCTACAACGGAGAGGCCTTTAGGCCTTAGTCCATCACACTGGGCAAATGCGGGTTGGCGGTCTACACACCTAAGAAATTCTCAAGCCCTTTTTAGTGTGCAGATTTTCTCATAATGTTTTCCTTCACCGTTTAAGTACGTGTTAATTCATTTCAGATACCTGTGTGTGTGCCTGCGTTTAGAACCCACGACCGCCAAGAATCTCGACCGCGCGCCTAAAGCTCTAGGTCATCACGACTTCTCTTCTACTATTCATTTCGCCTCTTAGGGTTTATGCTTGCAGACTCAATAGATTCTATCCAGTTTATATTAATTATCAGATCGCCCGGTGGAATGAATTGACCAAATATGAAGGGTATAACATTGCCAGAATATTTGTTGGTGTCATAGGGACCTAAGACAGTATAGAGACATTTATTTTAATTAGTCAAAATTAGGGCCAGCTGCTTATACAGTGTGTATTTAGACCGTGATCGGAAACTAAGGCAAGTAATTTATAAGGTCATTACAAGCCTTACCTGCCTTAGTTTCCGATCACGGTCTGAATACACCCTGTCCAAGTGATAATTCGTGGAAACTATCCGAACGCCTCCTTGGGTCATTGTACTCGGCATTTGACACAAGTCCACAGCTCATTTAACGTTTATGATCATTGAGTTAATCTCAGTATAATTACGTACGAAGACCTCGAGAGCCTAAGGTGCGTAATGGGTCAGTAAATCGGAGCCTGAAGGGCGCCCGTGATTTATTACTCCAATCTCGACATTTAAGATAAGATTTACTGAAAAATTCACCGTATTTCTTTCTATGTATCTTGTTCGTCAGCGAAAAGGTTTGGGTTATTTTTAAGGCGTTATAGTGGTATTTTATTGTTAATGTATAGAGATTATTGGTAGGATTCTAATATTCAAGTAATGTTGAATGTTTTTTTAAATTTATTTTTATTAGAGAAACAATAGATATTTTATCAGCCCCGTGGCGCAGTTGGCAAGACACCAGACTGCGAAACGAGAGGCCGCGGGTTCGATCCCCGCACCGCGACAAATGTTTGTGTGATCCACAAATATTGGTTTCGGGTCTGGGTGTTTGTGAGACCGAAAAGTCTCTCGTAGTTTCTGATTCCCACGACACAGGACTTGTATCCTAGCATGGGATCAGAACTATGTATGTGACTGGTGGGTGTATTTATTTATTGTTTTAACCAAAAACGAAATACATACGTCAAAGCAGCCTTTTTATTCATCAGAACATTCTTCACAATTTCTTAGGTGTGTAGCCCACCAATGCGCACTAGGCCACCGTGGTGGACTAAGGCCTAAACCCTCTCAGTTGTAGAGGAGGCCCGTGCCCGGCAGTGGGACGTATATGGGCTGATGATAATGATGATGATTAAGGTACTATAAGTTGAAGTTTGGAGGAGCTGTAATTCTACATAAATTGGGGCCTATTCCTTGATTACTAAGACTTTGCCCCGTGGCCCACCACGTCGCCCAAATGTTCATCATCATCAGCCTTTCTTACGTCCACTGCTGGACATAGGCCTCTCCTATGGCACGCTACTGGGCTCGATCTTCGGCCCTCCTCATCCAACCGCCGCCAGCCATCTTGCGAATATCGAATATTGCCCAGATTTTCTTTAGTGTCTAATTTATATCTTCCGATTTCACAGAGTTAGTTGTGAATTTCACAATGTTTGCCTTTGCCGATCAGGTGCAAATCACTTAACCTTAGAATTTTAATATACTCCGCCACTTAACCATGTAACAGAAAATACAAATGCAAATGAAGCAAATCGATTGAAAGTATTTGCAAATGCCACGCATCACGGACATTCCTTGAAATTCGCAGTTCAAAGGATGAATAGTAAAACCAAGAATTTACGCTCCACTACGAGCGAAAGGTTCGCGACGTGACGTCATCATTCAATACCAAGCGCTCAGTTAAAGAAGAAAAGCACCGTTACTGTACAAAACTAGATATTTTTGAATGAATAGGTTTTACAGACAGAGAAACTTCTTCGAGAGAACTGCCTCGTGGTCTCGCGGTACAACTATGTGCCGTGCGATCTAAAGGTCCTGGGTTTGATTCCCGGGTCAAGCAAAGTGTTATTGGGTTTTTCTATTAAGAAATTCTCAGTAGCAGCACGGAGTCTGGAAATGTGCCCGAAAAACAGCAATAGGCTCGCTTCCTATTACGTGGGACTGATACATACCTGGCGAAATGTGGGTACAGAAATACACTACCTACCCCATCAGGGAGTGAGTTTATGTACATAATATGTATGTATGGACACTTCTTCATTGACTTTGAGAGCCTCATTGTTCCTGCAGCAAAGGTGAGCGGCTTTATGCAAGGTGTTATAGGGTTTTTACAACAGGAGTCCTCTTTATTTACCATCATATATCAATTTAATTACTTTGCAGTTTCCAAAAAAGGTTCCTAAACTATGTCAAATCCTTTACATATTTTATGAAACAACGGAATTCTCAGTTTGACTACAACACTCCAAATATTTGATCCCTTCCCTTTGAATGGCTTCAAATTAACCCTAAAGACGATTTATTTCTGTTTCATCCGCCTAACCTTGGATACATAAATTGAATATACAACAGCGAAAATTGGACCATTTCAGTATAGAAAAGGTGACTGATTTGTGTGTGATTTTCTCTTACTGTTGTCGCATTAACTAGTTTTAGAAACATAAATCAAATAAATTATTATAAAAGGGTAGATAAATAGCCATCATCATCATAATCAGCCCATATACGTCCTGCTGGGCACGGGCCTCCTCTACAACTGAGAGGGTTTAGGCCCTAGTCCACCACGCTGGCCTAGAGCGGGTTGGCGGACTACACACCTAAGAAATTCCTAAGAACTTTTAGGTGTGCAGGTTTCATCACGATGTTTTCCTTCGCCGTTAAAGTACCTACGTGATATTTCATTGTGAATACACACATATCTTCGAAAATTCAGAGGTGTGTGCCTGGCGTTTGAACCCGCAACCGTCGAGATTCTCAACCGCGTGCCCAAACCTCGAGGCCGTCACGACTTTATAATCAGCCCATATACGTCCCACTGTTTTCCTCTATAAACTTCAGTACCAACATATGTCTCCCAAAAAGGTAAGGTAAGAAAAGAGACGTCAGTATTGCTATGTTTTTGTATTTTCTACTATAATAGGGTGGATGATGCATTAACATTCACTATTGTTATCTCGGCATCATTTTTGCCACTTACGATGTCATTGGCGCTTGAGACATATACGTTCTGGGTAAGATTCTCGTGTTGAACAAAGACTGACATACTGACATTTCAGTAAAAAAAACAGTGTAAAAATATTATGGTCATTACATACACAAACTCACGCCCGTATTCCCCAAAGGGGTAGGCAAAGGTGCATTTCTACACACACATTTTGCCAGGTATTTACCAGTCTGACGTAATAGAAGACGAGCCTATTGCTGTTTTTTGGGCACAATTCCAGACTGCGTGCTGCTATTAAGAATTTTCTAACAGACATCCTATTAACATCTCATACCCGCCCCGGGAATCGGGCCAGGGACTTCTCGATCGCGCTGCGTATATTTTTGCTGCGAGACCACGTGGCAGTAATATATTAATTTATTCTAAAACACAAATTCCCATGTGCTCCGAAGGCTTACTCCGAAATTTAGGCAACGGAATTGGCCGAAAGACAAATGATGTTTGCTTAGAAGGGGGAGCTCTTGACGGGGATAAGTAGGGGCCGATAACCGCACCGCCTGCCTGCCATTTATCAGTTCGTTTTATTCTCCCTTGAGCAAAGAACTGCATACTTCTCAGGTGCTACTTCGATGCCATTGTTTTGAATTTTTGATAAATACTTTTTGGGGACAATCGTCTAATTTCATTCCCATATAATAACTTGCTAGATAAGACCTATGGACTATGACTATGGAACTCGAGACTCTTTTAATTAAGGGTCTTTAAGACAGAAGTCTCTCGTAGTTTCTGATATTTACGACACGGAATGTATCCCAATTATGCGTGGGATGTAGTTTTTGTTATATTCTATACAATACACTATGGTCTGATTTAAACTTTAAATCGTAAAAATATATTTTTGTTTGTATAATCTTCTTTAAATCAAAGTTGATAAGGTATTTTATCAAGATTTGTATTATTCTTTTATTAATGTATTTTCATGAAAAGATAGACTCATGTCTTTATTAAAATTCGTTTAAAACAATCGTGACTTAAGTTTTCTTTCATTTTTATGTTTGTAATTGAATTATAAAATGTTTTGCATCAAATAAAATCGAGAATAATTTGCCTTTAAAAACTTTCACGAAAATAATGCTATTTCACTGAAACTTTTCAAATATCACGCTAATAAAGTGATTGCATGTCTAGACATAGTTTTGGCGAATGTTGACTCACCATGCACTTTTGCTGACACGGATACTTTGATTTCTCGTGGTAGACACCCAAACAAATTAATTAAAATATTAACAATATTTTGAGAATCGAATCGCCGTAATTTTCTTCCAGAGGCCCCAGGCCCGATTCCCGAGCAGGTGAATTTTATGAGTGTTGAGCAAGGAGTCGGAAAATGGGCTCGGTAAGCTACTATAGGCTGCCGACCCCTTCGGTAAATACAGGTATTAGGTTACGTATGATATGTATAATTATTTTTATCGCTCCTAATAGTTGCTATATTTGCACCGCATTTTACCTTAGATAGAAATATTTCCAGTTTTCGTGTAACAATAATAATAAAACCGAATGAATAAATTCAGCGAATACAAAAAGTTTCATAGCACGTCAAATCTTTCGTGACACGCGAAAAACACGACAATCCCAGGGCCGTCAGTATTATGGCGGGGACTGTTAATGTCGCGTTATGGTAATTACATTTCAATAAGAATGAAGGTCCGTGAATAAAAGGTCGGTTTTGATGAAAATAGGAATAAAAATAAAAAAAAGTGTGTGTGTACTTATGCACACGCGTTAGAAGTTATACCACACGACTGAAGTAAAACTTATAAATACGCCTAACAGTCACATACATAGTTCTTAGTTTACACAACATATTACATTTCTGAACGCACTCATAAATATTTGACAACTAATAAATATGTCAATCCTTTTTATTACTGTCACTATTCTACATTTTTAAAATCTAAAACATATAAACTTTTTTTGAAAAATATTCGATCCGAAACATATTAAAACCTTTCTGATCCCTTTGACAATTACATTTAACATGGGCAGCTTCAATCTGTCAATTATATTGGAGCACATAGGCAGCTTCAACGTCTTACTGTTGTGTTACAGTGATGCGCACGCTTCTTAAAATTTCACTCTCATCATTATTTCATAACGCGCCTAAATAATTATAGCTTCAAAAAGAAAATAATTTCTAGTGTCTCAATTCCCTTGACCCATGTAAAGAATACAAGAATACACTACACCCCAAATTATCGCAAAAATGCTCTTATAACCGTCACCTTATTGACTTTAAACTGCTTAAACGTACACCCTCACTTTGTATTCATACGCGGCAATACGCATCGAGCCTAAAGGGTCCCGATGCGTAATTTACACAAGCGCGAAACTTTGCAAATAGGCCACGTTTCCGCACCGAGGCACGGCACGCGCGATTTGTCGCGTTACTGCCTAATTTACTTGGAAAAAGTTTGCCACTTAAGTTCACGTTAGGTCTGTAAGTGCGGCTATAAATCAGAAGGAGTTATTAGCGATGTCAGGGACGTAATATTTTTACTTTCTGAATATGAACAAAGAATTAGAAGTGCAAAGGAAATGACAACATCTTTTGAATTTTATGCATGCGTTAATTTATCTAGGATCTGCGAACTAAGAGCCAAAGCTTAATACATACATTTGTACATAACCTCATGTATTCCCTGAAGGGGTAGGCAGAGGTGCATTTGTGCACCCACATTTACCAGGTATGTATCAGTAATGAAGGCCAAACTATTGCAGTTATCAGGCACATTCCCAGACTCCATGCAGCCACTGAGAATTTCTTATAGAAAAACCTAATAACACAGCCCGACCCGGGAATTGAACTTGGGACCTCTAGATATGGCGACATAATTTAAGCCGCAATACCACGAGGCAGTCAAAGCTACTATCGTTTAAAATTGTTAATGATTAGAATTAGTGCAAGCTAACAAAGTAAATGAAAGTATTTTATCCATTTTTATTTCAGTAACAATTTGAAACGATCAATTACCCAGTTTATTTGCCACAAATTTCCCCCATCCAGTACTGTTTTTCTTCCTACTTGCTTGTATTTTATTTGCATGACATTTCAATTCAGAATAAATACTGTACGATTCCGTTGTTTACTTTCTTGTCAACGATATGTTATTTCGTGATGGAAAATTCACTGATACCTGTTGGGCGCTCTTGTTTTATTTATTCCATTCAAAATAATAAAGCATATTTTTAATTTCGAATTATTAACCAACAGTCACATATATAGTTTTGACTTCTGACCCCACACTGTCATACGAGTTTAGTACCGCGGGAATCAGAAACTACGAGAGATTTCGGTATCACAAACACCCTGACCCGAAATAAATATTTGTGGGTCACACAAACATTTGTCTCGGTGCGGGGATCGAACCAGCGGTCTCTCGTTTAGCCAACTGCGCCACGGGGATGTCAAATTATGAATATTAAATTTATTATTCAGTTTATTAATAAAAAATTCTTTCCTCAGCAAACTAAGCGGTCAGACTGCCAAAGAAAAGGAAGAAGATTCACGACTGACAACGCTGATGCTCACTATATTCCTCTGCTTCCTCGCGTAACATAAACATATATTCCGGTACGGAGATCGAACCCGCGGCCTCTCGTTTTGCAAGGTATTTAGCCAACTGCATCACTTCTGTCTAAATTGCGAAAATTATTTACCTTTTTCTATAATTAATACCCCACAGTTAACAGTCCGCCAACCCGCACTAGGCCAGCGTGGTGGACTAAGGACTAAACCCTCTTAGTTGCAGAGGAGGCCCGTGCCCAGCAGTGGGACGTATATGGGCTAATGATGATGATGAAGTTAACAGAAATTACCTACTACAGGAAATACGTTTGACATGAACACTTTGCCTCGTGTAGGTATACAAAACTCAGTACCTTTTAGGTAAACTGCACTCAAATTAACTTCAATACGTTACTATTTATAAATGCTGTTCGTGGCAATGAAAAGTAATATTGCAAATGCGAAAATGGCTCTCTGACTATTTACATTAAAAATTTTCATCTATTTTGATACAGAGATGATGGTCTATACAAATTTAAATATACATTAGTATGGATATGAAAGTAACTGAATCAGCTTCAGTGTGGCGGTACTTCCAAAGAAGCCCAAAAGCCCAGTATGCCTAACTAAATTCCGAATAATAATTGTTAAGCTTTAAATGTTTATTTAACAAAAACAATTTGACATATAAATGAGAATATCCTGACCCCACAATAAACAATTATAAACTAGTCGTCGAGTATAACATCTAAAATTTTGAAGCAGTGATGGCCTCGAGGTTTAGGCGCGCAGTCGAGAATTCCGGCGGTCGCAGATTCAAACCCCAGGCACACACCTCTGACTTTTCGAAGTTATGTGTGTATTCACAATGAATTATCACTTGCTTTAACGGTGTAGGAAAACATCGTGATAAAACCTGCACACCTAAAAGTTCTTAGGAATTTCTTAGGTGTGTAGTCCGCCAACCCGCACTAGGCTAGCGGGGTGGACTAAGGCCTAAACCCTCTCCAGCTGTAGAGGAGGCCCGTGCCCAGCAGTGGGACGTATATGGGCTGATAATGAATCTAGTCTTCACACAATTAATGTGTAATACTTTTGGGCTTCTATGGAAGTACTGCCACTGGATCCTGGAGCACAGAAGTTGCAGTGACGGGTGTATGGTGGAATACGGAAAAAGAGACGTAGATATATAGAACTGTGGAGAACCCAGTATAAGTGGTTCTATTTTATATTATTTCGCCGGATGAAACCAAGCTCTCTCTGTCTGTCACGTTTTCAATCCCAAACCGATTTAACAAATATATGGATTATTGCAGATGGATGTTTGGCTTTTTTGCAGTGAAAATAAATCATAAATAGAACAAAATATTTTCTCAATTCAGATATAATTGATACGCTTTTAGTGTTAATAAGTGTAACGATTGTTTTCAGCGTTTTTTATATTTCGCACATTAATTGATACGCTTTAAGAGTTAATTAGTGTATTCAGCGCTTTATATTCCGTCCGGGCGAGATAAGTTCGGGCTTTTAAAATAAAAATAAACAAATTCTGTCTGTCTTTGACCTATTTACCTCCAAATCGCTACGCAAATAATACAAATTTTGGTACAAAATTAGACATAACAGTAACGAACGCATTTTTTCTCGAAAAAATATGAAAACCTAAAAAAACTTTATTCTACCTCTTTATTTTTCCTCTTTTATTATCCATCCTAAGGTTGCCTGTAAGAAATTGCCTAGAGCGATAAGGCCGCCTCTTGTATAATTTTTAATAGATAAGTTTCTTTATATTTTTTTGTACATACAAGGAAGTGTAAATAAATAAATAAAAAACCGTACGGAAGTCCAGTTATCCCACTAATTATGAGATATAAAAATTCATTCAATCTTTAACAGTGAAATATAAGATAGTCAACATAAGATGGCAGTCATCACATGAGGGTCCATTTCAAACTTATTAGATAAGTACATACATACATACATAAACTCACGCCTGTATTCCCTAAGGGGTAAGCAGAGGTGCATTTCTGCACCGACATTTCGCCAAGTATGTATCAGTCCCACATAATAGGGGGCGAGCCTATTGCCGTTTTTCGGGCACATTTCCAGACTCCGTGCTGTTACCGAGAATTTCCTAATGGAAAAACCCAATAACACTTTGCCCGACCCGGGAATCGAACCCAGGACCTCTAGATCGCACGGCACATACCTGTACCGCGAGACCACGAGGCAGTATTAGATAAGTAACTGGAAATATTACGCGATTTTCGCATTCACCCAGGCGAAGCTACGTCGTGCTGTAGTATAAAAGTAATTCAATTGTGTCTCCATGTAACTAGCAAAGGCAAAACACGCCCAACCCGGCCGTTTACCAGGAATCAACTTGTGAGTAATTGAATATGTGTGCCGGAGCGAGCCACATCAAACGGCGCGTGCCATCCACGTGAACGAGAATCTGTCGCTTTGATGCACCCTGACGTGTTTAATTTCGCTTTTCGATTAATGAAAGCTCTGGAAAGATGTAGAAGGTTCTAGAAAGTATTCCTTCTCTCCAACTGAGTGAGGGTGAGCTGTAGTTCACCATGCTGGCCTAGTGTTGAGCACTGTAGAGGTACTACATACTCAAGAATTTTGTAGTAGAATGAATTAAAATGTGCAAGTTGAGGATATAATGTTTGCGTCCTCGTAAATGTACGTGATAATTATTGGCACATGTAACTTTTAAACTTCAAAAGTGTTCTCCCAGGATTTGAGCTTACGACAGCTAAAGTATTTTGTCAAAGGCATCATGACTTAGTTAGAATACCATAAACATTATTCTTGAAGTCGTGATGGCCTCGAGGTTTAGGCGCGCGGTCGATTATATTTCGACGGTCGGAGGTTCAAACCAAAGGGACACACCTCTGAACTTTCGAAGTTATGTGTGTATTCATAGTGACTTACCACGTAATTTAACGGTGTAGGAAAACATCGTCAAGAAACCTGCACACTTAAAAATTCTAAAGAATTTCTTAGGTGTCTAGTCCGCCAACCCGCACTAGGGCAGCGTGGTGAACCAAAGCCTGACCCCTCTCAGTTTTGGAGAAGGCCCGTGCCCAGCAATCGGACGTACATGGGCTGATGATGGCATAGTATATTTGGTATATTGTGATAATCAGTGGCGGTACTTCCATAAAAGCCCAGATCATAAAAAAATCCGAAGAATAATCTTTAAGCTTTAAATCTTTAAAGCAATTTGACTTATAAATGAGAATATCCTGATTCCACAATAAACAATTATAAACTATACATTACACAAATAACGTGTAACGCTTTTGGGCTTCTATGGAAGTACCGCCACTGGTGATAATTACCCTTAAATCACACTTAACTTGTTCCAAAATTTATTGTAAGTACAAAAACATCGTTAGTTTGTCCAAACAGTCTGCGTGAAAGATAACTTGCTGAGTAACAGTCCCACAACTTTCCGACAGACGATGATTGACTGAAAGCCAATAAATTGGATTTGTAACAAACAGCTTCTTAGTGAGTTGAATTAAACTTTTGGACGGCGATAAATATTTATCGATATTTATTGGTAAACAATTTAGAAACTGTTTATTGTGATGTAATTTATAAGCTAAATACATTTAATAAATACACCCAACAGTCAAATACATAGTTCTGACCCCAAGGCCCAAAGTAAGATACAAGTCTTGTGTCGTGGTTATGGGAGACTAAGATTTAAGAGATTAATTTAAGACTTTTCATTCCCAGAAACACACCATTTGATGACCATGACCCGAAACAATTTTTTGTGGATAACACAGACATTTATCTTGGTGCGGGGATCGAACCCGCGGCCGTTTCACAAGCTGGTATCTACCCAACTATTTAAATATTCACGATTTTCAGCGGTTATTTAATACATTCAAAATGATGGTAACAGCATTAATATAAATAATAAAGACCATTTATTTCCAATCAAAAAAAACAAAACGTAAATATATGCTAAAGATCTAACATTTAATGTTTCAATCTTGAGTCATTTGTGGTTGTTTTTTTTCCTTCTAGTTACTTCTTCGGTGCTTGCTGGAGGGTTCTGGTCATGTTATCATCAGTATGGTTGTTATGATTACCTATTTCCTGTTACTACAACAACTGTACTGCTTAACGGCATTAACATTAATTGAGCGACCAAGGGTCACCAAGAAGCAAATCAGTCAATATACCATTTCTATTTACCTTCAAGCCTATTAGGGGCCGTTCAAGTATTACGTAAACAGATTTATGACAATTATTTACCCCTCCCCCCATCCCCCTTGTCAGCAAAAGTAAGCAAAGCTCTTACCCCCTCCCCCCATGCTTACGTAAACATTTTTCAATTAATGTATTGTTTTTTTAATATCATAATTATAATTATAATTTTAAAAATAACAAAATATATTTAACTACAGATGACGTAATTATCATCTAGACTCCCCTACCCCCTGTCATCCAAAATAAGCAAAGCAAAGAAATAGTGCTTACGTAATACTTGAACGGCCCCTTGTGACATTTTCAGACCCGAATAATCTTCTCAGCACAAAATCCCATTGTAATTTCCCCTAAAATAAATATTTCCCATTCTTTATAATATTGGTAGGATATTAATATCCAATCATAAAACAATAGAAGATCAAATTATCGAGCCATAAGGAATATGGGCTTAACCAAAGCCGTGCAATACGTATTATAGATGTACCGACCCCGCGTTTCCACACCGCTTATGATTCGATGAAAAAAGTTTCCAATTTTTCCCCCGGACAAATCCCCAGGGTTTGTTCTGGATCTGATTAATGAAATTGATGTTGTCCCGCCTCGGCCACGTCGATAATTCCTGATATTTCATCCCTTTTGAAATTTATTATTAAGCCGTATCATGGGTTGATTGATATTTCTGTTTTGAATTTCATAACATTCATATCATTCATTCATTTGACAGCTTCGTGGCGCAGTTGGCTAGACACCAGCTTGCGAAACGAGAGGGCGCGGGTTCGGGGCCGTCCATTAAGCACGTGATTCTTTTTAGCATTTTTGTTTGAATAATTAATATTTTCACTAGTTTTCCAGCAGTTTTCACTACCGACATTCATTAAAGTTAAAACTGCCTTGTGGTTGCTGCATTAATGTGATCCATGCGATCTAGAAGTCCCGGTTTGGATTGCAGGGTCTGGCAAGGTGTTATTGGGGTTTTCCATTAGGAAATTCTCGATAACAGCACGGAGTCTGTAAATAAGCCCGAAAAACCGCAATAGGCTCGCCTCCTATACGTAGACTGATACAAACTTGCAGAAATGCATCTCTGCCTACCCCTTTGGGGAATACAGGCATGAGGTTATATATATGTAAAGAAATGACATTTCATTAATTTAAATTTGCCGCGCTTCGCGCGTTTAATATGATCTGTGGAAGTTGGCCAGAGGACGCGTGATTCAATGGCGGATGACGTGCAGTATTAGTGAACTTTAAATGTCGTTTCTTTGTACTCTCAGAGAAACAATTTGTGGTTTACTTAGAAAAAGAAAAAAAACCCTCAATAACATATCTTATAAAACGACATTTTCGTTAACTTAAAGAAGATGGACCGGCTGCAATTTGAGTTTACGATGATAGCTTCAAATGATGGCAAATCTAATGTATTAGCCATAACCTCAATAGCTACAGAAGAAGGAAAATGTTATATTTTACCTGATGAGCTGAAACCAGTGATTCATCATAACCATATTGTCAAAATGAACACTTTCTCAAAAATAAAAAATAGCATAAAGAAAAGGCATCAAAGTAGAAAAATATGGATAAAATTGGATGAAGATCAAAAGAAAACATATATAGATGAGGAAGGTAATATACAATTTTTAGATCAATATTTAGAAGAAACGAGCACAAAACAACCAAGAGACAAAGATAACAATTTGCAACATATCTTGGAAAAATTAATAGAGACTACAACAAAGAAAGAAAATCAACACAACCTTAAAAATATTTCAGAGAAATTTATTATTGAAAAATTCACAAGCAAGAACCCTAATGCAATGCAATGGATAGAGAATTTTGAAAAAGAGTGTGAGCGCTTTAATATAATAAAAGATGAAACAAAAATAGACATATTGAGATTATTTTTAGAAAAATCTTGTTTGGATTGGTATAGCTCGATGGCCATAAAACTAACACTAAATTCTGAATGGAATGAATGGAAAGACAAATTTTTAGAAACTTTTAAAAACCAAGGATGGGACATAGTCACAAATGCTCTTACATTCAAGTATAAAGAAGGACTTTTAATTGATTATGCTATAAAAAAAGAACGGCTTATACTAGATATAAACAAATCGATAGACTCCAAAACAATGATAGATCTTATTGCAACAGGTTTACCTAGGTTTATCCTAAATAAGTTAAGCAGAGATGAACTCAACGACACTACTGATTTGTTCAATGAAATAAGAAAATATGAAGGTATGATGTACAAGAAAAACTCAACTATAATAAAGAGTGGTACATTTCTTTCTAAAAATAAATCTAATGAGAAGAAGCCATGTAAAACTTGTGAATCATTGGACAAAGGAATTAGATATCATCCGGAGGAGTCATGTTGGTTTAAGAAAAATAAAAATGAACCTGAAAAGGTTTTTAAAGCAAGAAATGTAAATAATAACTCCATTATTGAAGTAGATATAAATACTGAGAAAAAAAACGAGTAAGTACACCATTAATCAAAATCAAGCTTTTATTAGAAAATAAATTAGAAGTGAGCGGCATTTATGATTCAGGCTCACAGATCTCTTTAATAAATTCAAGACTGATTAAAGTAAAAGAAAAAAAAGACAATTTGAATATAGCATATATGAAGACGGTTAATGGTGTGAAAAAGACAGATGGCTTGATAACAATAAAAATAAAAATATTTGATTTAGAAGAAGAGGTGGATGTATATATAGTAGAAAATGAAGATTTTGATGATTTTATAATCGGATTGGATATGATAAAGAAATTTAAATTAACCCAAAATGAACACTTGCAGATAGAACAAAAGAAAACAACAAATAAAATAGACAGAAATGAAAAAAAGAATATAAAAACATTTGCAGTAAATTTCAATGAGCACATAGAAACAGAGGAATTTGTAAGTAGGACAGACCATTTAGACAATGAAAAGAAAATTGAGATAGAGAAAATTATAGAGGAATATAAAACAATTTTTGCTAAGGACAAGTATGATATAGGATCAGTTAGAGATTATGAAGCTCACATAGATTTACTAGTAAATAAATACTGTAGTAAAAGACCATACAGATGTACAATAGAAGATAGATTAGAAAAAGAAGACAAGTGGATTGCTGATAGAAGATTAGCATTACAGAATACAATAAAATCCCACAAGTACAACAAGAAAATATTTGATAGAAATAGAAAAATGCAGGAGTTAGAGATAGGAGATAGTGTATATGTAGAAAATGGAAATAGACTAAATAGAAAAAAATTAGACGAATTAAAAATAGGCCCTTTCAAGATAGTAGAAAAAATATCGAAGTCCATTTATAGGATTGACACTGGCGGCAGAAAGACAGAATCAACTTTATTCCACATAACAAAATTACAACCGGTCACAACGGAAGCTGAAGTACACGAAGTAGAAGAAAACGAATATGAAGATAACTTATAGGGATATGTTATTTAGGATTTTCGATCTTGGGGGGGGGAGATGTAAAGAAATGACATTTCATTAATTTAAATTTGCCGCGCTTCGCGCGTTTAATATGATCTGTGGAAGTTGGCCAGAGGACGCGTGATTCAATGGCGGATGACGTGCAGTATTAGTGAACTTTAAATGTCGTTTCTTTGTACTCTCAGAGAAACAATTTGTGGTTTACTTAGAAAAAGAAAAAAAACCCTCAATAACATATCTTATATATATATATATGTATGAAAGAATCTTTTGTGCAGGCATTCCTCTGACCTAATCACCTACAACCTCAAACTAAGTTATTAAAATGATGAGCATTCTAGAAAATTCATGAATAATATACAATATAAAAAAAATCTCAACTGCTAATACGTTTCGTTTTACGCATTAATGACACAATTTATATTCAAAGCGTCTCGGGAATCCCAGCCGCGTGCACATATAATATTAGTTAGAGTGGATTAAAAATTCAGCTTACGGCTATAGATTGGGAGGTAATCTTGTGATTAGTAATCTAAATTTTGGGTAGTTTTCTTTAACATTCCTATTAGTACTCATGGAACATAGTCCATAGACCTACTGATTAGGATAAATTTAAGTATGTGAGTGAGTTATAAGCCCTTTTTAAGCCCCGGGCTATTACGTTTTCGATTGACAAATTATACAGATTATGTATTATTATACAGACCAACATTACATCTTGTGTCGAACACCGTTAATGCATCTTAGCATAATTATTTTGACTGCCTCGTGGTCTCGCGGCACAAGTATGTGCCGTGCGATCTAGAGATCCCGGTTACGATACCCCAGTCGGGAAAAGTGTTATTGTTTTTTTTATTACGAAACGACAGCACGAAGTCTGGAAATGTGCCCGAAAAACCGCAATAGACTGGCCCCCTATTACGTAGGACTGATACAAACTTGCAGAAATGCACCTCTGCCTACCCCTTCGGGGAAGACAGACTTGATTTCATGTATGTGTAATTATTTTGAATATTACTGTTCTCTTAACAAATTTCATTACAAAACTCAACTACAACAGCACAATTTGACGAAATCATAATTTACTAAACATTTAAATAATCAATCACAATATTAATGACCTGTCATCGCATAACAAAGCCTGATTATAATTAAAACAAGGCGTAATATATAAACTAAAATATGTTTCAAATAGACCGTGCACACGCTGTATAATCGATTTGAAATACCGCCCCACAATGCGGCTATTCGGTATTGTGCGGCCGGAGCAGTCTTTTGTACCGGTGATGGATCGTGCATCTGCTATAACAATGAACTCATTCACTCGTTCATTCGCGCGTGTAAGTGTAGGCAGAATTTTCTAGAAACGTTTTGACTGGTTATTGACAATAATTTATCTTTGAGACATGCAGAATTAGATTTGGACTACATTTCCATCAGGTGCGGACGTCACTTTGCCATAACAGTATCAATCAATCAATCAATCATCAGCCCATATATGTCCCACTGCTGGACACGGGCCTCCTCTATAACTGAGAGGGTTTAGGCCTTAGTCCACCACGCTGGCCTAGTGCGGGTTGGCGGACTACACACCTAAGAAATTCCCAAGAACTTTTTAGGTGTGCAGGTTTTATCACGATGTTTTCCTTCACCGTTAAAGCACGTGATAATTCATTGTGAATACACACATAACTTCTAAAAGTCAGAGGTGTGTGCCTGGGGTTCGAACCTGCGACCGCCGAAATTCTCGACTGCGCGCCTAAACCTCGAGGCCATCACATTTAATGTTTTTGTTTCGAGGCATTTTAATGTTTTCGGGTAGTCTGTAAATATCTGCCAAAAGAATTAAAGTCATTCTTTTCTGAGATGGACTATAAAGATTTTTGAGTAGAGGCCACTGTTAAGCGAAGTTTTGGACGTCCATCGACCAGAAGAACGGAAGACATCATTGTTCGTAAGACGTCTTTGGAAGCAAACCCCTTCTTACAGGTCGCTCTGGAAGTATTTGGGTTGTTGTCCAGCTACGAACAGTCTATGGCGGATGATATACCTATGTCGGCACTACATCCATCGATATGTCTCGTTGTGAAAGAAGAACGCAATGGTGTTGTCAGCGGTTCTTGTTTGAATATCACGAAAACTGCCTCGTGGTCTCGCGGTACAACTATATGTCGTGCGATTTAGAGGTCCTGGGTTCGATTCCCGGGGCGGGCAAAGTGTTATTGGGTTTTTCCATTAGGAAATTCTCGATAACAGCACGGAGTCTGGAAATGTGCCCGAAAAACGGCAATAGGCTCGCCCCCTATTATGTGGGACTGATACATACTTGGCGAAATGTGGGTGCAGAAATGCACCTCTGCCTACCCCTTCGGAGAACACAGGCGTGAGTTTATGTATCTATGTATGTATCACGAAAATGAAGAAGAAAGTATGTTGTTAAAGAAGTCACTCGTCCTTTGGCGGATCGCCTTTTATATTGAAAGATGTATTAACGATTGCAATAGTCTGTAAACTGTGATTTAGATGACTTAGCTTCACTCCTTATGTAACCCATAATGCCCACGCAAGTAATATAAACGTCTAATGATTATGATGGGTCGACAAATGTATAGTAAAATCAATACATCATCATCAGCCCTTATACGTCCCACTGCTGGGCACGGGCCTCTTCTACAACTGAGAGGGTTTAGGCCTTAGTTCACTACGCTGGCCTAGTGCGGGTTGGCGGACTACACACTTAAAGAAATTCCTGAGAACTTTTAGGTGTGCAGGTTTCATCACGATGTTTTCCTTCACCGTTAAATTACGTGAAAATTCTTTGTGAATACACACATAATTTCGAAAAGTCAGAGGTGCCTGGGGTTTGAACATGCGACCGTCGAGATTCTCGACCGCGTGCCTAAGCCTCGAGGCCATCACGACTAAAATCAATACAACATAGCAGTAATCGTAAAAGTATTTCTCGTTGCATCACTTCTAAATATACGCTGCATGTATTGATAGGTACAGAGTAACCCTAACCTATAAAACGTCCATACCTGTGCAACCGTGACCTCGCTTCTACTCGTCAAAACACGCTCTCATAAAACGTACCTGAAATACGCAAAAAAATTGAAACAAGCTGACACGAGGCGCAAGGCTGGCGTAATTCAGCGGCCAGAAAATATGAATGACGTAAACATAACAAAATATGCTCCGTGCGAACACTGAGGCGGGTTGAAACGAGAATTTTTATAACATAAATATAATAGATGTGCTGGTATGTTCAGTTGTCGATTGAATTACCCAACTTGTTCTTATTATTTAGTTGTTTTTTTTTTCTTTTTTTAATTGCCTGTACGCCTACCTAACGTGCGTTTGTCACTTGGTCCCTTCATTGAAAATTACCGCTGCAGAATTGCAGCATGTAGCTAAATGAAAGGGTCATTGTTGGTTTTATAAGTTATAAAATCTAGTTATTACCAACACTAAAATATTTTTTTCTTAATTTATTTCTGTGACTTCTCATTTAATACACACACGCGCCATTATCTTGGAAGGGGTAGGCAATCGTGCACTTCTGGGTCCATGTTTTGCCAAATTTGTTTCAAGTCTCAGTTCGCGAGCCTGTAGTCGTTTTTGGAGCAAATTTCCAGTCCCGGGAAAATGATACCGGACGTCTTCGTTATACATCATATTTCAGTATGTTTTTTTAAGCTATTGCATAGCTTCTATCGCGGGCCTTGAGCGTGGAGACCGAATCCAGAAATTCCGTAACGAAAATAAAACACCTAACACCCAATGTGCGCATGCGTACTGTTTAAATGACACTTCATGTCATAAAAGAAATTAACCTCATCTATATTAATAATTTCGTTAATTCAAGTTACACTTTTAGTTAAAAATACTGCATAAATAAAATAAATAACTAATTATAATTGCATAAGTTGATAAAAAATGCTATGCAATAGCTTTACCGCGGCAGTCTCCGAGTGCCACACGTCTTTTTTTTTAAATCACTAAATGGCGGTTTAATGCACTCTATTAAAAGATTTAGGATATGTTAGTTAGTAGTAATAATAGCACATTTATTTTTATTGTAGATGCCTTTTAAATTTTTTGGTGACGTTAGAAGCTAAGTGGGCGATTTCTTTTTTACGATACCGATTTCTCACTAGTTCATAAAATAAGTTGTTAGTTTGATCAATTTTTAGATAAAATAGTAAACTCGTCTATGAAATTCTAAAGTCCTAACAAATATTTGTAATACTTCAAAATTATTACACACAGCAAAATGACCTCTATTTTTTTTCCACTGACCCTTGATAATTTCATTACAAACGTTTATAAAGAAAATAATAAATCATATTAAAGTTAACATCAGCAATGCCATCATAACACGTAAACAAAGATACATTCAAAATTATACCGTGTACTAATTAAAATAAGACTGAAATTAATTTACAGTGTAACCCTGAAATACTCGCGACGGCCCCGCAGGCCCTTTGTGTGCCCACGTCAAATCATTTGGGATTTACGGGGCGAGCAAGACAAATGAAAACCACGATTTTAATTAGTGGCAGAACATAGAAATGTCATGTAAATTCCGCACCGTTTAGGGTTCCTTGAGTGACAGGTTCAGAAGGATGCGGCTTTAAAGATAAATTGTGGCACTTTTGGTTATTAGTATTAATTTAGGCGATTAGTAGCTTCTACAGATTCCCAATCAAAAACTAGAAGCAATATGTATACTGAGGAATTATTAACGTTCCAAACGACTCCACCCTGCAAGTCTTTTCACACATGTTCCAACCGTTTCATACATTGAAAGCTGTATAGCTGTTTCATACTGAACCCTACATACACACTCGCAGTTATCCGGTTTTTTAATTACCCCAGGGCTTCTTTAATGCCACTCCGTATTGTTCAGTTGATGAGACTTTTTAAATTCAACATAGTGTGAAAAGTTATTCTCCTGGGTATAAAAGACCACCCCGAGGTAACTACGGTTAATGGTCACTAGAGTAATTAAGATAATTTAGTTTAAGTGGTGTATGTTACATAAAATTCTCTGAAAATACTAACCATTAGGGAGTGAATGAAAATGGATAAGTAATTTCAATAGCAAAAACCGACTCACCGACGTGGAATATGAACTATACCATCGCAAGTTTCCGGTAAATATAATTGGCTGATACCCAAAAATATTTTCTTTATAGTTCCTTCCTTATTGTCTTAACCAATCCAGCAACAAACCTAGATTATGTGATGGTTCTATTGACGAAAGTTGGATGTGCTGTTTGCCTTTTTTTTTTTTTTTTTTTTTTTTTACGAGAGGAAAGCGCCTTAAGCTCCCTGTTCGGTACCTCGGGGGAGGCCCAAAAAGGGTATGTCGGGGTCACCGGCCTTCCAACTCAACGCGTGGAACTATTGTTCGCTTGGTTGAGTTGGGTCCCTAACCAATATCCTACGCCGGCATACCGACTAAAACCTCTCGATGGCCGTCTTGCGCATTTTGGGCGGTACGGTAAATACAGGGCGAACGTTCCCTTAATTGTTTCCCGTTGCCGCCCAGCGCTCTGTCCAGATGTGGACTCCTCTGCGATAGGGGGATTTCAGATATCCCCCACTTGGCCTTATTTTGGACGCTCACATGGTGTGAGCGTCCGCGACATTCACGAGGCCATGCACTCTGCCGCACATCTCGGAGTTGTGCAACTCTTGTAAGGGCGTACCTCCCCCGTAGTACGCCTAACAACCCCGATAACCCCTATTAGTCGCCTTTTACGACAGGTAGGGGATGCCGTGGCGGTATTCTTACGCCCCAACCACAGGGCGGTATGTGCTGTTTGGCTATCAATCCTGTTAATTTTAAAAAATAACTCACATAAAAGCATTATACGTTAAATTTTGTTGCTGAGTTCGATCGAAAGTCTCGATCTCTAAGATCGAAAATCATTGGTCTTATTTTAAAACTAAAGGATGCATTATGAATTTTAGATAAATTACTCGATACAGCGACGCGGGCTGGCATATCATGTATGTAACGTAATTAATCCCTTACATTTAAAAGGATCTAAAACTAAAATATTTACGAGTATTAAAGAAGTTTTTGAGTGGCTACACCGTATCTTCTCTATATTTGTGGACAAGGTTCTAAAATCGTTATTTATCTGTTTACCTGTGATTAAATATCACGCACCTTCGTTTTGTAATTATCTTGAGAAACCTAAACGAACATAGCTTAAATGCTTAGAAAAACATCGAAAATCCACTCACCATCATACACGACGCCTCTGACGAGCACATCCGCTTCGAACACAGCATGGCTGACTGTCAGATTCACATCACTGTCATCGTCACTCAACGTCACCACGTCATCAGAATCACTCGGCACCCGTGCAAAAGCACACCCGTCATCACTGCCAAAATCACGCACTGTCGTAGTTTCCACTTCAGTTGTTGGTCGATCGGTTTCCACAGTCTCATATTCAGGTGGTCCTGGCGATCTGCCGGGAGCTGGGTCTCCGTTTGGCAAGTTCAAGGATGAGCTATAAGGCAACGATGCTAGAATGACCATGGTCAGAAATTGCGCGGAGACTTTGCACCTGAATGTCGTCTTGTGCTTCATTTTGCTCTTGTTCCATGTTTGTGGATGGATTAGTGTTTCCGATGCCATGTTTATTGTTTCCCTGGCTGATTTGTATTGTGGTGCATATTTTGATACCTGGAATGAATGAAAATTGTATCAGAAGGTGTTATTACATAAAATAAAATACGAAAATTACATAAAATACGACCAAAAGTTAGGAGCAATTGATACCAAAGTGAGAATTACGGTTATTTCCATATGATAAGTGTCATAACACTGATCAAACATTCATCAAATTTAATACCAAAGAACACGAGCTTAGTATGGATGTGGATAATACTTAGCATAGAACAATTTAACTTTTTGTCCAATTTTATCTGTATAAGAACAAAAAATGAGCATTAAGAAAATACAACCATTAATAAAGTTTTAGTCGTTTCAAAACCTTAGACGAACTTCAGAAATCATAATAACTAGACTGACACCAGAAGGAAATGGATTAACCCACTAAACTACCGCCAGCCAGAAACAAAATTAATCTCATCCACTCAGACTTGGCAACACTCCATCAAACTTTTGACGGGGAACTTCGAACTAATTAAGAGAAACATTTTTTTCAATTTTACATCGTATGATTTAATTAGAAGTTGTACGTTGGATATTCAATTGTCAGAAATGCTTACAGTATTTTTCATTCGAGCAGTTTTTGTTGCTTATGAAGGCTCATTCAACACAATCAACAGTGGCATTAGTAAAGCAAAATTCTACTTGAGAAAACTGATGGAGACGATAAAAATGTAAGAAATTAGCAATAATTAATCATGTGATTTAGCGAATTGACAGTCAACTTCATACATTTTGTAAAATTTCTGATATTTCATTTGACTGAATGCCTGTACGTTTCCACTTTTCCCATCGTAAGCCAATTAAAGCTGGTTCACCCTCACAGTCCATAGACTCACAATTTGTGTTCTTTTGTAAGTACCGTTATAATAAATAAATAAATAAATACACCCAACAGTCACATACATAGTTCTGGTCCCACACTAAGATGCAAGTCTTGTGTCGTGGGTATCAGAAACTACGAGAGACTTTTCGGTCTCACATACACCCAGACCCGAAACAAATATTTGTGGGTCATACAAACATTTGTCTCGGTGCGGGGATCGAACCCGCGGCCTCTCGTTTCGCAAGCTGGTGTCTAGCCAACTGCGCCACGGGGCTGTCATATTTATAGAATATTTTTTTTGGATTCTATGCATACAGTACCGATTTTCATTGAACGATCTTTTGATTGTTATTTTTCTGAAACAAAAAAAACAATATTTATGTACCATCTGGCAAACCAAACTACCTCTGTCGTTCCGATTTTCATCGAACGACCTCTTGATCTTTACTTGTTTTAAAAATCATTTAGGTACCGTCTGGCCAAGCAGACTACCTCTTTACATTCAGTACTAACTGTATTGTTGTGAAAATAAAGCATTCGATACTAAATTTAAATGTACGGCATATCTTTATTATGCATATTTGTAGTTACTATTTTCATCATTCACACACAATACTAGTTTCATACTAATAAAACATTCATAAATAAACAAGTCTCATAAAATGGGAGACAGATGTTTATATTTTTCTTGGGTAAAAATATGCAACAAATTATTAAATTATTTTATTCAGGGAGAGTAAGCCATTCTGATCTTTAATTACATAACGCAAGCGTTATAACCAGGGGATATTTTAAATCTGTGGGTAGGCAGGCGCACAGGCGGTGTCGCCGACCGGTGAAAACAATAGAAACCACATTTCTAATAGATAAGCAAGCAACAAGTTATGGTACGAACATCTGTGCTTTAACACATCTGTCTTGTTCGACAGAAAATTGAGCATTGCTAATGTTTTACTTTTAATTTATCACAACGTATCCTTGACGTGACTAGACTTATGATACTAATCAGCATTAGAGGACCTGTTTTATGTTCATTCAAACATAATTCGGTTATACAAAGTCCCTTAGAATATATTCCTTAATCTTAGCTAGGAATTAATTAGCTTAGGAATCGAGTGTTGTATTTCATCGTACAATTTGCGTTTTAGTCACCTATGTAAAATGACCAAGGCATTAGTAAACTACTTCATGTATTTTACCATAAGTGAAATATTTTTATGTTAATTTTATGTATACTCTCTTATTTTTTATTTTTTTAATACTGTGTCCTTCGATGTTATTCATGATGCACAATATAAATTTATCGCTTTTTTATCATTATATTGCACTAACCTTTTACCTCGTCGCCATTTGTAGTACTCGTGCCTTCACGAGGGTAAAGTATTGGCTCGTTACGTCACCAGCAGTCAGGGTAACACGTCCGCTGTCGCCACCGGCTCGCACAAGACTGAGTCCCCCACTACCCGTGCTCCCGAGACAAGTATACAAACACTACAGGAGCTTTTAAGGTTTTTGTATACCACCCTGGCCTACAGCGAGTTGATGGGCTTTTCATATATGAGTAATTTTTGTGGCGAACTCTCAGACATATAGGTTTGATCATTGTGTTTTCCTTCGATGTTAAAGAACGTGATATATATTAATAACAGACATATAATTTTGGAAAGATTCATGTACAAAATATTTTCATAAATTCTGCTTAAGCTCTGACAGGCACATATATCAAACATTTTAATGTAGACACTGCCGCGCGATCTAGAGGTCCTGGGTTCGATTCCCGGGTCGGGCAAAGTGTTATTAGGTTTTTCCATTAGGAAATTCTCAGTAACAGCACGGAGTCTGGAAATGTGCCCGAAAAACAGCAATAGGCTCGCCCCCTATTACTATACCTGGCGAAATGTGGGTGCAGTAATGCACCTCTGCCTACAGTACCAATACAGGCGTGTGGTTATATATGTATGTTAATGTAGATCCATATATCATTACACAAAATCATATTCAATCCCGCATAAATCCGGAACATAAATTTCACTCATTAAATGTGTTTCAATAATTTCACACTTACGATAACATATGCTGTTATTCTGTGAAATCGAATATACACCATCATTTTCGTTCGTCAATTATGAAAAACATTTATTATCAAAACATTCGTAATTGAAATATTGCCTTCAATTATACAGATACAATAGAAGAGGAACAAAAGACTGGATATTTTCTTATTTATTTTACTTCCTATGTTAGTGTTTCATAATTTTTATATATAATATATGTATATATTTTATATATAATAAAATGAAAACTCTGAGACAGGCTGACGGACAGCTGATTGGCAAGAAACAATAAAACCGGATATTACCAGTCGAAACACACCAGATTGTACATAACCAAATATAGATCGTCGTGATGGCCTCGAGGTTTAGGCACGCGGTCGAGAATCTCGACGGTCGCGGGTTCAAACCCCAGGCACACACCTCTGACTTTTCGAAGATATGTGTGTATTCACAATGAAATATCACGTACTTTAACGGTGAAGGAAAACATTGTGATGAAACCTGCACACCTAAAAGTTCTTAGGAATATCTTAGGTGTGTAGTCCGCCAACCCGCACTAGGCCAGCGTGGTGGACTAAGGCCTAAACCCTCTCAATTGTAAAGGAGGCCCGTGCCCAACAATGGGACTTATATGGGCTGATGATGATGATGAAACATATAGACTGATTCAGGAACGCAAAAATATCTGGTGTAATATTATATGGAAGGTGGAAGTCTATCTCGTTGCGACTTCTCATTTCATTGCCTTGTCTATCCTTTCATCGAGTCTCGAAATTCTTTAATTCTCCGGTTCTAGAAAGCGCAAAAAGAGACTCTCCTCTTTCTTCGCTTTCTCTATCTCTAGCCCCTTAGAAATGGAGTCATTGACCAATTCTTAACATTCATGGTAAAAAAATGTAAAAGAAAAAAACTCATGGTTGAATACACATAACATAGTTTGTAAGAATTTAGATTTTTTTTTACCTTATTTCTTGTGGTTTATAATAAATCATATAAAAAAAAACTTCATATAATATACGGTAGTCCACCACCCCACACTAAGCCAGCATAGTGGACTAAAACCTAAAACCCTCTTTGTTGTAGAGGAGGCCCGTGCCCAGCAGTGGGACGCACATATGTGGGCTCATGATGATATACAGTACGAACTAACTACAACTCTATCAAATCCGACCTTTCTGATTCCGTTGGAACCTTTAATCCCGGATTTCCGTCCAACAATAACATCAATGGCAAACATGTTTTGAGTGGTAATAGGAAAATATTTTCGTCGAGAGCCATCCTATGCTAATAGATTACCGTGCTGCGTGCTCCGAACGCTGCGGACCCACTTATATGTAAAGATTGAGTTCCACCAATGTAAATATGATTTACATTCATACAAACGACTTTTAATTTTGCTACGTGAATGCCTTGAAGAGTTCAACCTCAACCCTCTCTAACTTTTTTATTATTAATATTATTATTTAGCAGTTAAGAATTTAAATTATGTGTATTTAATAAATATATGTACATTTATTAAATTTAATTATATATGTATATTTATTAAATTTATATTAAGGATAGTTTAATCTTTTTTGGATTTTTTTTCTTTGGTTTGATTAGTTTTTTTTAATATATCTCTCTCTGGTCGGTCCCTCATATCTGAGGATTGTGGTCAACATTAGGGTGACATCTGGAGCGGATGATCTGCTTCCACCGGATTCTGTCCAGCGCGTCCCTTACGGCAGTATAGAATGTGGAGGACGACGACTCTTTCACTTGATCGGACCATCTCGTTGGTGCACGACCACGTGACCTCTTGCCTTCGGTGTTCCGATATATATATATATTTAGTTAGTAAGTACTGTAACTGATGTAATGGTGCAAGCGGTGTTTGCCTGTTATTGATTGTTACATTAAGTTATTTTTTTTCTTCTTCCATGTTTTATAAAAATGTATAATATAAATGTAAACAATTGTTGGCGAACCAAAATAAATAAATAAATAACCCAAGTTAAGTTAAAATCAGGTAGATTTTCACTCAGTAAAAGATAAACTGCTAATGCTTTGTTGAAAAGAAAAAAATTGGTAAAACCTACTAACTCACCAAACGTAGGACGTTTCTCTCTCCTTTTCTCAACCACGTTATGTAATCTGTTAATTTGAATGTACTAAAAATGTTGTAAATTTACTTTTATTATACCACAGCCCCGTGGCGCAGTTGGTTAGCCACCAGGATGCGAAACTTGAGGCCACAGGTTCCATCCCCGCACCGAGAGTTTTTTTTTATTGACTTCAATTTGAGAAGTGTGTTGTATGGGACTTAAACCCGCGACCGTCGAGATTCTCGACCGCGCGCCTAAACCTCGAGGCCGTAGCTACTTCTAATGTTTGTGTGATCCGCAAATATTTCGAGACAGGGTGTTTGTGAGACCGAAGTCATTCGCAGTTTCGGATACCCACGACACAAGTTGTATCTTAATGTGGGGTTAGAACTTTGTATGTGACATTTGCTTGTGTTTATTTATTTTTCTAGTATTTTTTATAAACAACTGGATTCTTATCCTGCATATACCTGTCATACAAAATTCAAAAACCAACAGAAACTTCGAGAGCTACTCAAGACCCTCCTCCTTTCATCATCAGCAGCCTTTTTTACGTCCACTGCTGGACATAGGCCTCTCCTATGGCACACCACTGGGCTCGATCTTCGGCCCTCTTCATCCAACCGCTGCCAGCTACCCTGCGAATATCGTCACCCCACCTAGCCAGAGGGCGCCCTACACTACGTTTGCCGAGTCGCGGTCTCCACTCCAGAACCCGTTTTCCCCAACGGTTGTCGGTTCTGCGACAAATGTGACCTGCCCACTGCCACTTCAGCTCGCTAATCCTTTGGGCTATGTCGATCACTTTGGTTCTCTGACGGATGGCATCATTTCTGATCCTATCTTTCAGAGAAACCCCCAACATAGCCCTCCTCCTTTATACTGTTATAAAAAAATAGTATTGAAAGTGTTAGCTTTGTCTCTGAAATCGCCACTCGGCCTGTGTGCTCAAGCGCGAGGGTCGGTCAAGTGCTCATTCCGCGGTGCTCTGAAGCAGCTTTTGGCCCACCTATTGCCAATATCTTGAGAAAACTTCGATGAAAAAACTATTAATACTACAGGCGAATTTGTTCCGAACAAACATAATGTTAATATTATACGCGAAAGTAACTCTGTGTGTTTGTTACGCTTTCACGTCTAAACCGCTGGTTCGATTGAATGATTTTTGGTATGGAGATAGGTAGGACCTTAGGTAAGTCATAGGGTACTTTTTATCCTGCGAAAATAAATTGTTCTCCGGGAATGGGCGTGGAATTCCACAGTTAATAAATGGTAAATAAATAAATACACCCAACAGACACATACATATATAGTTCTGAGCCCACATTAAAATATGAGTCCTGTATCAGTGGCGGTACTTCCATATAAAATGTAATATCCTGATCCCACAATAAACATTTATAAACTAAGTAGACATTACACAATTAACGTGTTCCGCTTTGGGCTTCTATGTAAGTACCGCCACTATCTTGTATTCAGTTTCAGAAACTACGAGAAACTTTTCAATCTCACTATCACAAACAAATATTTGTGGATCACATTTGTCTCGGTGCGGGGATTGAACCCGCGGCCTCTCGTTTCACAACGTAGCTAGCCAACTGCGCCATTAAGTTTATGATATCCATCATTATGATACGTCAAACTTGACCTGATATAAGCAGCTTTTGTTTCGTTTGTAAACAAAAGACGGTTAGCTGATGGCAGTCACGTACACAGCTATAAACTCGGATTATACTTAGCTTGGGAACACTCTAATAAAAATGTATGATGATGTCAAAGGCATTGATGTCAAAGGAGATCCAATAGATACTCTCATCATCATCATCATCAGCCCTTATTCATCCCACTGCTGGGCACGGGCCTCCTCTACAACTGAGAGTGTTTAAGCCTTAGTCCACCACGCTAGCATAGTGCGGATTAGCGAACACACCTAAGAAATTCCTAAGAACTTTTAGGTTTGCAGGTTTCATTACGTTGTTTCCCTTCACCGTTAAACTACGGGATAATTACACTACGCAACAAAAATAAAAAAGTTGAACGTTTCCTTTACTTTATGAGTTAATTCTTACTAATTATGGGTTAAGAAAAACGAATATGACAAAGAAAAATTATTATTAGCTCTTCATTTTTTGATATGTAAATGATGAAAATTACTGTTTCTAAGAAATTGGTTAATATGAATTACATATGCTAACAACATTAAAAGTGTGATTGCACTATCATTAATACATAGCATGAATATTTAAATTCAAAATTCTTCAAAACACAACAACATAATTCAAAACACTTGCCAGGTGTTTAGATCTATGAAAAATCAACCGATTTCCTTGATCGCGAGCTTTCCTCTTGTAAGTGATCTCTGGAGCATCTTTACATTTAAACCAACAGCAATTAGCAAGCATTGCTTCATTCCAGCGTCCCTGATATCTACGTTCCTTCACAGAAATATTCTGATGGAACCGTTCTCCATGCTTATCACTGACTTCTACGCAATTAAGTGGGGAATCATCAAGGTGGGAGTGGAGTAAATGGATTTTTAGGGACATATTGTTGCAGCCGAGTTGGTGGTATTTTTATAGAAGTTCGGTAACCAATTGACGGCAGTTATCATCTCTTTTATTCCCTAAAAATCCATGTATATCCCCCTTGAGAGCTTCCCAAGCTTCCTTTTCTTTCCCTTCCAAAAGTAAATCGAATTATTAAGTTCAGCCTGATATGTAAGGGTGGAAGAAGAATTTATTTTTGGATCTACGAGTGGCTCGGCAAATACGTTTTTCTCACTAGCGTTAAGATTTCTTGCAGGCCAATCTGTTTGTATATAATGTGATTTTCTATCCCTACTATCCCACATATATAAAAAGCTCCCACATACATAATATCTCATAATTAACAATGTTGCCAATTTCGAAAACAAATTGTCCGCAGATTGAAAAAGAAGAGTTTATAAAATATATAAAGTAGCTTGTATCTCTAAAACTAGAGCTAATCGGTTCTTTTAATGGTTGTTTTTGCATTGAGTAAACGAAAAGACATAGGATAAGACTAATTTTGAGACCGAAACAATTTCATTGTTGCGTTGTGTTATTTGTGAATACCTTCGTAAAGTCAGAGGTGTAAGCCTCGAAGCCATCACTACTTGTAAAATTTTCCCAAACCTCCGAGACGTATCTGTCTCGGCCGTCTCGGAGTGTGTAGGGGGCGCAGTTGCGCCCCCACTAGCTTGGTTCGGGCGCCCCGGTTGTGGGTGGGCGCCCGCGACGTACACAGGCCACAGTGCCGCCGCCCCTCTCGGGGTCACTTTCAGTGAGGGCGCGCCGCCCCCGCAGCGCGCCCAGCGACCCCAAGGGCCCCTTTGAGTCGTCTTTTACGACAGGCAGGGGATACCGTGGTGGGATTCTAACGCCCCCTTGCCACAGGGCAGGGGTTCGATACCCGCACCGAGACAAATGTTTATGTTATCCATAAATATGTATCTTAGTGTGGGATCAGAACTATGTATGTGACTGTTGGGTATATTTATTTATTTATTTTCATACAAAAAATCATTAAAATTGGTCCAGCTGGTTAAGCGTGAAAGCGTAAAAGACAGAGTTACTTTCATCTGCGGCGTCTAGTTTCGCAAGCTGGTGTCTAGCCAACTGCGCCACGGGGCTGTCAAATTGCTTCATAAGTATTACTATAAAAAGGTATGTAGTCACTCGTATTCGTTTTGTACGTAAACAATAATTCTACCTTCTGTTATCGCTCGCAATGAGTGTTATTGTAGTGTAAATGTTAAGCTGAGAGCATAATATATGTTTGAATAAATAATTAAATGCAAAATATCAACGAAGTCGTGATGGCCTGAAAGCCTCGAGAATCTCGACGGTCGCGGGTTTGACACGAGGCACACACCTCAGACTATTTAAAGCTATGTGTGTATTCACAAATAATTATCACGTACTTTAACGGTGAAGGAAAACATAGTGATGAAACCTGCACACCTTAAAGTTCTTAGGAATTTCTTACGTGTGTAGTCCGCCAACCCGCACTAGGCCAACGTGGTGGACTAAGGCCTAAACTCTCTCAATGATAGAAGAGGCCCGTGTCCAGCAGTGGGACGTATATGGGCTGATGATGATGATGATGATGATGAATAATGTGTATGTATGTAGATATCATCAGCCCATATACGTCCCACTGCTGGGCACGGATCTCCTCTACAACTGAGAGGGCTTAGGCCTTAGACCACCACGCTTGCCTTTTTTTCAATTTTTTTTTTATCTATTTTTCTATTACGGGTTGGCGAACTACACACCTATGTATTTCCTAAGAACATTTTTAGGTGTGTAGATCTCACGATGTTTTCCTTCACCATAAAAGATGTAGATGTCCGTACATATGAAGATATACGGAGTAAAAATAAAACGTTTATTTCCTATGCCTTGTTAACTTTTCTCCTTAAATTCAACTCAGAATCATATATTTTCGAATTTAATATCGCCAACTAAAGACTTCACGATTCAACGACTTTGTCAGGAGCTCAATATTAACATTTCACTTCGATAGAAGCCCGACTTCTATTCATAAGCAAGCGATCTTTCAGTACGAAAATAGGACTAGGTTTGTATGTATCTACGGAAATTCAAATAATATTATGAAATGTGAATTATTTTGTGAAATAAAAATATTTAAAGAGATACTGTGTATCGCCGATCGACTGCCCCGGAGCAAAAACTCTCTCAAGTGGAGATAGCTGTTGCTCAAAATATTTTTTCCCGTTTTTGTCAGATTTTTTAATGATAGTCCGTTCCTATTGGTCGTAGCGTGATTAAATATAACCTATAGGCTCGATAACGTCCATGGCGTAGTTGGCGAAATACTAGCTTCCGAAACAAGAGACCGCGGGTTCGATCCCCGCACCGAGACAAGTGTTTGTGTGATGCACAAATATTTGTAACGGGTCTAGGTGTATGTGAGACTGAAAAGTCTCTTGTAGTTTCTGATACCCGTGACACAAGACTATATCTGAGTGTGGGGTCAAATGTATGTGTCTGTATTTATTTATTTAACACAAAAACATTTTTCCAATTCGAACCAGTAGTGATGGCCTCGAGGTTTAGGCGCGCGGTCGAGAATTTCGGCGGTCGCAGGTTCAAACCCCAGGCACACACCTCTGACTTTTCGATATTATGTGTGTATTCACAATGAATTATCACGTGCTTTAACGGTGAAGGAAAACATCGTGATAAAACCTGCACACCTAAAAAGTTCTTAGGAATTTCTTAGGTGTGTAGTCCGCCAACCCGCACTAGGCCAGCGTGGTGGACTAAGGCCTAAACCCTCTCAGTTGTAGAGGAGGCCCGTGCCCAACAGTGGGACGTATTAGGGCTGATTATGATTATGATGAACCAGTAGTTCCCAAGATTAACGCGTTCAGCCAAACAAACAGACTAACAGTTCAGCGTTAGTATGCTTTTAATTTTTCACACGCTTGTATATTTTCGTGTGCATTTATTTATTTTTTTACTTTTACTATATTTTGCTGTGTGCCGTAACGAGGCAAAAATAGTACCAGCGTTGTTCTTTTGTTTTCCATTCATCCTATCATTGAACTAACAATTAGCTTTGTGTGTTGGGTACTTGTATATTGATATACGTCGGTGATAAACTTGTAAATACGCCTTTAAACATCACGAGCATATATAAGTTAAACGGATAGCCGACTCATTCATTAACAGCGGTCATTGATATAAAAACAGTACTCAAAACATGGAAGCTGTTGTAGATAACTTTGATAATAGTAATAGTGAACAAAAATCTGTAATTCTCAATATTATTAGAAGTATAACGAGAAAAGAACGTTGTGAAAAATATGAGGCTAAAATCAAATTCCATCCTGCAACCGACCAAGGATTTCTTGGCACAACCTGTGAAGTGGATATTAAAAGAAACGATGACAGTGAGATTAATATTTTTCTAAAAATTTTGAATCCAGTAAAAACTATTAGTTTTATAAAAGCATCAGAAATATACCATAATGAAACATTTGTCTATAGAGATTTAGCAAATGTGTACCAGGAGCTACAAGATGAATTCAAAGTACCGCAAACGGAACGATACAAATTTGTTAAAAACTACGACTGTTCTACAACAGTAATAGTTCTTGATAATATGAATAAGAAAGGTTACAAAACTCTTCACAGATCTAATATACCTTCGTTAGAGTTCGCAGTATTAGCAATAAAAGAACTTGCAAAATTCCACGCCCTATCCTTCGCACTAAAAGAGAAAAGGCCTAAATATTTCAATGAAAACATAGCAAAAATTAATCACCCGTTCGTATTTAATGAAGACTGGACAAATTTCATAGACACTTTCTTGGATATTACAAAGAAATACGTCAATAATGACATCAAGAGAAAGTTAGACCTTTTCAAAGAAGATTTTGTGGAGAAATACGAAAAGTTTTTGGAAGAAGACAAATTTAAACGATGTTTGTGCCATGGTGACTATCGGCCGTGCAACATTTTAATGAAGGAAATTGTAAGTAACAACTTCATCTGTATTTAATTCGTTTCTATCTGAATGCTACTAGGTTTGACGAAGATAAAAATACCAAAGCTTTATCTTCATTTATTTTCGGCAAAGAGATTTTCTTAATAAAACTAAGATAAAATCGAAACTTTGTAAAAAAAATATTCTATTATTTCGTTGACAGAGAATAGTAAAATAGTACACATATATTTTACTGTAAGCATGCTAACCGTTAAATATACGAGTATCTATGATTTATTTTTATAATTTATTGCATGATTTATACTCTAATTTTTATGAATACTTGACATTTCAAAACAAAATTAGTACCTAATGCTGATTTATGAGATCTTATGAAACACTTTGACTTTGACTTTGACTTTCGACACTACAAAACCAAATATATATGTATTTCGACTTTCTATAGACAATAATAAGTGGTTATTGTTACAATTGATATTATTTGTGCCATTTATGATAGTTTGTATAATGTTTAATTTAGAAATTACATAAAAAATCTTATTCTTATCGGAAGGAAATATAAAACGATTTCAAGATATTTAGAGAGACTTTGCACATAAAAAACCGTGATTCTGATAAATCCTCTCCCAGCTATAAACACTTGTTGGCTTACAACCGCCAGCACCGCAGCACGAACCACAAGTCCCACAAAAAAAAATCCAATATCTTTGTTTAACCATGAACTTTTCAAAATAGAATATTATGTCAAGTTCCATTCTTCTCAAATTATATTAACGAAGTCAATATAACTATATAGGCGCGGTGGATTCGGCCATTAGTCCTTAGTCCATTACGATGCATGGACCTTCCCTACAACTGAGAGGGTTTAGGACTTAGCCCTTACTAAGGCCGTAGGGGAGGTCCATGCCCAGCAGTGGGACGTACATATATGGGCTGACGATGATGATGATCATATAACTATATTGAGTGGCATAACATGGAGGTTTTTTTCTAATTGCTACTCTATTTATCAATCTACTGTATATTGTTGTTTTTAAATAAAAGAAAGTTGAGCTGCTTAATTCATACAAAAACCTAACCTGACTTGTATAATTTCAGAACGGCAAAGTCACGGAAGTTCTACCAATAGACTACCAGCTCATATACTACGGATGTCCAGTTATAGACCTCATATACTTCATATTTTCATCCCTCGACAAGAAGATGAGGCAACACATCCCTTACTTAAAAGACATTTACTACAAAACCATGAAGGAGTTTCTTACCTACTTCAACATCGACGTAGAAGAAATTTTTCCGAGAAAAGAGGTCGAGTTTATGTACAAAGAGAGGCTTGTCTATGGCCTCCAAATATCCTTGTTGATTATGCCTATACTTACGATGCCCGATGAAAATATTACTGATATAGCTACACTAACTACAGTAAAACACAATACTGACAGCGAGTGTCAAGAGAGGATGATTGGTATTATAAATGATTTCATAGAATGGGGATACCTGTGATATTTATGAATGATTTAATCCTCCATGGCATATTTACATACAGTACGTTGATGCACCCAAAGGGATAGGCAGAGGGTTATTTGTAAGGTAATAGGTAATAGGGAGCAGGTGCAATTTTTGACTTATGTAACACTTTGCCCGAACCCGACAGCCCCGTGGCGCAGTTGGCTAGATACCAGCTTGCGAAACGAGAGGCCGCGGGTTCGATCCCCGCACCGAGACAAATGTTTGTGTGATCCACAAGTATTTGTTTCGCGTCTGGGTGTTTGTGAGACCGAAAAGTCTCTCGTAGTTTCTGATTCCCACAACACAAGACTAGTATCTTAGTGTGGGGTCAGAACTATGTATGTGACTGTTGGGTGTATTTATTTATTTATTTACCTGGATTCGAATCCAAGACCTCGTGATCGAGTCAATAAGAGGGACCAACGAGTATATTTGTTATGAGTGAGCATCAATATTTTTTTATGGCAAGGCGCGGTTTGCGCATCTGCCAGTTTCCAAGTTTAGAGCTTGAATAGTGTTACCAGGTTCAATTTTATACTCTAGTAAGTTCAAACAAAGAAAAAGGGCGGGATACTCCCAAACTGAAAGGCGCGCCCCCCTACCCTCCCACGTACAACCCCAAATACAGCAAGACAGGGAAGAAAAAAGGAAAAACTATATCAATCACACCACACACAACATCGACATGAAACACTTAAGTCTTAATCCCCTGTTCACTATTAATAAGAAAAAAACATACATACATAAACTCACGCCTGTATTCCCCGAAGAGGTAGGCAGAGGTGAATTTCTGCACCCACATTTCGCCAAGTATGTATCTGTCCCACGTTATAGGGGGCGAGCCTATTGCCGTTTTTCGGGCACATTTCCAGACTCCGTGCTGTTACCGAGAATTTCCTAATGGAAAAACCCAATAACACTTTGCCCGACCCGGGAATCGAACCCAGGACCTCTAGGTCGCACGGCACATACTTGTACCGCGAGACCACGAGGCAGTCTTATTAAAAGAAAAAAGAAAAACATATATGTGAGAAAAACAAAAAACGCGCCCCCTAATCCGAACGCTTCCCGCCGTTTTTCAACTATCATCATCAAATGTTAAGACCGACTTTTTCCGCTAGATTTCGATGTAAAATGAGTTAGTAACATATTACACTGGTCAACAAAATTGTAACTTTTTTTTGTCACACGAATACTTGTATCAAATTTTTAATGTATTAGGGCCACTAAACAATACTATATCATTGAAAATAAATGTACACATCAGGTTTTCTTGTGACATTGATACATTTGTTTTCGTAAAAAACGCGAAAATCAGCTATTCTTAAAGACATTTTATTGCTTAATTTACAACAAACTTATGATTTTCGTGAATATTTAACATTTAGTAGGTCCCTTCTAAGTCTCCAACAATAATCTGCTAGCATTCTCGGACTCCATTTCCCTTGATAGGTTTTTCCATTAAGGAAATGTCTTGATGGAACTTTTTACCTTGTACGTCACTCAAATTGGCCGGAAAAAAACAAATGAGAGTCCAGCATATGCACTTTTAAAGACATATTACATGCCAAAGCTTTTTATGATATTATAAGTTCATTTAATAATTCTTGGTAGATTTTCTCATTATGGTTTCAAAGAAAATTTTAGACAACATTCACAAAACATTGCCAAGCGAGTTTTTCCTCATCATTCAGTTATTGTTCAAAATTCTTTATTATTCATTAGTTGCAGCATTTGTGAACCTACAAATATTCTGGATAGAGTGTTTGGACATAGCTGTAATATCTTTTGTTTGTGTTAAACAAAACCGAGAATCGCTAATATGATTCTTTGATTCCGTTCAATTCATTGGCATAGCAAACGGTAAATCCTAGGCATTCTTGTTTAACCCAATCTTATAGCAGTCTCACACACGTTACACAACATTTATGAGCAACTCAGGATTTATTTTGATACCTCATTGGAAAGAAAATAGTCTAAGTAGCACTGTTCAATTAATGATGTGAAATTTCGACGTTGAGGTGTAAAAGTTAAGTCTCCACGCTCGTAACAGAAACTGTTTGGGTTGTTAGAACACTTCTATGGCATATTTACGATGCAACTAAAATAAATATAACGTAAATTATTGGAATGCAATAGTTATAGAGTCACCTAAAAAAAATATGCAAACAAAGTAATGTATGTGAGGCGAGATATGAATATGTAGCTGTCACAAAAAATCTGGATGTGATTGAAAGAAAATGAATATATATTTTTAATTAGTGTACACTAACATAACCAAAAATCATCACAAAGTTCGTGTGACAAAAACAGTGTTGACCAGTGTTATCTTTGGGACTAAGGTAAAAGTATTAGCAATTAACAAGTCGTCATGTTATCTGGAGTCAGCAGTCAACCGTTAAGTTGATATTTAATTATTTTACAACTTTTATTTACTTGTACGGCTTTTGTTTTGACGTTAGTGTTGTTATGATATATTAATATCAGTCTACATACATAGTTCTGACCCCACATTAAGATACGAGTCTCGTGTCGTGGGTATCTGAAACTACGAGAGACTTTTCGGTCTTAAAAACACTTAGACCCGAATTAAATATTTGTGGATCAAACATTTTTCTCGGTGCGGGGATCGGACCCGTGGCTTCTCGTTTCGCAAGCTGGTGTCTAGCCAACTGCGCCACGGGGCTGTCAATATTTATTTATTTTTTTATGGAAAAAGGAGGCTTGTTTGGTTTGTTTGAAGTCATAGGTATGGGATTACCCACTACCGCCAAGGTGTGATGACGTTAGGATAATATAAAATGGTTTTTGTCTTTATAATTACCTATAATTTGATTATATTAAAAAAACACGCTTTAATAATAAATAGAACTAAAAAAAATACAAAAAGTTTTCATGTGGAAAAACAAAATCTTGTTATAAATGTGTGGACTACTTAAAATGCATTTTGATATTAACTCTACTTTCTGAAACAGTTGCAAATGCGATATATTTACAACAGCCGTTATGAACAAGCACTGTACACTATTTTAAAAGTTTTTTTTTTTGTATATTTCAGTTTTCTTCTATTATTAAATGAATAAATAATATTTTTGTAACTATTATTTATTTTTTACTTTTCATTTAGTAATATGAAAAAAAAAATTCAAACTAGCAACGCCTGCTTAAATAATAATAGCAATGTTTCGATAGAGAGCAAATTTCCACCACGTCCACCACGCTGGCCTAGTGCGGGTTGGCTGACTACACACCTAAGAATTTTCCAAGAAATTTTAGGCGTGCAGGTTTCATCACGATGTTTTCCTTCACGTAAAGTACGTGATAATTCCTTGTGAATACACACATGAGTTCGAAAAGTCAGAGGTGTGTGCCTGGGATTTGAACCTGCTTCCGTCAAAATTCTCGATGGCGTACCTAAACCTCGAGGCCATCACGACTTCCAAAAAAACCGGAGTATTGCATTAAAAATAAAACAAAACAAACATTATAATAAACAAAGTTTATTCACAGAATCCAATAGAAATATCAAGCATAACTACATTTAAAATACAACCCGGTCTTAGAACATAATACAGCGCCTATTCACAGCCTCAGGACTAGACCGTTAAACTGTAAACACATCTTATTACTTCCGATAAATCAAAAACAGCAGTTAAGGATTTAAAGATCGATATAAAATTCGCAATGCGGTCTCATTTATCCCGCAAATCGGCTACATTTGTCCCGGAATATCTTACAAATAGCCCCAATTTATAAAATCCTCAATGACGCCGCGAAACCGAGGTTTGAATCGCGGATCCGTCTTAAAACTCATCTCAGACAGCACACCTGTGACATCAGGAACATCATCTTCCGCAGCGAAAGTAAAAGGCACGTAAAAAACATTAATCATCAGTCCAAAATCCAGTTTTTCAGCAAACATCTGCTCAAATTCTTCTTTAGTCCAGACACAGTTTATTTCAAATTCACGCAAAAAATCATCCATGGTTTCGAAGTATACGTTCTTGATGTGGGATAGGTGGTTCTTCCGGAACTCTTGGTCAGTCCCGTTGAATATAAAGTAAATCAAATCCAAAACGGGACAACCGTAGTGTAAGAGCTGGTAATCTACAGGAATTACTTCAGACGGCTGGCCATCCTGGGAAGAAATAGAAGTATTACTTTTAATCAGAATAAAAACTAGGTACGTACAAAACTTGTTACACCTGTTAGAGAAATATTTCACCCTTTATACCTTGCAAGAAAAGATTGCCCACCTTTCAAGTCTTTCCCTACAATATATCAACTTAGTATTAAACAATTAATTTTACTCACTATTTCTCTCACCATAATATTGGCATGCCTGTAATCGCCATGGCAAAAAGTTCTCACAGATGTAGCATCCATCATATATTTAGGATATTTATCAACTATATCCAAAATCTTTTTCTTTAAAGTATTTCCGACGTCTTCCTCCAATAAACTCATAGTAAATCTAAACATGTTTTCGACCAAGCCATGCCAACTGTCAAAAAAATTAAAAGGCTGTTGCAAAGACATTATCTTTTCTTCAAAGAATTTTGGGTGTTTCTCTTTTAAAACAAATGATAGAGCATGAAACTTAGCTAATTGTTTTATGGACTTTACTGCAAATTCTAATGATACCACGTCCATTCTGTTGTACATTTTGAAACCTCTTGCTGTTAAATTTTCCAAAATAATCGCTTCTGGGTTGCATTCTTCGTAACTTTTCGCCATTTCGAATCTTTGGTCTTCAGGTATATTGGCATTATCTTGCAGTTGTGTTAGTATTTTCGATAATTCTTTATATGCAAACGATTCTCTAGCATAAATATCTCTAACCGAATAGATTGTCATACATTCTGGGTTTGGAATAATATTTTTAACAAATATATTCAATTCTTTATCAGCTTTTGC
Source organism: Hemaris fuciformis (assembly GCA_907164795.1). NCBI lineage: Eukaryota > Metazoa > Arthropoda > Insecta > Lepidoptera > Sphingidae > Hemaris > Hemaris fuciformis. The sequence continues at coordinate 1,773,835 of OU015445.1, forward strand.
CGTTTTTCCTTGTACATCAATTGCAAAAAGAACGCCCATAAAACCACTACCTTGTGCATTAATTCTTCTTGTCACAACATTATAGGTTAAAAAGTTTTCTTTTCTGATTATTGAGTTTACACTTTCTTGTAAATCAGGAGATAATTCAACCGCCATTATTTGATTATTGTATTTAAGAACAGGAACAGGTCTAGAGAATGAAGATTTAAGAAGCAATTCGTTAACAAAAGGTTATATAGTCGTAACACTTATTGAAACAAAACACTAATCACGAACAAATGTTTACCAAAACACACACAAAGGTCATAAACAGCCGTAATCTGATAATATTTTGTGAAGATAAATATCGATTGTAAAACGACCGTATCACTAGTGGAGAGCTGATGCCACACTGACTAACCAAGGTCGATTGAGTTCATTACTACGTTGTTCGTGTAATATCGACTAGTTCCGTGACCATCCGTATTTCGTTCGCGATGACATGGCGGTAAATTCAACGTAGGAAATAAAACTTTTTTTGCTGAATTATTTATTGATACTTTACATTGTATGAGTAAGTATGGAAAACACATTAAAATATAGAAGTAAGATACACCTTAAAATTATCACTCCAAAAATCATCAGTGCAGGTGATGTCTACATTTTTACTAACATATTCTCAGAACAGACATAAGGTTTGTTAATCATTGATTAAATTATTTACAATTTATCATTAAGAATGCTGTTATGCAAAATTAATTATTTGCAAAAATATGTAATAAAAAAAATCCGTCGAAAAATTCTACACTACTACCATCTAGTAACTCACTAATCTAGCATTATTCTACGAGTATAGTATGAAAAGTGCATATTAGTATCATTATAGGTATATTAGTTACATTAAAATAACAATATAAATAAAACCCTGGCAAATAGTGCAGAAATATACATGACAATAAAGTTTCGAAAATAAAAAAGAGTTTGTCGTTATTAAATTATAATAATTAATTATATGTATGTAAACTCAAGGACAGAGTGCTTGAGTAAAGGTAATTTATTAATGAAGAATTTAAAAAAATTGTCAATCCACCAGTCTTCTTATTAATAGAAAGAATTTTTAGTAATGTTACATATAAGAATCTATTCTAATATCATAAAGAAGAAGGGTTTTCATACATATATGATTGCAAAGTATAAACTTAAAAAGTACGCGACAGATTTTAAAAACTTTTAGTATGGACATAAATAATACTTTGAAAAGTAACACAGGCTACTTTTTATCCCGTAAAAATACCTCAGAAAGGACATTTTTTATATAATTACGCTAGGGTAGAACGGAGCCTAACCGCTATGAAATATTTTAGTAGTCCTTCAAATAACCCCAATCAACAAACTCCTCAATCGTATCGCGAAGTCTCTTCCTAAACTTGTCATCAAGCTTAAAGGAGATATTAGACATGCATTCCTTAGAAACATCGGGGACATCATCCTCATCAACAAAAAAGAAGGGTCCAAAAACCAAAGTGACTATTAAACCATAATCCAGTCTTTCTGTAACCGTTTTTTCAAATTCATCTCTAGGATATACCATTTCAACATGTATATCGAAGTACTTCAAAAATCTTCCCAGTGTGTCGTAGTATAAATCCTTGAGGTGTGTGAAGTGCTTGGTCCGGAATTGTCTATCTGATGATGTGAATATGAAGTAGATGAAATCTTGGGCCGGGCATCCGTAATGCATCAGCTGGTAGTCGATTGGTATCAAGTCGATCACTTCACCGTTCTGAAGAATGAAAATTTATGAGTAACAGTATATTTTTTTAGACTGGCTTGGTCATTATAACTGCATAGATACCTGACCGTAAATGCTATTTGCTATTTACTAATGTAGTATTGTTTTAACATTTTTACACATCTGCCTCATCTAATCTCTGCATCACCCTAGGTTCGACTGTTAGAGAATGCCCAAGGCATTAAGTCCACCTATATAAACTTTTAATGAAGTGTAAATAAATAACATACATACATACATAAACTCACGCCTGTATTCCCCGAAGGGGTAGGCAGAGGTGCATTCAGCAACCACATTTCGCCAAGTATGTATCAGTCCCACGTAATAAGGGGCGAGCCTATTGCCGTTTCTCGGGCACATTTCCAGACTCCGTGCTGTTACCGAGAATTTCCTAATGGAAAATCCCAATAACACTTTGCCCGACCCGGGAATCGAACCCAGGACCTCTAGATCGCACGGCTCATACTTGTACCGCGAGACCACGAGGCAGTAAATAAATAAATAATAAATAAATGCAGATTTTTTCATATTGATACATCAAATTGGTCTCTACTGTAGTGGTCTACATATTATCACCTGGTGAATACGACTGTCTATCACCAGTTTCTCTCGACACAATTATGACGTCCAACTGTTTACCGAAAATACAAAATTTCCCAAAATACGACTAATTCAAAATTGCAAAAATAAACTTAAATCAATGTAGCGAATTTTTAAACATAATTTTTTTATTAGAAATCAGTTGATATAATAAACCGTTTTTAAAGTAAATTAATTTAAAAATAGTAAACATCATTATGTCAACAATAGCCCATTTGTTGACATAATGATGTAAGTGAAAAACGCTGGCTCACCAATAAATGTAAGCCAGTACTTATTACACGACATCATCGTTTCAATTAACGTCCTCGACAACCGTGACTAGACAAGTTTTACGTTAGTAGATCACAAATATTAATTATGAATTATGGGTATTCATTACTATGATTAGTCACCTTAATTCTTGATAAGAAGCGTTTTGTTTACAGAATTTGACCAGCATTCGATTTAGTTAGATTGATAAATATACTACACATACATACATAAACTCACGCTTGTATTCCCCGAAGGGGTAGGCAGAGGTGCATTTCTGCACCCACATTTCGCCACGTATGTATCAGTCCCTATTACGTGGGCGAGCCTATTGCCGTTTTTCGGGCACATTTCCAGACTCAGTGTTGTTACTGAGAATTTCCTAATGGAAAAACTCAATAACACTTTGCCCGACCCGGGAATCGAACCCAGGACCTCTAGATCACACGGCACATACTTGTACCGCGAGACCACGAGGCAGTCAAAGAAATACATATATTATTTATCCAGAAAATGTTTTTTTCTAAAAACATTATTTGAAACATCCGCAAACCCGCACTAGGCCAGCATGGTGGACTAAGGCCTAACCCCTCTCAATGGTAGAGGAGGCCCGTGCCCAGCAGTGGGACGTATATGGGCTGATAATGATGATTTGAAACATGTGTTGTCGTCAAAAACTTCCAAATTTTCAACTATGTTTCGAAACAAAATGCTTTGACTGAGATCGTTTGACTTATAGTTTTTGTATTTCAATACTCAGATGACAAATACCTAGGTCTCCTATGGCTAAGTAACTTGTATTTCTGTGTTTTTTAGAGTAATATTGGTCTTTCTGAACCATTGTTTGAACAATTGACATTTCTTAAGATAAACCAGTATAATAATCACTCAGGTATACAAATAAATTATCATCCTAAACTAGATAATAAAACATAAGCCCTCCTACACATATACGATACTACATATGGATATTATAATCCAGGGCCAACTCTACTGTTCAACTTATGACCGGGCATTTAAAACCAAATTCAGTTTAACAAGCCACATTAGGGCCCATGATTGTAGATTGTAGTTTGGGTCGCCGTCACCGAAATCGGTGAGGATATATACAAATTATACTAAACCTCCAGTATATCGTTCGGTATAGAACATCGTAATTGTGTCAAGGGAGATAAACACAATCGTATTCAACAAATTAATGTGAAGTAGGTATCAATGCATTTATTTTATTATTGCAGAAATGCACCTCTGCCTACCTCTTCGGGGAATACAGGCGTGAGTTTATGTATGTATGTATGTATTTTATTATTATTTTTTTATGGGAAAGGAGGCAAACGAGCTAGTGAGCCACCTGATGTTAAGTGGTCAACACCGCCCATGGACACCCACAATACCAGAGGAATCATCGGTGCGTTGCCGACCTTTGAGGAAAATATAGGCTCTTTTCTTGAAGGTCCCTAAGTCATATCCATTCGGAAATACCGTATTTTTATTTTGCTAAACCCTTATATGAAAGTAAAGCTATATTTATGAGTGTAAAGGTCTACTTACTTCTTCTTTTATCATTAAATTGTTGGGTCTGAAATCACCGTGGCACAGGCAATTCACATCGGACGCACCTTGTATATACACAGGAAATTTCTCCAATAAACGCGGGAATATCTTCTCCATATCCTCTTTCATATCATCATCTAAGTAATTAATCGACAGATTACGCATAGCATTCATAAAACCTTGCCAATGTTCGCCAAAATTCAATGAGGTTTCCATTGTTTTGATGTTTTCATTGAAAAAATGCGGTCTTCTTTTCTCAATCGCGAACGACAATCCATGAAATTTAGCTAACTGCCGAATAGCCATTTCAGCGTATTTCAGAGATACCACATCCATTCTATGTGTGGTTTTGTACCCTTTGCGGGCAATATTATGTAGAATTATGGCTTCTGAATTACATTCATCAAAACTCTTCACCATTTTGAATCTAAACTCTTCAGGAATATCAGCTTCATCTTGAAGTTCTTGAAAGACTTTATCCAGTTCCTTGTATGCAAATAATTCTGTCTCATATGCTTTTGTAATTGATAATATCTTTATATTCTCTTCACTTGCTACCGTATTCTTGATGAAAATGTTCGTTTCTTTAGGTCCTGTTGCTGTTTCCCCTGTAACATCTATTTCGTACAAAAGGCCTAAATAATTACCACCATTCGTTGATATGGCTTTCTTTTCAACATTATACGTTTCATAACCCTCCTTGACTATTATATTGTTTAAATGATTATCTAATTTCGCTGGAAAGTCACCAGGAACGGTTGCTTTATCTCCAATCTTATCATAATTAGTAAAACTTTCCTCGACATGCATCGTAGTAGGAAGTGATACGAAGACTTACTGTACAGTGTGCGGAAATGTATGATCGTGTCTCCATAAATTATTCTGTTAAATACATCTGCATGGGTGAATAAGGGCTTGTACACAGTCTTTTCAAACTTAATAAAATATGTATGAATGTATGTATGTATGCATGTATGTATTGTCTATGTGTCTATGTATGTGTTTATGTATGTATAACTTTTCCTACGTAATTTTGTACACTCACAACTAACTCTCATTACTCTTCATTCATCTCCATCCTCGGTTGCCTGGAAGAGATCGCTTTGTGCGATAAGGCCGCCCATTGTACTGGATTTGTTTACTGTACTCCTAAGTTCATTGTATTTTTATGTGTACAATAAAGTTTTAAATAAATAAATAAACTGCAGATATGAATTAACGTCTGGACTTGGAATAGTTGCAGTAATATGGCAGCAACAAATAAAAAACTACCCACGTCATTGCCTTTACGATTAGGCGTATAGCCTGTTGAGTCGCCTAGCACAACCCTCCCAGGTTCAAAGACACACACCTCAAATCAATTTATCCTACTGTTTAACGTCAAAGACAAAAACGACGTCAACGAGTACTCAAAAAGCTATTTTTAGGTGAAGTTTTAAGTGAAGTTCAGTAACCCGCACCAGGTCAGTGGAGTAAGTTTTTTTTACATACTTTGAATGTCATATTTATTAATACCTTATGTCTAAAAAATAAGTTTCAAGCTTCTAGCTTTAAAAATGGCAATACTTCCATACAACCTTTCATCCCCCCTTTCAACCCCTTAAAAACCCTTTTCCGTAATAAAAAGTAGCCCATGTCCTTTCTCAGGCTCTAAACCATCTGTGTCCAAATTTCATTTAAATCGGTTCAGTAGTTTTAGCAGGAAAGCGAGACAGACAGACGGACATATTTAATTACTTTCGCATTTATAATATTGTAGTAAGGATTACTGGTGATAAAAATAATATTTTCTTCTAATTGGTATTTATTATTATTATTTATTTATTCTAATCTAAGCCTACTAGATTTGTGTAATTTTTATGATGTTTTGTGTACGTGGTGTTTACCTGTAAATAATTATTCCATTTACCTGAATACTTACAACAAGTACCTATGTAAGTAAGTATTCTGGTATTATTTAATGTACACAATTGTTTTCAATACAAATATAAATTCTTTTTTTTTGAATTTATTAATTAAGTATAATTAATAAACCACGCTAAAGAGCCGGTAGCATAGTAGATTGGCCTTTATATCAATTATTTATCGAGTAGTACAATTATCTCTTTAGAATACCTTGGCTGTATTGTGTTCATAGGCGTTCTAACCAAACATGTTGTTATGTTACGCGAATGACTATTCAAATATGTGTTTATATGACACAAAGCATCATATTAGTAGGTTTTGTGCATAAATTAAGGGCTAGGGAACACTATACAATCATTATGGCTGCGTCGGAAAGATTATGAAGTTCCATGTAAAAATTTACGATAAGCCTTTCGCGTGAAGATTGACGGGCAAAAAAAACCTCTATTCACCCTTCCCTAATATATCTTGCATTATATTGTAATCTAGCTGTGCCCGCGACTTCGTCCACGCGGAAAATTAATTTTTAATAAGAAAATTTATAAACTAAAAGTAGCCTAAGTTACTCCTTATTAAATCAGCTATCTGCCAATGAAAGTCCCGTTAAAATTGGTCCACCTGTTTCAAAGATTAGCCGGAACAAACAGACAGACAAAACAGACACTCCAATTTTATTTATTAGTATAGATACAGATAGTATAGATATCGAAATTGCGCTTTTATACGATTTTGATATTATTATCAACTTTTGAGACTGACAATAAAACTTTTCTTGATTTATTGCGATAAATTTAAGACGCCAAAAACCAACCTGCGCAGATATTGTAGAGCTAATGCTTATGCTCATTATAGAGACTATCAGAACACACAGATAGCCACCGAAGAGTTGATTAGACATAAGCGTGTGAAACAAGAGGCCAAGGGTCCGATAATAGACCACAAATATTTGGGTCAGGCCTGGTTTTTGCGACCGAAAAGTCTCTCGTAGTTTCTGGTATCCACGACACAAGACTTTATCTTAGCGTATCATTATAATCACCATCAGCCTATATAGGTCCCACTGCTGGTCCACCACGCTGGCCTTGTGCGGGTTGTGGTCGGGTTGGTGCGGTATGTATTTATGTATTAAATAACTAAGATAGTTTTTACATCTTACGTACATTGATCCCTATATAGTAGACATGATCCCACAAAATATTCCTTGCTATAGAAATATGAAAAACCTTACATATACAAAATACATGTAAATTGGATGTAATTTACGCTAGGATTTGAATGACGAGCATGACCGAGTATAAATGTGGCTCATTACGGTGTATTCAACATAATTGCACGGCTATTTGGAAAATGATAAGGTAAGCGCCACGCTGTTTATTATTTGGGTATCCATCTTTAAATGCTGCTTATCTGAGCATTTGTTGGAAAGATATGTATAAATTACTGCCTCGTGGTCTCGCGGTACAAGTATGTGCCGGGCGACCTAGAGGTCCTGGGTTCGATTCCCGGGTCGGGCAAAGTGTTATTGGGTTTTTCCATTAGGGAATTCTCAGTAGCAGCCCGGAGTCTGGAATTGTGCCCGAAAAACGGCAAAGGGCTCGCGCCCTATTACGTGGGACTGATACATACTGGCGAAATGTGGGTGCAGAAATGCATCACTGCCTACCCCTTCGGGGAATACAGGCGTGAGTTTATGTATGTATGTATGTATATGTATAAATTATTTTGATGTTATTTATACATTAATAAAATGCAATAAATAAATACATCCTACATAGTTTTGGCCCCACACTTGGTAGGCAAGCCCTGTGTCGTATGTATCAGAAACTACGAGAGACTTTTCGCTCTCACAAACACCTAGACCCGAAACAAAAATTTGTGGATCACACAAACATTTGTCTCGGTGCGGGGATCGAACCGGCAGCCTCTTGTTTCACGAGCTGGTGTCTAGCCAACTGCGCCACGGGGCTGTCAAAAATGTCTGTCTTTAAAATGTTATGTATGGACATTTTGACACATCATTTTCAGAACGACAAATTCAAGTCAAACATGCCATGTCATTTATTATCAGGCCAACATAACAAGATGATCTTAGTTTGTTTCTTGCCCAACATAGAGGGACTTGACGTTGAATCGCAAAGGAAACGATGGCTCAAAAAAAATCCTGATATAACCACTCTGCCAAGAGTGTACGACTAAGAAGTCTGTTTATCACAATTCCTTGGCAAATGTCTTTATAACAAAATAACCTACACTACGGTACGCATGTCCCAGTGGCGGTACTTCCATAGAAGCCCAAAATCGTTACACGATAATTTGTAATGTCTAGTTTATAATTGTTATTATTATTTATTGTGGGGTCAGGATATTCTCATTTATATATCACATTGATTTAGTTAAATAAAGAATTGCAACTTAAAGTTTACTTTACCGCAGTACCGCCACTGGCATGTCCATCTATCTTCGCATTAACTACTTTTAAAATCACATATCTTTTTCCTAAATCTTGCTACGAAAATGTAAAAGATATATTTTTCAAAGGCATCGCATGATAAAGTCCACAAATCTTTGGTTTAACTTCGTTAACCACTTGATAAAGGGCGCACCAAGTGTTGCTACATGCATAAAAAATTATTAAAATACCGGATTCAAAATCGAATATATTTTACGCTTTATTGTAGACCAATTAAAATGAACAACAGAGGTATTAATATTAAAATATGGTTGTCACAAATGGCGGCCTAACTTTATTTTATAATTATGACTTTTATAATTTTATGAGGTTTAAAATTCACCACTATCTAAGGATTTTTTTAAATCACTAACATCTGGTAATAGTGCAGTACGATGAAGTTAAGTGTCAGATCCGTCTTTGCAATAATTCCAATCGATCTTTAATGATCATCCGCACGAAGAATATATCCTATTCGAGATCTATATGACTATATCATTAAGTTTTAGAATCTCTTATAAAGAGGCATGATCACCCCGCACCATACAATATTATACTTCGACTGCACTACAAATTCCAAAAGTCGTGATGGCCTTGAGGTATGGGCATGCGGTCGAGAATCTCGACGGTCGCGGGTTCAAACCCCAGGCACACACCTCCGACTTTTCGAAGTTATGATAATTCACAATGAATTATCACGTACTTTAACGGTGAAGGAAAACATCGTGATGAAACCTGCACACCTAAGAGTTATTAGGAATTTCATAGGTGTGTAGTCCGCCAACCCGCACTAGGCCAGCGTGGAGGACTAAGGCCTAAACCCTCTCAGTTGTAGAGGAGGCCCGTGCTCAGCAGTGGGACGTATATGGGCTGATGATGATGATGATGATGATGATGCACTACAAATATACCAGCGCAGTCCAAGTAGTACTCAGCTGATCCTATTACTACTATTCCCGCCAGTCCCTGATTTGTCATTCTCACCTGACAACCCCGCGTAGCGTGCTAGTGACAAGTTTGTGTCGTACTCGAGCCATCGACCGGCACTCAAGGCCGCCACGCCCGCTGAATTACAACCGTACCTCAATTACTTGCTATACTGTCGTGAAAAATTAACTATAATGTGTGATCGATGTGAGCAATGACAGGTAGAACCTCCACCTCCCTTCTCCAATACTAACCCTTACATATTATTACTTAGCCTTTCGCCGTCCACTGCTTTTTTTTCGAGGGTAAAGCTAATTATGACTCTACTTCCCGCGGACCCTGGAGGAAGGGGGCGGGAAGCGTATGTCGGGCGCAGTTGCACCCCCACTAGCTTGGTTCGGGCGCCTATTGTGAATGGGCATCCACGACGTACACACGCCACAGTGCCGCTACCCCTCACGAGGTCACTTTCAGTGAGAACGCGCTGCCCCAGCAGCGCGCCCAGTGACTCCAAGTGCCCCTTTGAGTCGCCTTCTACGACAGGCAGGGGATACCGTGGTGGGATTCTAGCGCCCCCTTACCACAGGGCAGATCACCGTCCACCGCTGAACGAAGGCCTCCCCAAGTAGGCACCAACCATCCCGGTCTTGAGCAGCCCTCATCCATGCGCTACCCGCCACCTTATTCAAGTCGTTGGGCCATCGTGCTGCAGGACGTCCCTTACATATATCATCATCATCATCAGCCTCTCTTACGTCCACTGCTGGACATAGGCCTCTCCTATGGCACGCCACTGGGCTCGATCTTCGGCCTTCCTCATCCAACCGCTGCCAGCAATCTTGCGTATATCGTCACCCCACCTAGCCAGAGGGCGTCCTACACTACGTTTGCCAAGACGTGGTCTCCACTCCAGAACACGTTTCCCCCAACGGTCATCAGTTCTGCGACAGATGTGACCTGCCCACTGCCACTTCAGCTCGCTGATCCTTCGGGCTATGTCGATAACCCTTACATATATTAATCATCAATATACGTCGCACTGCTGAGCACGGGCCTCCTCGGCAACTGACAGGGTTTACGCCATAGTCCACCACGCTGGTCTAGCGCGAGTTGGCGGGCTACATACCTTAGGTGTGCAGGTTTCCTCACGATGTTTAAAAAGTGATAATTCGTCGTGACTACACACATAACTTCGAAAAGTCAGAGGTGTTTGCCTGGGGTATGAAGCTGCGACCGCCGAGAATTTCGACCGCGCGTAAATCTCGAGGCCACCACTACTAACTACGTATCTGAGTTTAAAACTGACATACAGACAGATAGTCTTTGAATGAACCGTATAGCCAGTCGGGAAAGTAAATTACCAAATTAGGAAAAAAAAACTGTGACCGAATCAGAATAAAAGGGAGGTGCCTATGTCTACCTCCCCTACATTATCTACAGTATTACTAGTTTAGTCTAGACCGAATCGATAAACCCTATAAAAACATCGAAGCATATTCAATGAGCGACCTCCAAATTTTGTCCAATGGCCCTCCTCTACGGCTTTGGAACTAAATAATTTATACATACAAGCTTGAAGGAAAAAATCGTGAGGAAATTCGTATGCCAGAGTTTTCAGCAAACAGTTTTGTGAACGCCAGTTTGGACTGTGGTGGCCTAATACCTCTTAACCATAGGCTCGTACCCAGCAGTGATATCTAGCAAAGCTGATGATAAAGATAATATAAGAAACTTTATAGGGTCTATCTAATACGTGGGACATGTCACTAAATATACCTACGGTCATATACGTCCCACTGCTGGGCACGGGCCTCCTCTACCATTGAGAGGTTTAGGCCTTAGTTCACCACGCTGGCATAGTGCGTGGTTGGCGGACTACACGACTAGGAAATTCCTAAGAACTTTTAGGTGTGCAGGTTTCATCACGATGTTTTCCTTCACCGTTAAAGTTAATATTTATATATTTATGTATAATATATATTTATACAAGTAGGTTTTACAAATATACTATTTATCTTTATTGTTTATATATTTATAAGAGTACCTATATATTCTGTATCAACAATATTTATGCACCTACCATGTATCTCTGCACCACCTCAAGGTTGACTGGTAGATATAGCCTTAGGCATTAAGTCCGCCTTTATACGCTATTATGTATAAAAAGCATAAATATGTAAATAATATTAATTACCACCAACAGTCTTATACATAGTTCTGACCCCACATTTATGTCGTGAGTATCAGAAACTACGAGAGATATTCGGCCTCACAAACACCTAAACGTACGTATGCATTGGTTCATGGATCGAACCCGCTGCCGCTCGTTTCGCAAGCTGGTGTGGTGGATGTTATCAAAACCGCGCACGCGATGATTAAAATCATCATTATACTACTACAACGTGTAAAAGTATTTACGCTCTGAATCATGATGAAGCGTTGTAGTTATCAACGCCCTCTGTTGACATAATTAGGAGGTATTACTCGTACATGTTACCTGTTAAGTGAAAATTGACGTCATTATCAACAATACCTAGTCGATTATGCATGTCTACGCCGCCTTGTGTGGTTTCACAAGTATCTGTTTTTTTTTTTAAAAGGTAAAATGTGTCGTGCGGTCCCGGGTTTGATTTTCGGAGCGGACCAAGTGTTATTGGGTTTTAGTGGAATTGTTGCCGAAAAACGGCAATACCACCGATGTATAGGTATACCACAAAAGACGAAAACACAATTGGCGTAATATGGGTGCAGAAACGGACCTCTGCCTAACCCTTTGGAGAATACAGATGTAAGTGCGTAGTATGTATCTATGAAAGATAGAACATTTTGCTAGCGCGAAAGATAGAACATTTTGTTTGTTAGAACTTTTAAAACTGCTGCCGGTAATACCTACCTACAATATTTTTTATGTGAGTGTTTCTAAGACGGTATGACAAGTCTACGGCCTTTTTACGAACACATTTCCTAATTCCGCGCCACTAGGAATAAAACTGAATGAAAAAACCTAATCACTGCCCGATCTGGATATAGAAAACAGGGCTTCTAGATTGCAAGCCGCAAAATGCCCCGCGGCAGCGATGATGATACTACGGTAGCAAACAAACTATAAAGCTTATATTTTCCTCAAAGACCGGCAACCCCGACAGCCCCGTGACGCAGTTGGCTAGATACCAGCTTGCGAAACGAGAGGCCGCGGGTTCGATCCCCGCACTGATACAAATGTTTGTGTGATTCACAAATATTTGTTTCGGGTCTGCGTGTTTGTGAGAGCGAAAAGTCTCTCGTAGTTTCTGATACCCCACAGGACTTATGTATGTGACTGTTGGGTGTATTTATAATATAATGCACCGATGATTCCGCTAGTATCTTGGGTGTTTATGGACCACTTAACATCAGCTCACTTGCTCGTTTGCCTCCTTTCTTATAAATAAAAATAGACAATTCGAATATTAACCAGATTTGTGAAATGCCTCGCAACACACAATTTACGAAGATAGACGGTACGCGACACGCTCTTACGTTTCCAATTAAAATCAGAGCCGCCTCGTGTTACGTAATTAAATTGGTACTCTCCTCAACGCCGTCTCAACATTTTTTCAGAGAAAACTTTGGATATTAAAAAAAACAGTCATAAAAATAGTAATACGATTATTTTTCTTTTTATAGGCTTTTTTGTGTTTAAGTGGTCTTTGGATGGGCTGGTTTTACAATTGGTCCTCTGGCAATGTTACTTACCGAACTAATTGAGACAATATAGTCGACTTTTTATGAATCCGTGGTACCAACCAAGGCAAGCCGGATCATTTCTACCACATCATCAACCCATACACGTTCCACTCCTGGGCACGGGCCTCCTCTACAACTAAGAGGGTTTTTAGGCCTTAGTCCACCACGCTGGCATATTGCGGGTTGGCGGACTACACACCTAAGAAATTCCTAAGAACTTTTAGGTGTGCAGGTTTCCTTACGATGTTTTCCTTCACCGTTAAAATACGTAATAATTATTTGTGATTACACACATAACTTCGGAAAGTCAGTTGTCTGCCTGGGGTTTGATACCGTCGATATTCTCGACCGTTCGCCTAAAATTGAGACCATCACGACTTAGAACATACGGCACATACTTATGTCGCGGGACCAACAAGATAGCTACTACTGAAGCTACGCTAAAGCGTCAACCCAATCATCCTCCATATTCCATAATGTTGAAGCCGGATAATCTAGAGGGATGCCTGAATTACCGCTGGCAGTTTCCGAGGGACGCGTAAATTTCCTCTATGAATCATTTACGGGACAACGGATTACAAAAGCTGTTTTAATTAAGTTTGCACTACAGTATTGGGTTACGGAAGGTCCAATTTGCTTGGGTCGAATTTGAACGCGGCCGCTCGCTCCTCTTATTGTTTAGCTTTATTTATCCTTTCAATAATTAATTAATAGAAGATTACATACATACATAAACTCACGCCAGTATTCCCCGAAGGGGTAGGCAGACGTTCATTTCTGCACCCACATTTCGCCAGGTATGTAACAGTCTCACGTAATAGGGGGCGAGCCTATTGCCGTTTTTCGGGCACAATTCCAGACTCCGTGCTGCTACTGAGAATTTCCTAATGGAAAAACCCAATAACACTTTGCCCGACCCGGGAATCGAACCCAGGACCTCTAGATCGCACGGCACATACTTGTACCGCGAGACCACGAGGCAGTCAGCAGTAATAGAAGATTCTGTATCTATCTATGTTCTTCCCATTGCTGCATGTGGGCATCCACTATGTAAAAGTTGAGCCTTGGTGTAGATTAAAGTTCACGCTGACTTAGTGCGGTTATTAACTTTACATGCTTATAAAATTTTAATGGCGATTGTTAGGCTTGGTAACTTCTTCCGTATATATCTTTTACGATCAAATTAATTTATAATGCGCAAGTTATTTGAACAACTTAGATGTATTCTGTGTCGAATTTTCTTTGCATCACACAGTTTGTTTAAAACGTTTTATTTACCACAATAAAATTTACATGAAATAAACGGATGAATAACAAAAAGTAATTGAAAGTAAGATCTTTATCATCTAACAAAACAAAAGACACGAAAAACCCAATAAATAGTTCAAAATTACTAATTACAAAAAAATTATCCCACAAGACGTCCCTATTTACACAAAATCAAGTAACATTGACAAGAAAGATATATACTCCGAGAAAAAATCATGAAACCACATCAAATTTTAAGTGATGCATACACTCCCTGCCCAAGAGACCGCGTGGTGGAAATAAAGAAAAATATGAGGAAACGTTTCATTGTCCCGAAAACAAAGGTGATTCCCACAGGCAGATGCTTCCTTTGTTTAAATTATTAAAAGTACTCTGGCACGCAGGAAACAACGGACTTAATATTACGCACCGTGGGGCAGTCGAATCGATTCCTTGCTTAATTATGAGCCTCTCTGTGGTGATTATGTAAGTATTTTAGCGAGGTTATTTATTTTAAATAGAGGTTTGGTTCGTTTTTTTAATGATGGAAAACGGGGGTATTGAAATGAGCATCGAAATAAAACATTGCAAGTTATTGTTAACAAATCACTGTTAATGTTTTTGGTGTATATATAGCTTTAAGCTTGTATTCCCCGAAAGGGTAGGCAGAGGTGCAAATCTGCACCCACATTTCGCCAGGTATGTATCAGTCCAAAGTAATAGGTGGCACATTTCCAGACTCCGGGATGTTACCAGGAGTTACCTAATGGAAAAACCCAATTACACTTTGACCGATCCGGGAATCGAACCTGGGACCTCTAGATCGCATACCACGTTCTTATTATTAAAATCCAAAGTATTCAAATTTCAAACTGATTGCCATTTTAATTCATCTGGAACATTCTAACAATGAAACTATAGGAACGAAAAAAAACAACTTAGTTTAAATTGTGGTCTTAAAAACCAACCTTTTCATTTTATATGTAAAATTAGCTTTGCGAGAACGACTGGAATATTGGAAATATACAACAGAAGGTCTCAAAATAATACTTATACGAGTAATAAAGGAAAACAGGTCTTACAACGTTTGTTCAGTAACTATATCTAGGAAGAACGACAGCGCGCATGGTAATGTTAAAACAAGGTCAAACGGGACCATCGGGTCAGCGCAAGAGGGATTCAGACGACCGCATGGGGACAATAAAAAAAGGACTTTAAGAAAATAACATTGTTGCCAGTTTGAATACTTCTTCTACACCAATTTCATAAAGAGAGATTTGTATTTTTGTATGCAATTAATCAACTCGAAGTAGTGCCCAACCGTTGGTATATTATAAATGAGCATAATATTTCAACTAGCTGTGCCCGCGACTTCGTCCGCGCGGAAAATTTATTTTTAATTATTTTTAATAAGAAAATTTGTAAACTAAAAGTAGCCTAAGTTAATCCTTATTACATCAGCTATCTGCCAGTGAAAGTCCCGTTAAAATTGGTCCCCCCGTTTCAGAGATTAGCCGGAACAAACAGACAGACAGACAGTCAGACAAAAATTGTAAAAATCGTTATTTTGGTATATGTACCGTGTATACATCCATATGCATTTATTATAAAGCGGTCATTTCAATATTACAAACAGACACTCCAATTTTATTTATTTGTATGTATAGATGTTAATCATTTACATGTAACAGTATAAAGACACACACATACATAAATTCACGTCAGTCTCCCATTGGTATAGGCAGAATCACTTCTTTCGCTTTCTTAACTAACATTAAGCTCATCATACATATAATACATACATACAATAATTGTTGATTTATTAACAAAAAGGTAATATAAAGAGTCCTCAAAACCGACTTGTATGTATGATGAGGTTAATGTAAAAAGTGTTTATGTAAAAAGGAAATATTTATAATTTTAATTAACATGTACTTAGATATTTTTTATAATGTAAGAGAACATGGCTTAGCTTTCAATAAACAATCAGCTCATCTCGTAACCAAGTCAATTTTACGTAAAACATTTACGGCGTTTTACGTATTATATCTAAGTAATATGAAGTATTATTTTCCACAAAGGCCGGCAACACACAGATGATCCCTTATTTATTGTGGGTGTTCATGGGCTGTGTTGACCACTTAACATCAGGGGCTCACTTGCTCGTTTGCCTACTTTCCCATAAAAAAGGTAACTACCCCAAAAATAGAAGAAAAGACATTCCAAAGGCCCGATCAAGTCTATTCTATTAAATACTGAAGATTTCAGTGCCCAATATAAAAAACAAAAGAAATACGATACTATAAAAAAAGGAAAAAAATGTGATGTCGTAAAGAAATAAAATTGGAACAATAAAAAAAATGTTTCAAATGTATAACTTAGTTATACGTGGACTGGCATGACAAAAACGTGGTTGCGGATTCAATCTCAGAGACTATTTAATTTTTTTGCTTTTATAATACGGTTATTTTGCAGTTGGTGAGAAATTATAAGTCACTCCGTTAATTTAGTTATTTACCCGTGGTGTGTTAATTGCGTTATTTCACCAATTGTAATTGTCTTTTTTACTTGAGGGTGAAACCTCATAGTTCTATATTTTGTCTGCCGCTTTGCTTCGGGGGGAAGTGGACAACACTTCGTTTTCCATCTCCTCCTGTACATTATTTCTGATTAATTTCGTTGCGGGATCATGACAAATTAGGCTCCCTTAGATCCGCTGAGCTTCAGTGCTCGGCGTCAATACTGTGCGCGCCGCTGTTGATCCTGGAGCACAGGAGTTACAGTGGCGGGTGTGTGGAGTGATAGGGACAAAAAAAAGCCACCCAAATAGCAATCACCGTACATAAAAACTAAAACCTACAATAATAACGCATGCAAATGAATAAGTGGAATAAGTGAATTTCCAGTTACCACCACGCCAGCGTAATCGTTTGAACTGGTAATAGTCACATGACCTTCATTTTCCCGTACCAGTATAAAAATAAACTGTCACATTTGACCTCTAAAAAAGTCCTCGATTCGACCCTGCACCACCACAACGATGCCATTAAACCCAGTCACAAGTTTTATTAATGAACACGAATGCTATTTGGCATACATTTCTCCAAGGTCCACGAGACCCCGCACCGCGGCCAATGTGCCATTGTTGCAAAGGTTACGCCAAGGTATTCGCGACAACAAAACTAGACCAATCAAACTCCTTTTGCTATACTTTTTGGTACTGAGATCTTCCTGGTCGAAAAACCAATAACGATCTAACCCGATCTATCGATGACAGGACCTATCAGAAAAATATTAAAATATAGGTACCTACATAGAGTCCCGTCTGTTTTTCTTAGGGGTGACCAGAGGCTATGGCTAATCCTGAAATAATCCATCTTTGCCTAATCCTGAAATACTTTGCATGATACTATCAGCAATTTCTTCATTCATACTCGATTTCTCATAGTGCTTCTCGGCCGTGCCTTCTTCAAGATGATATTTGTATCGAAGAAAAAAAGAAAAAATATTTTTTATAAGTCGTGAAGGCCTCGAGGTCTAGGCGTGCGGTCGAAAATCTCGACGGTCGCGGATTCAAACTAATCTATAAACTATGGTGGACTAAGGCCTAAACCCTCTCAGTTGTAGAGGAGGCCCGTTCCCAGCAGTAGGACGTATATGGGCTGATGATGATGATGATATGGCTTAAAACTTTACGTTCCGGGAACAGCCTGCGTGTATTCGGTTTGCATCAGGCCGACATAATTGTTTCAACTTGAGTGATAATTGTTGTCATTTCTACTATCATAACTCTTTTTGAACTGCACTTCACTAGTTACTTTGTCGTGGTTGTATAAAGACATCAAATAAACCTTTCTAATTTTATTCGGTTTACGTTGAAGTAAGAGCGTTTTTCCAATTATTCCTGTGGGAGTGGCCAGAGCTGTCCGTACAAACGGGAATTCCGCGAGTCAAACATTCCGCGCGCTCCTCGCGACCTTTGAATCGGTTTGCTCGACTCTTTGTAGCTCGTTTAATTTGATGACAGTATTTTAGGTTTGAGCGCAGGGGATAACAAGCCGTATTAAGGGGGAAGTGGGTTCCATCTCCAGGTAAATTTTTTGTAGTGTAAATGTGCAAAAACAAATTCAATCCGCAACTTTGTTTGGGTCGCTTTAAGAATTTGCTAAAAAAAATAAAGTTAAAAGGTTTTTACAATAGAAAGATCATAGCAAAGTAGTCTGTTTTATTGAAGTCCCACAAGTATCTTTCCGTGACACAATGTTTCTAATATGTCAGTGTAGATTAAAAAATATCTTTGAGCAAAATTTCTTGTAAATCAATTCACTTGGACATTTATCATTAATTTCTGCCTACGTCTTCTGATCAAAGTGATTCCAGATAAAATTGCCGTAAACCCAATAATTCCTGCTATTTCTTCTATTTTTCTACACATCACTCTTTCTAAAACAACAAATAACATTTACTAAATTCGGTGATGGTCATCAGCCATAAAACGCATTATGCTTCATCCCAAAACGAAAAAGTTCCAATCAATGCCACCAGATGCACCCAATTTATCATATATTTTATCACTACGGCTTTCACAAAGCGTCCCTCTATATTTCATACAAAAACAACAAAAAGAAACAGCACAAAGGGAGGTTTTCACTAAACTGTCAGATTCTTTAACGAGTCAACTGCTTCGGACGTAGCACAAAGCGATGGAGATTTTTAAAGACAGTTTTTTGTAGAAGATTGCGCGGTTAATATTGCTTTTTCATGAGTGGATCGCATGACCCCAGCTTTAGCATGCAAAATAGTCGTTTAGGATCGAAACGGGATTTTTATATAACGCTGAGGGTATTTTTAAATTTTTAACAAAGGATTTTTACGACCTTATTCCAGGTTTTTATTGCCATTATAAGGGTAAAAAATGGGGGTTATGTATTTTATTGTTCTATTAAATGCAATTTAGTTGCATTTTTAAATAAATTTTCATAATTCTGACAGCAATATTTTTTAATTGTTTCAAAGACACGCACACACCCACGCCTATACAAGCACAGAGCGGTTAGCAGAGTTACATTTTGCACTCATGTAATAGGTACTCGTAGACGATGGTATTACCGTTTTCATCATCAGCCCATTTACGTCCCACTGCTGGGCACGAGCGTCCTCTACATCTGAGAGGGTTTAGAGTTGTTGAGAGGGTTTAGGCCTTAGTACACCACGCTGGCTTAGTGCGGGTTGGCAGACTACACACCTAAGAAATTCCTAAGAACTTTTAGGTGTGCAGGTTTCATCACGATGTTTTCCTTCGCCGTTAAAGTGTATTCATTGTGGATACATACATAACTTCGAAAAGTCAGAGGTGTGTGCATGGGGTTTGTACCCGCGGCCGCCGAGATTCTCGAACGCACGCCTAAATTTCGAGGCCATCACTACTTATTTACCAAGCATATTTTCAGACTCGGTGTTGAAAATTTTTCAATTCACATTTTCTTAACATTATGCCCGACCCAGAAATTTAGATCGCACGAAACATTTGTGCCTCAGGACTAAAAAGAATGATTTTCAAAAAAAATAATAATAATATTAAATACACCTAACAGTCACATACATAGGTCTGACCCCACATTAAGATGCAAGTCTTGTGTCACGACACAGGTATCAGAAACTACGAGATACTTTTCGGTCTCACAAACACTCAGACCCGAAACAAATACTTGTGGATCACACAAACATTTGTCTCGGAGCGGGGATCGAACCCGTGGCCTCACGTTTCGCAAGCTGGTATCTAGCCAACTACGCTACGGGACTGTCAAATAAAAAAAATAGTTTAGTTTGACTGGGTTTAAAGTTTTAAATATCTTTTTCCTAATTTATAATTTTTTATGGCCAGTGTAAATAAAAGTATTTTAATCATACAGATTTCAGACCGCATTACCATTTTATGAAGAAAGTTAAACTAATCACAGATGCAGTCCACAGTTGGTCGGATACCGTAATAGCTATTACGATAAATAGAATTCAATACCATTAACAGATACAAATAGAAGTGAATTGTATGCCATTGTACCGGATTAGACGGCATTCTAACAGTACGCGGCTTTATCCGGACAATTTAACCGGAGCTCCGGCTTTGTGGCCCGCTTTGTAGAGCCCGTTTATAGACACCGTGACTTAGGTAATAACAAGCAAATGGAAGTGGAGATGGGCCTCTGTTTGTACCACAGTCAGCTCTACAACGGTAATATAGGCTCTTCTTGAGTCTGAAGACCTGTATCGAAAGGACAGACGAGTATTTCTTTGTATTGGCAGACGAATATTTCTTAAGACAGCCCCGTGGCGCAGTTGGCTAGACACCAGCTTGCGAAACGAGAGGCCGCGGGTTCGATCCCCGCACCGAGACAAATGTTTGTGTGATCCACAAATATTTGTTTCGGGTCTGGGTGTATGTGAGACCAAAAAAGTCTCTCGTAGTTTCTGATACCCACGACACAAGACTTGTATCTTAGTGTGGGATCAGAACTATGTATGTGACTGTTGGGTGTATTTATTTATTTATTTATTATTTATTTATTTATTTAAGAGCGTTTACGCGGTTTTAGCGAAATTTGAGCAAAAACAGTACTTTTCAAACCCCTTAAATTTGATGAAAGACTGATCGTACAAACATGTTAATTACCAATTATTTTAGGGAATATTGTCATCTAAATAGTTAGTGAAGAACATTTTAAGATTTTTGTGTAAATTTTGATAAATACCAAGATAACTGAACCTGAAACTTAATGGCCTCAAGGTTCAGGCACGTGGTCGAGAATCTCGACGGTCGCGGGTTCAAACCCCAGGCACACACCTCTGACTTTTCGAAGTTATGTGTGTATTCATAAATAATTATCATTTATTTTAACGGTGAAGGAAAACATCGTGATGAAACCTGCACACCTAAAAGTTCTTAGGAATTTCTTAGGTGCGTAGTCCGCCAACCCGCACTAGGCCAGCGTGGTGGACTAAGGCCTAAACCCTCTCAGTTGTAGAGGAGGCCCGTGCCCAGCAGTGGGAGGTATATGGGCTGATGATAATGATTAAGATCAGTGGCAGTATTTCCATTAATCCATTAATCTTTATTTAAATAAAGATTTAATTTTTAAAGATTATTATTCGGAATTTTGTAAGGCAGCCTGGGCTTTTGGGCTTCTATGGAAATACTGCCACTGATCTTAATCATTAGAAGCCCAAAAGCCCAGGCTGCCTTACAAAATTCCGAATAATAATCTTTAAAAATTAAATCTTTATTTAACAGTAAGCCATCTGACATATAAATGATAATATCCTGACCCCACAATGAACAATTATATACTAGACAAAATTACAAAATTAACGCTTTTGGGCTTCTATGAAAGTACCGTCACTGGTTAAGATATGTTGACCTCATGTCGCATATTAAGTTTAGGAACCAAAGAAGACTAAAGTAGATAGGAGAACACAAGACCAAATAAATTGTCAAGAAACTTAGACAATATATTCCATTAATATGACATTTCTGGTTGAACGGAACAACCGTAAAAATTGCGACATTGACCGCGTCTAAACCAAATCATTCAGTATTCTTATAACAAGTGCAGTAAAATTTATAGTACCTACATAAAAACGTGCAATAAATTGAGTTGATTTTATAGCATTTTTAAGAGAACTGTATATTTTGCATATCTATGAAAACTTATTTTACATATTAAAAAGCTTTGATCTTTAAAAGTTCTGTTCTTAGCATCTCGTCAAGTCCGCCCATTTAAACAAAAGTTGAGAAACATAAATTTATATAAAGTATAATGTATGTATTCTTAGGTGTGTAGTCCGCCAACCCGCACTAGGCCAGCGTGGTGGACTAAGGCCTAAACCCTCTCAGTTGTAGAGGAGGCCCGTGCCCAGCAGTGGGACGTTTATGGGCTGATGATGATGATGATAATGTATGAACATACTGAATTTTTTTCTTTTTATTATTTATTTGGGAAACAGACAGAACAATTACAGTCAAAAATATAAAGTAAAAAAAATAGTTCACAATACAAAACAGTTTCCACTATAAGTTAAAAAAACAAATTGGTATATAATAACAGCCCCGTGGCGCAGATGGCTAGACACCAGCTTGCGAAACGAGAGGCCGCGGGTTCGATCCCCGCACCGAGACATGTTTGTGTGATCCACAAATATTTGTTTCGGGTCTGGTTGCTCATGAGACCGAAAAGTCTCTCGTAGTTTCTCATATCCACGACACAAGAGTCGTATCTTAATGTGAGGTCATAACTATGTATGTGACTGTTGAGTGTATTTATTTACTTTAACAGTGAAGGAAAACATCGTGATGAAACCTGCACACCTAAAAGTTCTTAGGAATTTCTTAGGAGTGTAGTCCACCAACCCGCACTAGGCCAGCGTGGTGGACTAAGGCCTAAACCCTCTCAGTTGTACAGGAGGCTCGTGCCCAGCAGTGGAACATATATGCGTGATAACTCTTTGTGAGTACACACATAACTTCGAAAATTTAGCAGCAGCTAATAAATTACTCCAAAAAAATAAAATGGCATACCGCAACTGCGTGTATAACATGTACGAGGGTACTACATGTAATACACGACTATAATCCGTTATCCTGATTTTGATTAACGCCGGAACCCGCCAGAATGGAAGGTAAACACGCCATTATTTTCCTCGGGGATGACATTAATCCGCAACGGTACAGGAAATCGAATCCCCGGCCTCGACGTGTGTTTTCCCCCTCTTTGTGTCGTCGGTGACGTGTACTTGGACATCTTACAAAGGGATTTTACGTGCAAGGCTATCGGGCTTTTTGCACGGATGCTAAGCTGACGTCCGTGGTGCGTTGTCAGGAATTGAGACGGAGAGGGAATAAAAATATCATCATCATCAGCCCATATATGTACGTCCCACTAATGGGCACGGGCCTCCTCTACAACTGAGAGTGTTTAGGCCTTAGTCCACCACGCTGGCCTAGTGCGGGTTGGCGAACAATAAATATATAGTGTTCAAAATATTATGTTCCTCAAAGGGGTAGGCAGAGGTAGAAAAAATATGTGAATAAAACGTGGATTTTGTTGGTGAAGAGCCTAATATCGAAGAAAAATAAAACAATCTCCATGGTCTCATCTTTATCTGTTCTAAATGTAGATATTAACAAACACACAATATCATTTACAAAAGATATAAATAACAACGATTGCATAACACGTTTGTTTTATGTAATTTTTATGCATAGACTGTGTTTAATATGATTAGTTCTACCGGTTTTAATCTCCCAAAAGCCAATGGGCCTTAAATTTAAAACCACTTGCGCAATCTTATCACTCCTAGCCTTCTTAAAAGTAAAATAAAGTTCTATATTAATTTTGAGGTGAACTACCTCCAAATTCATAAACTAAGTCCTGACAAAATTAATGTAAGTAAATAATCCTTACTAATATTATAAATGCGATTGTAACTCTGTCTGTCTGTCTGTCTGTCTGTCTGTCTGTCTGTCTGTCTCGCTTTCCTGCTAAAACTACTGAACCGATTTAAATGAAATTTGGTACACAGATAGGTTGGTGCCTGGGAAAGAACATAGGATACTTTTTATCCCGGAAAATGTAGTATTCCCGTGGGAATGGGTATAAGTAGCTCTGTCAATATTCTGCTTTTACGCCTAAACCGTTTGACCGATATGAATGAAATCTTTTACAGACATAAATGTGATCCTATGAAGTAACATAGACTATATTTTATCCCAAGAATATGTAGGGTTCCCGTGGGATAAGCATATAAAGTAACACTGCCTATGCTATGCTTTCACGCCTAAACCATTTGACCGATTTAGATGATTTTTAGTATGGGGGTAGATGGGACCCACCCAAGAAACATAGGATACTTTTTATCCCGGAAAATGTAGTATTCCCATGGGAATGGGTATAAGTAGCTCTGTCAATATTCTGCTTTTACGCCTAAACCGTTTGACCGATATGAATGAAATCTTTTACAGACATAAATGTGATCCTATGAAGTAACATAGACTATATTTTATCCCAAGAATATGTAGGGTTCCCGTGGGATAAGCATATAAAGTAACACTGCCTATGCTATGCTTTCACGCCTAAACCATTTGACCGATTTAGATGATTTTTAGTATGGGGTTAGATGGGACCCACCCAAGAAACATAGGATACTTTCTATCCCGGAAAATGTAGTATTCCCGTGGGAATGGGCTTTCACGCCTAAAATATTCGCCCGATTCATAGGAATTTTGCTATGGACTTAAATAGAACCCTATGAAGTAACATAGACTATATTCTATCCCGGGAATATGTAGGGTTCCCGTGGGATGAGCATATAATGTAATGCAAAAGTAACGCTGCCTGTGTTATGCTTTCTCGCCTAAACCATTTGACGATTTAGATGAGTTTTAGTATGGGGGTAGATAGGACCCACTGAAGCAACATAGGATACTTTTATCCCGGAAAATGTAGTATTCCCGTAGGAATGGGCTTTCACGTCTATACTATTCACCCGATTTATATGATTTTTGGTATGAATGTAACTGGGACACTATGAAGTAACATAACCTACGTTTTATGCCGGGAATATGAAGGGTTCCCGTGGGATGAGCATATATTGTAATACGAAAGTAACACTGCCTGTGTTATGCTTTCACACCTAAACCATTTTGACTGATTTGGATGATTTTTGGTATGGGCAAAAATGAGACCTTAAAAAAGGACATAGGCTATTTTTTTTAATCCTTATCCTTACTAATATTATAAATGCGAAAGTAACTCTGTCTGTCTGTCTCGCTTTCCTGCTAAAATTTCTGAACCGATTTAAATGAAATTTGGTACACAGATAGTTTAAACTCTGAGAAAGGACATAGGCTACTTTTCATCAAGGAAAAGGGGTTTTAAGGGGGGATGAAAAGTTGTATGGAAGTATTGTCATTTTTAAAGCTAGAAGCTTGAAACTTATTTTTGTTGATTAGATATAAATAAATGTACCTTTAAGGGGGTAAAATAAAAATAGGGGTGAAAGTTTGTGTGGAAATTCGTCATTTTTGAAGCTAGAATGATGAAACGACGTGTAGACGACTGTAGCTATACGAGTATTTCTGTTACGCTTTCACGATTAAATCATTTGACCGATGTAAACGATTTTTGATATGGACATAAATGGGACTCTGTGGAGTAAAATAGACTACAACTTATTTTCATTCTGAACCCAACCCTGTAGTCTACGCGGACGGAGTCGCGGGCAAAAGCTAGTAAATAAATAAATAAATACACCCAACAGTCACATACATAGTTCTGACCCCACACTAGGATACAAGTCCTGTGTCGTGAGTATCAGAAACTACGAGAGACTTTTCGGTCTCACAAACACCCAGACCCGGAACAAATATTTGTGGATCACACAAACATTTGTCTGGGTGCGGGGATCGAACCCGCGGCCTCTCGTTTCGCAAGCTGGTGTCTAGCCAACTGCGCCACGGGGCTGTCGACAGTCACAAATAAGACTTTTATATAACACAAACAAATATTTGTACGGGGATTAAAGCAACTACATCTCGCTTCAAAGGCCATAACAAACTACGTCAGCACGGTGACATCACAAAAAATTCAAACGATTATTATAAACTATTATACCTACACAAAATTGAATAAAAAATGCACTGATTGAAATAATTTCGAACACACTCACCCGCTGCCGTCCGTTAATTGGCTTCATTAAGGGAGCAAATAGCCATTTCACGACACACCTCATGTTATAAGCTTATAGCGAAAGTTGTATTTCAGCATTTATGCTTGAGGATTCTGTAGGATTGAATTAGTTTGTAGAACGCCCTCTGGGTAGATGAAGTGACGATATACGCAAGGTAGCTGGCAGCGTTGGATGAGGGTCGGAGATCGAGCCCAGTCGTGTGCCATAGGAGAGGCCTATGTCCAGCAGTGGACTTGAGAAAAGCTGTTTTTGTTGATGATGATGATGATAACGATGATGAAGGAGATTAGGCCTTACTCCACTACGTTTATTTAACATGGATTACGTATTAAATAAATTCCTTTTAGAGAATTCTGTCGCGTTCAAGTTTTATCATATTTTCCGCTAATTGCGTATATTGACCTCAAAGTTTGAGATGATAATACGATTTCGGCGCGTCTAAGCAGTTTAAGAAAAAATATTGACTAGGGATACAATGGCTATCGAAAATTGCCAGTAGTTTCGCATATTAAGTGGCACTTAAAACAGGTAGCAAAACAATCTGCCCGAAAATCGGCAACAGACTCTCTTCCTATTACATTGGAATTAAAAAGACTATATATAGACTGCCTCGTGGTCTCGCGGTACAAGTATGTGCCGTGCGATCTAGAGGTCCTGGGTTCGATTCCCGGTTCGGGCAAAGTGTTATTGGGTTTTTCCATTAGGAAATTCTCGGTAACAGCACGGAGCCTGGAAATGTGCCTGAAAAACGGCAGGCTCGCCCCCTATTACGCGGGACTGATACATACCTGGCGAAATGTGGGTGTAGAAATGCACCTCTGCCTACCCCTTCGGGGAATACAGGCGTGAGTTTATGTATGTATGTTAAAAAGACTATGCAAACGTGTGTTCACAAATACAGTTCTGCTTAACCCTTACATAGTCGACTGCCTCGTGGTCTCGCGGTACTAGTATGTGCCGTGCGATCTAGAGGTCCTGGGTTCGATTCCCGGGTCGGGCAAAGTGTTATTGGGTTTTTCCATTGGGAAATTCTCAGTAATAGCCCGGAGTCTGGAAATGTGCCCGAGAAACGGCAATAGGCTCGCCCCCTATTACGTGGGACTGATACATACATGGCGAAATGTGGGTGCAGTAATGCACCTCTGCCTACCCTTTCGGGGAATACAGGCGTGAGATTATGTATGTATGTAGTCGAGAGTGTATTTATGTACACACTTTATTTTCATTCCATTCTAGATAAAGAAGCACATAATTATGTAGCATATTTCATGATACCGTAGGGACTATAAAAGCTCTTCTTTGAGGTTAGACAAGAGCCCTGCTAATGAAAATCAAATGTAGTGCGCAACGGTCGCTAATAGCTTTGCTATTGTTTATACCTAGAGTTATGCAGTGTTGGTAAGCTCAGATTTCAAAAGATTTATATACCCAACAACCCAAGGAAAAGTCGTGATGGCCTCGAGGTTTGGGCACGCGGTCGAGAATCTCAACGGTCGCGGGTTCAAACCACAGGCACACACCTCTGACTTTTCGAAGTTATGAGTGTATTCACAATGAAATATCACGTACTTTAACGGTGAAGGAAAGCATCGTGATAAAACCTGCATACCTAAAAGTTCTAAGGAATTTCTTAGGTGTGTAGTCCGCCAACCCGCACTAGGCCAGCGTGGTGGACTAAGGCATAAACCCTCGCAGTGTTAGAGGAGGCTCGTGTCCAGCAGTGGCACGTATGTATAAGGGCTGATGATGATATACCCAACAGCGTCTAAAATTTTCTAACCCCTCATGAGATCAAAGTTTGGCATCGTATTCAAACTAAACGCTTTATCGGTCTCAGGAATCTCTAAACCCTTAACTTCTATTTATGAGTCACAGAAATATGGCCTCGGTGCGGATATCGGACCCGCAGGTTTTTTAATTTTGTACTTTTGTCACCTTAGACAGTGATACGTCACCTTGATCATCATTAATAAACTTTAATATTATTTGCGTGGGTACATCAAGAGTTTGGCTTTAACAAAATCACAATACAGACAATAACAATCACTAATATAACTGTAAAAAGCAATACCCCATTAGTGACTTCTTTGACAACCCAATTTTGTCTTCATCGGGATCGTCAAAGTAAGCGCCGATCACAAGAAGGCCATTTTGTTCCCCCAGAGCTTCACTGCGCTCTTCTTCCGCAAGGTGTTGTCAATAACGTCGTCACATTCTTAGAAGGGCACATAGCGCGGAGAACTGATGGCCGATGGGGCCAAAAAGTTCTCGAGTGGAGGCCACGTACAAGATGGTCCGACGACCTGGTGAAGGTCGCGGGTCGTAGCTGGATGCAGGCTGGCTCCAACAGGTCACTATGGAAGTCATTAGGGGAGGCCTATGTTCAGCAGTGGACTACCTTAGGCTGATAATGATGATGATGATTCTTAGAAATTTAATTACATTTAATGTTTGATTTCGAAAGAACCCTACTAAGTTTCATATAAGGTTTTGTAAGTAGAAAATAATAGAAGAAAAAGTACAAGAACACACGAAAGTATGTTTGACAGGTACACCCACGCTCGAAAACGAATTAAACTTTTACAATTTAAAACCTTGAAGTTTTAATACGTTTTCTGGTAGGAATAAATTAACATTACCTAGATTATTTTTTATGAAGTTTGTCTTTTGTATAACAATTAAAAGTGTCAATTTTAGTAATAATGAGAATTGGTATTTTAGCAATGCCTCGTGGTCTCGCGGTACAAGTATGTGCCGTGCAGAGGTCCTGGGTTCAATTCCCAGGTCGGGCAAAGTGTTATTGGGTTTTTCCATTAGGAAATTCTCAGTAACAGCTCGGAGTCTGGAGATATGCCCGAGAAATGGCAATAGGCTCGCCCATAGGGGGCTGATACATACGTGGCGAAATGTGGGTGCAGTAATGCACCTCTGCCTATCCTTTCGGTGAATACAGGCGTGAGATTATGTATGTATGTATTTATTTTTGCAATGCTTTTACGCCCCCTACGACGTGGGCATGAAAACACACAAACGTGGGTGCATTAATACACCTTTGCTAACCACTTAACTATAGGTCCCATTTATTGACATAGTTATTTACCCGTGGTGCGTTAATTGCGTCTAATTTCACTAATTTGTGATTGTCTTTTTATGTGAGGGTGAAACCTCATAGTTCAATGTTTAGTCCCCCGCTTTGCTGTGGAGGGAAGTGGACAACTCTTTGTTTTCCAACTCCGCCTTTATATTTCTTCTGATTATGGATCATGACAAATAAGGTTCCCCTAGAGTCGCTGAGCTTCAGTGCTTGGCGTCAAAACTGCGAGTGCCGCTGTTGATCCTGGAGCACAGGAGTTACAGTGGCAGGTGTGTGATGGGATAGGGCCAAAAACCCCTTTAGGAATAAAGACGTACCCACGTCCACCCGGACGACATACCATATTATCGATGACGTATGTATAATGATATATATGCTGGTTTACCCGATTCTTAACAAGGTAGTCGACTAGTTCATAATTCAAAATGGATTATCATGTACTTATAAGCGAAAGAAAACATCGTGATGAAACCTGCACACCTAAAAGTTCTTAGGAATTTCTTAGGTAGTCTGCCAACCCGCACTAGGCCAGCGTGGTGGACTAAGACCTAAACCCTCTCGATTGTAGAGGAGGCCCGTGCCCAGCAGTGGAACGTATATGGGTTGATGATGATGATGTTAAAAGTATATACCGAAGAGATATTTATTTATTTATTTTATTTCTTTGGGAAACTGACAGAACCATTACAGTCAAAATTACACAATCCAAAACAGTTTCCACTAATAGTTAAAACAAAAAAATGGTATTAGTGAAAAATAAAAAATAAAACTGCCTCGTGGTCTCGCGGTACAAGTATGTGCCGTGCGCTCTAGAGGTTCTGGGTTGGATTCCCGGGTCGGGCAAAGTGTTATTGGGTTTTTCCATTAGGAAATTCTCGGTAACAGCACGGAGTCTGGAAATGTGCCCGAAAAACGGCAATAGGCTCGCCCCCTATTACGTGGGACTGATACATACTTGGCGAAATGGGGGTGCAGAAATGCACCTCTGCCTACCTCTTCGGGGAATACAGGCGTGAGTTTATGTATGTATGTATGTAAAAAATAAAAACCAGCACAGCATTGAATAGGCATAGCTACAGAAAACACAATTACAAATGTCTAGACCACTTAAATCAAAAACTTATGCCATCAAATTTGTGTATATTAATTACCATACAAATATATTCCATTAACAAAACAGTAGATGCTGTATTGGCAGAGTAACAAAACACGACTTTTCTCAGCCGTGACCTCGAAGTTGACCTGTTAACCGCTGTCAAAATGTTATGGCAAGCAATAAAGCAACTTTAAATACGACGATACAAAGCGGTCTTTCCACTGCAATTGACAAAGATCTCGTTATCATTAACAGCCCATACACGTCCCACTGTTGGGCACGGGCCTTCTCTACAACTGAGGCGGTATAGCCTTTAGCCCACCACGCTGGCCTGATGCGGGTTCGCGGACTACACACCAAAGAAATTTCTAAGAACTTTTTATAATTTTAATACTAAAATTATCATTATCATCATCACCATCATCAGCCCATATACGTCCCACTGCTGGGCACGGGCCTCCTCTACAACTGAGAGGGTTTAGGCCTTAGTCCACCACGCTGGCCTAGTGCGGGTTGGCGGACTACACACCTAATAAATTCCTAAGAACTTTTAGGTGTGCAGGTTTTATCACGATGTTTTCCTTCACCGTTAAAGCAAGTGATAATTCATTGTGAATACACACATAACTTCGAAAAGTCAGAGGTGTGTGCCTGGGGTTTGAACCTGCGACCGCCGAAATTCTGGACCGCGCACCTGAACCTCGAGGCCATCACTGCTATTATAATAAAATTATCATTATAGAGTAACTTATTTCTATTGGTTTTCCTTGGAGAGCTCCCAGAAAATTTTCAGGCATGTGAAGTCCACCAATCCGCACTAGGCTTGCGTGGTGGACTAAGACCTAGCCACTGTCAACAGCAGAAACGGAAAAATATTATATGAATTAATATAAAGCAAAATGGCTTTAATGTAGAGTGAGAAAATTAGCGCCAATGCGTTTCCGGAGATTAAAAATAAGTGAGTATTCAAAAAAGATTAGCCGTTATTCAGGTGGCTATATTAATGCTAATACAGGGTGTCCGGAAAACATTTGCGGCGGCCGTAATGGCGCACGCAAAAAGTTAATGGACACCCTGTATCGGGTGGTGGGTGATTCGGTGTTTTACGTCATCCCATGTTAATGTTGAACTACAGCCACACATTCTATTGTTATCGTGGAGTGTTTTGAAAGTGACATGTCATGCAATAAGCCCAGGATGATGGCACGTTAATGTACCGTTGATGACTTCACTTATTTTATACAGTAAAATAGTAATTGACTGGTAAAATAACCACACGGCCGACATTACGTGAAAATAATTGTATCTGCAAAACGCGGTTATAAATATATATACATACATTTTTTATTTATTTATATGTATATACCTCACGCCTGTATTCCCCAAATGGATAGGCAGAGGTGCATTTCTCCACCCACATTTCGCCAAGTATGCACTAGTCCCACGTAATAAGGGGCGAGTCTATTGCCGTTGTTCAGGCACATTTCCAAACACCGTGCTGCTACAGATAATTTCGTCATCGTCGTCGTCATCAGGCCAAATATATCCCACTGCTGAGAACGGGCCTCCTCTACAACTGAGAGGGTTTAGGCCTTAGTCCACCACGCTGGCCTAGTGCGGGTTGGCGGACTACACAATATCTAAGAAATTCCTAAGAACTTTTAGGTGTGCAGGTTTTATCACGATGTTTTCCTTCATCGTTAAAGCAAGTGATAATTCATTGTGAATACACACATAACTTCGAAAAGTCAGAGGTGTGTGCCTGGGGTTTGAACCCGCGACCGTCGAAATTCCCGATCGCGTACCTAAACCTCAAGGCCATCACGACTTATATGGGAATATCTGATGATGTTTTAACACATCCCCAACTAAGTCCTGACTGCGCATTTGGATACATGTCTTGGCTATGGGGAAAATTCTAGAAACTACGAGAATCCTTCTTCGTTTGTGTACATATATATTTGTGTATATTTTTATACATTATTGTGTATTATCTCTACAACACCTTAAGTTTGACTGGCTGAGAATACCTAACGCATTAAGTCCACCTTAACAATGACTGTATGAAGTGATATAAATATAAAATATACATATATTGGTTTATCATCCCCCCCCCTCCCCCCTCACGACACTAACACAGCCTCGAAAACAAAATGATTAATAGCAAGACAATTAGTTCTAATTAGATTCATCTCGAACCAAATAGCCTGTACGAGATCAGCTTTCAGAAAACCAGTCAGGTTTACATAACTACTGCGGCAATTTGATTTTGTACTTCCTATTTGGCGTGTTACGTGAAACTTCTAGTTTGGGTTCTAAATCAGGTTTGTTTATCGATGTGCGGTGACTAGAAGACGGATGGAGTCCCGAGCACACTAGCTGTATGTATATAGTAGTGTAATCAGCGCTCATTTGAACGGTGGAGAAAACATAATATAACATACCTACATAACCTCACGCCTGTATTCCCCGAAGTGGTAGGCAGAGGTGCATTTCTGCACCCACATTTCGCAAGGTGTGTATCAGACCCACGTAATAGGGGGCGAGCCTATTGCGGTTTTTCGGGTGCATATTCTTAATTTCTGATTTATTTATTTACTCTCTCCGTTTGCCTACGTCTGTCCTATTATTATTATCCAATGCTGTGAAAATTATTGAGCATACTGCCTCTACGAGACAAGCTCTGCTTAGTGAAGAGACAGTAGGTAAATCTAATATTGTAGCCACTGCTATTAAAACATGTAAAATGTAAAAAATGTACATGTATTTACTTATGTCAAATTGTTTTAGTTAAATAAATAAATAAATAAATAATTGCAGACTTTGTGCTGCTTTCCTAATGGAAAAACCCAATAACACTTTGCCCGACCCGGGAATCGTACCCAGGACCTCTAGATTACCTAATTTAATAGTAACAAAGTAAATAAAATAAAAACATAGTATTTTTTCTATACATACGAATAAAAAGAAGATACATTATGGTGACTACAAAAACTATAAAGTAAGATGTATTTATTTTATCTTTATCTTTGGAATTAGTGACGTCATCGTCAAACTGGAGTTAGGTTTTGTGGATACGTGAAGATCACGGCATTTAGACAAAAATAGTTACGGTCATTACAAACATGTTAACGTTAAAAAAATCCCGACGAAAAAAAAAACTTCTTTCTAATCTTTCTAATCTAGAGGTCCTGGGTTCGATTCTCAGTAGCAGCACGGAGTCTGGAATTGTGCCCGAAAAACGGCAATAGGCTCGCCCCCTATTAAGTGGGACTGATACATACCTGGCGAAATGTGGGTGCAGAAATGCACCTCTGCCTACCCCTTCGGGGAATACAGGCGTGAGTTTATGTATTTATGTGTATTTTTTTATTTTTTTACCTGCCTTAGTTTTCGATCACGGCCTTTGCCCTGTATCTCAAATTGCTTTTGTCAAATAAAGATTGAAAGCTTTAAAATTAATATTCGGAATTTTGTAAGGCAAATTGGTTGTGAGCTTCTTTGGAATTACCGCCACTACGTTTACCCACACCTAATATAACACC
The DNA here is from genome assembly GCA_907164795.1 of Hemaris fuciformis. NCBI lineage: Eukaryota > Metazoa > Arthropoda > Insecta > Lepidoptera > Sphingidae > Hemaris > Hemaris fuciformis. The sequence goes on from OU015445.1 coordinate 1,807,744, forward strand.
TGAACAGTGAACACACTTTATACAATTGATACACTAACCTAGACTGTAACGTAGTAAAATAAACCGTCCAAGCACGAAAACCAATTGTAAGTCCACTTGGAATTTACAGGCGCAGAATGCGAGGAGGGCGGGAGGCACCGCACTCGCCCAGTCCTCGCCCCATTGACATCTCAATAAAATACTGTCGAAGATTCCACCGGGCGACATCCGTTTCCGGTCTTATTGCGTCATTCCGTGGTTATGTATTCCGAGATTCTATTACGTCATAAATTACTTATTTATAGTAATGAGTTTTATACTTATTGCGGTTCACTTTGAGTCGAAATATAAATTGACTTTGCTTTAGCCTCATTGGTCCAACGACTGAACCGCGCGGCGTACGGAAGTTAATGTGATTTTCCCCTTTGGAAAATTATTAGCACTAACATAAAAATCGATGAATTGTTCAACATAACAAAAAGCTTTACATGTACATAGATATAATTATGTAAAAGATACGTCGTCGTGATGGCCTCGAGGTTAAGGCACGCGGTCGAGAATATCGACGGTCGCGGGTTCAAACCCCGGCACACACCTCTGACTTTTCGAAGTTATGTGTGTATTCACATTGAATTATCACGTACTTTAACGGTGAAGGAAAACATCGTGATAAAACCTGCACACCTAAAAGTTCTTAGGTATTTCTTGGGTGTGTAGTCCGCCAACCCGCACTAGGCCAGCGTGGTGGACTAGGCCTAAACCCTCTCATCTCAGTTGTAGAGTGTTGTGCCCACCAGTGGGACGTATATGGGCTGATGATGATGATGATGAAAAGATACGATGGGGTTGTCATATCTTTTTTTGATAAAAACCCCGAAGTAAATAAAGTTAAAAAAAATCCTTAATAAACAGTGATGAGATGACCCCGCGTACTTCTGGCCTCGTGCCAATGCTGTGGACTAAGCCATCGCGACATGGTTTATGACATATATAAACGACCTTATTCCATGAGTGTACGGGGTTTACGAGATTAAACTGTTTACTATTCTGAGTCAGTGAACTCATAAGTCTGAACTGGGAATACTCTCTTTGTATTTTTTGTTACTGTTTTTTTTTTGTGGTATGACCATTTTGTGACGGTGGCTGATAAGTATGAATAAGCCAGTCCAAGCGTCCTGTTTCTGGGTTAAGCATGGCTTCAAGGAGTTGGACTTTATATCATGATACTGGCTGACTGCGCGCATTGAAATTATCCAAACTTTTTTTTTTTTTTTGGAAACTTCTTAAACTCCACAATATTTGATTCAATCAATCAGCCAAAAGAAGTCCACTGCCGAACATAGACCTCCCCTAATGACTTCCACAGGGACTTGTTGGAGGCAGCCTGCATCCAGCGACGTCGTCTTTGAAAACACAATCAAGACTTATTGATACAGCACTCAAACAGCTTTCATCTGTTTAATCGTCCCGTAAATCTAATCTAATCTACAATAATACCTTTATTGCTAAACATCATATGTTAACATCACTTAATCCAGCCTTTTTACACCGCTAAAACGGCCACATAAAACATTTTTACCCTAAAATTACGAACTTTTAAAAGCCCGGCAACACTGCGCGTCAAAACGGCGGCGCGGCGGTTCGAAGCAGCCACACACAAAGTTTAAGTCTATAATTTAGGCGGCGAGGCTACGCGCCCGCGAATATCCCTAGGGATTACGTGGTAAGGCTCTTGTTTACTTATTTATTAGATGATACACACTTCGCCAGAGAACTCGAGCACACAACCCCCTCATACTGATTAATATTTACCCCAATTTTCGCTGGCAACTTGTGCAATAGACTTAACTATTAAGTGTGACACATAGGTTCAACGAGTGTCGCTAGTTGTGGTGGTGTTGTGTCTTCAAAGAGATTAAAAATATATATATTACATGTTAAATACAATCGGTTTTAAACACGAAGTAACTATTGATAACTGGTCGTATGTCGCCAGCCAATACTGCTTTAATTTTGACAAAGCTTAATATGGTTTTCGTTTAAGGATTATTAAGCACTTATTGTAAAATCTGTCCGCCAACACGCACTAGGCCAGCTTGGTGGACTAAGGCCTAAACCCCCTCAGTAGTAGAGGAGGCCTATGCCCAACAGGGGGACGTATATGGGCTGATGATGATGGTGATGATTGTAAAACCTATTTAAACTGTAGTATATACTAGTAGCATCTAATCGTATGATCTAGACACGGTTTTTCTTAGTCTTCACGTCTTATGAGTTGTAATCGCAAATTCATGATTCCAAAAAAAAAATCATGCAGCCCAGTAATATCAAGAAATTAGACAGCCCCGTGGCGCAGTTGGCTAGACACCAGCTTGCGAAATGAGAGGCCGCGGGTTCGATCCCCGCACCAAGACAAATGTTTGTGTGATCCACAAATATTTGTTTCGGGTACTGGGTGTTTGTGAGACCGAAAGTCTCTCGTAGTTTCTGATACCCACGACACAAGACTCGTATCTTAATGTGGCGTCAGAACTATGTATGTGGCTGTTGGGTGTATTTATTTATTTATTATTATTTTTTTATCAAAGGCATTCTAGCAATTTCCGTACAATTATACGAATTAACCACGAGCAAACCTACCGCCATTGTTTAAAAATGTAATTCCACCCCAAATAGCCCGAGTTTTGTAATTTTAAAAACTCTCGGAAACTTTGCGGTCGTATGCGTTACCGAAGTTTTAATATTTCAATGAGATTTTCAACTCAAACATATGTATTAATGAATTGAGGAATTAAGAAATACAACGGTCTGTATATGAAAAACTGCATGCAAGTCACAACTTAGTAATGATGGCCTCGAAGTTTGGGAGCGCAGTCGAGAATTTTAGCGGTCGCGGATTCAAACCCCAAGCACACACCTCTGACTTTTCTAAGTTATGTGTGTATTCACAATACACACGCACATACTTTAACGGTGAAGGAAAAATAAATAAATAAATAAAATAAAACCTGCACACCTAAAAAGTTTCCTAGGAATTTCTTAGGTGTGTAGTCCGTCAACCCGCACTAGGCAAGCATGCTGGACTAAGGCCTATAATACCTCTCATTTGTAGAGGAGGCCCGTGACCTGCAGTGGGACATATATCGGCTGATGATGATGACCAAGTCTCCAATACCTATTACCACTAGCCAAAAACAGCTTAACTGTGCTGGCTAGTATATCTATTTACACTACCCCTCTATATATCTTATCTATTCTAATGCTAGTGTTATAAATAGGGCAATTTTTTATTTTGTTTATTACGATTTAACTTAAAACCACTAGACATATTTGAACGATTTTTGGTGTGGACCTCGATGATCCCTTAGGAAGTAACATAGACTATTTTGTCTCCCGGAAAAATGAACTGTTCCCGTGGGATGAGCACGTATTCAAAATTACGCCTGGGCGGAGATGGGCCCCACCAGCATATTGAATATGTTATAAAATACGAAGGGATCTCCACATATAGCTAACAAGCCCGCCATTAGCATAACTTGAAGTACCCAATGCTTGCTCGTTACTGCATACAACAACAATAAGCTATCATCGACAGTGTTCGTGGAATTGAGTCCAATTTGTTGAAAAGTTTTACATACTGCAGTGTATAATTTATACATTAATATATTTAGGTATTTGTAGTCAACTGAAACCCGCAGATTCCGCATATAAGTGCGTGGAAAAAAACTTGTAGTAGGTATAATTTACTTCATTTTCTTTATATTATAATATCTTCTATCTACATCTAACAATAATTATGATGTGTTATACCAATATTATAATTAAGTAAATAAATAAATAAAAGTAATGCTCTTATATCAAAACAAAAGCCTGCTTTTTCGTTGCAAAAAGGATTTTGCAGGAAGGAAATCCATTATGACTATACCTCTCCAACCCGCCAACTGGCACTAGGCCAGCGTGGTGGTGGTGGTGGTATGGTCTAAACCCTCTGAGTTATACAGAAGGCCCGTGCCCAACAGTGGGACGTATATGGGCTTATATAGTATATCCCACCATTCCAGTATTAAGGTGGTAACCGGATATCGACATTCTGACTCCGAAACATGATATACTAGAAAAGGTTTTTACAGCTCGAGTTTATTCGGGCGGATATTTTATTCCTATAATATTCTTCAATGTCCAAAATGTTTGGTGAATTTAAACCGTATGTCTCTAAAAAGTAGTTAATATCGGTATTATTTCATTATTAAACACATACATACATACATAAACTCACGCCTGTATTCCCCGAAGGGGTAGGCAGAGGTGCATTTCTGCACCCACATTTCGCCAAGTATATATCAGTCCCACGTAATAGGGGGGAGCCTATTGCCGTTTTTCGGGTACATTTCCAGACTCCGTGCTGTTACTGAGAATTTCCTACTACTAATCTTTGTATCTATATTGTAAACTATTTCTTGATTTGAAAAGAGCCACACTAGATATATCTTCCCAGTTATTCTACTTTAAAAAACTAAATATAACTAAACTTAACTCCGTAAACTAAATTTTGGAATGACTGAATCTATGCGATGAATTCGACAGTTTATAAATTTTTCATTACATTACCAAACTACGATATGAGACTGGCTTGAGGTCACTTCATTGCTCCCGCAACACACCTCGAGCCGAAGATGACACTTTTAATTACGTTCTGATTACAGGACTCGTATAAGCAGAATTATAATGCCACCTAACCTGGAAACTAGCGGCGGTACTTCCATAGAAGCCAATAATCCCAGCTTAACAAAATTCCGAATAATAATATTTTATCTGTACAAATAAATAAAATTGGAGTGTCTGTTTGTAATATTGAAATAACCGCTTTTTAATAAATGCATATGTATACACGGTACATATACCAAAATAGCAAATACCAAAAAAGCAGTGATGGCCTCGAGGTTAAGGCGCGTGGTCGAGATTTTCGGCGGTCGCAGGTTCAAACCCCAGGCACACACCTCTGACTTTTCGAAGTTATGTGTGTATTCACAATGAATTATCACTTGCTTTAACGGTGAAGGAAAACATCGTGATAAAACCTGCACACCTAAAATTTCTTAGGAATTTCTTAGGTGTGTAGTCCACCAACCCGCACTAGGCCAGCGTGGTGGACTAAGGCCTTAACAAATAAATATTATTAAACAATTTGACGTATAAATAAGAATATCTTCACCCCAAAATAAACAATTATAAACTAGACATTAACACAATGATTGTGTAACGCTTTTGGGCTTCTATGGAAGTACCGCCACTGCTGCAAACAATTTATTCTCATGCAAATACCCTTCCATCTACCTACATATATGTATATAGGTACGTAAAAATCAACCAGCTTGCTTCTCATAACGATGTAGGAAACATTTATATACCACTAGCTTTTGCCCGCGACTCCGTCCGCGTAGACTACAGAGTTGGGTTCAGAAAGAAAATAAGTTGTAATATGAAATAATTCTTATATTGTGTATATATATATATATCATATATATGATGTAATGATGTAATAAAAGCCATATAAAAAAGTTTCATCATTCTAGCTTCAAAAATGACGAATTTCGATACAAACTTTCATCCCCTATTTTTTTTTACTCCCTTAAAGGTACATTTTTTACATACTTTGAATGTCATATTTATTTATATCTAATCAACAGCCTAAAAATAAATTTCAAGTTTCTAGCTTTAAAACCGACAATACTTCCATACAACCTTTCATCCCCTCTTTCAACCCCTTAAAACCCCTTTTCCGCAATAAAAAGTAGCCTATGTTCTTTCTCAGGCTCCAAACTATCTGTAAACCAAATTTCATTTAAATCGGTTCAGTAGTTTTAGCAGGAAAGCGAGACAGACAGACAGACAGAGTTACAATCGCATTTATAATATTAGTAAGGATGTATCAATTGTGCAGCGTGATGAATTAGTTTGGTTGTTACATCTAATAGAGTCTTTCACAGCTTTTGATACCTAAGTTGGAAGATTGAAGTATAGCATCGTAATTATCTATGTGGTTGTTGCGTGTATGTACTTCAAAGCCCTAGGCTTTAGTACATAACGCGTGTTTAAATATGATTCATTTTGAAAATATTGTGTAAAGTAAACGTTTCATTACATCAATTTGATAATTATTCGGCATGTGACGATGCACAGCATCTGTGAGAGTGCGTCATTCTTCTATTCACTCTTCCGGTCAATCAACCATCCTTGTCTTCAGTTTCCGCTTCGCTTCGACCAATCAGCGAGCGGCAATGTCACGTGGTCACAGGCGATCTGTATTATATAGTCCAGATCGCACGATTTTTGTTCATAGCGTCGTTCTTTTTTGAAGAGGCAACATCAAGCAAAAGATACTGGTGATCAATATTTATAGATCCTATATTATATGTATAATGGAAGATAAAGCATATGGCGATGCAAGACGCCATAGCGACATATTGGACCTTGATTTACCGTCAGAGGAACGCTCTGCACCAGATGTCGAGGATTTTTAGGGCCTTTGCAAGCGCCTAGCTACACACCCATAAAAGAATAAAATAACAAAGCAATAACGGTGAGTTAATTGATAATTTAGCTTTACTAGTGTGTACTTTAACTGAATTATTGTACGGTGGCATAAATACGCCTCGGAGCCCGTGGCGGATCGTGCCATGCCTTTATCCCCAGGTCCTGGCGTGTTATTACTACAAAAAAGACAAACGCCTGGGCAAGAGCCGATGTACAGTCCTTCTACCCTCGGATTATTAATAAATGGCGACAAATTGAAATAATACCATAGCGGCATTAAAACAATTGTGCAAGTTCCGTCCGAATGACACTGGTTATTTTTTAGCGTTATGACAAACCAGATTGAAAAGATGTCTGGTATTTAGATGCCCAAAAGTAACATAAGGCTTCGCCCGGATTTACAGAGGTAAATTAATGATGAATTACTTCCCTTATCAAGGAGTAAAGATTACACTGCAGATTCAAAAGGAATTGTGGCAGCTATAATGTCTTACTTACTTAATGTAGATTGCTTAATAATAATTTGCAACAATTATACAGCTTTTCTTAAGAATACGAGCAGACTAAAAAGAATTTGCGAGAGATACCTTCAAGCTCTAGATATTTTTATTTGGCGGGTTTCGACTTTAGGCGTATGTACAAAATACTGAGAGTGACTACAAGTGGGACCCTCCCTGGTACATCCGAGAAAGAGCCGCCGCGAAACCGCCAAGCTTCTGAATATATCAAGTAAACGCATCGAGAGCGTTCCCTTCACACACAGGACAACGGAAACCAAGTTATTAACAAAGGTAACTCCAATTTGAAGCAAATCCTTTCACTAATCTCACACTTTTCAGAACAAAGGTTTAAACAATCAAAAAGAAGAGCTGGTCAATGGGCTCAAGGCCGCCGCTGAAAAGCGGGTTTATGGAGGCTGCCTGCGAGCGTATCGCAGGTAGTGGCTTGCGCTTTGGGCTTCGGAGGCCCTTCTCGATTTAATTACGGGAATGCGCCTGCCATTTAACCTCCCAACCTCTGCTGATCTATATCACAAGGTTGCTACGTCGTTGGTTTCAAACCAAGCAATCGGCCGAAATGTCACCTCAGATCGAATGGAGGCTGTCTGCGAGCGTATCGATTTGATTACGGGAATGCGTCTGCCATTAACCTCCAAATTTCTGCTGATCTACCCATCACAGAGGTTGCTACGCCAGTTCCAAGCTAAGCAATTGGCCGAAATATCACAAAGAGAAGAGATATCATATCTCAGCGAGTGAACCTCCAGGTTTCAGATCAGAATCGTCTGGGACCAAGTTTTTTATCGACAATGTTTGTTTCAAAAAAGAAATATGGAAGCAACAGGGGAATATTCAATATTAAAAGTTAACAAACATATTATTCCAAATTCCTCTCTTCTTACAAAAGTGGTGGTGTCGATGTTAAAGACCGACCTGTCATCGCCGTATTTTCACGTAATCAATGCAGAGGGCCACCGCCGATTTTTGAGACTTGTCTCCAAAGGGCGAGTTCTACAAATGAACAGTTTACCCTTCGGAATATCATGTGCGCCCGGGGATTTTTCATCTCCAACAAATTGGATTGCTCCATATCTACGCTCACAAGGAATTACGGAGTGTCGTATATTTGGACGATTTTATTTAATAGCATGTCAATCGATGCATCTATTTTGGTTGCGAGTGCAAATGATTCTGGCGGCGCACAAGTCACTGGAGGGGACGGTCAACTGAGAAAAGTCTGTGATGTGTGACCTAATCAGGTAAAAGTATCTCAGGTTGATTCGGAATGCGAAGCTGAATCACAGGGGTTTACCAGAAAAATTCAAGCATTGCTTCCCAGCTTGAGGCGAGCTATTGCACGGCAAACGATGTCATTGAGAAGGCTATTAAAATAATAGATTATTTTGTGTTCACTGAAATTCGCCAGTTTTGTTGTTTCCAAGGGACCGACTGCACTGTCGTTTCTTGCAACTGTTCCGTAGAAGTCTCTCCAGATTAACGCCATGGAAAGAAACGTGTTTTCCTCCTGCAACAAACGAGCAATCTGGAGGAGTAGATGGCAACCTTGGAATGACATCAGGTGGCGGGCAACTTGTTTTCGGGATGAACCCAGCATATACATCCGAATACGGCTGGGGAACACGGCTGCCTTCGCGACATCAAGCAAATTGAGGCCCCCCTCTGGTGAGTTTTTTGTTGTTTACTGGTGAGGGTTATTTACAGAATTGGGCGCGATATGGCAGTGCGGTCACTAATTAAGCAGCCAACATATGACGCTCCAGATATAGGTCGCACTGTCGTATCTTATATACAGAAGAAAAAGAAGGACGAGACCCCTCATACTTTTTGACTACACAAATTCTAGCGCTTTTGGAAAAGACTGGACATGTCAATTTGGGCAGAGTTCATCCCTGTGGGATTGAAAGGAATGTAGCGAGGGAAGCACCCATCAGAGTGGCGCTTCAGCCAGCTGTTGCAGGAATATGTCGTCCCATGAGCGCACCCTATATTTGCCAGCAAAGTTACCTAATACATATATAAACTCACGCCTGTATTCCCCGAAGGGGTAGGCAGAGGTGCGTTTCTGCACCCACATTTCGCCAAGTATGTATCAGTCCCACGTAAAGGGGGGCGAGCCTATTGCCGTTTTTCGGGCACATTTCCAGACTCCGTGCTGTTACCGAGAATTTCCTAATGGAAAACCCCAATAACACTTTGCCCGACCCGGGAATCGAACCCCGGACCTCTAGATCGCACGGCACATACTTGTACCGCGAGACCACGAGGCAGTCAGTTACTTAATAGTAATACTTAAAGTAATTGAAAAATATGCCAGATCTATGGTATCGAGCACTCTGCAAACCGAAAAAATCATCAACTACAGTAAGTATGGATAAACCAAACCACAGGCCTACCGCTCCATCGAGTTAAAGGAATGGAGATTTATATCTGGAATATTGGAACTGGAACAATGTCACCAAGGAATGGGCCGAAGCAGAAAAATCCTTCCTTAAATCAATTGGGGAAAATCAACTTAAAAAAAAATCAGCCTGCAAGGAACCGATGGTCAAAACCGTGTAACTATAAAATCTTATCAAATTTTTTAGCACATCTGGTTCTTATGATGGAATTAGCATATCCTACCTTTCTTTTGTCCAAATTAGTTGTGTTGAAATTTGGACAAGTTCGAAATAACGAAAACTTTTAATTCAATTTTTTTTTTTTTTTTTTTTTTTTTGTAAAACATACATATTCAAAGCTATTTCTCTACAGAAGCCTAATACACAGATGAACATAGATGAACAGATTTGGTACATAGATGAACCACCAATTTGGGATCCAAGCCACAAGTGATCTGGTTGGGAGCAAATTCACCAAAAACTAGAATACTTTTTTGAAGCTCGCGGAGGTTAACAGGTACGAGTATACTTCTTTTAGCTTCAGGAAGATGTGTACGCGATCTTACATAATTTCCTCCGGAATATTTCGTGAGTAATGAGTTATATATATTTCACAATCATATAAGCAATCAGGTTGGAAATTTCTAAGGCATTACAATCCTAATGTATGTCCTATATATTGTGTAGAAAAAGTTATAAGCCCTGGGTCTGCACCCGTGCAGTCTGTCTGCACAGGCGCACTATGGATTGTTATAGTGCCATTATCGTTTCAATACGAGGGCTAAATAGAGGTGCCTCGCCAGCAATCATTGGCGATTGGGAAAAATCTGTGCTTAAAGAAGCAGATATCTCAGCCAGGCAGTATACGTTCCGCAGTAGCATTCTTAGATTGGTACGAAAATTTTTCCAATAGAGATCTTGACACGCAGTAACTGGCGAAGACTTTATCAACAACAAATTAATGGTAAAGCACTACCAGCAAAGTCTAAACTCTATAAATTTTGAGCCTGTTTCATAGTCAAAAGATTTTTTCTCTATTGTTATTTTTTTTTTTTTTTTTTAATTATTATAATTTTTAAATGCATTTAAATTCACAGTTCTGTATTTTTAACCTGCACCATCACATAGCGTCGTTACGTGGTCACCAGGAGTTATAGACAGGTCTCTCACAGATGCTGTGCATCGTCACATGCCGAATAATAGTACAAGTTTTACATAACAATAAAACTTGTATTATTTAGCAGAGACGATGCACAGCATCCCAGTAAGACCTCCTGGTGTGAGACTTCTATGAACAAAAATCGTGCGATCTGGACTATATAATACAGATCGCCTGTGACCACGTGACATTGCCGCTCGCTGATTGGTCGAAGCGAAGCGGAAACTGAAGACAAGGATGGTTGATTGACCGGAAGAGTGAATAGAAGAATGACGCACTCTCACAGATGCTGTGCATCGTCTCTGCTAAATAATACAAGTTTTATTGTTATGTAAAACTTGTACTATTTTCTGAATTCCTGATGAAAAAATTGTGAATGAATAAAATAAGTCAACGTAAAAACTGGAGATCTACTGTAGATCTTCGAATAACTTTACCTTATTAAACTTAAAGTTTTATGGGAAATTAACAGAGAAAGCCTTGCATTTCCACGCTTCAAACGTTTTTTCTGTATTATAACAAGAATTGGTGCTACCTATAAACATAAATATATGAACAACACATTCCCGAGAAAAACATAAAACATTCTTTAAACATATTTACATCGAAATAAATAGGAACAAATACTACGTCTTTAATTTATAAGTAATAATTTTATTTGCTTAATAATCATCTTAAAATTTCACTGAAGACTCATTTAATATTAACTTAATGTACCATTTAGTTTTAAAGTCCACTATAGACTCATAAAGAATTACTATTTCGTAAGACAAAACAAAATATACCTACTAAAAAAACAATAAAAAGAGAGTTTCTTGGATTATAATCATTGACTCGAAAAGCAGATTAACATACATTCAGGAATCAAAAATAATCCATATCCTGTACCAACAATATCGCAGACAAAGAATATAAAACAAATGTCTTAACATCAGGGATGAATTTCCGATTTTATCGTCGAGGTCCTCTCAAACTGCCGAGCCAACCCAATCCATACAAATAAAACTTAAGTGCACCTCGTAAAAATATTATAGTTCAAGTTTTGACATCTGAGATATTTTTACCCGAATCCCTCCGCATAATATAAAAATCAATTTGTCATAAATGGCGTTTTGTTACACACTTAAACTTCCCTCAATTGAATAATATTATCAACAAACTAATTAAAAAATAACTTATATCATGATTCAGAAGAAAAAATTAATTTTCTAATTACCAAAACTGGTGTAATGAGTAAACTCCACTCCGACCCTTTTTTTGCATAATTAAACCTCAAACACTAGAGTTTTCGTGCCAAAAGTGAAGCATTTTAAAACCGCATTAAAAAGCCTAAAAACGGAGACGATAAAGACCAAAAAGGAGGGATCTCACTAACTCACCTGTAATTACACTTAAGGCTTACACAAAAACACACGGTTGAAAGCGAATTTTGCACACGTCACAGCACCAATGAACAGTTGCAATGAAACCGATGTTTTTAATCCCTTTGATCGCGTGTATTGATAATTGGACTACATTTTTTTCGTGTTTATTTTTTTTTCGAACACGGCGCGAGCAGAGGGCGCGATGCGACACGGGCGCGCACCTCGACAGACTGCCAGCGAGGGGTAGGAAACCCCTACGCTCCGATATACTACGGACCATAGACTAAATACACCGGTTTGTGTAGACCAGGCAATGTGAAAGAAGTTGGAATGCTGAAAATAAACAGTTATCTTTCAAAGCTAAAAATAAAATTTCAGTTTTTTACGTCAGTTTCTTTCTTCAGTCAGTAATAGCTTACCCAAGATCTTGTGGAAGACTAACTTATGAACAACGATTTAGACTTTGAAACAACACCAATCATCATTTATGATAACTATTATTATAAAAGCTAAAGTTTGCATGTACGATCGGATGTGTGAATGTTTGTTACTCTTTCACGCAAAATTAACATATATTAATGATATTATGGAGATAGCTATTAATAGCTTACGCACTAAACACGGAGCCTATTTTCCTGTGAAATTGAATTTGACAGGTAAAACTGCAGGGCACCGCTTGTATTTAATAAATATCTATTGAAAATTATTAGGAATCTTTGACCGGTAATCGTACTATACAATAATATATTGTTTTTACATCAATTTATTTAATTATTCTCACATACATATATACATAAACTCACGCCTGTATTCCCCGAAGGGATAGGCAGAGGTGCATTTCTGCACCCAGATTTCGCCAAGTATGTATCAGTCCCACGTAATAGGGGGCGAGCCTATTGCCGTTTTTCGGGCACTTTTTCAGACTCCGTGCTGTTACTGAGAATTTCGTAATGGAAAAACCCAATAACACTTTGCCCGACCCGGGAATCGAATCCAGGACCTCTAGATCGCTCGGCACATACTTGTACCGCGAGACCACGAGGCAGTCGAATTATTATCAATATTATTAAAATGAAGACGAAAGGTCGTGTGTGTGTAAACGTGTTTGAAACTCTTTTATACTCAAAAGGGCTGTACTAATCTTGGTGAAATTAGAAAACAGCTACCACAGGCGACTTTATATACCGGAAAAATCTAACTTGAGGTGGCTAAAATTTCACAAGTACTAATAATATACTTAAGTGAATTAAATTACGGGTCTCTTCTGTAACTGAGAATGAATACTCGTTAATTCAACTCAACACAAAACAATATTTACTGTCTGAAAAAGTATTTTAGGCAGAATTCTCGAAATAATTCCAAATGACTAATCTTTGACACTTTCCGGGGCGCGTTAGAGCGGGACGGGAGATATGGGAAATGTTCGAGTGCGACAGAGGGGACATATTGACGGGCGCGTAGTGTTGACCAACTTTTCTTTCGTTCAAATAAAATATGAGACGGCCGCAGCGGGGCGCGAGAGAATGACGCTTACTTAACAGTTACCTTATCGATTACCATATCAATTGATACGTGAACAATTTGTAAGAGTTTTTTTACTGCCTCGTGGTCTCGCGGTACAAGTATGTGCCGTGCGATCTAGAGGTCCTGGGTTCGATTCCCGGGTCGGGCAGTGTTGGGTTTTTCCATTAGAAAATTCTCAGTAGCAGCACGGAGTATGGAAATGTGCCCTTAAAACGCCAACCCGCACTAGGCCAGCGTGGTGAACTAAGGCCTAAACACTCTCAATTGCAGAGGAGGCCCGTGCCCAGCAGTCGAACGTATATGGGCTGATGATGATGACGAAAAATGATCGCATAAATACACCTTCGTATGTTGGACCGTATGTATGAACAAATGTTCGAAACATAACATAAGCTATCAGTTCCCCTTATATAATACAAATAACCCTTATGAATAGAATACGAGTCGCTAACAGCAAAACATTTTTCGGGAGTTATCGTGAGTTCCCAAAGGAACGAATTAGGGCCAACAAACTTCAGTTTCTCGTACATCTATTGATGAAAATCAACGCCATGGATTCGACAATATCTGCTGAATAATAGAAATTGTATCGTACTTTTGCCCGCGGCTTTTCTTGTTGGAAATCTTTTCGATCAAAACGAATTTTAAAAAGGAGTATGTATGTATCATCATCATCATCATCAGGCCTAATACGTCCCACTGCTGGGCACGGACCTCCTCTACAGCTGAGAGGGTTTAGGCCTTAGTCCACCACGCTGGCCTAGTGCGGGTTGGCGGACTACACACCTAAGAAATTCCTAAGAAATTTTTGGGTGTGCAGGTTTTATCACGATGTTTTCCTTCACGGTTAAAGCAAGTGATAATTCATTGTGAATACACACATAGCTTCGAAAAGTCAGAGGTGTGTGTATGTATACAGGGTTATTGGTTAAGTCGACCTATATCCGTTAAGGGCGTGTAGTTTACATCGTTTCTGACTGATTTGACTATAATACACCCTTTTTTTTTTTTTTTTTTTTTTTTTTTTTTTTGTTCTCGAGGGGAAAGCTGTTTATGGCTCTACTTCCCGCCAGCCCCGGGGGAGGGGGGGGCGGGAAGCGTATGTCGGGGTCACCGGTCTTCCAGCCCGGCGCGCGGCGACGTCATGTCCGCGCAGATGTTAGTGCCGGGCTGGGTCCCTAACAAAAATTCCCTAAACCGGCATACCGACCAAAACCCCCCGGTGGCCATCTCCGCGCCGAGTGGGGCGACCGCGGTACGTTGGCGAGAAGCGCCAACCGTAATGCCGCAGCCGCCCGGTGCGCCTCCGAGACGTTATAGTCTCGGCCGTCTCGGAGTTGTAGGGGGCGCAGTTGCACCCCCACTAGCTTGGTTCGGGCGCCCCGTTTGTGGATGGGCGCCCGCGACGTACACAGGCCACAGTGCCGCCGCCCCTCTCGGGGTCACTTTCAGTGAGGACGCACCGCCCCCGCAGCGCGCCCAGCGACCCCAAGGGCCCCTTTGAGTCGTCTTTTACGACAGGCAGGGGATACCGTGGTGGGATTCTAACGCCCCCTTGCCACAGGGCAGGACTATAATACACCCTATCCTAAATGTAACTGTTTTCGAGATATTTGAATTTAATAGTTTTTTCCAAAAATCTCCCGATTTTCGGCTATCAGCTTAGATATTTTGAAATGTGGAAGTCTTATTTTTACTTTTATTTGATTTTTATATGTAAAATAAGATTTGCTTTATGACCTCAATAACCAAAATTGTACATAAAATGAATAAATAAATCACAATAGACGATTAAAACTTAAAACTTAAACATTTAGAAAGTTTATTTTTCTCGTAAGGATATCAAAAAATATTATTATAGCACCTGCTTTGCAGATGTGCTTAATCAATTATTTTATTTAGTTTATTTTTGCCTCCCCTATAGCCTATTAAACTAAGTTTTTTCTACAAAATATTAATAAAACCCAAGATTGTTGTACCTCGTTGGATAGCTTATGAAACGCAAATATTTTTAGGCACAACTGCAAAGCAGGTGCCATAATAATATTTTTTGATATCCTTTCGAGAAAAATAAACTTTCAAAATGTTTGTTAATGTTTTTAAGTTTTAATCGTCTACAGCGACTTATTCATTCATTTTATGTACAATTTTGGTTATTGAGGTCATAAAGCATCTTAGTTTACATGTAAAAATCAAATAATAGTAATATTTTCGACCGCTTATTCTTATGTATAGGTATATGTATGTATTTATGTATATTTGTATGTATGTACATATGTATGTATACATGTTTTGTATATATTTGTGTATGGGCTATGTAAATTATGCGCCGCCCCCACAGCGCGCCCAGCGACCCCAAGAGCCCCTTTGAGTCGCCTTTTACGTCAGGCAGGGGATACCGTGGTAGAATTTTAACGCCCCCTTGCCACAGGGCAGATCACCGTCCACTGCTGAACGAAGGCCTCCCCAAGTAGGCGCCAACCATCCCGGTCTATAGGCTTTATACATCCGCTACCCGCCACCTTTCTCAAGTCGTCGGACCTAATACTTGAGGCAAATGAAACAGTTTATAGATTAACAGAAACGAAAACTATCATTAAAAATATTACGCAGCGAATACCGCATGTTGCTAACAATTTATCTGCAGTATACGACAGTCGTGAATAATTTGGTTGAGTTTAATTGCAATCGCATGAATAATGATTATTAACGCTCCGTGTTTCATAAAGGAATGTGTTGATAATGTACAATAAAATATTCATCGTTTGTGAGTATTCAACTGGTTTTCAATTGTACACATATTTCTTCTATACAAAAAACGTGGATCATTTCGTGGATATTGGAATTAAGTGAGAACTCTCGGTATAAGTAAGGCCCAATAGTCATAGTCAAAGTCAAAGTCAAATTATCTTTATTCAAATAGACTTCTACAAGTTCTTTTGAATCGTCAATTTTACACTTTCTAATATTTTTTAAACTATTGCCGCTTCGAAACGTGTTATCGCTGTGGAGAAGAAACGGCAAGTAACTCCCTCAGCAACACAAAATGTCGTTTTTTTTTCATTCTACAGAAAATAGCAATATACGAGTAGTAGGTATATATTTATTTAATATATATTGCTAATAGTTGAAATGAGTTAGGGTGTAGCTAACTGAGTTTACCGAAAAACCCCTAGTTACTTTTTAAATACATAATTTTTACACTCGTATAGCTTCAAGATAAGGGGCGTTCTTACACCCAGTTGTAAGGAAATAAACTTAGCGTCAGCAAAATTAGTGCGTGCAATATTATATATGTATGGATGTATACAGCGATTTATTTACTTATTCATAATCATCATCATCAGCCTACATCAGTCTCACTGCTGTGCACGGGCCTCCTCTACAACTGAGAGGGTATGGGCCTTAGTCCACCACGCTGGCCTAGTACGGATTGGCGGACTACACACCTAAGAAATTCTTAATTTCCTTCCTTCATCGTAAAACTATGTGATAATTCATTGTGAATACAATACATACTTAACTTCGAAAAGTCAGAAGTGTTTGCACGGGGTTTGAACCCTTGACCGTCGAGATTTTCGACCGCACCCCTAAACCTCAAAACCTCCTTACATTTACTTATTAATGTACTCTAATTGCCATATCACAAGATTTGAATATTTTTTCCCGCATATTTCCTTTTCAAGGTACTATCCTAGCCGGTACGGTTACATACTTCGAGGCGGCTAGTGACATGAATAACTTGAACCGCACAAAATGTACCAATTGGAAGTTCAAAGACTATTTGAACAAATACCACCCTCGCACCATTTGGGAGAAGATCGACAAGATGAAGAAAAATGGTGACTTGTCTATTACTTTAAGTACCTATTATTAAAACTGAAAAGCTGACTATAATAAATAATAATAAATACACCCAACAGTCACATACATAGTTCTGACCCCACATTAAGATACAAGTCTTGTGTCGTGGGTATCAGAAACTACGAGAGGCTTTTCGGTCTCACAATCACCCAGACCCTAAACAAATACTTGTAGATCACACAAACATTTGCCTCGCTATCCCTATTACATTGGACTGATACATACGTGGCGAAATGTGGATGCAGAAATGCACCTCTGCCTACCCCTTCGAGGAATACAGGCGTCAGGTTATGTATGCATATCTTAATATGCACATCCTTTTTACTTGATTCCAAAATCTCTATTGATACCTAATAACAAACATTTAAATCTACATATTATTTCAACAGGTGTAAATCTGACGGTAAAGCAAGAAGTGGACTTATTCATCAAAGGCATAGACATGACTGACGACTTTCTGAAGTTGAAGGTGCAGGATGGAGACCCCAAGCTCCTGGTGATGAAGGATGGGAGACGATGGAGGCCACCGCCAGGAGTATCTAACTTCTATTATGATAAATTTGACCTTAGACGGAGATTGTTCGAGCTGATGAAGCAAGCGATTTACCAGGCTAGGAATAAGATGGTATGTAATTTTACTATTTTAATATTCCTTATCTTCATTCATTCATCATCAGCCCATATACGGCCCACTGCTGGGCACGGGCCTCCTTTATATCTGAGAGGGTTTAGGCCTTAGTCCACCACGCTGGCCTAGTGCGGGTTGGCGGACTACACACCTAAGAAATTTCTAAGAACTTTTAAGTGTGCAGGTTTCATCACGATGTTTTCCTTCACCGATAAAGTACGTGATAATTCATTGTGAATACACATATAACTTTGAAAAATAAGAAGTGCGTGCCTGGGGTTTGAACCCGCGACGACAACGACGAAAATTGGATACAACATGCATGAATCGCTCATATCGCGCAAACTAGATCATTTCAAAAAGCTGCGTGTTGGCGGGGGTAAAAAGTTAATTTTCTATGGCCATTTGATCTTCCATAAAATACGTACCCTCCATTCCAGGTCATCATGCAAATGCTGAGGCAAAAATACTACCAAACCTCCCTCTACAAGATGGGGTATCTGATGAGCAAAACCGACCAAGCGTGCAAGACTTTCTCCAAGGTTGCGTACAGGGCGTATCGTGCCTGCAGCTTGGCCAGGCAAGCTGTAACCTGGAGGCACAGGGTGTACGGGGTCCTAGCCAGTGAAGAGCGCGTGCTCAACCTCTGGTTCACCGTGGACCTCCTCGTGGATCTGATCAAGAAGAACGATCATTACTGCAAAGAGATGCTCGCTAAAGGAACCAAACATCCGAAAGAAGATTGGAAATTTACAGATTAGTTAATAGTTACAGGAAATATTGTTTTGAACCCAAATTAATATTATAAATATTAAAATTTTTATTTGTTTCTTTTGCGTTTAGCTAATAGTGTATTACTATTATATTCTTGGTGGTATTATTTATTAGTCGTCGTCGTCATAAGTCGTGATGGCTTCGAGATTTAGGCACGCGGTCGAGAATTTCGACGGTCGCGCAATAGGCTGATGATGAATACATTCTTGTTATAGACCTCCTATTCAAATCCCCGACTTGCTCCGGTTTCGTCCAGTTCTGGCAGCCGTGTCGTTTAATATCATCCATCCAACACGTTAATATAGATATTATTTATTATATATTGGTTAGACTCCATAATAATTAGAAGTTTCATCATCAGTATATGTAATGAAATGAAATGAAATGAAATGAAATTATTTATTGAATCTGTAAAATGTCAAATACATCACTTAGATTCAGTCATTTCAAAATTTGGTTTACCACCCTGTTCGGAAGGCAGTCATCACTAGAGAAGAACGGGCAAGAAACTCTAGTGTTGCTCTTTTCCAATCAAGAGATAGTTTACAATATTGATACAAAAAATGAATTTCTCAAATTAGAGCAGCTCATTAATACTATCCCAGATTATTGTATTGAATATGAGAATAACATAGTCATCTTGAATGGAGAAACTGACATTTAACTAGGTTAAATTATAAATTTAAGTTTAAGTTAGGATAAGGTTAAGTTCATAAATACAAATAAGCAAAAATAGGCAGACCAGTCCACACAAACAGCACCCGTTCACGAGTATGACGCATGTGCCAGCCATCGGTCTCCTCAACCATTTCATAGGGAAGTGACCGACCCGACACACGACGCCGCCGTAAGCACAGACATTTCAGCGAGCATGACATACCTAATTGCTTACAAAGTACTAAACTAATAAGTAAATATGTATAAACAGCTATGTCCATTGAAGAAGACTCAGTCAGACTTGGGATTACAATAATTATTAATTAAACCCAAGCTTCGTTATCCTCCATATATTCTGAAATTGTATAATAGGCTTTGTTACATAACTGTCTCTTAGTAATTTCTTTAAATTTATTGTAGTTTAAGGCCTTAATATGAATAGGGATTTTATTGTAAAAGTGTATACAGTAACCCTTAAAAGATTTGCTGATCTTGTGGAGCCTGGTCTTATAAATAACTAACTTATTTTTATTGCGTGTATTTCTATCATGTATGTCAGAAACCTTTTTAAATTTATCAATATTCTTATGAACATACATAAGATTTGCGTGTATATATTGAGATGCCACTGTCATAATATCAATTTCCTTGAACTTTTCTCTTAAAGAATATCTAGAGCCAAGCGAATATATAGATCTGATGGCTCGCTTTTGTAGTAAAAATATGGTATTTATGTCAGCAGCACCACCCCACAGTAGAATTCCATAACTCATCAAACTATGAAAGTAAGCAAAATACACTAACCTAGCTGTATCAATGTTGGTCAGCTGACGTATTTTGCTCACCGCAAAGACTGCTGCACTCAGTTTTTGAGCTAATGTTGTTATGTGAGGACCCCACTGAAGTTTGGGGTCTAATGTAATTCCCAAAAACTTAGTATTATCCACAAGGCTCAGCTTATCCCCATTCATTAAAATGTTAGCATTGGCGTATTTTACATTAGGTGTTATAAACCTAATACATTTAGTTTTTTGACAATTTAATAAAAGGTTATTAATGTTAAACCAATGCACGATTTTAGTGAGAGTGCAGTTTACATCGTCAAGAGTTGGTTGATTACGTTGGTTGTACGTCCCACTGCTGGGCACTGACCTCTACAACTGAGAGGGTTAAGGCCTCAGTCCGCCACGTATAAGAGGTTTTATTATAGCTGTGCCGGCATATATATATTCCAATTATGTTGTGAAATCATCCAGGGACCCATTGGAATATACATAGAAAATTTCATCCCAATCGGTCCAGCCGTTTAAGAGGAGTTCGATGACATACAGACATTCATTTTTAAATAAATAGATATCAGCTCAATTATTGCTGGGTTTAAAACATGTTTACAGTAGCTATATGTATGCCGATAATTATTTTATTTTATAGCCCAATCATTCGCAAATTTAATGATTCTTTTGAGTAAATTGAAAACCATTGTTTATTCCTGAAATAGAGAAAGCATGTGTTGTCATTCATCATGATTATCTTGATCATTTTGATATGTAAGTAAGCGAGTTCCATCCAGGCAAAAAACCTCTAACTTTTCGAAACGACGTGTCCACTACTTGCGCACTAAACAATGGAGAAAAAAATCGTTTGAATACAATGCGTGTAATATACAAAAACCTTACGGGCGCTTGTAGACGTACGTCTTTTTCACCGGATAACGGACCGTGTTTTTTGCCGGATTCGCGGTGGTGTATGAATTATAATGAATGTGTGTACATGCACCGGACATCGGTCCGGCGAACAATTTACGCCGGGTGCACCACCGCTTCCCCTCGGCGCGACGGACACCGGTCCGGTGTAAGAAAGGGCGGTCATCCACGCCAGTGTATTGGTGCGTGTTGACGCCGCCGGACGTATTGCCTGTTTTATGTTAATTGACTGCCGTCTACCTGCGTTCTAACGCATATAGACGGCAGTCCATCCATCCGGTAAAAAAAATATGTATACAAGGATAGCCGTTTTTTGACGGTCCATTATCCGGTGAAAAAAAACGGACGTCTACAAGCGCTCTTATATTATTAATTATTATTTATTAACCTTATTTATTATTATTTTTGCAGGCATACCAATATACGAGTACAATGCACAGGCACCGTTTAAATACGAATTCTACGAAGCTATATACGGCAAAATGTACTTAAAAGATCTGTTCATCGCGCCTGACACCAACGAAACAAGAGACGAATACGATGTAATTGACGATGAAGAAGAGAAACCAGAAAGTATGCTACCCGACTTAGACGTATTGCCGAAACCAAATGAACACGATCTAATGGACTTCAACGATATATCAAAACCGCTAATAAACCTCACGAGAAGACGTTCATACGACTACTTCTACGGCCACGACGATCCTCAAGACCGATGGTCCCCCTACTGGGGGTGGCTTGAGCCAAAGAAGAAGGAGATGCTAATGAGGATCAACCTGCAGTTCCTTGTCCACACGAGGTACAAGGTGTACGCGGCGTTGGGACAATGCGACAGATTTCGCACCGACAAAAGGTACAAACTGGGATACTTGTTTAATAGAATCAGACGGTTGAAGTACGAAATGAGAAAGGTGATATCCATAGCTTCTCAACAGAATGTTTCTGCCTGGTTCAGAAGTTTACAATCTCTGATGAGATTGTATGAGAAGGTGGTGAGGTTCGACATAGATATTAGAGATACATCCGCCTTGATTCGAGATGTATACAACGAGAAGATACCTGGAGAACATATTGAAACTCATTCAAGGCATAAACCTGAAATCAGTGATATGCCTGGTTCATAGTACTATAATAGTAGTACCTATATTTAAACAGTCTATTGCCTGTAATTTCGTTCGCTTGAAATTTCAAAGAACTAATCAATGATGTCTAATTTCAATGTATAAATATACTCATGACAACTGCAACTCATACACCAATTCGGAACTGCAAGCTGATTATAATACATTAAAAATCGTGATGTTTTTCATTACCTTTCTCTTCTCAACAGTCATCATAATCAGATAGAAGTTTAACAAACGCTGTACTCCCCAAATTCTTCCAGAGGAACCTATTATATGCGGTTTATATACAGTGGCTTCCTGCGACATTAACCAGGCCTCCAATTAATAATTACTCTATACATAACTTTTCTTTTTTTGGCCCTATACCACCACACACCCGCCGCTGTAACTCATGTGCTTCATGATCAACAGCGGCACGCACAGTATTAACGCTGATCAATGAAGCTCAGCGAATCTAAGGGGACAAATTTAAATTTGTCATAATCCCGCAACGAAGTTAATCAGAAAGACAAATAAAGGAGGAGTTGGAAAACAAAGAGTTGTCCACTTCCCTCCATAACTTCCTTTCCTTCATACAACTTTCCTCCAAAACTTTTCTTTTATCATCACCTTTGCATTCTTGTTACTGGTACGTCCTACGTTTTCAATATTTACAAAGAATTTCTTAGGTGTGTGTAGTCCGTCAACCCGCATAAAGCCTGGGGGGGATTTTTTTTCCATTCTGACGCGACAAAATGTCAACACCGTACCTGATGATACGATGCTGTCCAAAAAGAGCATCCAGTGGTGACAGACTCCTTTACTCCGATACTCTCATACCAACCTACTGAGACACTTTAGCGTACGTTTAAATACGGATTATAGGCAGGAGGAATACGGGTACTCCCATTAAAATACAGCTTCGGGAAACATAGAAATTAAAATGCCCTTTGTATTATTATTATTTTTTTACAATACTTTTTTGCACACTATAGAATTGTCGGGGTCACTAGTTTAGGGTGTGTATGTAGCTGTGCTCGGATACGGGCACGTGGCGACAGCGCCTGGTGTTGCGTGCTTGGATGATGTATGCCGGATGATGATACAAGCGCAAGCGCAATGATAAGCATTAAGCAGTTCTAAGCGTTTATTTGCACACACAGTATATATACAGCAAAAGTCACGACACAAGAAGATAACGTTCGCACACACAACAAAGTCACAAGAAGTAGATAGAAATAACAGAAGATGAGACATATAATAGTACGAATATATTAAACACGATAAACAGCTGATAAGCGCGGACAAGATAAGGGCGCTTGTAGACGTCCGTTTTTTTTCACCGGATAACGGACCGTGTTTTTTGCCGGATTCGCGGTGGTGTATGAATTATAATGAATGTGTGTACATGCACCGGACATCGGTCCGGCGAACAATTTACGCCGGGTGCACCACCGCTTCCCCTCGGCGCGACGGACACCGGTCCGGTGTAAGAAAGGGCGGTCATCCACGCCAGTGTATTGGTGCGTGTTGACGCCGCCGGACGTATTGCCTGTTTTCTGTTAATTGAGTGCCGTCTACCTGCGTTCTAACGCATATAGACGGCAGTCCATCCATCCGGTAAAAAAAATATGTATACAAGGATAACCGTTTTTTGACGGTCCATTATCCGGTGAAAAAAACGGACGTCTACAAGCGCTCTAAGGCGGTGAGGTAGCAGGTGACACGGGCTTCGCGAGCGAGAGAGGTGTACCGACTGGCCGACGGCGCGGCCGGCGTGTGCGTCGAAGCGGTGACGCGCATCGCTCTCTCGCTGTTACCAGGCGATACCGGTTTGCGCCCGCGCCGAGATATCGAGCGCCTCCAATGCACTCCACGTTTTAATATTATAATAAATCTGTTTGGTTCTGTAGGTGTAATGCGTGTAAGTTAGTACGTATATGTGTCGAGTGTAATTGTTAGTATTATAGTGTATATAAAATATGTATAAAATGAATAAATATATTTTATAAATAAATTACACGAAATATAATATTATGTACGCCACAGAATATACAATTAAATATAACATAAATACTTATCTATTTTATTTTAATCTATACTAATTTTATAAAAGAAATAGATTTTATTTTTGCATCTCTGTAATGAATAAGGTCAAAAACTACTAAGCCAATTTAAATGATTTTTGGTATGGATATAGATATGACTTGGAAAGTAACAGTCCTCGCCCGAGCGGAGCTGGAACTAAGTGCAAATGAAAACAAAAAGTAATATCAAAATAATTAATTTTTACGACGATATGCTTTCATTACGTAATAAAAATGTAAATATTACAGCAGTTATGCCATTTGCATAATGTTTTTAACCAGTACCATGAGAGGGATTAGCATTTTATTTCGTAAGTCCTAAATGTAATTAATAAACTCCCTGTTTAAAGACAATGTAGGTATATTTTATGCAAATAAGTATTTCAAAAGTCGTGATGGTCTCAAGGTTTAAGCACGCGGTCGAGAATCTCGGCGGTCGTGGGTCCAAGCCCCAGGCAGACACCTCTAACTTTTCAAAGTTATAATATGTGTATTCACAATGAATTATCACCTACTATAACGGTGAAGGAAAACATCGTGAGGAAACCTGCACACCTAAAAGTTCTTAAGAATTTCTTAGGTATGTAGTCCGCCAACCCGCACTAGGCCAGCGTGGCGGACTAAGGCCTAAAACCCTCTCAGTTGTAGAGGAGGGCAGAGCCTAGCAGCGGGACGTATATGGGCTGATGATGATGATGATGATGATATTAATATTACAATGCCGCCGACGACGCGCGGTTAACACAGAATCTCGGAAGTAACAGGTAAAATTATGTGTGTATTCCCAATGAATAAAAACCCACTTTGCGATAAAGAACAACATCGTGAGGAAACCTGCACGTCCACAAGCTCTCTCCATGAAATATTTTAGGTTTGTCAGCCTATTCGCACTAGACCTTCGTCTTGGAGTTAGGCATACCTGTCAGTTGCGGGGCAGACCCATGCTTATAGTGGGCCGTTGATATTCATCATCAGCCTTGAGAGGGGTTAGTGTCTACAACTGAGACGGGTTAGAGTTTCACCACGCTGGCCTAATGCGGGTTGGAGTTAAGGACATTGATATACGTGCAGATTTCAATAAAGAGGATTAAATTTTAAATAAATCAACAATATTGTAACTCTCTCGGCAGAGACTCGTCTCATAGTTTGGTGAAATATATGGTGAAAGGTTCTATCTCGACTAAAAGCTATAAATCAAATTCAAAATTTAGTAGAAAGCAGTTTTCCTAAAATATACAAAGATGTTAGATCGGGTTGTTTTTTGATAAAAAATATTATATTTCAGCATTAATAGCATCAATCTACACATTTGACATCAATTTTCATGGAGATATCCCAGATATTAACGACATGTTCATGATTGAAGGCAAAAAAGACGAAAAAATTGACATTATGCCAGGAGTAATCGTCAAAAACATCACAGTTAACATAGAAAAATTGAATCTTACGAAATTCTTGAAAAAACTCGAAGCATACGACAATAAAATAGAGGAAGAAATGACGAAACCAAAGAACAGAGTCAATCAGAAGGAGTTAGAAGAATTGGGAATTTCACTAAACGAAACAAGAAGGCAGGCTCTATTTTGGGATTGGAATCTCGCTGACTACAGAGAGGCGTCACATCACATGACGAAAGTGAAGACGCTGGACCTGATGCTACAATTGATATACATGGCGAGGCACAAGCTAAGGGCTTTAGAACAGTGCAAGTACTTTAGCAGGACTGACACAGGGTACCGCATAGCGTTTGTGTACAGGCAACTGAGACGGATATTTAAAAAAATGATGGACGTATACACGACAATGTATAATCACAGGTGGCAAAACTGGTTCCATCAGGATTGGCATCTACAACTGCATACGAAGGCGACCAAGTTACACGTGGATTTTTTGTACCTCTGGTGGGTTCTGATAAGGGTTGACGAGAAGTATTGTTTGATGCATGGAATAACATCGCCAGTGCCTAAATGGATGTCCTTAACTAGACCTACCACTAAGAAAGGTTAAATAAAAAATATATATAAACTACTTACCTTCTTAAAAATTATATCTATAGATAAGTCATTAAATTCATGTGACAATAATTACCGTTTCAACTTAAGAGCGTTTACGCAGTTTTAGCGTAAATTGAGCAAAAACAGTACTTTTCGAACCCCTTAAAATTTATGAAAGACTCGTCGCACAAACATGTTAATTACTAATTATTTTAGGGAATATTGTCATCTAAATAGTTAGTGAAGAACATTTTAAGATTTAAATTAAAGATGTAAATTTTGATAAATAACAGGATAACGAAGGTTTTCATAAATTAACTTTTAGAGTCATTTTCGAGGCTCAAAATTCGGGTTAATTTATAATATATTTAATCAAAGTAAAATATTGTTGAATCGGAAGTATCCCTAAGCAAATAGTTAGTGAAAAACATTTTACTTACTTTTTTTTACTAGCGCCATCTAAAGTCTGCCCCTAGGCAACTTCGTATGACGTCACGCTGCGCGACACTACGGCGGGAAATTTAAATCAGGGGTTTATATAGGGACCTATATAATATAACCAATATTTTACTTTAGTATGGGAATTTTCACTTGTAAGAAAACATGAATATAAATCATGATCGCTCATGAAATTCTTACAAGTAAAAGTTGCCATATAATTTTTCAGGGAAATAAAACAATATAAATACACTAATTATAATACCTTTATTTCTTGAATACAGAAATATGGAGTAAATTAGATTTTTGCAATATGTTTACAAAGTCATTTATTATTAAATTTCAATATTAGATATACAATTCGTCCACATGTAAATCTGGTAGTGGATTAGTATGACGAAAGGACTTCCTATCAAAATCCTCCACTGATATGAAATTTCATGGCTATGTAGCCGAGTCCAGGAATATTTCTAAATAGCTTTGATCTAGCTGGCCAATGAGGACTATTAGGTCTTAATATTGACATTGACTGCAGTATGAATATAATTTTAAATAATTTCAGCACAAATTTTCCTTAGCAATAAAATGATAGCTATATTTTTGTGGCATGACAACTACAGCAGTGTTTGCTCCATAAAATGTTACGATTTGTGTTTTAAAAGTGAAGAAAGCAGATTACAGACTACACAGTAGTTACATCCAATATGCTTGTGTTTACTTTTTTATACAGGGTGTATTCAGACCGTGATCGGAAACTAAGGCAGGTAATAGCTAAGGTGATTACAAACCTCCTGGCGTTAAAGAAAATTCTGAAAAAAAAAAAAAATTTTGACGTTTTCCATACAAACCGCGTACATTTAATACCGATGGTTGTATGGAAAACGTCAAAATTTTTATTTTTTTTCAGAATTTTCTTTAACGCCAGGGGGTTTGTAATCACCTTAGCTATTACCTGCCTTAGTTTCCGATCACGGTCTGAATACACCCTGTATATTGAGTTTAACAACATTGGTTTACATATAGTCGGATTTTTAATTAGACAAAGCCAACTGACAGTAGCTAATGTCACTTTGTAAAATAATGTTGCAATATTTAAAGTAATAGTGATGCGTTCAGTTCTCATTCAATCAGATGAATGAACAATGAGTGTGAATAGTTAATAATTTTAAACTATAAAAGAATATTATTTCCATTTTACAATAAAATTGTATAAAAGTGCTGTGATATAAGTTACTATACTAGTACTATACTAGTAGTGTGTATTAAACCGGTTTTTGACGGCTTATTACAAAGCGCGGCACGGCGACTAGTGCCAACACCGATCAACGCCGCGCGTGTCGGTCGCCATTTTGTTTGTCATTCGGCTCCTAACCTCTGGTCTGATAGCACGAATGTTTTTACTGCGCTCACGCTGTTTAGTTATTGTTTTTGTTAAGTTTTTCGTTACGTTGTGTTTGTGGTAATTGTTGTGTTTATTTGTTGCTATATTGTTTCGTACAAACGATATGGATCCTCAACCAAGCACGTCAAGCCAAAGCTTGTCTCCAAGAAAGAAGAGACCACGGATTGCTTTAAGCGTTACCGAAAAACTCATGATACAAAACGTCTTCAAACACGTATTTGAGGAGAAAGCTGCTTCACTATTACCTATTGAGGCTCCCGAAAAAAAGACCGTGTTTCGAAAACAGCTGACATTTTGGGAATTGGTGTGGTGGGTGTCTCATATAATTAAAGAAGAAGACAAAATGTATGGTCTCGACGACATGATCGACAATGTTTCAGACCGATTTATAATTAATGTGACCGAAAGCGATAGTGATGATTTTCTATCTGATGATGAATAAAAACAAATGTTGTAATAAGCGATGTTTTTTATTATAATTACCTACTTATAATTATTATATTTTATACATCTATAGTTTTAACTACATGATGTATTGAAAATACGACAGTCTTACAAGTTTCCTCGCAATATTTTTCTTAATGTTTAAAACACTCTGTATTCAGTATAGGTAGATACTATAGGAACATAGTCGTCGAAAACTCGTTGGTATGTACAAAGCACGACTAAAATTCGAACCCCGTACCGGATATCGGCAGTTCGGCACACTAACTATTCACTAGACAACCGAGGCAATTTCATTCATTAAGGAGTTTTTTCAATCATTCACTTTGTCACAACACTATTTTTATTTCATCAAAAACTGACAACACAGTAAACGTCAGTTGACTTCGTCTAATTAAAAATACGACTATAGGTACTGCAATTACCAGTAATTACATACATTATGACAGTAATATAACAATTTAAAAGTGAAGAAAGCTAATTACAGGCTACATAGTAGTTACATCTATAAGGCTTCCATTTACTTTTTTTATTTATTTGGTTTAACAACATTAGTTTACAAAGGTACTGCAATTATTTTAGTACTTTTTCCGCCATAGTTTATAGTTAAGTAAAAGAGTCCTATCTTACACAAAAGCTCCTGATACCCAAATCAGAAAAGAGTCATTTTCTCGAAAACCACGAATCACTGCACTTTTAGCACTTTAACGGAGGAACAGAAGCTCAATTCGACGTTTTAGTGAAATTAAAATTGCAGAGAAACACGAATGAAATCACAACAATGAACAATGGCAGCTGAAGCGCTAACCAGTGTTGTCAGATGACCATTTCCATAGGTATAAAAAAAATATTACATTTATTTTTACAATGGCAACACACAAAACTTTGCCCCCGTAGGTATCTTTTTCGACCCGGACAAAGTTGACAGGGCCTGGTTCTGTGCTTTCAGCGGTAGGGCGTACCGCTCTGCGCTCCGTCGATTTTTAGTTTCGTCGATGTTTTCACGGTTATCTGATTGCATTCCGAACAATGATGCTATAAGTGATGTATTTAACATTTTATAGACTCAATAAACATTGTTTCATTCATTTTCATTGCATATCATTAACTATCGACGCTCATATTTACACGAGCCATATTTACCGAAATTCGACTAGCCGCGTGGCGCGCAAACGCTCTTAATCAAATATAAGACATTTTTAAGACTATTTTTAAGAATTCAAAGATTCCAATAGTATTATGTTTCTTTGTGTTTATTTATTGTAAGTTCAAAATTATGATATGGTGTAAGAAAAGTACATCTGAGGTAGCTAACAGTCTGTTATTTTCGTCTATTAAATGGCCTGTGATGAGAAAAAAAGACAATGATACAACTAAGGTCATCATTTGTATGTAATATTATTATATTGATGATTGTTTAAAAATGAGGGACCATTACGTCTGTCACACCTCACAATAAGGAAACCCTTTTTTTTGTTTTTGGGGGGAAAGCTGATTATAGCTCTACTTTCCGCTAGCCCCGGCCTTCAAGCCCGGCGGACGGTGACGTCACGTCCGCGCAGATATTAGAGCGGGGTTAGGTCCCTAACAGAATCCCTAAGCTGGCATACCGACCAAAACCCTCCGGAGGCCATCTCCGTTGCAAGTGGACGACCACGGTACGTGAACGAAAAGCACACACAGTTATTCCGCAGCCGCTCGGTGCGCCTCCGAGGCGTTATCGTCTTGGCCGTCTTGGAGTTGCAGTTGCACCCCCACGACCTGTCGGGACACTCTCGGGGTCAGTGCGACATGACGTGCTCGCAGAAGGAGAGCATCGCTCGCCACGACCTCAGACTCCCGACCATTGAAGAGAAGATGGCGTGGAGCGAGAGGTCGCCACCAACAATCACGCGGAGAGCGCTGCGCTGCACCTCCCAAGCTGTACATTCTACCAGTGTGTGCTGGGCTGTGTCGTCTGGGCAGTTGTCACAATGGTGACACACGGCCGACTCCTCCTTCAGAGCCACCCGACACAGGTAGTGGCCGAAGCATCCGTGCCCCGACAATACCTGCGTCAGGCGGAACGTCGCCGCACCGTGGCGCCTGTCCACCCACTGGTCGAAGACAGGGCACACTGCCTCGACGGTCGCCATCAATTAAATTGCATTTAGTTATAACAACAACCCGTTTTTAGATACCATAAAATATACAAATCTCATCAATTAATTAAAATTGCATTAAATTAATCGCTATAATGAGATTGAAGACTAAATTAGAAAGGTATTTTATTGGTTATTGTATAATAGGTGGTATAAAACCGTGTCACTACAGGCAAAATTTTTTGCTTAAAATAACTATGATCCTACTAATAGCGATGTTTATTAGGGGTGAGTATTTTTATTGAATTTCTTGGGAATACACGTCAGAGTAAATTAGGTCACTTGGTAAAATGTATTATTGCGTAATTTAACGGTGAAAGAAAACATGAGGAAACGTGCGCACCTATAAAATCTTAGGAATTTCTTAGATGTGTAGTCCGCTTACTCGAACTAGGCTAGCATAGTGGACTAAGGCCTAATCCCTATCAGTTGAAGAGGAGGCTTGTGTCTACAGCGGGAAGTATATGGGTATAATGTATACTCTAAAATTTAACTTCTCTAATACAAGACTATTCCCACAGACCGGCAAAATTGTGCGATTGGAAAGAAATATAATTTCCTTGATAGTCTACACGTTATTTGACTGTATTTAACTGATCATCATGCACTGTACCTAGGCGTGCCGTATCACGCCGTGTCATCTTTGACAAAAAACGTGCAAGAAATATGAAACATCGACTATTCTGTTGCCGTTTGGTGACCGAATTATCTACTCGGTCCCTTCTGTCCATATTTTTCCCCACACAAAAACCTAGGTGGTTACGTGGTACTCTTTACTACAAATATCAATCAAAATTGGAGAGAGAGGAACTATTAATTATGTCCTGCGATCACACTGGAAATTTTTATTGTAAAACGGAATAACAGGACCTCCTATCACAAATATCCATAATATTTGTAGACATTCAACCATTATCATCATCTCCTTGCCCTGTACCCAATTTCTTTTGGGTCGGCACAGTATGTTTTATCCTTCCACACATCCCTATTAGCCGTCATGTCTTCATTCACCCCTTTTTCTTTCATATCTTCAGTCACGCACTCCATCCATCTTTTCTTTGATCTTCCTCTGCTCGCCCGGAAGGGCGGAAAGTTGATGGAAATCAACTTTCATGTCCATCACCTTTTTACTTTTGTAGACATCCAACCGTCTCAGCTAATAGAACTGCGTCCCGGCGAGCCCGTGCCTAACGCAGACGTCCTCGACCAACTACTGGTAAACAACAAAATCATAGACAGATCTACGAACGACGGTTCTCTCCTCGACTTCATTTTCGGCAACGAGAACGCAACATCTGACTTCAATACTGACAACCTCGACACCAGCGTGTTGGATTACAAAAACGTTCACAAAATTGTGGAGCGCGCAAAGCAGAAATACGAGACCAGCCGTCGACAGTACCCCCCGCTTTGGAGCCTTAGAAACGAAGCTTACAGAGGAAACACGTTCTTCATCGACAAAGCATTCGACCTGATGAGGCAGTCGATCTACTCAACCAGGTTCAGGATCGCGGCGACGAAACCTATTAGGAAGAGGTTCCACAGCGAC
Source organism: Hemaris fuciformis (assembly GCA_907164795.1). NCBI lineage: Eukaryota > Metazoa > Arthropoda > Insecta > Lepidoptera > Sphingidae > Hemaris > Hemaris fuciformis. Next base: position 1,839,987 of record OU015445.1, read on the forward strand.
ATCAGCTACAGTATCGCCATAATGTATGGTTCTTTGTCCCAGTTGATCCTCAAAATGGATAATTTGTACGCCCAAATGCAGCATTTCATTTGGAGAACGCATTTTATATGGTACCTCATAATTTACGAGAAGATGCTTGCTGCTCATGTGGATATCACGTCGATGGTGAAGAGAATATTTGAGTTTCAAAAAGTGTGGATGGAAGATACTGGAACCGTGGCATACGACATTCATACAATTAAGGTTACTCGTGGCTAATTTAAACAGTTTTGTTTGGTATGAACAAACCAGACATTTCAAGCAAAAAACTCAAATGTCAGATGAATCTCGTTTCAATGTATGCGGGACGTAATAGCAGCCATAATGGTAAAGAAAAAAAGTTTCACAATAGAATTAAAACCTCATGAATAAAATATTTATGGTTTATCTAAGTTGAGACTTTTAAATGTGACTGGGATAGTGCAACATAAAAGGTCGTGGCGAAAATATTTTTTACATTTTGTTTGATCCTTCCAACGACGAAGGAGATTCCACAAAGTAAGCCAAAACATTTCTTAGTTGAAAAAATTGTTTTAAACTTTTATATTAAAGCCCCAAAATTCTAACTAATTAAAATACCTGCAATGATGACGGAAGTTATCGCACCGTCGTGTACACGCCTCGAAACCAAATAATCACACACATTCGTAGGCACAACACACAAACACACCAATTTTTGCCCATCTATCTGGGTCCATCCTGCAAACGTGGCCGGCCCATCGGATGATTAGTCTTTGAAATAAAATAAAGTAATAATTTTATACATTTATTTTAATACTAATCCAACATATCGCTTAACATGTGAAAGCTCTTAAAGAATCCACAAAAACTACATTGAAATAAATAAAGCATTTTTAATGTCAACTATAAAAGAATCTCGTATTTACAAATTCACTCGTTCTATATCGCATGTACGGTATGTTTTCATTTCTAACTAAAGCAGTATTGGTTTCAGAGATAGACATTTTTTCCCCATTAAAATTGTTCCTTACAATACACAAGTTATGCTAAATGCCTAAGTAACACTTTTAATTAACTACTTTAGGTATTGGTGAATGGAAATATTTTTATTGATGAATAAACAAAATTGTTAATAAGAATCAGTATGCATGATTCTCATCTCACTTTTAAATAAGAAAGGAACAATTAAAGATCATAAATGTATAAAGAGGAAGTAAAAACAATTATTCAAATATTTCAATTAAAAAACAATACTAACATGGAGATTTATTGACATATATTGTATATTAAAGCATGTATCTTCAAATCTCAGTTGAAATTTAAACCTTTTTTAAATTTTCTAAAATACCTTCCTGAAATACTGTTATGGCAAATAAAATAATCAATTTTAAACCTTTAGTCAATTCATCAATTCGTTATATCTGTTGATATTTGTGTACCTTAGGATTAATATATTACTTAAGCCTCATCTATATTTTAAAATAGTTGCATCTCTATAACTTAAACTTCTAAAATATTGTGTCAGTATTTAATATCCCGAAATCAATTAATATTTCATTAAAAAAAATTAAGTTTAGAAATGCAAGTATTCATTTCTAGAGTACATTGTCTATGCGTTTAAAATCTGGCATCTGTCAATGCATTTGAAAAAAAAAACTGTCAAAATTATGATATTTAAATTGGAAAAATAGCATAATATAACCAATGTATTTATGCAACATAACAGAACCCTACAAGTTAAAGGACACTTACAAAGTGCCACGAAATATATATTTGCCTTAAAATTATCACATTCAAAATGGCTGCCTAGTTACTAAAAATAAATAACCTACACTATGGAATAAGGCTTACTATACACATTCAATTTACATTAAAAGGACTTACAAGTCTGTGTATATACATGGAAAGCAATTGAGAGAAGCCAAAGAACCTACAAATTAACGAATATCTGCTTGGCTATTTGATTGGTCTTAATATTTAGAGCAAAATAGACGAACGATAAAATGTAATTCCTTAAACTATTCTATGTAGCAAAAATGGAAGTTTCGTTCAAAAACTAACCTAGTGTCCTGTAGAATAAGGTGCAAGATATGATTATAAGATAATACTACGTCGAGATTACCTTAAAAAATTCCGTTTTTGCTTGTTGATTTTATGTTGTCATTTACTACATACGAATGACCTATAAAATTGCCGCCAATATTACTGAATTGTAAGTCAATGTTGCCAACATAAAATATTATTTTTTATTACATTGAAATCGATATAAAATTTTGATAAATAGAGAAAATTGGATATATTACATATTCCAAACTTATTATTACCTTGAGGCAACGTCAATTACTTATAAAAAATCTTTAAAATAAGCCTTCATATTACAATATATTCACAAATATCTATTTTCACATACCTACCGTGTTTAGGTTCTAAAACTCGATCTACACACTCCTATACAAACTTAAATGTATTTAAAATACTATAAAACATCAAAGCAATCGTGAATTAATGGAATGATATTTAATTGACTAAATAGTTACGTGACTAATATTGGTATATTAGTTGAAAAGCATGTTTATTTGATATACTTAATCTAAAGCCTCTACACTCGGACCTAAAAGAACTATAATTCTCAAGCTGTTTATTTCAGTGATTATAATTTCTCTAAAAACTCATAATTATCCAGATTTTAATATAATACGAACATAATTAGGATATAAAAAATATATATTTTATATAAATCATCTAACAATTCAACATAAAATAATACTAAATTGTACATGGTACTGTTGTACTAAAACTCTAAAATATAATAATCTCAATTAATTGCCTGAATAAAAAATAAGTTAACTACTGCAAAAACCACGTAACAATCTCGGATAAACACTTAAAGCTAACGTTGTAAATGCCTAAAAACATTTTTGCAACATAATTATTTGATTTCAAGAACAAAAACAAATATAACAAAACATATCTATTACCAATATGACTTTCTTCTCGCATATCGCTGGCAACACTATACGTCACGATGACATGTTCACAGTGCTGCCAACACAACAGTTCACGTAGCCAACGTAACAACGTCACGGCACTTGACTGCACACGGTGGGTATGTGGCTCTCGTCTCACTGAGCCTTCGGCTTGGGATGGGCATTGTCGCACGCGAACAAAAACGAGAACTCTGACCGCTTTTGCGCGTAAGAAATGAATTCATCTGAAATTATATTATCAATATTAATAAACTGCCTCGTGATTCTCGGGTCGAGCAATTTTTTTCTAGGAAATTCTCGGTAGCAGGGAACCTGTATAGGTGCGTGAAGGAATGCATTGGATCAGTTCGTTATTAAGTCAATACAAAAATACAATTGGCGTAATTTGGCGACAGAAATCTAAGCAAATTTGTTTAGGCATGAAGGTGTAAGTGTGTATGTAAGTATATATATACACATATAATAGGCATTACTTCTTAAATGTGTTGAACGCTTTCAATTATCTTATGCTTGTAGACATAATAATGCTAGATTACTCGAAACCGTGTACATAAACATCATAAATAGATTGATACATCACTGATCACAAATATATGAATGTTAATAGGGGCCATTATTGAGGTGTATACCAAAATCCTATTATAGTCAACAGCTAACTCTGTTCTCTCGATAAAATTGCATCATTTTCGGGAACGGTTATCATAAATATTTGACTTTATGAGACTTATTGTGACAGACGAACTCGGCATGTCTATGTACTTTAGACCTGCATCGTGTGGTTTGTAAAGCCTGAATATATTACATACCGAAGGTCAAGTAGCCTTTTTCTTCAAGGTCAGCTTGTCGGAAGGTATTTTGGGCGTCTTCTTGGCAGAGACCGAGGCATCGCGTCGCTACTTCTTCAAAGAGCGCCATGTTCAGCCTGCCCGTTCGAGTGCTGTCGTACAACTGGAATTTACAACAATGTTTATGAAAATCTCGTACTTTCTTCTTTTTATATGCAGTGCACACCAAATAGAACGTTGACAAGAAATGACTGATGATTTTTCATCAATCGACAAGTTAAAGTCTCGAGGTTTAGACGAGCGGTCGAGAATTTCGGGGGTGGCAGATTCAAACCCCAGGCACACGCCTCTTAATTTTCAAGGTCATGCGTGTATTCAAAATAGATTATCACGTACTTTAACGGTGAAGGAAAACATCGTGGGGAAACCTGCTCACCTAAAAGTTCTTAGGACTTTTTAAGGTGTGTCCGCCCACCTGTACTAGGTCAGCGTGGTGGACTAAGGCCTGAACCCTCACAGTTGTAGAGGAGGCCAGAGAGAGATGGTGATGAATCGACAACATTTGCCCAGATCCTAACCGAATACTCAGGTCAATCTTGAAAAACTTGTTGCATGTTGCTATGTCAGATTTTGTAGGAATCAGCGATATCTTCCAGACAACAGTTAAATGGACTGGAGTGATCAGAAGCTTAGAGAGGTATTCACCTTTAAACTAAGGACTAAGGCTAATTCCTCTCAGCAGTAGAGGAGGCCCTTGCCCAGCAGGGGAACATATGGGCTGATGATGATTTACCTTGAAAGCATAGGAGAGTACTTGCGACATCGGCGCATGCTGCAGCGACAGGAATATAGCGCACAACAGGTAGTCTGGGAAGTACACCAGACCGCTTGACCTCTGCAAAAATATCAATGAAACTGGAATTAAAAAATTGATCCGCGCTATAAATAGTATTGTATATTTATTTAAGATATTTATTATATAAAAATAATAATAAATACACCCAACAGTCACATACATAGTTCTGACCCCACATTAAGATACGAGTCTTGTGTATACTCGTAGAATGTCTCAGGGCATTAAGTCCACCTTTACATTTTTTATGAGTAAAATGTAAATAAATAAAATAAATAAATTATATAATATGATGTATAATGGCCATCTCGATCACCTCGAATATTAGACTCGCAGTCAAGACTTTTCGAGATTATTTTTTTATTCACAATGAATCGCCGCGCACATTAACTCCGCAAGAAAAATACCCAAGGAAACTTGCACGCTTAAAAAATCATATACAAGGACTTATTTCGAAAAGGTAGTCTGCCAATCCGCAGAAGACCAGAATGATGGTCCAAGGCATAACTCCTCTCAGTTGTGGACAAGGCCATTGCCTAGCAATGGAACGTAAATGGGCTTATATAGAAATGATACAGACCTGAACAAATATATCGAAGAGCCGCTGCGAGCGGTGGTCCATGGGCACTCCGAGTCTCTGCGCGAATTCTTCAGGAGCCAGCCAGAGGGACCTGCCTTGTAGACCTTGTGCAGCCAAGTGCAGTTCCAATTGTGAACGTTCTAGACTGAAAGGGGAATCACAAATTACATTATCCCCTGAGACCTGATTAAATTTTTTCAATATACAATTTGACATCAAATTAATAACACAAATCTTCAACATGGCTTCAGCAGTACTTGCAACTCAGCTAATCATTTAGAATTAAATTATACAAGCTCTATGTGAAACGGAGCGATTCATTATCGTTTTTCGAACATGTCTCAAGACATTAAAAAAAAACAATAACAACTGGTCTTACCCGAAAATCAAACCTTGATCACCCGGCACACACAAGGTACACGCGACCAACGAGACAGTAAAACGATCACAAATAGTGCGTCTCTATACTGAAGGTTGTCCAAGACATGAGACTCACCCTAGCTGTCCCCTGAGCTCGCTGACCTCCCTGGCAGTGACAGCGCCCGGGATCCCAAGCTGCTTAGCGCGAGCTATCAGGCGGCAGTCGTCGTATGTGTAGTCCAGGACGGGCACGCCCAGAGCTCTGGAACAACACTCGGAAACTCAACACTAGTTGAGCAATTATTGGCAACGTCATGGGCAGTAAACCATACCCAAACCATGTTTACAGTAGGAGTTGGATGTTTTTGTGAGGATTTTTAGAATTTCGAAAATAGAAGCATGGAGGGGAGTAGGTATTAGTTTTCTAATTAACTTCGCTGCGAGGTAAAGACTTAGATCCACATCTCCTTGTGTGGTGCATATTTCTGTACGTGCTACTGTCGAGCCTGATGCACAGGAGTTGGAGAGGATATGTAGTAGGACACCAGGGATTTACGATTAATAATAAATAACTTAACTCTTTCAAGTAACGAACACTAGCTTCAACCAGCGTACCTATGGCATCTATTAAATTCTTCATCAAAAGAACTCACTTGGCCATGACATCTCTGACGTTCCTTGCATACAGCTTGGGGTCCCGTTTCTCCTCCTCGCTGGGGTAGTAGACCGGGAGGAACTCAATTTCGCACGAGCTGTGCACTTGGGTCAGAGTCAGCCACAAGAGTTTCAGCCTAGTAGAAGAAAAGTTACTTTGTGAAAGTCTTTTGTAAATAGGGCATACCCACGATTTTAACTGTAATTTGAGAAAGAGCTTCTTTTGTTCTTGACATTAAATTTTAATGAGCTGAGGAAATAAAATTTATACAACTCGCAAGAGTGCACGATCTGAAAAAATGTTTAAATATTTCTCTATTATCGTACCAGTGTCTACTACTTTTTGACACAATCCAAAGCAAGAAGCACCCCGAACTGTTCAATTCTCTCCAGCTCTTGAACTTATTTTGACGCCACGAGATGCTCTTTTAGGACAACATCGTGCTAACTATAGATACGATGTTGTCACTTTGTCATACTGGTATAAAAAGCTTTAAACTCAATTTTTGACTGAATTTAAATACATTAGTATATAAAAGTCAATCGAATAGAAGGAAACTTACGCTCCAGGTCCTTCCCACGTCCACGTAACAGTGTCCCGCGCATTAGGGTATCTGATGGTGACCGGCTGGACTGGAACTCCAGGGTAGAAGCCACCTGGCTTGAACGTGATCAGACACGACCTGTTCGTGCAAGTGCCTTCTGGGAATATCAGCACCTGGAAACAAGTACATGGGTTTTAGAAAAATACGTGGTATCCTTACATATATTAGGGGATAAACAGCGAAGATTTTTTCGTTAGTTGTGAGAAAACCATGCGGGCCGCCGCACATTCAACTTTCAAGCTACGTTTGTAACTACATATGTCTTGCCTTTTGTAGGTAAGTTCTTAGGTATGTGATCCACTAACGCGCTATAGACCAGCCTTGTGGACTAAGGCCTAACGCAAGGCCTAACGTAAAGCATAAATTTTTACCGCAGCGCATACAAAACAAGAAAACGTTCGATTCGCTTGACCTCCACTTGACAATATTTACACACAGACACTTCCGCAAGATTAAGGTCGGCGCACATAGCTGTTAAAAATGGCAATGATCTTTCTCGATTTCGATAAAAACTATGTTTATTGATGCGTGTCATAAATTTGGCAGCAAAAATGTCATTCAACCAAGAGTTCTATTTTATCACATGCTACTAATCACTACCATAAATGTGTCTTAAATAAATAAATAATGTAAAAATGTGTCTTATGTAGATATAAATGTTTGAGCAACCATAAATTACCCGTAGTTTTTGATACCTATTATACAAAATAGATCTAAGCTTTCCTTAAAACAAAAGGACCCTATTCCAAGCGATATTATTTAGATCTTAGAGTGTACTGGCATGGCGAAGTGATGGTCGTTTGCCAGCTGACTACGTGCCGTGGCCTACTCTAATATACCCCTGAACACACCTCTGTTGGTCACGCCCTATGAAAGGCAGCATTACAGAATTGCATTCAAAAACTGGAGCCATAGCGTTGTTATTTAATGAACATACGATCAGCTTAAAAACACAATCTTGAAACAGCCACAGCGCCGAATCACGTTCGTTCGTCGCATAAAAAAAACACTCGATTCAAGTGGATCTGAATCGGCGATAACATTGACAAGTCATCGTGGCTTATACTTCCTACTTTGTGTCTTTATAAGTTTCTTAAGTATTTCATTACAGTCTTGGACAAAGCAAAATATGAATAGAAATTTTGGGCTATGTTCAGAAGCAATGGCAACCACAAAAATTTGGATACATTTGCAAACATTGGTCCAAAGAATAACATTATTCGCGAACTTATGGAGTCAGATAATTTTTGAATGGAGGTACAAGTTTATTTGAATCATTTGGCTGATGATTATGACAGTAGAATACGCTACGGAACGATAAATGGCTTACCTAGCATCGCCACAAAATAATGTAGTAAGTTATTGGGATAATCTGGTTGTTTTATTAAAACCTGCAAATGAAAGGATGACTAGATTCCGGAGGATAAGATGGATCTGTGACATTCCTCAACAGTCTTTGACAGCTAGCCATAAACAAACGCAAAGCTTTTAAATATACATACCTCGAATGCCAACTTTCCATTCAAGTTTGGAGGCAAAATAGTTGAATTTATGGTTATACATGCTGTTATAAACCAAGCTAAATTTGACACTTCTTTAAGAAGCTATATACTTATCTTCATAAGCAATATACTTAATACAATATTTATCAACATCTTACAATATATATAAATATCCAAAACTGACATCACGTCACCAAGACCAATACACGTGTAAACTTGCGAATCTAAACACGCGTCGATGAAAATATTTATTTTTAGCGTTTATTTTACGCGCTTAACATTGTAAGTGATTCACAACTACAATTTGGCACGCCCATAAATTGTGAAACGATATATTGCTGAAAAAACGACGGCCTGATACATGATAATACATGGACCCCGGTTAAGACCGGGAAGGTTGGCGCTTACGTAAGGAGGCCTAAGTTAAATAAATGACAGCGATAGGCTAAATATAAACACAAAAAGAACGACAAGGGCTAAAACTTTTGCAATATTTATTATTTGACAGCCCCGTGGCGCAGTTGGCTAGAAACCAGCTTGTGAAACGAGGGGCCGCGGGTTCGATCCCCGCACCGAGACAAATGTTTGTGTGATCCACACATATTTGTTTCGGGTCTGGGTGTTTGTGAGACCGAAAGTCTCGCGTAGTTTCTGATACCCACGACACAAGACTCGTATCTTAGTGTGGGGTCAGAACTATGTATGTGACTGTTGGGTGTATTTATTATTTAATATTTGTCGCGTCATCCTACTGAGATACAATTTAGTAGCTCGCGTTACGTTGTAGGTCTCAGAAACATAAAAAGATCTAAGAAATGGTAACCAGAAACAACTTAAGTTAGAGAGAGATAGAGTCAGCGTTGACTGTAGTACGAATGGGTCGGGTAAGGCCAAGATGGTACCTCGGACTCCGAGCACTGTCTCACACTATATTCAATTGTCACTCAGGCACAATGAAACCATATTTGGACCAGGGGCGGTACTTCCATAAAAGCCCAAAAACGTTACACTTTAATTGTGTAATGTCAAGTTTATAATTGTTCATTGTGTGGTCAGGATATTCTCATTTATTTGCCAAATTGCTTTTGTTAAATAAAGATTTGAAGCTTAATGATTAGTATTCGGAATTTTGCAAGACAAGCTGGGCTTTTGGGATTCTATCGAAATACCGCTTCTGATTTGGACCACTGCACTTACCAGTTGGTATTAAAATAGAAAATACTAAGAGACAATGTTTCACACACTCAGACTGCCTCGTGGTCTCGCGGTACAAGTATGCGCCGTGCGATCTAGAGGTCCTGGGTTCGATTCCCGGGTCGGGCAAAGTGTTATTGGGTTTTTCCATTAGGAAATTCTCGGTAACAGCACGGAGTCTGGAAATGTGCCCGAAAAACGGCAATAGGCTCGCCCCCTATTACGTGGGACTGATACATACTTGGCGAAATGTGGGTGCAGAAATGCACCTCTGCCTACCCCTTCGGGGAACACAGGCGTGAGTTTATGTATGTATGTATGTACACACTCAATTTATCGTACTTGAGTCAAAACAACATGTTTTTGTTATTGCAGAATTTCGGTGATTTCACGACCGAATGACTTTGACGTCAACCTCGAGTTGTTAGTGGTTATATTTAGCACTACCCATTTTTATCATTAGGGCCTTAATACGCCCTAAAAAAAACACCAACAAAAATTTACATACTAGGCATGTGCCGTGCGATCTAGAGATCCTTGATTCGATTCCCTGATCGGGCAGTGTTATTGGGTTTTTCCATTAGAAAATTTTCAATAGCAGCACGGAGTTTGGAAATAAGCCCGAAAAACGTCAACTGTCTCGCTCTATATTTCGTGGGACTGATACACACCTGGCGAAATGTGGATTCAGAAATGCACCTCTGCCTAACCCTTCGAGGAATACAGGCGTGAGGTTATGTTCATCATCAGCCCATATATGTCAAACTGCTGGGCACGGGCCTCCTCTACAATTGAGAGTTTAGGCCTTAGTCCACCACGCTGGCCTAGTGCGGGTTGGCGGACTACAAACCTAAGAAATTCCTAAAAACTTTTAGGCGTGCAGGTTTCCTCACGGTGTTTTCCTTCGCCGTGAAAAGAAATGATGATTTTTTTGTGAATACACATATAACTTCGAAAAGTCAGAGATTCTCGACCGCGCGCCTAAACCTCGAGACCATCACTATTTATTGTTTATCCTTAATAACACTCAAAATATATAATAATGAAATGCATAATTATGCATAATTTCTAAGTAAAGTGAAAGGATAAACGGACTTGTACAGTGAAAATAAGATTAATGTATACATAAACAACATAATCTGTTAATTTTATCTCTTCAAATATGAAAGTTGACACAGTAAATAACGCGAAAAGTGTATTTTTGGCAAGTAACTTATAGGATTCTGAGCACTTAAGTGAGCTCAATACTGAGTATTTTATTTGACTCGTTTTTTTTTTTCGAAGTGGAAAGCTGATTATGGCTCTACTTCCCGCTAACCCTGGGGGAGGGGGGCGGAAAGCGTATGTCGGGGTCACCGGTCTTCCAACCCGGCGCGCGGCGACGTCACGTCCGCGCAGATGTAAGTGCCGGGCTGGGTCCCTAACAGAATCCCTAAACCGGCATACCGACCGAAACCCCCCGGTGGCCATCTCCGCGCCAAGTGGGGCGACCACGGTACGTGAGCGAGAAGCGCCCACCGTTATGCCGCAGCCGCCCGGTCAAACCATGATGTTTATCTGAACTTAACATCAGGTGGCTCACTAGCTCGTTTGCCTTCTTTGCCACACAAAAAAAAAATCATAATAAATTTAATTAGCTGGAATTGTGGTGCATTTTGACCAATAAGAAAAGAAAATGACGTACCTGCGGCCAGTCTTCCTTAGAGGTTGCTCTCTCGATAATCTCCTTGATGGTATTCTGCCTGGAATTGGGGTCATCTCGCCAAACATAGACAGGCTGAGTGTAGTTGATCAGTTCTGGAAATATCAAAAAATTCAATATATTCTATTTTTAGATCAGGTCATAACAACCATTTGTGTTTAATTTGAATAATTCTTAGATACAGCTAAAGTCGACACATTAAAGCCGGCCTTTTTTACTACAAGTGTAAGAAAAATCTTCTAAACCGTACAAAAAAAGCATAATATTTACAGCACAGCAGAAAAATAAAAATTACGTGCGTTATAGATAATTATGTGCGAAGCCAGCTAATGTATGCTTCCTATATACAAACACATTTTTTCAGTAAAGGAAAACAGACCGATTTGTGAAGTGAACCAACATCCAACTCATCAACCCAACTCCCACTGCCTACTAAAAAAAAACACGGTCTTGTGAAACGTGAACCACAACCATAAATTGCAGAAAAAAGTATTGACTGCCTTAAACAGACACCACGAAGTCACAATAGCGTGCTCAAAAACATAATACCTGCAGTGAAAGCCAAAATTGGCTAAATTAATGAAAGTGTTTAAAATTGCGATGGCGTTTTTTGAATTATATATCATTCTCAGACAGACTCTTAGTATTTTTATTATTATCACGGTAAACGATACTACCGCAACTGATGGTAAAGATGATGGTGTCCAAACAGAGCATCAAGTGCCTAGAGACTCTCATCTCTCGTCACTTGACGTACCCAGATTCATATCAACATCACCATCAGTCCATATACAACCCACTGTTAGGCACGGGCCTACTCTACCACGGTGAGGGTTTAGGCCTTAGTCCACCACGCTGGCCTAGTGCAAATTGGTGGCTTACACACCTAAGAAGTTCCTTAAAAAAAGTAATGAGTATAAAAGTTGAAGGATGGACAAGCAGAGGAAGGCCAAAGAAAAAATAGATGGAGTGCGTGAGAGAAGATATGAAAGAAAAAGGGGTGAAAGAAGACATGAAGGCTGATAGGAATGTTTGGAAGGATAAAACATACTGCGCCGACCCTAAATAAAATTGAGAACAGGACAAAAGGATAATGATGACATGTTGAACATTTGTCGCACTTGATGGTAATTATGACGTTGTCCAAACAGAGCATCAAGTGCCTAGAGACTATAATGAATAGGTTTATTAACGCTTTTAACAAACAACAAAGACTTTAATAATTAAAAGTATCAAATTAAATAAAAAATACAAGAACAACCACGCGTAATTAATTAACCGCGAACGTAAAAATAACTAGTAATTTCGTAATTAGCTAGCCACTTTAAAAGTTCAATGTTTAACAAAAACCAGTCACGTTGTGGGCTACGTGCTGACTAGGCTAGCACACGCATAGGCGTAACCTTCAACCTTGAAACTGAAGTTCAATGTCGGTAATCAAGGTTCTATTTTTTTGTACCTGAATATTGGCCCGTGGAAATTTTTTTATCCAAACCGATAACAACCATTAGAGCTAAACCCCGCTATAGATATTATCATGTTTTGGGAACGACCTGCATACGTCTTATTACAAACATACTAAATATTTTAGCTGATGTGTTGTACTGGCTTCCAGAATTCGGTACGAGATCAAACTCACCCGGAGCGACAGTTGCTCTGCGTGCTATGCTTTTATACCCACCCCTACCTTACCCTTCCTTATCTCCAACACCTTTCGGCATACTCTCAGGTACCGAAAGGGGAGCTTAATGTTAAAAAAGTGATGAGAGATACGGATCGCCTAATAAACCTAATACTTTTTTACCTTTGTACGACTATCTTTGGATCTACTTACCATTAAGCACCAATTCGATCGCATTATCTGCTGTATAGAAGGTATATTTTAATACATACATATGTATAGTTGAAAGCCCTTGTGCATCGTGGCCTTCGGGCTATACCCGTACGACTTGGAGGCGTAATGAAGCCGTACCGTCGCATGTCACACATCACCAACACATGTTATAATATAAAGGATATGTTACTATATACACTTTTTTTTTGCGAGCACTGTCCAGTGCTCTTATTGGTGAGAAATTCCTTCCGTTATGGACTGACAGTATACTTCCGCAGTATCCTAGAGAAATATATGACGTCATAAAAGTCGCCATTTTTATACTGTAAGCCCTGGCTGGTGTTTTCGAGCTCTCAGTGCTTTGATCACGTGATCAATCGCGTCCAGAAATGACATGATACATGGATATCAGGCGACAGTGTACTGGACTACGTTCCGTTTTAAACAGTAACCAGTATAGCTAAGTATAAAGGAACGGTTTCATAGTGTATTGAATTGACGTCACACATTACAGTGTCACAGTGTATTACGGAACATAGCCAAAATTACAGTTTGTTACCTACGAATATTAGCATTTGACCTGTGTGGAATTTCGAAACATGAAAAAGATCTAGTCACATTGACGTAAGAAGACTCATATGAGTAAGTGTTACGAACCGTTACATGTATTCGGTGTGCAATCTATCAAAGACCGGCATAATTGGTCTAATATACTGCTACGATAAAGTAGCATTGGCACTTGATTACACGCAGTGCAATCTAAATACAGTAAACATCAACCAGACTCCAATATACATATGAGCTACTACTGAGAAAAGTCTAATAAAAAACTGAGCACTCTGGTTTGATGCTCGGAACCTATAGAGGAGGGCACTGGTACCGTTGAATCAAGGAACCAATCAAGTATTTTTGGAAACCATAATCAAGCTCAGTTTACAAAAAAATATTCAAGTCATGTGTACGCACTTCATAAATTAGCTTATTAGTATTCAAGTTATTGTTCTAACGAATCGTAAGATAAGGTAAGCGACACGAAAATAAAAAACACCTATAGCGTCAATGGCCTAACTGTGCGTGGGCAAGTAGAAAACTTTTGTTTCCAACTCGGAAAAAGTGTAATATATTTACCGCAGCCAAAAATCATCATCATCATCATCATCATCAGCCCATATACGTCCAACTGCTGGGCACGGGCCTCCTCTACAACTGAGAGGGTTTAGGCCTTAGTCCACCACGCTAGCCTAGTGCGGGTTGGCGGACTACACACCTAAGAAATTCCTAAGAACTTTTAGGTGTGCAGGTTTTATCACGTTGTTTTCCTTCACCGTTAAAGCAAATGATAATTCATTGTGAATACACACATAACTTCGAAAAGTCAGAGGTGTGTGCCTGGGGTTTGAACCTGCGACCGCCGAAATTCTCGACCGCGCGCCTTAACCTCGAGGCCATCGCTGCTTATTAAATAGATTAGGAAAATATATTCGCTTTTAGCTACTTAATAATTGGTATGGAACACAGTGCACCCCCATTTGATGTAGGACACTTAACTGTTATATACAAACCAGCCAGTGTATATATTCATTGCGAAGTGTTATTTCTCTTCGAAGCTCTCTTTAGAGAGTAATATAAGGGTTTAAAGCTAATTTTGGTGTTGGAATTAGATAAATTCAAAATTTTAATTAAATCAAAATTCGAATTTACCCTCACGACTTAACTACTCCACCAATCATAATGAAACTCGTTAAGCTATCATTCATCATCATCATCATCATCAGCCCATATACGTCCCACTGCTGGGCACGGGCCTCCTCTACAACTGAGAGGGTTTAGGCCTTAGTCCACCACGCTGGCCTCGTGCGGGTTGGCGGACTACACACCTAAGAAATTCCTAAGAACTTTTAGGTGTGCAGGTTTTATCACGATGTTTTCCTTCACCGTTAAAGCAAGTGATGATTCATTGTGAATACACACATAACTTCGAAAAGTCAGAGGTGTGTGCCTGGGGTTTGAACCTGCGACCGCCGAAATTCTCGGCCGCGCGCCTAAACCTCGAGGCCATCACTGCATCATTAGTAAGCGTTGATAACCTATAAAATGATTATCATTAAAATTATGAATAAGCTAAATAATCTAAAGCCTATTAACGTAAACAAAAATATTCAGAATAAGAGAAATTGAAAGTTTTTAAAAGAGAAACCTCAATTTCATATCTCAATATTGTTCTTTATAGAAACCAAAACAGACTTATACCCAATAATAGAAATGCACAAAAAATAATACCACATTCATTAGTATCTTACAAAAAGTATTCGAAGAAAAATACTGAATGATTTTTGAGTTCATTTCTTAGAGTGACTAGGCATTATTGATTGGCTAGATTTTACTAAATTTGACCTACTGTCATCATGAAAATAAATAAACACTTTCATAACCTAATCGTTAGTAAGGAATTTGATTCCTATGACTCTGCAAAATCATGTGCCATTTTTTTTATGAATTTAATATAAATTTGACATACATACATAAACTTACGCCTGTATTCCCCGAAGGGGTAGGCAGAGGTGCATTACTGCACCCACATTTCGCCAGGTATGTATCAGTCCCACGTAATAGGGGGCGAGCCTATTGCCGTTTTTCGGGCACATTTCCAGACTCCGTGCTGTTACTGAGAATTTCCTAATGGAAAAACCCAATAACACTTTGCCCGACCCGGGAATCGAACCCAGGACCTCTAGATCGCACGGCACATGCTTGTACCGCGAGACCACGAGGCAGTATAAATTTGAATGATATTATGATATCGTAGATGTTTATCACAAAGGAGTTTTTAGGAAAGCGCAGTGGACTTGTGGCCACTCAACTGTAGATGACTGTCGTACAATGTATTATGGAACGTATATAATCTATTTATATAAAAAAAAAATTAATGTTTGTCTGTATGACATCGAACTCCTCATAAGCGGCTGGACCGATTGGGATGATTTTTTTTGTGTGCGTTTATGAATGGTGTAGATTCACAATTGGACAGGATAGATGGCGCCGTTGTCATTATGCCAAATTTTCTATATATATTCCTGGATGATCTCAAAACACAATTGGACCCGGTAGGTAACGCTGCTGTCGGCATATCGCTTAAAGCTTTTCCGGGCAGGACGACGTCTGCCGAGACCTCTAGTATGACATAAATCTCACGGATAAGCCCCCTAACAGTTTTAGACGATGCCTGTACCCAGTACTGATATGTATAAGAACGGTTATAGAGACCTTACGGAGGTTTGAAAGGCCATTGAATCAGTAAAGCCCAAGTAAATCAAAGATTGTTGACAAGATTGTTGTTTTTATTCCTAAAAGTTAAGGTACACAAAATGAACACAGACGGAACCTTGATGTGGACATTCAATATAATAAATGACTATGCTAATTTCAATTTTTTCATTCCGTATATTATATCACCAGTATAAAATCATAGGTGTCCTGAGAGATGCAGTAATTAAGAGTTACATAATGCTTTATAACGTAATTCTACTATTTCCGTTTTATTTTTAAATTTGTCTTAAAACATAGTGCTGAGGTTTGTGGTGTTTACACTTCACTTCATGTACAAATATTTATATCAACGATCCAACTTGCCACCATGCCCGAAACACCTGACTTTGAAACTGTAGCTATAGGAGAATCCGTCGCTAACATACAACTAACAAGGCTTCAAATATCTAGGTCACATTGATTGATGTCAAGCTTAGATCTTGCGGTTCCTGTTTTGATTAATATAAGCATCCATTAGGAGTGGATTGGTTACTTTCTACTACCGCTTTGCAAATGTACACTGCAAATATGTTGATATTGAACTTCGTAAATAAAGTCAGTAGCGTTTATTCTTCTATATGCTTCAATATTCGAGAAACCTTTTCTATACTAGGGCTCACGTTGCTGAACATTTAACGTTGTAAATATAATATTAAATGATCCAGAATATGAGGTAGAAGTGTTTTATATTTTAGGAACAAACGGAGTCAAGAATAGATTTAGTTCCCTAAAATTATGCAATCATACAGCTTAAAAAGTTTATAATCCATAATCGGTCATCACAGCAAAGCGATAGTTTCATTTGCTCTGTTATGTCACGATAAAAAAACTCGCAGTAGCCTAAACATTATACAGTTCTACTTTAACATAGAAACAGGTATATGAGGATTTGAACCCCCTTATTGCTAATGATAATATAATCCGTAATAATTCCGGTGATAGGATATAACATTGACAAAATTTAAAAAATACGGCAGGAACACATATCAACAATGAGTAAAGAACCATATACCCGCCCGAAAAGAATAACATTACATATAACTATTGCTCTCTCCCTTCCCTATCCGATGTCCATAAAGATAATATTATTAATCATAATCTCGCTGACAGCCAAAAAATTGAATGCCTTTAATGCGTCGATTACCACCTTTTATACAACGCTCGGCTCATTATCAACCACAAACAATAGGAAATAATAGAAGACTACACAAAGAGAAAACAGCCATAGACCGCGCACAATGGACAACAAATAACGCAAAGAAGCTATTTGTCACGGAGGTTGTGGTACTATGTAACAGAATAAGTAACAGTCCACGCCTGTAGACCGCCATGCAGCTAAGAATTAGGCAACAATGTTAAACAATAGTGTTTTGTGAAGACATTGTGGATTGGATATGGGCTTGTGTTATTAGAAAAACGTGAGTGAGGTTTTTAAAAGTTAAATCTTCATCACATTCTATGTTGCCTTGTGGATTGTCTTCATTTCCGTCAAATGCATACATACATACATACATAAACTCACGCCTGTATTCCCCGAAGGGGTAGGCAGAGGTGCATTTCTGCACCACCATTTCGCCAAGTATGTATCAGTCCCACGTAATAGGGGGCGAGCCTATTGCAGACTCCGTGCTGTTAATGAGAATTTCCTAATGGAAAAACCCAATAACACTTTTGCCCGACCCGGGAATCGAACCCAGGACCTCTAGATCGCACGGCACATACTTGTACCGCGAAACCACGAGGCAGTCAAAAGAGCAACATAAAGTTAACAGTTTTCTTTTATTGCATACAGTTAACAATACAGTTAATTATTGCAGTTAAGTATTTTACGAGAAGAAATCTATTAAGCACCTATCCAGCTCTATTCAATATTTCATTTTATGCTTTTTAATACGATTTAAGCAGCCGCTTAGAGCATTTTTAATAGACTCAAATCAAAGTTAGTAAATTCTTAACTGATCTGAACGTTTTGATTGCTTCTCGTCGTGGTCGAGCCAAGCATTATCAAAGGATTATACAACTATACCAATGAGCATTAGTATACATTGTTAAAGGAGCGATTCAATAAGCCCCAAGGAAACCTGCTGTCTGCCAAGAAATAGAAAAAAAATTAACGATTACTGCCAATCGCCAAACCAACTCATTCTGAAATTCCCTTGCCACCAGTCACCCACCACCAATGCACCTTCCACCACCCACAATCCACCAGCCATTCACCTACTTCCAACGTAATTGTCCATGCTTTCCTTCCTGACGATGACGGACGACATCCTCGTAGCGTAGACTATACAGCTGTCGAGGAACGAGGAGTGTGGAGCCACGACCAGGATCGGCGCCTCCTTTCGGCTCGCCTGTCGACCTCGCACCGTGATGGCCATACCGCCGGCAAGGTACGACATTTTGCCGATGAAACATATCAACGGTTTCAGGGACCTAGGGAACAATTTAGAAAATAAAAAAATAATAATACCCCGTGGCGCAGTTGGCTAGACACCAGCTTGCGAAACGAGAGACCGCGGGTTCGATCCCGCACCGAGACAAATGTTTGTGAGACCGAAAAGTCTCTCGTAGTTTCTGATACCCACGACGCAGGACTTGTATCCTAGTGTGGGGTCAGAACTATGTATGTGACTGTTGGGTGTATTTATATTTATTTATTTTTATTATTTTTTACTTATAGAAGTCAAGATACCTTCTTCGGCAGATATGTGTAAGAAGTCTTCTGGTATGAGGTCTTTAAAAGCAGAGCTAAAGAAACAGTGTGCGTGAAAAATCAGATACAAATGTTATGTAATTTATAGCTGATAGCAGCCACAATAAGACGACACAAAATTTGCCATTATGATGTTTTAAAATGAAATTACTGGGTAAAACAAGAGCTCAACACCGTTTTTAAGACTCAATACGCATGGACATAAAGAATTAAGATAACAATACAGCCCCGTGGCGCAGTTGGCTAGACACCAGCTTGCGAAACGAGAGGCCGCGGGTTCGATCCCCGCACCGAGACAAATGTTTGTGTGATCCACAAATATTTGTTTCGGGTCTGGGTGTATGTGAGACCGAAAAGTCTCTCGTAGTTTCTGATACCCACGACACAAGACTTGTATCTTAGTGTGGGATCAGAACTATGTATGTGACTGTTGGGGGTATTTATTTATTTAATATAAATTAATAAAGATCATTATACTACACGTGCACCGTAAAACAAGAAGCTGGGTTCTGGCACAAAAATATATTTAATATTTTAAAATAACCATCCAAACGCAGTGTTTTACAAAAGAGTACAGAAGACAAACAGACGTTATTCTCATAAATGGTGTTAGTGAAAGTGGTTTAACAAACTGTCACTGCCACCTGTAATGACGCGATCTAATAGACAAAACCGTGAGAAAGCTTGCACATCTTAGAGGTCTCCAAAAGGAATTTCTTATGAATGTATAGTCCGTCTATATATCGCCCGCACTAGGCCAGGCCATAGAATAGGCCATAAAATGTAGTGCAGTGATGGCCTCGAGAGTACAGTGATGGCCGCGCGAGTGCAGTGATGGCCTCGAGGTTTGGACGCGCGGTCGAGAATTTCGGCGGTCGCAGGTTCAAACCCCAGGCACACACCTCTGACTTTTCGGAGTCATGTGTGTATTCACAATGAGTTATCACTTGCTTTAACGGTGAAGGAAAACGTCGTGATAAAACCTGCACACCTAAAAAGTTCTTAGGAATTTCTTAGGTGTGTAGTCCGCCAACCCGCACTAGGCCACCGTGGTGGACTAAGGCCTAAACCCTCTCAGCTGTAGAGGAGGCCCGTGCCCAGCAGTGGGACGGATATGGGCTGATGATGATGACTAGGCCAGCTCGTGGACTACGGCCTAGTTGCAAAGGCGTTCCGTTAAAATCAGTTCAGAGACATAAACAGTTTAGCGTTTTTAATGTTACTAATGTTTTGTCGTTAACTTTCTATAACTCAATATTGTGCTACAAGATACTGCTTATTTAACTTAACAATATAGAAAACATGATGCATCAGAAAATAACGTTCATCTTACATTTTATTACCTATAAATATTATTGGGCGTTAAATTTTATGAGTACCTACTTTAATAAACGAACAGAATCAAACCCTATTGAATACAAAGTTAAATACAATCTTTCCTATTTTCTAAATCTACAAAATACTACAATATGCATAATATAAGATCTCTTCTCTTTTGGAATCAAGTATTATTGTATAAAATTATATAACTGAATTGTCGATTGCCTAATCAGCATTCAATTGTACACTTTCATTAATGTTAATTAATCTTAATTCGCTGTGGCATACTTGTTTTAAAATAAAAGGCCTTCGGAAATCACAATCGATTATGTTTTCATTTAACATGCTTTTTATTCACATTTTAATGACCTGCCAATGACCGTAATGATATCTGTTGTTATTGCTGTATAAGTCATCGTATAGCAGGCAAGCCTGTGCTTTTACTGTATTTCTATAACCATCATCATCAGCCCATATATGTACGTCCCACTACTGGGCACAGGCCTCCTCTACAACTGAGAGGGTTTACGCCTTAGTCCACCACGCTGTCCTAGTGTGGGTTGGTGGACTACACACCTAAAAAAATCGTAAGAACTTTTAGGTATGCAGGTTTCTGTACGATGTTTTCCTTTACGTCAAAGTTCGTTATGACCATCACTATATTACAAAAATAAAACAAATTTCCCAAAGACGTCTCCAACGTACGATAAAAAAGATTTAAAAGAACACATCTATTTATACTGGCCCGGAAAATTGACCGCACTGCGCCTGGTGTTTAATCCAGCGCGGTTGGAAATAACTATCGACATTCTAGAACTCGTTAGAAGGCTATGACTATCGTTCTACAATTTACTCAATAATGCCAACCTGTTTATCGTCTTTTAGGTTATAAACAGACTGATCCCAAAATACAACACACTTAGGTCGCCATGTTGAGATCAATATTTACGTCAGCACTAGGTAAAGCTTCATAGAGACTTACTCAATAAACAATATTGATGTTTAAAACAGTGTGAATTAGACAAACTTTAAACCAAGGCAATATCCAATATTGGATCCAACATATTGGGCCTGTAATGCAACCAATTTGAATGTGGGCTAAACGTAATACCAAGCAACCGCAGGGAGTAACGGAACGAGCTATTTCTCGCCTCGATACTAATGCTAAATAAAACATGACTTTTACGACGTATCACGTGACGCTTAGGATTCCATATTAGCAATCTTGAAACCTGTGGTGGGTTTGAATTTCGCTTTGTAAAAAATATACCTATATTTTGAAGAACAGATAAACAAGGAAACGTGAATTAAACAGAGAAGATAAATAAATATTAGAATTATCAATAAAAACAATTAAAGATGTGTTAGTTCCAAAAAAAGAGTTTCGGCCAAATTCAGACCGAAACTTCGCCTCTACTGAATTTGTTGTTTATTTGAGTTCCTTTTCCTCAATCATCGTAAAATAAACACACCAAATCTAAAGTTATTATGAATGTAATTTGCTTATAATCGAATAAACAAGAACTGTATAAATGCATATTAATAAAAGACATTTACCCAATTACAGGGCTTTTCTAAAACAAGTAAACAACGTACTCGTATTATTCAATCTATAACCCGTTTTTATGTAAATGTAGTATAAATACGTGCTAAAATTGAAACAAAAAATAAGTAAGGCATTTATATTCTTTCAAGAAGTTTCGATATAAATATTTAAATAAAAACAAACATGTGTGCAATTCACACGTGGTAAAAGTGAAACCTTCAAAAATTTTGGCTTCAAGATAAAAATAAATTTCATGGCTACATTCTTTACAATATTATACTCGTATGTATAGTGGCTAAGTATATTAACGTTAAAACCTTTACTAAAATGTGTCTGTCGCTTTTTCGTTTCATCGCCTTTCAAATCACAACGAAGTTAAAGAAGTTTTCACTTCAAAAACAAAGACACTGTAAATTTACGTTAAAAAACTAGGAGCGTGAAAAAAATCGTACTTTCTAATAAAACAAGTGACGTTTCAACTATGACAGACACTGAGAAGTGTGTATGCTTGATACAAGATGTAGGTAATCGTTCATAAAAGGTTTGAAAATCGACAACTACGAAACTTACCTTGCCATGAAAAAAAAAACAAAAGAACGCTAAACGTCAAAAAGCTATTAAAACTGTCAAACAACACACATGACAGCGTGACACTTACCTGTCAAAATCCATTACGATTTAAAAAAAAAATGAAGGCCGAATTTAAAAAAAAAGAAGCAGCGATGTAGGCGCATTATACGCATGCCGAAAAACAAAAAAAACGAGCTCGACTTAACTGGAACAAAAACACGCCTATACGGAATATTGGTAAGAGGTGTATTATTCACATTCCATTGTGTATTTTATTCATAATTTTTTTTTTTTATTGAAACGATATAAGAATCACAGACTGATTATATATATTGAAAAAAAGTATTTTAGAAGGTTATATGAACATTAATTTCAGCCTTATATTCTTTAACACTATCCTAATCTCAAAAAATATTGAAGATTTAACCTTCAGCTCGTGAGTCCGAGTACTTATGAGCTTATTAATTCTTATGTACAAATACATATTTTACCAATATCCGTATTAACTATAAGACAATACAAGACGACAACTAACATAGAACCAGGGTTATGTGAGCAATGAGTACGTAGTACAACTGTACAACCTATTCTTATACCAACCCGAACCGAACTGATTACGCTCCCTACTATTCACGTTGTGCACACACACTACCTAATTAGGTGCACCTCTAAAATGCATTTTTGGTGTAAAAATTCATTTTTACACAAACTTTGTCTTTTTTCTGTAATAGCATGGGAGTCAATTGCCATTTTCATATTTCGTGCTGCTACTGAAAATTTCTTAATGGAAAATCCCAATATCAATTTGCCCGACCTCAGAATCGTACCCCGGGTCTCTCGATCGCACGGCACACTTGTTCCGCGCAAACACGAGTCAGTTAAAAATAAGTGTCATTTAACATTTCCTATTCAGAATAACTGGCATTTTAATTACTACTCTCTAGTCACACAATTTTCAGCCCTAATCTTCATCTAGAAAATACATCATGCAAAATAATAAATATTTAAACCATGAAATTACATAAACACCGAGGTCAAACAGGTCAAACAAAATTGAAGCAATCATATCGTTAAACAATTTCGAATAACAGTCCAGTCTAACAACAGATTTCAAGTTTATAAAATGAGCAAAAAATAATAAGTTTCGAAGAACGAAACTATCTTAGGAGTTTTTCCCTGGAGCTGGTTTAACTATTACAGGAATGTGATTGACTTTAAAATAAAATTGTGTATGTGACAACATAAACGATTTTAATTTCAGTTACTACTGAGATACCAATGAAATACAAAATCTGTCCTCTTAAATCCAGACATGAATTCGCACACCTTTCGCCAGTCAAGACTTCAAGCTGATACCGACAATTTCCTAATAGATATGCCTAGTAAACTACAAATATTCATATTTAAAATATTTTTTTATTTTCACCTACATAAACAAACTAATACGAAATAACGTTCTACAGCTGTCACGCAAGCTACTTTTTGTAAGAACTTTTTAATGTCTATCAACATCGGTAGTCGCGTTGACCTTTGCATGTCATCCTTTGGAATACGGAGCTGTCAGTGAGTGTAATTAAAGGCACTGATTGCTGCCTAGCTTGAATAATGAACGTGTATTTTTATTCTGATTCATCAATTTTAAAGAGATTTCTCATAGATATCATGTTGTTTTCTATTTGAAAACAATTACAAGTAAAAAACTAAAATCTGATATACAATACACTTTTACATCCAATTCTCTAATAATGATCAAAACGATAGGTTTCTTACTTTTTTTTACCCTTATTCAATGAAAAATATTACACTAAAACCTCCTTATTGAAAAATATTTAATTCAACTACTAACTTCGCGTATTTCCACTAAACTTGAAAGACCACTTCTGACCCACTCACTCAATAAGCAAGTAACGGTTAATATACATTTAAAACCAGTACCAATGCTCACGTAACCCTCTAAAAACCTACGTCCAATTAACGGCAGCCTCGCTGTGTCGGCCTTAGCGACCACGCTGGGTGCGCCGAGGCAGACGATGGCTATGGCATCGAAGAACGAGGAGTGAGGAGCCATGACGACCACGGGGGCGTCACGAGCGTTGGACGGCGCGTGCTGCCGGCCCAGGACCCTGACCCGGTGGAACCCAGCAGCTACCACCACCAGACGCATCAGGGAGAGGATGGAGAAGCGAAGTTTGCTGTCGAGAGAAAATTTGATCAGCACTTGTTAGTATTTTTTGTTCCTCAAAAGCATCTAAGTAAAGCCAAGACCGTCGCAGTGCCTGGGTCTTTCTGGAAAACAACGCCTTGCATCTCTATTATAGTCTACAGTAAATTTGCTGAAAAAAAATCAAGAATATTTTTCATTTAACTGAATTATGTTTTTTTTGTCATCATATTATCGTGATTTTATTATCGTTTTATTGAATATACCTCTTAGTTTGTTTTTATTCTAATAAATTTCGTTGCAAAAATTCGCGTATGGATGATATAGAGAATCGGTATAGTTCTTAATAGCTCAAATAGGTCCACTCCACTGTTATGCCCTGAGGATTATTGGGATGTGTGGTGGGATAACCTCCTTTACCATAATAAACAACGTTAACCCTCTGCAATGCAGTTACGATAATAATATCTACAATACATTACTTATCCTCCACCAGTACATGATGTCACGGCCATTCTTACGTTTTCGTCCACTTAGTACTGAGCGGCGAGACCTAACCTTCACACCTGACTGATACTTTTCGCAATAAGGTAATTTGGTATAGTCTCGTGAGATACAGGAAAAAACCCTTGATCTCTAAATATCAAAGATCACTTAAAAGACCGTAAAAATCAAGGTAATCTACTCACGGGGACAGATCCGTGGCGCAGTTGGCTAGACATCAGTTTGTAAAACGAGAGGCCGCGGGTTCGATCCCCCAACCCCCAATGTGTGTGATCCACACATATTTGTTTCGGATCTGGGTATTTCTGAGACCGAAAAGTCTCTCGTAGATTCTAATTCCCACGACACAAGACTTGTATCTTAATGTGGGGTCATCAACTATGTATGTGACTGTTGGGTGTATTTATTTATTTAATCTAGAACATTTTAAGAAACGGTTGTCAGGGAACTGAAAGAGCTTTTGCTTCTAATAAAAAAATAATAAAAATTGAGAAGAATTTAAATCATACGTTTTACCTGTGCCTACATATTAGATACCTTTTATAGACAATTGCCCACTAAGCAATCACACCACTTTGGGTGATGCAATAATATCAATATTAGATTCATCATTAATAAGATTTGTAATAAGCGGCAGTCGCTCTCTGAACGTTGTACTGTGCATACCTAATATGCTTTCAAAAATATAATACGTTTATACAAGTGTTCTTCATCATTTGTGTTCTACCTCACACGCACCATCATTACACGCCAACACCATCAGGCAAATTGGTGACCCCGACGTGATTCAATTGGCGATACCGACGTGATTCTTGCAATATGACTACTGAAGGCAGATCACCTCCAGTCAGCGCAGCGTCCGAGCTGGCAACAATAACCGTCTCATCCAGCAATATAAGAAGAAATTACAAGAGGCCGTCATGCTGTCATACCCAGTCACCGGAGCGCCTTTAGCAATAATGACTAACGCATCCACAATATGCGCAGGAGCAGTGCTTCAACAAAAATCGATAAAATATGGAAGCCACTATCCTTCTTCTCCTGCAAATTCAGCGAAGCTCAGTAACGTTACAGTGCGTATGATAGAGAACTTCTATCCATATATATGGCAGTCAAGCATTTTCGGCACATGATAGAAGGTCAACAAGTAACTGTATTCACGGATCATAAACCACTCGTGTATGCTTTACACAAAAAGGCTACGAGCGGTAGTGACACACCGAGAAGACTTCGACACTTGGACTATATTTGTCAATTTTGTACAACGATAGAGTACATCCAAGGCTCACAAAATGTTGTTGCAGACGCTCTATCTAGAATAGAAGAGATAAATATGCCATCGCCGCTTGACTACAACGAAATTTCAAAAAGTCAACAAAACGACGCGGAATTGAAGGAGCTATTGAAAGCAAAAAATCTCAACTTCAAAACAATTGCGCATCCAGATTGCAGCTAACTGATTTATTGTGAGATATCAAAACAACATGCGCGTCCCTATCTACCTAAAGACTATCGTGTTACAGCCTTCGAAGCGATTCACAATATTAGTCACAGCGGTACACGCGCATTCTTGGTCCACACAGACTCAGAAACTCAATACGTTCCGCCAAATAAGTCTAAGGAATTCACAACAAATCTCGGAGCGCATAGAGACAACATAAATGGATCTGTTAACAATAACAATCAAAATCGAACCCGATCCGGACGCCTTATTAAGCCGACAGTGCATTTTATGCCTACTTGACAAATATTCCATTCCACAATCATTCACACTTCAGTATTTTGACAAACAACATCGATTTTTTATCCATTCCAATTAACAAAAAATGGGAAAAAGTCAAAGTCGAGGAGAAGTAATCATCGCTCAGAATGGACAAAATAACGAAGCCAACACAAGTCTCCTGCACGAAATCACGCACGAGAAACTGAACATTATTGCGATTATTATCATCGCAACGCTCATTATTACCATCTCTTACATTGGTTGGAAATTTTGCAAGAAGAAATACACCAAGCACCTAAGAAGAGAGCTGCAGGGATCGCGTGCTAGTCGCAGTAGACGCGACCCACCACATCCTGTAGCGTCATACTCCGTAGCCTGAAGCCGGATTGTGTGCGTTTGTTTGTGTTATAAGTGATGTGCAGTTTCGATTATACATAGCGTATCTTTTATTATCTTTATATAATTAGTTTTATTCTTATTTACTTTTTTACTTTTATATTTAATGTTAATTGATTTTTACATTCTAATTTAAAAAAAAAAAAAAAATTTTTTAATGGAAGGGAAGTGATGTGCCTACATATTAGATACCTTTTATAGACAATTGCCCACTAAGCAATCAC
Source organism: Hemaris fuciformis (assembly GCA_907164795.1). NCBI lineage: Eukaryota > Metazoa > Arthropoda > Insecta > Lepidoptera > Sphingidae > Hemaris > Hemaris fuciformis. Next base: position 1,867,506 of record OU015445.1, read on the forward strand.
ACCACTTTGGGTGATGCAATAATATCAATATTAGATTCATCATTAATAAGATTTGTAATAAGCGGCAGTCGCTCTCTGAACGTTGTACTGTGCATACCTAATATGCTTTCAAAAATATAATACGTTTATACAAGTGTTCTTCATCATTTGTGTTCTACCTCACACGCACCATCATTACACGCCAACACCATCAGGCAAATACCTATATTTTTATGAGTTCTCAATTTATTTCTTAACTTTGTAAGTATTTTCAGGTTAGAAAAGCTGTACTTAACCTACGGCCCGCCGGGCTTCTGAAGTTGGTCCATTCGTGATTACTTTGGATCCGTTGATAGTTGATTAAGTACAGTAGAATTAAAGAAATATTCAGTGTCTAACTTTTGACAGTCTGACAGACGAGTCTGATCAATACCAGGCTGCTCGCGGACTATGACCAACTTACGGTATAGTATTAATGAGCTGCTCTAATTTGAGAAATTCATTTTTTGTATCAATATTGTAAACTATCTCTTGATTGGAAAAGAGCAACACTAGAGTTTCTTGCCCGTTCTTCTCTAGTGATGACTGCCTTCCGAACAGGGTGGTAAACCAAATTTTGAAATGACTGAATCTAAGTGATGTATTTGACATTTTACAGATTCAATAAATAATTTCATTTCATTTCATTTCATTACGTGGAAGACTATCACGAGTTTGGGGTTATTTTGACGTCTTACGGTTAAATATACATAAACTTACATACAAACATAACATACATAACCTCACGCCTGTATTCCCCAAAGGGAGAGGCAGAGGTGCATTTCTGCACCCACATTTCGCCAGATTTGTATCAGTCCCACGTAATAGGGGGCGATCCTTTTGCCGTTTTTCGGGCACAATTCTAGACTCCGTGCTGCTACTGAGAATTTCCTAACTTTGCCCGACCCGAATCGAATCGAACCCAGGACCTCTAGATCGCACGGCACATACTTTTGCCGCGAGACCACGGGGCAGACATACTCTTCAACAAACCCTTTAACATAGTACAACAAGCTCTTGTGAGTTATGTAAGAAGTAACAGAACGCTCTATCTGAATATACTTATGAACCACTCTCGGGAGCTCCAGTTGTATCGATTCGTCAGCACCGACCTATTTCGCAACTTCTTGAGATACTGCAACATTGTGTAATGGGGACAATCATTCCTCATATTCTTTGAACTACGTAAATATCCATCACAACCCTGTCCCACGGGATGAATTTTTTGCTATAAAACTATCATCATCATCAGCCCATATACGTCCCACTCCTGGGCACAGGCCTCCTCTACAACTGAGAAGGCCTTAGTCCACCACGCTGGCCTAGTGCGGGTCGGCGGACTACACACCTTAGAAATTCCTAAGAACTTTTAGGTGTGCCGGTTTTATCACGATGTTTTCCTTCACCGTTAAAGTACGTGATAATTCTTTGTGAATACAAACATAACTTCGAAAACTCAGAGGCGTGTGCCTGGGGTTTGAACCCGCGACCGTCGAGATTCTCGACAGCGTGCCTAAACCTCGAGCTCATCACGCCTTTTTCAAAAAAACTATAGGTACATGCATTGAATATTTCATTGTTATAAAAATTCGACTCACTTAAACGGTGAAGGAAAACATTGAAAAACAAAACCTCACCGCCGTGGCCGAGTTAGTTAGAGGCCAGCTTGTAGATGAGAGGCCAAGGTTTCGATCCTCACATCTCATAGTTTTGATTTTATATCCATAGCAAAATTGAATCCTAATGGATAATAAGGATTAAGTGTGACAAATAATTATGGTATCGTGGTCTCGCGGTACAAGTATGTGTCGTGCGATCTAGAGGCCCTGGGTTCGATTCCCGGGTCGGGCAAGAAGTGTTATTGGGTTTTTCCATTAGGAAATTCTCAGTAACAGCAGTCTGGAAATGTGCCCGAAAAACGGCAATAGGCTCGCCCCCTATTACGTGGGACTGATACATACTTGTCGAAATGTGGGTGCAGAAATGCACCTCTGCCTACCCCTTCGGGGAATACAGGCGTGAGTTTATGTATGTATGTATCTTATAATTGTTAGATAATCGAGACCATTATAAAACGAAGCCGGATTCCTTTCATTGCCACATCCAATACATTTTGTATACCGGCATATTGACCACTCCCCCCCCCACCACCACCCCTCTTCCCCAGACCCCTTTCGCTAGTAAAACTCACATACCTACTTCACTAACACAAATTCACTAACTGTTATCCAAACATAGCGGTACACCCGAGATCAACTCACAAAATGGCGAATAAAAAATGATTGATCCAATCATAAACATTAGCACCTACCACTATAATTAAATAATGCTATAAAACGTTGGCTTTCGATTCGATAACCGTCGTGATTAATGATGGCCAGAAAATTAATATAGTTATCGATATTGATTGTATATTCTCATCTCGATATTAAAATCGATCTGCCTGATTGTCGATTGTAATCGGAGGTCGATTCACATGTCTTTTTCTTGGCCGATGAAATGAGAATTGTAACAATTGCTTTGTGGAACCGAACGGTGTCACGGTGTAGAACAAAAGCTTCAAAGACGGAAAGTAACACATCGACAATATAACATATCAGAAGTTACAGGTGCCTTTCGAGTCTTTGACCGAGATAGAAAATAAAAATGGAATCGAAGGTGTTAGTCCAGTCTAGTCAGCTTAGACTATTTTATGAATGGTTGGTACTCAGGACTGCCTCGTGGTCTCGCGGTACAAGTATGTGCCGTGAGATCTAGAGGTCCTGGGTTTGATTCCTGGGTCGAGCAGTGTTATTGGGTTTTTCCGTTTGGAAATTCTCGGTAACAGCACGGAGTCTAGAAATGTGCCCGAAATACGGCAATAGGATTGCCACCTATTTTACGTGGGACTGATACATACTTGGCGAAATGTGGGTGCAGAAATGCACCTCTGCCTATCCCTAAAGGAAATACAGGCGTGAGTTTATGTATGTATGTGTGTATGTTGGTACTCAGGTGTCAAGTGGATAAAAAATAGATAAAAGAGCAAAACCAATCATGTCGCGTCAATGTTTTTAATTGCATCTAACAATAAACAATATAATATAAAGATGTTGGTCATATTTGGTGCCTTAACGGCATTGTTCAAACTCATATTTCGAACGTTCGCTATAGGTATACAAACAAATGAAGGTCATTAACAGAGGCCACTGACTGTATGGGTAATGTTTACAAACAGAATTCTGGCACGAGACGAGAGAACGGCTTCATTATTTAATATCGGAATGACACGTTTCTCTTTATGTTGGCATGACACAGTAATCGCACTAAAATTGGCACACGACACACTAGCGTAAATTACTTTGGCAGGCTCTGCTTTTCATGTATATGGTGGTCGCTATCCAGTCAGATACGAATAATCTAGCAAAAAATTTGGATCTCTGGAAACTCACACACCCGCCACTTCAATCCTGTGCTCCAAAATCAACAGCGTCAGGCACAGTATTGACACCGGGCACTGAAACTCAGCGAATCTAAGGGAACCTAATTTGTCATGACCCCGCAACGAAAAAATACATATATAAAGGTGGAGTGGGAAACAAAGGGATGTCCACTTCAAACTTGGAAACTCAGTCTTCAAAGAGAACTGTTTTTCTTGGTGACAGATACCGAAGAAAGAAAGTAGAACCGATGTCGATAGCGAGGCTGTACCTTTAAATAGTATCTATCGAAACTCTCAGCAGTTAAATTAATTATGCCGCCTTATGTGTTATATTATATTATTATTTATTGTCTTGTATTATCTTTGTACCGATAATTTTGTTTAGGACAAATAATTTATTAATATAAAAAGTATTCAGAGGAAGGGGAAAGCAATAAATAAATCAAACAAATTTAATAAAAAATAATAGAATCTTTGTCTTTAAAACATTATGGGTCTTTAACTTTGGAGACACATATTATTTGGAGATTACTATAATCCGAAAGCTTGGTAATAGATGGAGCTAATCGATTTTTTAACAAAAAATAAACGCAGCCACAACTTCACAAGCCTCAACCAGTGAAACAGTTTTTCTGCTATTACATAAAGTGTTAAACGTCACTCACTGCGGAACAAATTAAATTTACCGTTTATATTCATGGCCTAGTGACATAAACTCTTAATCCTCGAGGTTAAGCCTTCCCTTGCACTGAAGATGAAGCCTTTGACCTATTTGTAGCCAAGCAACAACTATTATCTGTTGTAAAGGGTTATTTCCATTATATCCTAGCATTAGTACACTAGTCAAACGTCCTGCGGATTGGGGGCCTAAGGCATCTGGCATTATCTGCCTGTCATAAGAGACGACTGTCATGGGTGTCACTGAGCATGCCTCAGGCAGTGCGCCTAACTCAAAGCGGCCCCGACTAGAACACGGTGGACGGCAAAATCCGTGTCTATAGACCGTAGCGGAAGGTTATCATGGTTAAGCGTCCCAAATATGGTCAAGTCATTAGGCCCGTTTAATTTAAACGCTGCTTGCGCTTCTTGCCCTGTAATATCTTATACCGCATCTAATGCACGTGGCGGCTATAGTTTTTTTTTTAATTACAATTGTAGACAAATACAATACGTCATACGTTAAGTTTGGACAGCTGGTTTTTACCCGATCACGCCAGGACGGCTGAAGGGATCTGGAAAAAAATTGATACGCAAATAGTCTTAAATAGCACAGAGAACACATTATATCTCAAGAAATCGAACGTATCGTAGTTAAAACCGAACTAGCACTATACAATACAGAAAACTTTCTAAATCATACGAGTGCTTACCGGTACTCAAAATATAGAACCACGTCAAGTATGTTCTATTTGAGGCCGGACAGCGGTTCCTATCATTAAGCGTTAATAGTGCCATCCGACTCAAGACAAACAAAACGTCCACAAAGGGAATATTTGCACCATCATCCGCTTGTAATCACGTATCGCAGATGGATATTACGAATGTAATGGATCCGATGGTTGTGTTGATAGATTTTTTTATACTTGGTTGATAAGCAAGGTAAGACAGATAGCGATTAATGAACATTTTAATTTTTGATAAAACGACAATGTGTCTGTCGCGATTAATTAACAGTCCCACAATCAAAACCATGATGCTGACATTATGCCCTGATATTATCGATTCATATGTTTAGATTGGAACAATTCTGTGAGTTTTTTTTTTTTTTTGAATGACCATTCTCTCGTTTGGTTTATATCGGTCTTACGATGATCTCTTTCCGGGCGGATTGAGGCAAACTTTGGAGATTATGAAGAAACTTACAATTCTCGGCCCCCCTTTATAATTTACCTTAAAAGAGTCAACCGAGCTATACTCGTTATATATGGGTTATTAGTGAGCTCATTTTTCATTCTTGGGAATTAAAAATTTTCAACAACCACTTCGTAATCTCTTCATTTAAACCCAGAGAGATCTTTTATACATCGCGTGCCCTTTAACGGTTAATAAAACGAAACTTACGTCACAACAGTACTTCACTAATGATGTTACAACCGCAAACTCATTCAGGCTGCAGTCAAAAACATAATGATAAATCATCATTTTATGAATGGCACTTTTAGCGATATTTTTTATAGAAATACAAATGTAATTGAGGTTGAATCTGCCTTTCCTGTCAATTACTGAGAAAGAAGAAGGAATAATATTCCACATCGACTTTCTAATTACATTTTGTGAAATTGTTTTTGACGGAGTACGAGAGGACGTTTTGTTTTTAATTTATATCATTTTTTTAATTCAATGGAATGGTAAATGAAAAATGGCTGTACATCGCCGACTTAGTGCGACAACACAATATCGCTCACAATAAAAAATAAACAATGCAATGTAACACCAATAAATGACAGCTTACGCTCGCGGTCAATGACACTCCCATAAAAAAATACTCTACATTGCAGAGTTATGATTTATCTTTTTTTTTTTTTTTTTTTATTCTGGCGCGGCAAAGTGACTCCACTGTACCTGATGGTAAGCACAGTGGAGTCCAAAAAATAATATCGACCAGCGAGAAACGATATGGCCACCCGCTGGTCGACACAATCATGCCGGCCCGCACAAATGCTTCTTCACGCTTCGCTTAAAGGATCCAGGATCATAGGAAGGAGGGAACACGTGAGCCGGCAAACTATTCCACAGCTTGATGGTGCGGCAAAGGTAAGAGTTGGCGAACTTTTTGGTTCGAGCCGCGGATGTTGTGACCACAAAGCTGTGGCTTCGCATGCCAGCACGCGTGGTTCTGGTGAGGAAAGGAGAGGATGGGACAAGCTTAAACAATTCTTCAGAGCATTCACCATGATACAGACGGTAGAACACGCTAAGAGCGGCAATGTCCCTGCGCAACTGTAGCGGCTCCAAGTTGGCTGTGACGTCTGCATCATTCACAATGCGGATGGCACGCCGCTGCAATCCATCCAAGGCATCGAGAAGGTATTTTTATTTTTATTGTTTTTAATTTATATCATTTTTTTTAATTCAATGGAATGGTAAATGAAAAATTGCTGTACATCGCCGACTTAGTGCGACAACACAATATCGCTCACAATAAAAAATAAACAACGCAATGTAACACCAATAAATGACAGCTTACGCTCGCGGTTTAAAGGAAAAAAGTCCCTAAATTAAATAAAGAGAAAAAAAAAATACGCTCGCGGTCAAAAACACTGCCATAAATATACTCTTTACATTGCAGAGTTATGATTTATCTAAATGTTTTTTAGCCATGCATGCATGCACCGTGCGGTTCACTCCGCCTATGACCGCACCCAGTGTAACTGATCCTGCGTGGTCGCGATCCTCAGCAGTGAGGGAACGAGGAAGAAGAGTATTTAGCCATTAATGAGTTTATTTATGTTAAAAAAAATGTCCAGTTCTTATTTAATCGGGTACTCCTAGCTTTTATTGGATAGTCGAATAAGTGTTCAACCTACAAAATGTCAGTCCATGTGTTCGATATCCGCAACAAGACAAATATTTGTGTCACAAATGGGTAACTAGTTTCATTTGTATTCGCGATCGTACAAAAAAGGCGCCTAAAACAGTCTCCAATGTGTCTAAAACATACGAAAACACCCTCGACAAAAGAGCTGTATCGTTGTGTAGGATCAGAAATATGAACGTGTGATACCTTTGCCTATCCCTTCAGGGAATACAGGCGTGAGTTTATGTATGTGTGTATGTATGTTTGTTTTGTATTGCTCTATTTGATCCTTCTTTTGGTGAAAGTGACATAAAACATTCATTAGTAGGGAAAGAATTTATCAATATTTAAAAATCTATTCAAAGTATTTGTGCCCCAAAACCGAGCTAAAGTTCGAGATAGTTCAACCCAACTATGACAAATACGAAATTAACTAATTACCAGTTATTACGACAATAATTTGATATTAAAATTCTAATGACATGTTTAATTACTAATTATATTAAAACGTTACAAAACATCGTCCACGTTCATAATTGCGAAAATATTATAAATGTTGAACTTTCCATAAATTTGTAATTACACTCAAACTATAAGCAATTACATAATTTTTTATTTTTTTATTTTATTAAAATTTAAATAAATATTTTTTTTATTGTATCCATTTAACTAAAGAAGAAGCCGAATCTTAACTCACAAAAAAACAATTGAATAAAAAAAAAGGAAAAAATACAGTTCATCCTAAACGAATTATGATATAAAATATTTTTAACAGGAAAGCTATGAATCTTCCCTATTGGTTTCCAAGGAAGAAACCATAATGTGATCTGTATGTTAGGTTTTATGTAGATGCCAACGACAATATACCAAACTAGAACCTACAGGTTGCATATGCTATAGCAAAGCGACTGAAAAATATAAAGAAAAGTATATCCAGAATGATAATATTATCATGTAAAAATGTGTTGCTGAGGGAGTTTCTTGCGCCGCCTCTTCTTCACACCTATAACGCATTGGCGGTACTTCCATAGAAACCCAAAAACGTTACACGTTAATTAATAATGTCTATTTTATAATCGCTTATTGTGGGATCAGGATATTCTCATTTATATGTCAAAGTGCTTTTATTAAATAACGATTTAAAGCTTAAAAATTATTATTCAGAATTTTGAAAGACAAACTGGGCTTTTGGGCCTCTATGGAAGTACCGCCACTGCTAGAACACACTACGATGCGTAAAAGCATATAATACCGGTTAATAAGATCTTGTGAAAGTCTACATGAATATCTATATTTTTTGACTTCGAGTAGATAAGATCGGTCATCACTCGAGACTATCATTAAGAGTGACATGTTTCTTCACAATACGTTTTTAAGATCCTAGGAAATAAACTTTCGCCGCCGAACCAGAGGATTTGGAAATTGGGTTGATATTACTTTTTTCTCGAACATAAAGTAGCATAGAATTCTCTTTCAACATCTAATCATATCTACAAAAACGGTTTTGTACTTTGCTGTACGGCAGCAATTTAGCACTCAAAGCGGAGATACGAACTCACTTTCGTATTAAGAATTGAAAAAATAATGTTACTATTAGGATTTTTTTTAAATATATACATATAGACTTTCTTCTGCATTGTATAAACTATTTCTTGCGCATCTCTCGGATATTGACTGTAATTTTAATGAATAAAATAATAACTGTATTATTTTAAATCACAATATGCTCTAAATTCTAAATTTTAAATATTATTATTTTTAATTTAATTTTACAAATTCTCAGTGAACCTGGATTTTTAGATGATGCTTACGGGTCGGGACCAAGTAAGCATCTCTCTTAGGAATTACTTTTCAGTCGGAAAAAAGAGTTGTAGGATCTTGGTGTGTTGAGTTTTCGTCTATCTGCAGGAATTTTCTGACTATTCGGCAAGTGTTTAATATAGCTGCTTTCTGAAGTAAAATGTAAGTATTCGGTTTAAGATTTATTAGTTTTATGCTATGGTGAAGATGTCGTGGTATTATGCCTGTAGTTGATAACACTACAGGCACAATGTATACTTTATTCTGTTTCCAGACTCTAGTAATTTCGTCTTTAAGGTCGGTATATTTGTGAATTTTTTCTGCTATTGTTTTTAATATGTTATGGGTATTTGGTACTGCTACATCTATCAAATAGGTGGTTTTTGTTGTCTTGTCTGTTAATGTTATATCTGGTCGGTTGAAATGTATTGTTTTATCAGTAAGTATAGTTCTGTCGTAATATAATTTATGGGTGTTATTTCCTAGAATGGACTTTGGCGAGTATTTATAATATGGCGTTTGTGTATTTTCTATGAGTTTGTGTTTAAATGCTAATTTTTGGTGGAGTATATTGACTATTTGATTGTGTCGGTGTGTGTAGTCTGTTTGGGCTAGATTAGGGCATCCTCCTGTTATATGCTGAATATTTATGATTATTATTTTTAATAGTGTTAATTGTTTGTTATAGTTTTTTCTTATGTACTCACTACAATTATAGAACTTTTTATAACTTTTTGTTAGCTTGTTTAGTGCGGTATTTGCCTTTAAGTAGTTGTTGCATTTATCTTATTTTTTTTGTAGGACGTAACAACATATGTAACCATCTATTGTAAACAACTGTTGGCAAATCTAATAAATAAAATAAAATATCTTCAATAGTTTTTCTTTGACTTAATTCGACCTCATATGACATTGTCAATACCATCACAGACATCACAATGAGCGTCCCCGCTAATTTAATTAGATGTGTAAGAGGCATTGTGACCGCGATATAGCGACGAACACACTTTCACGGCTTTCTAGCGCAAATATACACGAGAACAGTACCTACTTCTAATGAGTTTCGGCAAGCTGTGTTTAAACGCCGGCTGTGATCCGAGAGACCAAATGTTCAATCCCATTTCGTCATCATCATCAGCCCACATACATCCCACTGCTGGGCGCATTTCCTCTTAAACTAGGAGGGTTTTAGGCCTTAGTCCACTACGCTGAGTTAGTCGGGTTGGCGGACTACAGACCTAAGAAATTCTTAAGAACCTTTGGGCGTGCAGGTTTCCGCAAGGTATTTCCCTTCACCGTTCAAGTATGTGATAATTAATTCTCAATAATAATATATTAGGTAATTTGTGAAAAGTCGGTGATGTGTGTTTGAACCCGCGACCGCCGAGATTCTCTCGCCTAAACTTTGGCTTCATCACTACTATCAATCCAACTTAAATCTTATATTTCACATTTACCGTATGTTTCGCAGCATAAAAGCGCAATTGGTCTTTAAATCTCGGGACCAATTTCCGGGTCGGCCGGTATTGTTTTTTTTTGTGCTAAAAATACTGAATGATCACTATTACCTTATAAATGGCAATAGGCTACCCAAATTTAACGAGGAACATAAACGATACGAAAGTAAGAGAATATGTTTGCAACAAACGAGAAATATTTGCTTAATTTATCAAAAAGTCTTCCTACATACATACATAAACTCACGCCTGTCCCCCATTGGAGTAGGCAAAAAATATAGAGCTCCAAATCCTTTGGTCCAAACACTTCTTTCGTTTCCTTTAAATGCTTGCACGTCGGTTTCGAGGACTCTTAATATAAAGTCTGTCAATGGCCGTAGATAAGTAATAAATTCTGACTGACTGCCTCGTGGTCTCGCGATACAAGTATGTGCCGTGGGATCAAGAGGTCCTGGGTTCGATTCCCGGGTCGGGCAAAGTGTTATTGGGTTTTTCCATTAGGAAATTCTCAGTAACAGCACGGAGTCTGGATATGTGCCCGAAAAACGGCAATAGGCTCGCCCCCTATTACGTGGGACTGATACATACCTGGCGAAATGTGGGTGCAGAAATGCACCTCTGCCTACCCCATCAGGGAATACAGGCGTGAGTTTATGTATGTATGTGTAAGTAATAAATAAGGGGGCCTTTGGAGGCCTCTTTTAATCGAGCCATGAAGCTCCTCTAGTGCCTGTCGATCGGAACGATATTATTGCATTTCAATAAGGCTTTTGATTATGTGAAGCCATACCAAGATGCAATAAGTACCTGATTGCTTAGTTGTTTTAGGGTTCTGTTGTTGCACAAGATTGTCATGGCTTCGTATTTATCACGGCGATTTTTGGGCATTAATTAAAGAGACAAATCAATTAATGTGGGCGTTAATTAGGGAATGCAATCTCGCGAGATTGCGGCCTTTTTTAAGCGAGATTGATCTCGGACGAAAAAAGGGCGAGATCTCACGAGATTAACGAGATTGCACTCGAGCATAAAAAAGTCTTATTCCAAGCGCGGACTGACACGGACGGAGTTACGATAGTCGGTTTCATTCGGTGCGCGTGAAGCAGTAGCTAATTAATCTGTAACATCTAATTGATCTACTGAGAAAATATAGTTTTATTTATCTCGGTTTAATAGTCAACTCAACTTAGATATTAAGTGTTATTTTTTGTTCGTTCGTTATTTCTTGCGGAAATAACGGACCAACCTCTTGGGGATTTTTTTTTACCATGTATCTTTGACCTTAATACGTCCCACTGCTGGGCACTATAGTCAACCTTAGACCTTGTGTTATGTAAGAAACATGAAAAAACTTAAACGACAAATAATTATTAAACAGACCCATGGCACAGTCGAATATTGCTAAACTTGCGAAACGAGAGGCCGCGGGTTCGATTCCCGCACCCAGACTAATGTTTGCGTGATCCACAAATATTTCTTTCGGTTTTAGGTGTTTGTCAGGGCGAAAAGTCTCTTTTAGTTTCTGATACCCCCAACACAAGACTCGGTATCTTAGTGCGGGGTCAAGACTATATATTTGACTGTTGGGTGTATTTATTTATTTATAATTGTGTCGGCTGTTGTGGATAACCGTAGTCTGTTCTTTGCTTATCATCTGATCAGAGTGTGGTCACTGCCGTACCGTTAAAAAAAAAAGTTAGGCAAAGGCACATAAATAAACATTTCACACTCTCGTGTAATCTCCGCAACAATTCACAAAGTCGTATATTATACAAGTGCGATGAATTTCATCGAGAAAATCGTAAAACGGTAACCGCAGAACCGGTCGACATCGATTCGTTGTGCATTCAGCGACAGATGCGCCGATGACGCAACGAAAACTTTCGTTCACTTTATAAGGAGGTCACGAAATACTCAATGTCATTCTTAAATGACACTTAACTAGGGTGACACTTGGGTAACTTGTATTAAGCTACGTTAGCATGTCCTTATGAATGAAGTACTAAGTTATTTATTTTACGCTTCATATCCTCATATAGAAGGGTAGGTATTTCAACACACAGCTTTTCTCAGTTATTAAGCATGACACTGAGGATCATGCTTGTCTACAAGGATATTATTCAACGGAGGTAGATAGAAGGTTTGTGAGTGGTAGAGCCACGGTGCAGTAACCTAGGACCAGGGCTGAACTGGGCCTGTTCAAATTATATATCACTGTCACAGAAAATCTACATGAATATTGTTACATTTTGTTCTATTAGTGAATTTTTCAAATGCCCAATTTGCCAATGGTAGTAGAATACGTATCCGCCCAGATAGCTACCGCTGTATTGATTAATCGACATCACTCGATATGCCCTCTCGAAATATCACATCAAATTTTCAAAATATCTAGGAAGTAGAATAGATGCAGCCTTCGCATAAATCCTGTTTCATACAAGCATTCTAATAGAACACACGGTACTCTCACACAAATCGCAGCACAGATGCACGCTCGTACATTTGACCTAGAGTAATTTTATTGGCATCAAGGTCGCGACCGTTCCGATATAAGCGGATTAACAAGGTCAGCTATTGCGAATTGAAGCGAGTATCGAGAAGAAATGAAAACGTACGTACTTATGTACCATTATGTTCAGGTACACAGGTATCGATGCAGAGAAGTGACACCGAATACCGAAGTAGTAGCTCCATAGTAGTCACAACACGTGATTCTCAAATATCGAATCTTAGAATGTATATTTTTTAATGTATATCTTGCGAAATTTCCCAGTTCCGAACCGAAATTCCTAAATACTTTCTCCGAATCAAACACAGGAGCTAGTTATTGCCCGAGCAAATTTTTGCCACGGGAAGAGGCAGTCACCAAAATAAATCTCGATTGGTCATATTGGCAGAAGCAGCATAAGTTCACAAAAAAAATGGCGAACTGGCCTAATAAAACCGTTTAGATCTTCAAAGGAAGCTTTAAAAATCTTTAATTAGTATTCTATGTCCATCCGTTGGTCTTGGTGCTGTCGACAAATAAATCCTTTATTTACAAATAAAGAAAAAAGATCGCGTATTCTGTTGACATAGTGTTGTAAAACAGTTTCGTGTTGAGGCAAACAATGACAAACCTTCACAATTCTCACAATACCACGCTGGCCTTGATCTATATTCTACTTGTTAACAGTTTCGATCTCATGTTTTCTCATTGAGTTTAGAAAGGCAACATCCGATAGGCAAGGTTCATCATTAAGGTTTTATCTTAATTTTTTACATCAATCATCGCAAAAATCACTACGTTATTAAATACATATTGTACTGTTGATATCTTTTTCATCCTATATATCTCAAACTTTCCGTTCTGTCTCTATCCGTTTTTCACATCTATCCTGTGATTGCGTCTAATGTATTGCTATGTAGAAAAACACCATCATTAGTTCTAATATTTTGTGTTGTGTTCTAATAATATTTGTGTTTTATTTGATTATTTTATTTGATATGAAGAGTAAGTAACTTAATCGTTGAGCATTTAAAATTAGTTTTCCGTAGTTCTGCTAGTTCTTTGTATGTTTAGTGTAGTGTCATATTTCTTAAACTTCCACACCATATAGCCAATCTTGTACAATCGTTTACTAGATTATTTTTACTTCGAATCTAGGATTGGTTGAAAGAAGTCGGATGTATTAATATCATAATATTTTTAATACCTTCTCCATCCAGTCATGGGTGCCCTCCTGAGGTCTTCCTCGCTTAGTCCATGGAGTCCGATGCAGGCCAGCAGCCAGGCCGTGACTATCAGGTAGCAGATGACGATCACGCGAAAAGGCAACAATATTACCGTGAATATTGCCGTCTGAAACAAACAAAAAATTATTAAATAGAGGTTTTATTTTAATTTTATTCTCCAATAATACTTTAAAAAAATTGTTAAGGTGAAAAAAATAATAATTTCGAGTCTGACTGTATGATCGGAAAGTCTTTTAATCTTTTTTATTCTGGCACGAGTAGGCATCTTACGAAATATTTTTAACTTATAATTTTGTTAACAACTTCTTAACCAGTTCTTAAAGTAGTATGTGTTATAAATCAAGTTGTTTTTTATTTCTTTTGGAATTAAGCATACAACAATGAGTTCAATTATTGTTTCAGTCTGACATTGAAATGATCACCATGCGCCATCAATTTGACGGTCGCAGTCTTTGAAGGTATGTTTGTATTTGGTACATATGTCTATGTTGGCGGCGAATCTAGTGTTAAAAAGTTGCCTGTTATGACCGAGGCCAAATTATTGCAGTCTTAATAAAATATTTAGTATAGACATTACACCTGTTTGATTGTAGTAATTATGCCGCCTCACTTTTTCACGCTCTGTTTACATAATGCTTCTTTTACAAATTACAAATGAGAAAAATAATAAACTACATTTTGACTACACAAATCTGTGCTTCAAAAATACATCGACAGTCTACCTCTCAGATTTGTCGACTAGAGACTAGAGGTCCTTGGTTTAATTCCCAGGTCAACAAGTTATGTCCGGAATTTTGAAGTTGAAAGAAGTTTCTTTAGCGGCGTCGTGCAATTTTTTATGGGTAAAAAATATTGAATTCCTGTCAGATCACGTGACCCTGATCGTAAATGCCTAAAACGTTTGTTGTCATGCGTGGTAATCGCGTTGTCATGTTTGTGTACGTAACAAATATTGTATTTTACCACGGAAATAATAATACTTTTATACTGATAAAAAGCAATTCGTGCGAAATTATTCCCTAACCATTCCAAAATTTTCAAAAATGCACAACATTCATGTTGACGTTTTCACTTCTGCCGACACTCCCGGAGTGCCACCCGTTTTTTTCACTATGACACTCTCATTGGTAACAATGAAGATGGATATGTACTATCTGCTGACAACAAAAAACACACCTGGCGAAAAGTGAATGCAGAAATGCGCCTCTGACTACCTCTTCGGGGATACAAATGTGATTGTGTAATAAGGTATATTTATTTTCTTACATTACGCCAGCCACTATTTCACTCGTAATAGGGATCAAATTTATAGATATTGGGAAAATTATTAGACTTTGTGATTCTTACTGTACTTCTTAATGCACTTCTTTATCGGATGGGTGAATTTATGGTGTGTTTCTCTTTGTATCTCTTCGATAACACTTAAAAATCATCTGACTTGTGTCGGAATGATGCAGCAGTGATGGCCTCGAGGCTTAGGCGCGCGGTCGAGAATTTCGGCGGTCGCAGGTTCAAACCCCAGGCACACACCTCTGACTTTTCGAAGTTATGTGTGTATTCACAATGAATTATCACTTGATTTAACGGTGAAGGAAAACATCGTGATGAAACCTACACACCTAAAAGTTCTTAGGAATTTCTTAGGTGTGTAGTCCGCCAACCCGCAATAGGCCAGCGTGGTGGACTAAGGCCTTAAACCCTCTCAGTTGTAGAGGAGGCCCGTGCCCAGCAGTGGGACGTATTTGGGCTGATGATGATGATGATGATGATTGTGTCGGAATAGTAAAATGTCCATCTAACGGTTGCCTGGAAAAAATTGCCGAGAGCGATAAGGCCGCCATTTGTGACACTACAATATTGAGTTGTGACCAGTAAACAAGGTTGTTTCTATTGTTATGGTGTACAATAAAGCATATTAAATAAATAAAATGTATGCTGCTTAATGCTTGCTGAAAAAGCCGACAAGCCATAAAATCTAATACAATACATGTAGATTTCGGCATCAACTGTTGCCAACGATGTGTTAGGTACTGTAACCGCAGTTCCAACAATTCAGCAATAGAGTGAAAAGAGGCGATGCTTAAGTAGTTTATTTTGCAAATTTTTAATTCCAAAACTTTCTCTTTGACGGGTAAAAGTACGCTCTAACTGCACTCGACTTTTACGCGCTCTGTGTCATTAGTAAACAATTGCATAATGGATATAAATAAATAAGTACCTGGATGACCGAGCTTTGCTCGGTTTTTTTTTTTTTTTATTGTGTTTTTTGGAAATTATTAAGTACGAATTACTAATTAAATGATGAAATATGAATAATGTTACTTAACAACGCCATCTGCTGTTGTGTCGTTAAAGCAATTAGTTGCTCACAAAAAATAGTATATTATTCGCCAATAGATGTCAGGAAGAGTCTACTCAAACGCCTCCTTTTTGTTATTTTCCTTCCAAATGACATTTTCTAAAAATGATTCCTAGCTAGATCGATTTATCGCCCCCGAAACTACTATATAGGTACTAAATTTTATGAAAATCGTTGGAGCCGATTCCGAGATTCCAATTATATTTATATATATATATATATATATACATACAAGAATTGCTCATTTAAAGATATAAGATAAGTATTATTAAATAGCGTACCACATATTTTAAGTCTTAATCACGATATTATTATTTTTTGTAATATTTTACTGATCGTTTAGTGTTTTGTAAATAGTATGATCTCAGTCCGACCCTCTCTAGGCCTGCGTGGTGGACTAAGGCCAAACCCCTCTCAGTTGATGATCATGGTCACAGCAACCAAAGTCAGCTCAACATTTAAATTGAATTTAATTTTTTCAATAACCTCCATACTTTAGTATTTTTTTGTTTTTAATAATTATTAATTAGCGAGTTTTTACGAATGTAATTAAAATGTTTTAAGTCTACGTGAATAGTACCGTTTGACCAAGGTGTTACTACCTGGTGTCGCCGTCTTTGGTACTCTAAGTAAGTAGTGAAGGAGGCTCTTCTTTCTTTCTGGCATCCCCGTGGCGTAGTTGGCTAGACAGCAGTTTGTGAAACGTGAGACCGCGGGTTCGATCACCGCATCGAGACAAATTTTTCAGTCACCAAGACAACAAAAACAGTCGTGGGTTAGCCGTGACAGCGTAGCAGACAGACCAAGTTACTTCCGCCTTTAAAATAGTATGTATTAATGTATGGATATACTAGGAGTCTACAATTTTCATTAGACATTAGACATACATTTGACATACATTTGACATTTGACAGCCCCGTGGCGCAGATGGCTAGACACCAGCTTGCGAAACGAGAGGCCGCGGGTTCGATCCCCGCACCGAGACAAATGTTTGTGTGATCCACAAACATTTGTTTCGGGTCTGGGTGTTTGTGAGACCGAAAAGTCTCTCGTAGTGTCTGATACCCACGACACAGGACTTGTATCCTAGTGTGGGGTCAGAACTATGTATGTGACTGTTGGGTGTATTTATTTATTTTTATTTATACAAGGTAAACACTAATTTTAGGCTTGCTAGCTCATTTTAAGTAACTAAACGAAACAAATTAGATAAATGTTGACAGGTTTAGCATTGCTTGGTTAACATCTGACTAGCTAATAACACTAATGTCATGAATTCTAAACCGGGATGGAGAACGACCTTATTTGGAGGCTAAAATGTCGATAATTAAGGAAAATAACCATACATACACAAAATCATGCCTGTATTCCTCGAAGGGGTAGGCAGAGGTGGATTTCTGCACCCGCATTTCGCCAATTATGTTTACGTTCCACATAATAGGGATCGAGCCTGTTGCTGTTTTCCGGGCACGTTTTCACACTCTGTGCTACTGAGAATTTCCTAATGGAAAAACCCAATAACATTGCCCGACCCGGGAATCGAACCCAGGACTTCTATATCGCACTGCACATACTTGTACCGCGAGACCACGAGGCAGTCGATTGTAAATTTTAGAATTTTAATGTCTACTTACAATTCATTTTATCTTCATTTTATGAAGGCATACTGATATTTCACTAATGAACCTGTATCTCAGCTTCAGTTTCGCTAGCTTTAAACCAAAACGTGGTGGAGGTTGGCTGCTACGGTATTATAATCTCTCTTCACACCTTACTTGGCAACAATAGTGCTTCAGAATGGATTTTATATCAGACATACAAAACTACATCTAATAATGTACAGTACGCGACCGGCAAAATAAAGTTTCATTTCGCGATACCTATGTAGAATAAATTCATCATCAGCCCATATACGTCGCACTGCTGGGCACGGGTCTCCTCTACAACTGAGAGGGTTTAGGCCTTAGTCCACCACGCTGACCAAGTGCGGGTTGGCGGAAATTCCTACGAACTTTTAGGTGTGCAGATTTCCTCAGGATGTTTTTCTTCACCGTTAATGTACGTGATAATTTATTGTGAATACACACATAACTTCGAAAAGTCAGAGGTGTGTGCCTGAGGTTTGAACCAGCGACCGTCGAGATTCTCGACCGCGTGCCTAAACCTCGAGGCCATCACGACTTTAGAATAAATTACATCGACCAAAAAACAATTACATCTAGGAGCTAATGAAATTACAGGTCTATATATTACAATCTAGAAAAGCGAACGGAACTTAAATAAATCCTAACGGCACTTTCAATTTATCATATGATCCCATTTTTTGCCGCTTTTTATAGCAGAATTGATGTATTCTATACATATAATCATTAGCTATAAATCATTGAATGCGATAATAATTTTAATTCTATAGATCCTAATTGCAATGTGGATCTAATAACGCTTGGACAGGCCAATAATATCATGGAAACACGAAACAACATAGCAAATTAGAATGAAAAGGTTTAAATAAACACGAAAATAAATTCTAAATTATTGTGACTGTCCCCATCTTGACGGAAATTGTTAGTAAATGGAATATTTGGATGAAATATTATCTACATTTTTTTCGAATTCGTGATACTTGTCTTTTGTAATGTCTCTTCAACGATTACCTATTCATTTGGGTAACAAAAAAAAACACCAGACTTTTCTTTTTATAGAAAGAAAGAAAGAAAAGAAAGAAAAAAGTTTATTTGTTTACAAACATACAGAACAAATGTAAATAAAAGAAAATAAAATAATATAGACGTAACCACTTAAAACTATGTTTGCAAACAAAAAGGCACCAACTCAGCAATATGCTGGCAATACAGCCAACGCTGGTCTTCCGTTGGGCCGTTGTCCGTTGCCTTATCTAGTTGAGAAATCATTTGGTTTCCAAAATACATCATGTTGACTTAAACTTATTTAAAAATATTGGTAATATTTACGTATATTGTATTGGCCGATAATAAAAGGTGTCATTATTTGCTATACATAGCTTTTCTAATGTCCAGACGTTAGATACGTTCTTTGAGTCGACGGAACTTGTCTTTCATACTGTCAAAGTTTAGATTACTTGATAATAGTTGTGCTCCTTTTACAACAGCTCAAGTGTTTAAAATTTATAATTAGGGGTAAGTTCCACTACTTTGCCCCTCTCATATCACTTCCTTCGTCTTGGACTCAAGACCTTTTTAAGTTGTATGCCTCGGGAAATCTCCGACCCTCCAATACAACACGGCTTAACACTCTCAGCTGAGGAGGCCAGTCCCCAGCAATGAGATTTGCGGGTTTACAAATGTACACGAATATACCGATTAAAAAAATCAAATCATTTCTTACCCATCATAATAAAAACACATTAACCAAAAGTTTAAATATAACTTGAAGAAAGAAACTAGATACTCCAGTTCGATTTGTTCAAGACAAATGATTGTGTTATTTGCAAATGTTGGATCTGTGACTCGTCAAAGTTTTTTTAATATCTGGTGACCTAAATACGGTCTCTTTGTTCATTGACCCAGGATCAGATTTATTATATAGGTACTTTGAAAACTGTATTTTATTTGAGATACCAGAGTGAAAAGTATCACACTGGAATTTGTTGGTGCTATCCACAAAGAGTGACGGCTGATAGACAGCATCAGAATCGCACAAATAAGCCAGCCAAAGAAATGGGCAAGTTCGACCCGCGGGCCGAACAGTTTCTAACACCCACATCAAGACATACATAGATTGAAAATTATGCTTCTTCCGGATTTATTTAAGAAATTAACGAACACCTAAATAAAGACTTCACGTACTCGATAAATATTCATTCTAACAACTGATCCACGGCGACGTGATAACAAGCGAGATATTGATCAAGGCCAGTTAGGTACATGGAAAATAAAAACAACAAAACCACAAGTAATCTTTAGTTATGGTCTATTCGAAAGTTCAGTTAGCTGCGCGAAAGCGGGCAGACTTTACGGCAGATAACACTAAACTTAATTCACCAGAACGACTCGCGATTGTCGATTCACTAGTTGATGCAATTGATCATGTACTAAAATAGTTGGTAAATTCAATCATACTAATTGTAAGTATTAAGAAAGTTGAAAAGAGACGATCTTCAGCTCTATTCACTGGCACATTATATTTTACCATTCATAGAGTATTTTATAGCAATTGTTTCTTTTCACCTTTTGAAACTGTCGTCAACTTTCGATAAAACAGAAAATTCACACACTCATTTCTCTACTATACTATTAAAGAACTCTATTCCCTATTGGGACTTCTGGGCTGACATATAAATAGTATTTGTCGCTTATATTCATATTTAAAGTTTAAATTGCGGTTACAATTATTGTATAAGGAAATTAATGACGGAACAGTTTCTGTACCAAAGGGAATTCCAATACAAAAATCTGACGAAATACTTGCATCGAGAAAAATAGCATTAACGAATATATTATACTGATCCCAAAATCATTTGCCACATTGACAGCCCCGTGGCGCAGTTGGCTAGACACCAGCTTGCGAAACGAGAGGCCGCGGGTTCGATCCCCCCACCAAGACAAATGTTTGTGTGATCCACAAATATTTGTTTCGGGTCTGGGTGTTTGTGAGACCGAAAAGTCTCTCGTAGTTTCTGATATCCATGACACAGGACTTGTATCCTAGTTCCTAGTGTGGGGTCAGAACTATGTATGTGACTGTTGGGTGTATTTATAATTATTTGAAGAAGACCAGTATCTTAATCCAGTTAATGTGGGGGAAAAGATCTACGTTAGTTAGTTTGCAAACTCTTTGTACCAAAGTACTAGCTGGGCCGGTTATGCAAGTAACTTCCTACATTTATATTTCCTATAGAATTTTACAGTTATTTAAGTCCATGCATGACAACATAAAATTACACACCGCCATCTCATGCCGTTACTTAATTCGAAACATGCGATGAGTCACTCGAAAACGACGCGAAATATTCACCTTAAATCGCATATTTTTGCGCTATGTTAGATCATCATCATCATCATCATCAGCCCTAATACGTCCCACTGTTGGGTACGGGCCTCCTCTACAACTGAGAGGGTTTAGGCCTTAGTCCACCACGCTGGCCTAGTGCCGGTTGGCGGACTACACACCTAAGAAATTCAAGAACTTTTTAGGTGAGCAGGTTTTATCACGATGTTTTCCTTCACCGTTAAAGCAAGCGATAATTCATTGTGAATACACACATAACTTCGAAAAGTCAGACGTGTGTGCCTGGGGTTTGAACCTGCGACCGCCGAAATTCTCGACCGCGCGCCTAAACCTCGAGGCCATCACTGCTATGTTAGATATAACTATCTAACTTGTAATAGTTTCAACGTGAGCGAATAGATGTCACTATAATAATTTTTGATTTAATTTAGTAATCACTTACTAATAAACGTGGCTAAAATCTTTCATATTTCAAAAATGATTTTGCTCGTTTTTTCTAACGTCAGCGGTTCCTCATCAAAGGAAGATAAAATATTTTTTAGTTAGCAAAGATCTAAGTAATGTTTATAGCAAGGCCTACCGATAATAAGTGTGAGTATAAAAAAGTAGCGTTAGTTCCGAATAAACAAAGGTCATGCGAGTGTTACAGCTATTATTGCTAACGGACCACAAATCCGGAATTACATCCATAAAAAGTAATACATATCCAAAAAAAAATTGTCACATGCGTCAGAATTTTTTTGTTTATAATATGTTCCTACTGTGTAAATTTTGATGTTCTCCATGACGTAATTAATTAAGAGGTGTGAAATCATGGTCCACGGGTTCAATACCAGGTCTAACACAGTTTCGTGTGTATAGATATTTAGTTATCGTAATAATTTCACTAATATAGACAATTTAAACATGTGAAATACCACTTCACGTCGTAATTTCGCCTTATTTCTCACAGCTTACCAGCGATGTCATTTTATGTATGAGGACCAACCTCATGTGCGTATCAAAACACATCCATTGTTGAACCAACATCAATGGGTTTGTTGAAGAAAGCGTGCGCACACGCAACGTATAAGTGTTGGAAAGCGTGTGACGTAAGTTGGAACAGGTTTAGAATTATCTCTGTAGATACAACCCATAAAAAATTACGTACTTGTCTACATAAACATAAGTTTTAAAGAAAATCAAGTGCCTTGGGTTCAACTTTTTTTTAATGATTACATAAAAGTTGAAAAATAAGAAGGGACAGCTGTGTCAGCGGCAGTATTAGACCGGAAAGAATGTATGCAATATGTAATTGGGAGAAAAGCTCATCATCATCATCAGCCCATATACGTCACGGGCCTCCTCTACAACTGAGAGGGTTTAGGCCTTAGTCCACCACGCTGGCCTAGTGCGGGTTGGCGGACTACACACCTAAGAAATTCCTAAGAACTTTTAGCAGCGATAGCCTCGAGGTTTAGGCGCGCGGTCGAGAATTTCGGCGGTCGCAGGTTCAAACCTCTGACTTTTCGAAGTTATGTGTGTACTCACAATGAATTATCACTTGCTTTAACGGTGAAGGAAAACATCGTGATAAAACCTGCACACCTAAAAGTTCTTAGAAAAGCTCTCAGAACATAAATTTGTCCACCATAATTTTGACGAAAATAAAATACTCGTAAATGGCTTCGACCCATCGATTAAGCAAACGAGAACTTAATATAGGTAAAATAACTAAGTCAGTATGACAGTGGTATATCATAGAATATCCTTGAAAAGTGAGAATATTCTAAAAACTGAAAGTGAAATTAAGAAAAAACAAATAAGTATTTAGAGTAAAAGTGAGACTAGGAAATCATAATATAGGTAGTATGTAGATTGCAAAACTTGATCAATGGCCTTCGTCCGGCGGATTACATTCGAAATTCAAAAATTGTTTACAATTACAAAAATGAGATAAAGGACACGGTAGCCGCGATTAAAAAAGAAACAAATAATAGACTCATTGATCATCATCAGCCCATATTCGTCCCACTGCTGGGCAAGGGCCTCCTCTACTGCAGAGGCAATATTGTAATGACGTTAATCCGAGAGGCCATTATTGCTAGTTGAAAACTTATTTCTATGTCTATTGTATTACATTTAAAACTGAAGAGTTTGTTTTTGTTTTTTTGGGTATACTCGCTAATCCCAGGAACTACTGGTTTGAATTGAAAAAATATTTTGTTCAATAGTGCATTCATCGTGGAAGGTTATAGGCATATATTCACGCTACGATTAATAGGAGCGGGGCATTAACCCTCTATCACTCAAAAACTTGGATTTAGTTGATTTTTGGAATGGAAATAATAAAAACAAAAATAAAATACCCGTATTTCTGGATTTAATTTTTTTTTTTATATTTGAAAAGATAATTACATAAAAAGGGTATGTTGCTTCTAGGCAACATTGCATTAAAAGGTCATAATTTATAGTAGTGTTATGAGATATGAAAGTTTCTGAAACAATTTTTAGTTTTAGTGTAACATAGGATAACCTCGCAATTTTCGCACACATCATTTGTAAATCCATCACATTTGGGGAACTTACAACTAATTTTCATATCCAACGATTGTGGCCAGTGCCCAATCTGGACGTGGCGTATGGCTTTAGGAGGCACATGCAGAGCAGGTTCTTTATGCTTTTTTAGCTTGGATCTCACTCTACAACGATCGCGGCCTAGATACACTTGGTTTCGTATATTCTTCATTTTACAAAGTGTTACAGCAACCTCCAAACGGAAGCCTGCTGATGATAAGCGGCTTGATTAACGATTTTTGCATTTAGAAACCCTTTTGTAAAGTATCCATGCATTTGCTATTGTGAGATCTTAATAATGATAAAATGATAAAATAATATGCTACTAGCATAGGCCATCGTTCGCTTCCCAGACATATTTTGTGTGTGCTCATGGTGCTCTAAGAAATCAACATCCCCTATGTGGCGACTTCGACTACATGGGGGCGCTATATGCGCATATATGTACGTCCCCATATGTTTGCCCAACTTCGTACATCAGTTTCCGGTTTGTGTGTAGCAAATATAGAAGCCTAGTTGAGATTTTTCTTTTCTTTTCAGACACCCGAAAAGCTATTAGAAACGTTTTGCACTTGATACAAGTTTGTCTCTCTCTTGAGTAGATCATTTGTAAATAGGTAGGTATTAAAAAAAACTGCAAGGGAGTATCTAGCTCAAGACGATCACCTGATCGTAGCACCCTAGACCCTGGCACCTGGCAATTGGCACACCAAAAATAAGTTGCTCTACATTCAATTCCAAATTATTTTTCTTTCCGCGTAAACTCAGTTTAGCTGCCTTCTCTTTAGCGACTGTTCTTGGGATTTTGGCTTCGGAAGGTAGCTGTACTCTCATCTGCAGTTTTCGTGCTCGAAGAAGCGTTTCCGTTATTTTGTAAAGTTTCTACTGTAGAACCACATCAATGTGTGTCCACATCAATCACATCCAATTCAGGAACTTAATCGGAATCAGTAAGGGCGTCTTCATTGTAGCCCAAACCATCTTCGCCTTGTGCACCATCATTTAGCACAATAACAATGCCCTTGTCATCAAGAGAGCCCTTACGAACACCCTATAATATTAAAAACTACAGTCAATATAATAGGTATCTAATTCTGCCCTTATCACCTGATGTAGCCCACAGTCTACAAACCTATTTTCGCAAAAAATACATAATAAAACGTAAAAAGTATTCAAAACGAACATAATACAAAAAAGTTCAAACACTCACCTCTCTTGTTTATTCATATAATAAGCAGAATATAATTATAAGATTTTTTTTATTATTTTTTGAAATTATAGTCAGCCGTCACCGTTAGAAAATGACAACAGTCGACAAGCGAAGTCCTGTTTACTGCGAACAGCGCCTCGTTATTGTTTTCCTTGGTACAATTTAGTAAGTTCGGAATGTAAACCACCGGCGACAAAGCACGATTATGTTATAAAATCAATTTTATTAAATCTGGAGGCGTTTGAACGGTATGTTGCCTACAGTCTACACTATGCTACAGAGGGTTAATACAAAACGTTAACTTAGGGAACAAATAGCTTATACATACATATGTACATAGATATAATCCATAAATTAACAGTCGCCCACACAAAAGTACTAGTTCCGTGTAATGCGTTTCAGAGAATAAGAGATACTTCAGTATTACATATACAAAACAAATGTCTGTGGGTCACACAAACATTTTAATTTATACAAGTTGGTCATCGTTATATCATAACGACATTAAAAACTGGTTAAGAATTCAAGTATAAAGATTTAACAAACAATTATCCTACTCACATTTAAAATTGGAACACCAATATTGCGCATACAATTCCTCAATAAGAAATATCCAGGATATTTTTTTAAATATGAATGAACAACGAATTAATGTTTTGATTTAAAATTCATAAAAATGTAGAATTTGACAATATTGTGTGCAAAGTAAAAATATTGGAATATTTTTTTTTTAATTACTTTTATGTACATCTAAGAATAAAATTAATAGCATCTACGTATTCCGTGATTGCAACTCCTAGGATCGGAACAGCAAGGAAGCTCAATACAAGAAATTCAAAGAGTTGAGGCTCCCCTAGCAAAGAATTTTCGCTTGTCTATACGTCCAACGAAATAATGAGAATGAAATTAATAGGAATATTAAGCCTCCCAATAGTTTATAAGACCGAATGTACGAGTATATCATCATCGGTACTTGCTTCGGCAGTGGATATACTAATATCATCATTAGCTCATATATTTTCCACTGCTGGGCACGAGCCTCCTCTACAATTGAAAGGGTTAGGCCTAAGTCCTCTACGCTGGCTTACACACCAAGAATCCCTAAGACTTTTTTTTGGGGTGCAGAATTCCTCACGTTTTCCATCACCGTTAGAGTACATGATAATTCATTTTGAATACAAACATAACTTTAAAATTATATAAGTACCTACATCATTATTCATGATATAGACAGAAAAAAGACTCAAGTTACAGAGTTCTAGGAATGCGGAGTACTATAACTTTCTTCTTTCATTGGCATTACGTGATGTGGTAATACCACATGTGTAGTGCTGTGAAAAGAGAATGTTGACTGGCGAGAAATAAATTGAGTATTTCCCTAAACTCCTATACTTGTCGGAAGATATTCACGACTTATACCGAGGTAAAAAGGACGGATTTATCTAAGGTGATCAGTTAATTATTTTACGTAAATTTATGTATCTTTCGATAATGTTCAGTGACGTGTTAACGCCTAAACTGATCAAATAAAGTTTGGTATACACAAGCTTAAACAGGACTTCGACTTCTGTTTATCCCAGACAGAATTCTCACTCACTTGAAACTTCCAAAGCTGAAGCCCACATAAATGAATCCACGATCAAAAGCTATTTTTTAATTAATTAATTAATAGCAAATGTATAGGGCATTCGATTCACAGACGCACATTGCTCTATTAATATGCGTTCCTATGGCAAGGTCCTTTGACGACACAATTGTATTCTTTAGTACGTATTTGGCAAACGCATCTCATACAATACGCCGTCGACAACATTGGAATAATTTTAAATAATATTAATTGTTCCATCCGTTGCTGGATTCTTAATTTTCGTGTTTTCACTTTCAATATCGAAGAAAGTTGAATTTTATTTCTACTGGACCATATGTGTCACGAAATTGAGCCTTTTCTCAGCTTAGAAACGTCCACTACGCAATAGAAAAAGATATAGAGGAATTCTCAAACCCTGCGTAGGTTTCCTCATAATCTGTCAGCACCATCGTCATCATGATTAGTCCATATAGGTCCTGCTATTGAACCCGGTCTCCTCAACTGAGAGGGGTTATGGTTATGGGTCACACCATCACCTCAAGGTAAAGTATAGAAGTAGAATAAAAAGGGCTTTTAGTTAAGAATTTTAATAAAAAAAATTATGACTGCTAGGGCATGTGTTACACTTTGGATAACAAACCCTGGAATAAGGTCCTTCCCAACATTTTAAAATACGAATAGGTATATTGAATGTAATTATATTACCAAAGTAACTAAATAAAAAATGATTTTTCGTCACTTTTATAGTCCCATTTATCTTTATGCGTGATTTATAAAAGCTAATTTAAAATAATGCGAAATCCTTTAAAATTATGATATATTCATCTTGGCTTCTCTTCGAATGTTGACAACATCGCATCTAAAACGCCAAGAGAGTTCCTGCATAGAAAACTATCATAAAGGTAATCACGTAAATCACGTAACTGCTAGACGAGGAAGTCATGGATCTATTTGAACAAATAATTCTGTTCCGCAATTACGAAAAACTCCTAAAGTAAATTTGTGATAGAACAGGTCCCATCCAATTGTATCCGAGGGTGACATCTCATATTATTCCTGTCGAAAGAATTGGATTGAGTACAAAACAAAGAAAATAGGGCTGCGCTATTTTGTTAAAAATAGCCGTTCTCTCCCTATTCCAAACTTCAGAAAGTTCAGCTTTCAATACGTAATTGAATCCCTGGTACTGATCTCTACTGTGATCTTTATTCAAGGAGTTTTATTCAAGGCGATTCTGAATAGTTATAGTCATTGAATGCAGACGGAGCCGGAAATAGAATAGTGCGTGCACCTCCAAGCCGGTACCGCAAAATACCTCTTCGGTGCCCTACGAGAAACTGCTGTAACAAGTCAACTACTTTGTGTATGATGCAGATATTGTCAAGAGTTTGGGGCAGTTCCTGTTGCCATATTTCCTCGTTCAGCGTGATTACCGTCCGTACAATGACGAATGTTATGAAACCTATTCAACCTTATTCCCCCCTACTTTTTATAACAAACCCACGTGAGCTTACTACCACAACTAATCGAACCTAACGATTGGCGATTCTTTTGTTCTCTTGCCCCTGTTCCACCTATAGCCTTTTCGCAACCTCGAAAGAATTAGTGTCTAAGATTCTATGATCATTCATATTGACACATGGGGTGTCCAATATCCAATTTAGTTTCTGAACCAAATTTTGACCCCATTATTTAAACATCTCGGTGGTATTCAAAGCGCCGATATTTCGTCGACGCTGCCTCTCGGGGAACTGTCCAAGTATAGACATCTCAGAATTTGAGAAGCTTGAGAAAGGCCTTTACCGTATTTTGGACGCCCAACCAAGATGAGCGTGCGCCACAATCACGAAGCCAAGCACTCTGCCGCTCATCTTAGAATACTTTGTAGACAGCAAGCTTAGTGACCCCAGTGACTGTTGCCACGGCCAGGGAATGTTTTAGCAAAATTGTTATCTAATCGGATAAGAATACCTCCAGAAAATAGGCCCTAGAGGAAGAAGCAAAATTCAGTAATATTACTAAGCTAGATACCAGCTTGCGAAACGAGAGGGCGTAGGTTCGATCCCCGCATCGAGACAAATGTTTTGTGTGATTTGTTTCGAGTCTGGGTGTTTGTGAGACCGAAAATTCTCTCGCAGTTTCTGATACCCACGAAACAGGACTTGTATCCTAAGTGTGCGATCAGAACTATGTATCTGACTGTTGGGTGTATTTATTATTATTTATTTCCTGAGACTGTGGTATCACCCCGGTCGTACGGCACTACGGCGTGACTTTACCGCTTATGTGGTTACTGTAACTTCATAAAGGTACCTCTTTAAGATTGCCAGTACAATGCAGTTTTTATTTTTATTTTGCAGATAAGAAAACATGTCCGTACCATCTATTTGCAATTCCTCATGCATTGTGTAACGTAGAAAGTAGTCGCTTCCGCATAATAAATGTCGTAACATACAAGAGCCAGTGTATTAAGAAACGCTTGTTAAATGTACCCATAGCACATTTACGGTATTGGCCATCAAGTACTCAGGAAATAAAAAATATTAATGGGCTATAGGCGAATTTAAATCTTGAAAAAGAACGGTACAAGAAAAACATAACGAATTGAGGACATAGGACAAGGCAACAAAACATAAAGACAAGTCTTTTCAAAAGTTGATCATAAACAATTGTATTTTAGGAATAGTAGGTAGGTAGATAGTATTCCTAATTATGTGGCTGTATGCACTTGCACACAGTATTATGCAGATAAATGTTTCGTCTCCGCCGGAATCCGAGTCTGCGCATTGCGGGCCATCTCAAATCTTAAAATAATTTTCCAATGTTACTTTACTTTCACTTCAGTTATGCAATGGTTAACAGTTGAATTATATGTCTTACCTTTATTTTGTCATAGGTGTTGTCTAATTCCAGCTTGTGGACGAACGGGTTCAAGATTTCGGCGCGCATATCGTCAGATGAAAAAGTAGCACTTCCACTATGTACTTTGCCATTCATTTTTACGGAAGCAAAACAAAATTACATTTGATGCATTAAATTAAATACTGCACTTTCCACACATTTTTGTCACTAAATAATCGTAAAATATTTGACTAACACTTTTGTTTTATACAAATTTTACCGTGTTTATATTTATTATTTTGCAAATTCACCGAACACACTTCCCTCGTCAAAAGAAAAATACGACTAGCTGCTCCTGCTGTGCAAAGGCAAAACCGTGATGTGCCATTGGTGCGTTTCTGGCAGATGGTCGGATAATCGACCTCCAACCGAAAGTACACGAACACGCCCGAATGCATGTATGCAAAAAAAAATATCATAAGAAATAAGAATAAGCCCCTTTATTTGAGAAACATACCTAGAATTAAATAAATTAAATATAAAACTATTTTTTGAAAAACATTATTATCAAATTCGAATTTTCATTTAAAAAAAATATACAAATGTGCGTTTGTGAAGATTGATTCAAAAATACATTGTTCTAATTTATCAATTCACAATATATTGATGTAACTGGCGAATTTCTACCGTAATGTACCTACCTATATATAGAATTTATTTTATTCGGCTCAATATATTTCGTAACTTCTGTATTGTGGATAAAATAAAAAGGTACCGTAAAATGTGGTGAATAGGGATTGAGGGGTGAATAGGGAAAAAACGGGGAAAAGATTTCAACGCTTAAAATTACTTCTACTTACTTACAAATTATTATTATTTTTTGTACTATAATAGTAGAATGCCGAAACTTTTTATGGCACCACTTAACAAGCATGATATTAGCCGCAAACTATTAAAAAAATGTATTTTAACATAGCATTTCGTAACTGAAACTTTTTTGGTGTGACAAACTTTGGATTTTATAATTTTTCCTTTGTTCTACTGCTTTGATAACGTGTACCCTTTATAATTTAGTGTCTGTAGTCTTGTATACATTGGAGGTAAGTGTCAGTTGTTCATTAATTTTAATGTTTTTTGATAAATTAGAAAGGCATGAAAATTTGATCTTTTTTGGGGTGAATGGGAACGTTTCATGTACGAATAGAGACGAAAGAGGGGTTAATTGGGATGAGAATAAATTGAATTGGGACCACTGATGTATTAATAGGTACACGTTAATAGGGTTGGCACTTAACAGTTAACATTTTTTTTCTGCATAAAAAAATTGTTTATTTCCTAATAATGAAATTACTTTCAAGAAACTATGATCATCATCATCATCATCAGCCAATATACGTCCCACTGCTGGAAACGGGCCTCCTCTACCATTGAGAGGGTTTAGGCCTTAGTCCACCACGCTGGCCTAGTGCGGGTTGGCGGACTACACGCCTAAGAAATTCCTAAGAACTTTTTTTAGGTGTGCAGGTTTCATAACGATGTTTTCCTTCACCGTTAAAGTACGTGATAATTCATTGTGAATACACACATAACTTCGAAAAGTCAGAGGTGTGTGCCTGGGGTTTGAACCCGCGACCGTCGGGATTCTCGACCACGTGCCCAAACCTCGAGGCCATCACGACTTTCAAGAAACATCAATACATATTAAATAATTAAGTTCCCCAGCAAGTCTGGCGATGATCTCAAAAACTATTGAACGGATTTTTATGTGGATTTTCATCAATGTTTAGAGTGATGAGGAAGGTTAGATGTATAATTAATATTGATTTTGTGCAAAATTAGCTTAAATAACAGTGATAGTTGGCTACTGGAAAAACGTGGTTTATTGGTACGAATAACTTTATAAAACCGGTTTAAATAACTTTAAATAAATATTTTTGATTTGATATGTTCACAAATATTAATTATAAATGTAAAAATTGCTATTTGATTTTAATTATAAAAATAAACTATAAAAAGTTATGAGTACATTTTATTACATCATCAGATAATAAAATAACAGAAAATAAATGGAAATTGTTTATTACAAGTAAGAAGTATCAGCCCTGGTGAATTTCCCTATTGACACTATTTTCGTCCCTATTAACCCCAGTTTCCGGGTGAATAGGGATTACATATACTTTTTACATTTTTGCGAAAATCAGAATGCTAATTGTATAGTTTTCCATTTAATCATAAAGGTACCAGTAAGACTCAATAATTATTACCTTGAGATAACGATTTATCCATAGAAATGTGTTTGAAAATTGTTCATTAAGTTAGGATTTGTCCCTATTCACCACATTTTACGGTACTTAATTTACTACACAAGCTTTATAAACGCAAATCACATTTTTCATATTGAAGTTCCTCGCTGTGTCTTTCTAAAATATTTTGAAACACAATTATTCTAGTTATGGATTTTTGTTGTTATAATGGAGATAAAAGTGCAGAAACACATAATTGAATACTTCACTTTTTTCGAAGAATTCTACAATACATCAAAAAGTTGTTTGAAAGATTGCCAAAATTACGCAGCGTCTATAAATAAGTTGATAAAACGCTGTAACAACATAAAAGAGTAAGTGAAGTGGATAATTATTGATGATATTACAATAATAACTGAGTTTTCGAAACCAACACTTGATTCTATTCGCTTAGAACAGAAAAAAGACGATAAATAACACGAAATTGGCAGTAGCTAAAAGTGCATTGTTATGGTGAAATGGCATTTTAATATCTTTCAACTGATGTTTGATAACAAATAATGACTTTTCAGGGCTGAAGTACTCGGTTCTCCTTTAGAAAAGTTCGAGAATCTACAAAGTAAATTGTGTGCTTCCATACATAACCTTATTTCAGAGGAAATACAAGAGATTAGAAATAATTTGTAAGTAACACTGGTGAATTGACAGAATACATGGCCTTTAAAATGGTATAGCTAGGAAAAATATTACCTAATGCAATTTGGCGAGATGTTATTCAAGAAGTATGACATATGACCAGCATTTTTCATAAAAAAAATCTTCCCACTGTTGTATGAAGTAATAATATGATTAGGATGCAGATTGCAGTACATATTATTAACCAAATATCAGCTTTAAAAAAATCATCTTAAAAATTAAAAATGATAATATGATTTATAAGACAGCTATAAACTGGTTTGTCCAAAATTATACTCAAATTTATCATAAAAATTAAACTCCCAAGTTGCTATGACCTTTTTTAATATATATTTTTTAAGTCTGCTCAAGCTCACAAATGATAACAAATATCAATAAATAATTTAACAAATTTGTATCACCATTGCAGGACTACAATTGAAGAGTTATTTGATAAACTCATCTACAAGAATAGAGTGCTGCGAGAAAGTTGCAAAGAGCTTAATTGGGAAGAAAATACACCACTTGTAAAAGGCACTCCTTTACAGCCACCATTAAAACAACTTTTGGAATTTGCTGATGATACAATAACATTTGGTAGTCAAATTTGCGCCCAAATAGACACATCACTAAATGTGTTAAGTTTTAAAACATTACACACAGAATCATTAGTTGATAATTTTAAAATTTCTGCTGATTGGCAACGAAGAGTACCTGAAATTATTTTATACACAACATTCATAACAGAAAATCAAATTTAACCATGGATCTACTAGATACAATTCTTAATTCAATGCAAAAACCACCATCTGCCAGCGAGG
Source organism: Hemaris fuciformis (assembly GCA_907164795.1). Taxonomy (NCBI): domain Eukaryota; kingdom Metazoa; phylum Arthropoda; class Insecta; order Lepidoptera; family Sphingidae; genus Hemaris; species Hemaris fuciformis. The sequence continues at coordinate 1,900,736 of OU015445.1, forward strand.
CCCAGAAAAATGCAATGAAAAAGCAAAAAGAGGCTATAGAGAAGAAACAAAAGGAAGAGAAAAATATGATAAATAGATTCAGAAAAAGAGTAGAGGAGAAGATAACTAACTTCATTAAAGATGGTACCAAACCATACATTGAATTTGAGCCACAGGATCAAATGTATAGATCTATAATCCGAGAAGTAGCCGAAACTGCAGGTTTACAAGCTTTTTCATTTGGTCAAGAGGGAATTGATCGCTACATTGTTATATACACAAAAGAAAAAGGACCCTCAGAAGATGAATTGATAGTGCGTAGAAGTGGTGGTGTTTGGGATGAAGAAAAAGCTGTGGAAATGGCGCAGAAGCGATTGGACAAAAAGAAAGAGAAGGAGGAAGAAATTGAAGAAGAGAAAAATAGAAAAAGAAAGAGGGGTGGGGAAGAATTAAGCGGGACATTTTACAAACAGAAGTATGCACACTTGATTGGTCAAGAAGCAGCTATTAATGCAGCACATAAGACCAATTTAAATAAAAATTATGGAGAAGTACCAAGTGCAAACAAAAAAGACCAACGCTCGATAGAACAGACTATGGCTGATATAAGGGCTAAGAAAATGAAGAAAGTAGAAACGGACAAGGCCAATTCAGATGATGAGGGTCAAACTTAGGAAAATGGTAGTTAAACTTACAATACATGTTGATTTTTGGACGAAATTGTCATATCCGTCTTAAGAAGCAATAAATTTGAATATAATATCCTTTTTACATTATATGTATAATGATTAATTAATATGTTATTGTTTGTAAGGGGTATTTGATTCACAGAAGTGTTAGCATATTTAAATATGCTATCCAACAGTTGATTTATTAAACCATTGTTAATGTCCAATTTTGCATAAGAGAATGACTCAACTTTGTATTTTGAGGCAATTAAAACTTCTCCGATCTTTCATAAAAAAAAAATGTTTTATAATATAACAGTGTGTGGTTGTTACAATTTATCATTTAAAGATGTGATAGTTAGAAAATTGAGGGTATGTGAATGATTAGTCAAATTTGTTATAAAACCTGTGTAACATGTACACAGTTTTTTTTTTAGCTTTTAGTGATATTCTTCTGCCTACCCCTTCGGGGTATACAGGCGTGAGTTTATGTATGTATGTAAAAGTTTGAGAATTTTCACATACTATTTGAACATTGTTTTTGAAATTATCATTGAATAAAATGGAAGACCATCTTAATGTATAAAATTAAAGTAAAATAATGTAATAAAATTGTGGATAAAGGAATATATCCGCTATATTGTCGCTAATGGTAACTAACTATATTCTAGAGTTGTTGCATATGTATATGGAATATAGATGGCCGAATACTGAAAGGCTACTTAATCTGAGGGTGACATAATGAAGTGGCTGTTATAATTTAAGCAATAAACTGAAACATAATTTATCGGTTTTAAGACTGTGATTAACTAATGCCCACTTAAGTTTCCATAAATGGTAACATTACCACAAAAAAATCTTTTACATGACATTTTTTAAGTACCGCTTAAATTATAACAGACACTTAAATATAAGTCGCCCTCAGATTAATTTGGTCATGAATTAGTTATGATACTTAATTTAGCCATGATTTATTATTTCATTTAGCAATCTGTGACATTTGGAAGCAAAATAAAACATTCATTTTTTTAATGTGGTAGACATTTTGAAAGCAAGACTTGTAGAAATTGTTTGCCGAGCTTAAAATTACTCAAAATGTCAAAGTAGTTCCATCACTAGCCGTAAGATGTCGCTGAATGTAGTTAGATTAATCAATTTGTTATTCCAAGCTTCCATATTATCAAGGAAATAATTTTTTGTATACCTCAAAAGTTATCATACTGTGACTCCAAACGCCATGTTTCTTTATAAAAGTATGTAATTCATTAGGCAAAGGCCGCTGCACAAGGATATAATATTAAGATTATTTTTGTACACGCCTAAGACTGGAAATGACTTAGATAGCAATAAATAATTTAATTATTTTATTAAATTTGTGTGTATGCCCATAACTTATAAGATTCAAAATAATAAAACTGATTTAAAAAAAAGAATTGTTTTATTGTGTTCAGACTAATATGCTATTGCGGAGAGATGGAAATACGAGAGGCGGTGGTTCGAAGCGTTTGCTGTTTCAATTTTCGTTCAAAAATAATATTCCTACATTCAAAGCCTTGATTAGTGAGAGTCAAACAATTTACCCCATGCATTAGTTACTTCTTTGACAACCGATTTTTATATTTACGCTTATATTAATATTTGTGGATCACACAAACATTTGTCTCGGTGCAGGGATCGAACCCGCGGCGTCTCGTTTCGCAAGCTGATGTCTAGCCAACTGCGCCACGGGGCTGTCAATGATACGTAAAACACGAAGGTGTCTTTCTATAGTGGAAGGGATATGTGGAATGAATGTAGATCATACAAGCGGGTAATAAAATGAAACAAATTATTTTTCACAACGTTTATTCAACATTTACGATCACGTATATTACTTACACAGAAACAACAATTTATGCGATATGTAGGTACCTTAGAGTTCACATCCTAGCTATGATAAAAATATCAACTGCTATTTAAAACGCTAACAATTTAAATATATTGTCGAAACATTTATTGTCAGAATTTAGACTTTTAGGGAATATCAGGCAGAATTTATGAGTATACAAACGATAAAATTATTTGTGTGGTAAAAAATGGTTGTATGATTCTAGACATACGTAAATTTCGATGTTGGCAACACACTCATTATTACGAATTACGCTTTTCACTGTTAATCAGTAAGAGTACTTATGCAATATGAGTAAGTAGGTACATTTAAAATCACTTTGCCTGAGTGTGTTGATAGAATATCCTGGATATCCTTTAGCTGCCGGCTATTTAGCTACTATGTCACAAAAGCTTATGCAATTTTAAACACTGAATTGATTATAAAAATAAATAATAAATAATGAATGATGTTTATGAATTGATTAGGTGGCTATAAAGTTATTTTTTTGAGGCCAGATAGTTTGCGGGTTCGATCTCAGTACAGACAAACATTTGTATGGATGTTTTCGAATATGTCTGTAATAGCGTTCGCGATAGAGGAAACATGTTAATATGGAGTATCGTTTACGAAAATTATTAAAAGGAGTAGGGATAGATTTTTTATATAAATCCTGCTTGATATTTCATACAAAACGTATATTAATACGAAAATAAAAGTACCTACCTATGCACGAAGTATGAAACGACGAGCACCTTCACACATTATCGAAATAATTTTGATACTATTATCTGCAAATTCCATCAAACTTGAATGAGAGGCGACCTAAAATTCGATAGACCATAGATTTTGAGTCTTTAAGCTCTTTAAAAGAAATCAGGCTTTAAGACTTGAGGTGACGTGTTTGATATGTGCAGTGATGACGATTTGTGTGGGATTTTGCGAGAAAAAAATGTCTTTAATTAAGACTAGTATTTAAGTCGGTGGTCAGGCTAAATTATTATCCAGGTCTATCAAATTTCTTCTTGATAAGCTGTTAACGTATGTAGAGAACGTAATAGAGACTAAGAACGAATATTTTTACCTACACATTATATCAAATACACAGGAATACAATATGAAACCATGTAAAGGTGTGCTTTCGTTGTGCGTATCTAAGTATATTCTAACACATAAGCAATATTCTGAAATATGGCAGGAGTACATGATTACGCGCTAAATGACGGAACAAACACCGAAAACAGAGAGTGAAAAATTATACGTAAATTCTTTACATATCTATTAATTAAATTATTTTAATAATAGACATTTAAAAGATATCTAACCCCGACTGGTAAGATGGTATGATAGAAGAATTTATTGATCATTTTGCATTACTATAAACTTTAAAGTCACAATTATAAAGGCATCCCAAATTTTTGGTGGCACTGATTTAAATAGCAAAGCTTACTTAAGCTCCATCCTTTCGTGATGGAGCCAATTTTTAAAAATATTTGTAGTCACAGTCAAAATTTAAGTCAGGTGATTTTGAACTGTGCTATGATATAATAAATACACATACAAAGTTCTGACCCCACACTAGCATACAAGTCCTGTGTCGTGGGTATTAGAAACTACGAGAGACTTCGATCCCACAAACACCCAGACCCGAAACAAATATTTGTGGATCATAAAAATATTTGTCTCGGTCCGGGGATCGAACCGGCGGCCTCTCGTTTCGCAAGCTGGTTAGACGTACTAAGATACAAACACGCAGTAAAATTCTTCTCAAACTTTATGTAAGCCCTTTTGTGTAAACGAGTTTTTATTCTGTGATTTCTTATAGTCGGAAAATGTAATTGCCAATGTAACTCCAATGATAATTCGAATCTAACGTTCCTATTTTCATAATTTTTAAAGGTTTAATTGACCTTTTTGGTAATATATTGTGCATTCACCGCATGAGTATCTAAGGACGAATTTGCTTCTAATGTAGCTCCGTATAGACGTATAAATGCACTAAAGGCATGATAAAATTTATAATATTTCACATTAGAAGAACTGTAATTGATTGCATTTTAGTATAATATGCAAAGTTCGAAACGTAATTTAAAACTAAATATTTGTATAAAAAAAATATACGTATTGATAATAATATAAGTAGTCGTTGTTTAAATTAATGTACTAAGTAAACTTAGTACTGAAAATTTAAAGTAGGTTAATGTCTTGCTAAATGAACGCTACAACAATGCCACAAGTTAGGAAATTCAAATAGTAAGTTTGAAGGTATTACCTTGTGTATTTGTAGCTTCATTATTAAAGGGATAAAACTTATTGTGTTGTATAAGATATAAAAAAAATGCACCCAACAGTCACATATATAGTTCTGACACTAGGATACAAGGCCTGTGTCGTGGGTATCAGAAACTACGAGAGACTTTTCGGTCTCACAAACACCCAGACCCGAAACAAATATTTGTGGATCACACAAACATTTGTCTCGGTGCGGGAATCGAACCCGCAGCCTCTCGTTTCGTAAGCTGGTGTCTAGCCAACTGCGCCACGGGGCTGTCAATATCATCGAAATAAAAGTTATATGATATGTGTATTATAAAATTAATATAGCACAAAATAGTTTAGTATTAATTGGGTTTTTATATATACTTTTACAAATCAATTTAATATATTAAAGTACGAGGCAATACGCGACATTAAGGGAAGAATTCTTGATAGTTAAAATAGAATTGAAGCTGTACATAAATTAATTTCAATAACTAAAGCAATGTTGTCAATGTAACGCTTCCTCGTGTTCAAAAGATTACAAATATAATACTATAATCATCAGCCCATATATTATGTCCCACTGCTGGGCACGGGCCTCCTCTGCTACTGAGAGGGTTTAGGCCTTAGTCCACCACGCTGCTGGTCTAATGCGGGTTGGCGGACTACACACCTAAGAAATTCCTAAGAACTTTTAGGTGAGCAGGTTTTATCACGATGTTTTCCTCCACCGTTAAAGCAAGTGATAATTCATTGGGAATACACACATAACTTCAGAGGTGTGTGCCTGGGGTTTGAACCTGCGACCGCTTAAATTCTCGACCGCGCGCCTAAACCTCGAGGCCATCGCTGCAATTATACAATATTGTAATAAGCCAATAACCTATATTATTACATAGCATCTAAATATATTAATTAAAATACCTACAAAACATCACATTACATTTTGAAAGTTATTACTGGCAACACACAAGTCGTAAATGATATAGCATTAATTTTCTTATGACTTGTTTACATGATCGTTTAACCCATAAATTTTGGTGTTTGTAGGTTTTTAATGGATAACGGATTTCTACAGAATATAAATTAGATAAAATATAAAAGTGTCGAGAGTCTGCAATCTCATAAAAAATAAACATTAAGCTACACGAGGATAATAATGGAGAATTCATATAAATTATAGGTAAACCTATGTTCATAACACAATATAATGTATCTATATTTTTTGATAACACGACTTTTACCATGACTTTATTTTGATTTTAATAATATAGGTAAAATTTATCAATTCGTTGCTAAATCATGACATTGGATTTGAAAATTAATATACTTAAATATAAAATATTTCTAAAAAGAACAAGTCTAAATTCTTAACTGAAGCTATTATTATTATTGTCCAATTTTCTCGTATATTCTTAATGTCTTTAATATTATTTAAGAAATGTATTGATATACATATGAAAATGGCGTCAACAACAGCAAGTCAAGCTACTTACATTTTTATTTAAGTATATAGATACTAATTAACAAAATACATAAATTTATAAATACTAGAAACATTCATATTGTCTTACGTTTTATTGTCGATTAAATACGTTCCTTAAGTAGAAAATAAAATATAAAAATCGAAATACAATATTCCAGTCTTAAGAGATAAATAATTTCTTAAAAAAATGACAAAACGATAAATTTATTTATCGACAAAAAATATTCGACAAAACAGTATAACAGTTCAAAATATATTAATATCTAACATTTAATAATTCATAAAACTTGACATAATAAAAGTTAACAAATAAAATACGTAATATAAATTATATCTTAGCATATTATTACGGCTATTGTAAATGGTAGAATCTAAAATTTTAAAACACGAGAACAATATTCATAAGTATGTTTCATAATATATTTATTGTCTTATTTCGTTTGCATTTCAAAAGCAAAAATTTCATTGTATGATATGAGGATCACGTGATAGTAGTTATTATTTCTATTTTGAATCTCAAGAACACACATTCTATGGATTCGATTCTCGACAGTAGAATAAAAGTACGCGAATGACAGAATTAGGTATTAGCGTTTTTCCTCGAAATTGTTGTAAATAAATATTGAGAATCAATCAATTCATGGAAATTTCGGCCTAGTTCAAAGTCTTGGAGTTTTTTGTTCTGCTCTTTATACTTCGCAAAGAATTGTTAATAAATAGTTTCCATTAAAATAATATATTTATAGATATGTAAAAATTTTTATATGCTACAGATATGTAATAAAACTTATAAAAAACATTAAATCAAAAATATAGATTTGTTTAAAATATTTTAAAATTACAATATAAGGATATTTTTTCAAAGGCCGTTAATATTTATATCATGTAACGCTCCTTTTCTTTTTTATCTGCTATTTTTTTAATTTTTTGCGCAACACTGAGTAGGTAAATACAGTAATGATTATTGTCTAACAAATATTAATTATGTTCTGTTTTCGTATGGTTATAACCATCAGTTATATATTTTTTTGAAACGCCAATAGACGTATTGGCGGGTAAATCAATTTTTATGCCGTGACATCGAGCGGCATGACGCTCTTTCAAGCCGTCATGCCCCGTCTAACCCACAACTAAGTATCAGTTTATTTTTTAGTAGATATCTTACATTCATTTTATTGTCTTTCATTTAATATTTCTGTGCATTTCTTGATGGCCAAATTTCCTCTCTTTAAAGGTCAAAGACGTCTTAAATTTAAAAGATTATGTTTTACAATATAACTATAAATATACTTTACCAAAGATCTATTTAGAAATCAGCATAAGCGCAACGATTTTCCCTCGTTTCCCTTATCATACCCCTTGGCTTCTTTATTCTTGCTTATTTGTTGACTTCATTGCTATACGAGTATAAACATGGCACAGAATCCGCACTATATTCCAATTTAAAAGTTGTCAAAGAAACAAAAGAAGATCACTCTTCAACAGAATTATGGCGGAATATTAAAAATGTATTAATGAGGTCGTGTCTTACTGGTTTTGTTAGTATCTTCTAGATGCGCTTATGCTCCTCCTATAATCTACTCTTCATCATCAGTCTCGCAGCAGCCTGGCCAGCAGCACCCCTCAGTGCCGTCAGTCCTAGTACAGAAGAGTAAGGTCTCCGCTGCTGATACAGGCCTGGGCTCAATGCCGTGGAAGTCTCGAAGGTCATCAGCCGGGAACCAAGCGCGCTCCTCGTCTTCTATAATGGGTATGCCGAAGTATCTGTGGAAATGAATAGGAGGCTCTTTATTTGTGTTTAAAAAAGGGATTCACATTCTTATACAAAAATTTGAGTTTCAATTCTGGTTAGTCAGAGGTTTATAAAATTCTTGGTTTATTTACTCCACGTAACAGATTGAAGGTCTTACAAACAGAAACCGGCCTCTAACATATACGGATCATGCAAAGGTTTGGTTAGGAATACTACTAGGCCGGGTACAGATTCCAGAACTCCTTGACTACACGCGCCAATGGATACTCCGAAAAAACATTCAGATATTAAAAATGAAATCACGATTAAAAAGGACACGTTTGGTAAACAAGTTACGCGGTGATAAAATTGTTCAATTAAGGCCACCTTTTGTCCGTCGTTGTCACTATGCAAATCCAATTTTCCGGTTGAAAAAAGCCGCACAGTCATTTTGGTTCGATGCCCCAAACAATGAGCGTATTTGCTCGCAAAAGAGCGTATTTTGACAGCCCCGTGGCGCAGTTGGCTTGACACCAGCTTGCGAAACGAGAGGCCGCGGGTTCGATCCCCGCACCGAGACAAATGTTTGTGTGATCCACAAATATTTGTTTCGGGTCTGGGTGTATGTGAGACCGAAAAGTCTCTCGTAGTTTCTGATACCCACGACACAAGACTTGTATCTTAGTGTGGGATCAGAACTATGTATGTGACCGTTGGGTGTATTTATTTATTTATTTATTTATTATTACTATTAAAATTGTACGTCACCTATATTATTATTACGTAACCCCCCGCCCTATATTAATAGGCAATCTAGTCCTTCTAACGGTTGTCTGGAAGAAATCGTATACTGCGATAAGACCGCCATTTGCACTGTATTTTTTGTTTTTAGTATTTTTAATCTTGTTTTTGTTATTTTTTTGTGGTATACATTAAAGTGTGATAAATAAATAATTAAATAATACATACAGATATCAATTAACTCATAGCCATAAAAAAATCACGCACTTTAAATATTGTAAGGAACATTGTGAAGACATCTGCGCTTTTAGATATCACCTAAAAGTTCATAAGAAGGAATATGTTAAGTCTGAAGGGTACCAACCGAATCTACATAAAAACCTCCTAACATTATTAGTACGTGAATAAAACGCGAACAAACTCAAAAGATGTTGAACTAGATACTACATATTTCGTATGCCAAAAATGCCTCTTCATTTTTAAGTATGCTGCGCAGAGATTGCTAAGATTAGGTACGGCTTTTCGTCTTGCGTTACGTCAGATATTTCCCGGCTTCTTAGAAAAATGGAGAAAGGAAATACGGCCTACAAGGTATATTACAAAATTTCACATACTAAACGTACTCTCTGGTAGTCCATATAATAAAATCACCCGTGTATTTCTATAACCGTTGTAAGGCAATTAAAGGGTACTGTTACGGAGTGGGATGATGGAGACTTTTTAAAAAAGAACACTTTTTACTGAACTGGAAAAAGTAGTTTTATTCTAAGAAAATACAAGTTTTTCACGTTTTGAATATGTGTCCACGACGAAGTATAAAACCGATCTGACTTTACTTTCTGTGCTAACGGAAATGCTGACGAAACATTTGATTTGCGTCATTACTTACAAACGAAGTAAACAAATGAGGCACGCGGTAGAGTTTATCTCGACGATTGCGGGTTCAAACCCCAGGCACAAACCTCTGACTTTGCGAAGTTATCACGTACTTTAACGGTGAATGAAAACATCGTGATAAAACCTGCACATCTAAAAGTTCTTAGGAATTTCTTAGGTGTGTAGTCCGCCAGCACGCAGTAGGCCAGCGTGGCGGACTAAGGCCTAAGCCCTCTCAGCTGTAGAGGAGGCCCGTGCCCAGCAGTGGGACGTATATGGGCTGATGATGAAACAACTGAGGCTAGGTCAGCAGTTTACTTCATATTGACCATGTCGTAATAGAATATTATAACCGTACCGTCTGCCAGCTACCTTTCAACTCCTACTTGCTAGGAAAGGGAATAAATTGCAGTTTATCGAGTTCATTTCCAGTCTCCATATTGCTACTGACAATTCATTAAGAGAAAAGCTATAACTCCTTGTCCGCCCCGATCCGCATTTTAGTCGAAAGTGCTAATTGATGCCGCTGAACCGACGCGACGAGAATATAGTGCTGTGTTAAAAATTTGCTTCCGAATCGACGTTAACAATACTCTAATGTGTTTGTTTTAATTCCTAATTTTCAGCACTTTTGTTGTGGTAGCTCCAACGAACTTGTGTCTGTTGTCGGACAAAAATGTGACAGTGCATTGGTGTGGCACTTGATGTCCTCTCATAGGACATCCTATACATACATACATAAACTCACGCCTGTATTCCCCGAAGAGGTAGGCAGAGGTGCATTTCTGCACCCACATTTCGCCAAGTATGTATCAGTCCCACGTAATAGGGGGCGAGCCTATTGCCGTTTTTCGGGCACATTTCTAGACTCCGTGCTGTTACCGAGAATTTCCTAATGGAAAAACCTAATAACACTTTGCCCGACCCGGGAATCGAACCCAGGACCTCTAGATCGTACGGCATCCTAAACATACCTACCTTAAATAGCTTTAAGTTAGGTTAAGTTTTGTTGGTTTTTAATTTTAAGGTATGGATGTAAAGGATCCGAAATAAAGAATTTATTATTTTTATTAAAACCGTGTCTACTTGAAACATACTTATGGAGAAAAAATGCAAAGAGATTCATGGTATATACTTCAAAATACACTCAGTCTTTACTAAATCCATAGGTAAATCCCTAAAACAAATAATATCAATAACTAATATCAATGAACCACATATTTATCTTGATGCAGCTGTTAAATCTACGACTACAAAAACAAACACACGGGTCGCCCACTTTAACATGTGCACAGAAGGAATCGAATGCTGTCTATTAGTATTGACAGCCCCGTGGCTAGATACTAGCTTGCGAAACGAGAGGCCGCGGGTTTGATGCCCGCACCGAGACAAATGTTTGTGTGATCCACAAATATTTGTTACGGTTCTGGGTGTTTGTGAGACCGAAAGTCTCTCGTAGTTTCTGATACCCACGACACAAGACTCGTATCTTAATGTGGGGTCAGAATATGTATGTGACTGTTGGGTGTATTTATTTATTTATTCATCAGACTATACTCACGAATATCTTTCAAACAACCACACTCAAGACTGATCAATAAAGCCATTTATCGCGAGGGGGACTCCGTTAAAATTTGTGAAAGGCGGGTGCGATTGACACGTGCCAATATCAAACATGAAAGCTTTATGGCTTCCTAACATCCAATGTCGAAGTTTGTTTACATTTCTTAAACGCAAACATGGCTTTATTCTAAGCTGATACTCGCGGCATCATCAGCGTTGCCTTCTAAATTAGTACAGTAGGTAATTAAATTACTTTTTCATACAAATTCTATAGACTGCTTCGTGGTCTCGTGGTACAAGTATGTGCCGTGCGATCTAGAGGTCCTAGGTTCTATTCCCGGGTCGGGCAAAGCGTTATTGGGTTTTTCCATTAGGAAATTCTCAGAAGCAGCACGGAGTCTGGAATTGTGCCCGAAAAACGGTAATAGGCTATAGGCCCCCTATTACGTGGGACTGATACATACCTGGCGAAATGTGGGTGCAGAAATGCACCTCTGCCTACCCCTTCGGGGAATACATGCGTGAGTTTATGTTTGTTTGTTTGAAATTTTATAATGATTATTATTTCACCTATCTTGGGGAGACCTACGTTCAGCAGTGGACGGCGATAGGCTGAGTATATATATATATATATATATATATATATATTATTTCACCATCATCATCTGGGTGCGGGTCTCCTCTGCGACTGAGAGGGTATAGGCCTTAGTCTAGTGCGGGTAGGCGGATTACACACCTTGGAAATTCCTGAAAACTTTTAGGTGTACAAGTTTCCTCACGATGTTTTCCTTCACCGTTAAAGTATGTGATAATTAATATGAATACACACATAACTTCGAAAAGTCAGAGGTGTGTCGTTGGGATTTGAACCCGCGACGCGCCTAAGCCTCGAGGCCATCACTCTTTTTAATATTATTTAGCCATCATAAACACTAGGATGGGATGCAACATTGTTTTTATCCTGTTTATGTCAGCGTGCGTTAAGGCTTTGAAACTCAACTGCTTTGTCTCCAACCAGTCCACACAGATTTAGATTATAACATGGTTTATACCGGCAAATAGGGCATCCAGCTATCTCATTCACTGAACGAAACACTATATTATTGCTTTAGTATATGGACCCGGCGTATTGTTACAAAAAGCTCTGCAATCTTCTCCGCCTCTTAATGATTTCTTTGAATTTCATCTTCTATTTTACTCTCTTAAACTTTTATTTTCGAAAAGTCACCTACTTCCTCTCAGTTCCTTTCTCTATCCCGAAAAAAATCTTTATTTTTTTCATCCCATACAGCTATTTTCGAAATTAATTAGTCTCGATTCAACTACAAATTGTTACTTTCAAAATTAATACTACAAATACAACATCCATTCTTTTAGCATTCCATTCACCATCGTATTAAAACTATATTCCTTCATGCCTTTCCTATTCATACAAAAATCTATAATATATACGATTACCTACCTGCAAATAGCCAAGACAGGTATCCAGAGCACTGATGCTAGCACCAGGAAAACCACCAGCAGAACCGCCCAAATAGGCCAGGGTTTCCTCACGGTGTCTCCTTCAGACTTTATCCAGGCGTCGTACCCTGCCCCGCCCATGGCCAACTCCGCAAACGAGGATATGAGAATGGACAGCATCGCCAGAGGAGATAGGTATTTCCAGCAGATCAGCCAGTATATTCCTGGACGCTGGCCTGTCATCAGTTCTATGTCATCCGCGAATCTGGAGCAAAGGAAAAACTTTAGTATTTCATATAACGTCACTAATCTTGTCTAAATCCAAACTTCAAAGTTGTTAGCGTTGCCTCGGAGGTCCTACCGCATCGATGGAAGCGTAAGAATGAGAATTGAGAAAAATTGTTATTGGGTATTACAGTTAACAAAATTATATAAAAAAATCCATTGCATCCGTATTTTATTTATAATTATTTATTTACAATGACTTTTAATCAAATTATTGTATCATTACGGAGATCAAACCTGCAACATTCGGTTTCACTGCCTATCATTACAAATGGATCATAAAGTACAAACACTTTTTTAACGTCAAAGCCTATATTTGTATTCTAAAAAGCTAAAATATCTTTAGTAATAAAATAAAGGTTTTATTTAGAGATTATGGCCGTGATAAAAATTGTCCTCGAAAATTAATTTTACCTAATTCGCGTTCAATCGAGCATATTATTACTAATAAAAAATGAATCATTCGCGTCAGTCGGAAAAATGCTTTATCAAATTCGAGTAGCCTTCATTTCCCTGTGATCACTAGATATTTATTATATTAAAGACTGATATAATTTTCCAGACCTCTGTTAGTAATATAAAAATCGGCGTAGAAGTAGAGGTTACAGGATTTTTTTTAAATATATGTATGTATGTATATTCGTGTCTGTGTTTTATGATCATAAATCTTTCACAGCGTCAAGTACTCAGTCTTTTAGTGGGGATAGGACATTTCATCCGTGCGTATATAATGTAAGCAGAGATGGCCTCGAGGTTTAGGCGCGCGGTCGAGAATATCGGCGGTCGCAGGTTCAAAACCCAGGCACACATCTCTGACTTTTCGAAATTATGTGTGTATTCACAATGAATTATCACTTGCTTTAACGGTGAAGGAAAACATCGTGATGAAACCTACACACCTAAAAGTTCTTGGTAATTTCTTAGGTGTATAGTCCGCCAACCCGCTCTAGCCCAGCGTGGTGGACTAAGGCCTTAACCCTCTCAATTGTAGAGAAGGCTCGTGACCAGCAGTGGGACGTATATGGGCTGATGATGGTGATGATGATGCGTATATAACGTGTTATATGTTTCAAGCGAGTTGCTACTCGAGATTAGCATGTGTAATAAAGGCAAGATTAACGTGCCTATTTATGAGAAGTAAACGTATTTTTTTCACTGTTGTAGTTCAATTTGGACCGGGTCACATCTTTTGGAGTCAGAATAAAATATCAACATCACAAGATCCACTTTTAAGGTAAAAAATATATAGAAGGAATTTTTGTGCCTCAATTGTTCATACAATTAGGCAATGAATGTTTTTTTTTAATTAACAAGTGCAAATGTTAATTTACAGGCACCATCTTATTTCTATTTTATCTAAATTTCTATTTCGGAGAGTCCAAATACACGTTCCTAAACTTACTAAAAGTAATTATTTCTTTGCATATAAAATCTATAGGAAAATTTGTGAGGAGCTAGTTAGCGTCGCTTCATCGATCCTTGTCACAGTAAAGCCCGACTTGGCAGAAAGTTTCAGCGTGTCTTATAAAGTCGAACTTTCCAAACTCCGATCATCACTTTCTTGCCGCAAGAAAATAAAAAAGTTTTATTTTTATTTTTATATCCTCTCACTGGCATGCATACTTAAATCATTTTACAAGTCTTGAGTTAATTTTATTAATTATATTACCAGCGGTAGTCTCACTACTTGGGACATCAGAGATTGAAATTGAGAACAAATTGAGACAAATTAAGTATTAATCCAAAGCACTGTTCCTAACTTCTTAAGTTTATTTAAAAGATGATTCTCTAAATTTCAGCTCCTTTCGCTCAATACCGATAGCACTTAACTTGTTTATTAAACACAGTCGTGATTATATTCAGAAACACGAAAAAATAGGTCCCACAATATCTCAGACCCATAATATTTGATAGTTTGAGGATCGACCAAGTAGCTTCATGTTTCGTAGCATATTTTCAGTTATTACTTATTGCACCATGGGTTTGTATTTAACTAAAATAGAGCGTTAGTCCTGTCGTGTCGTCAAGTCGTGATGGCCTCGAGGTTGATTCAAACCCCACGCACACACCTCACCTCACACGCATCTCTGACTTTTCGAAGTTATGTGTGTATTCACAATGAATTATCACTTGCTTTAACGGTGAAAGGAAACATCGTGATGAAATCTGCACACCTAAAGTTCTTAGTAATTTCTTAGGTGTGTAGTCCGCCAACGTGCACTAGGTTAACGTGGTGGCCTAAGGCCTAAACCCTCTCAGTTGTAGAGGAGGCCCGTGCCCAGCAGTGGGACGTATATGGGTTGATGATGATCTATAGTAAATTCATATTTATGCCAAATCAAGAGTATAACTGTTAGGGCTTAGAACTTCCAAACCTAAATAATGGTCTGTCCCACCAACTAAATTTACTATCAAGCGATGCAGACCCGGGCCTAACTTAGATTACCTGTTAAGTTTTAAATTGGACTCAGATGGTTGCAGTGTAAGCGAGTAACTTAATTACCTACGTCATCTTGTAACGATAAACTTTTCTAGTAATATCATGATGTTGTGGATTTCCTTAACATATATTTTCTTAATAAGCTATCTAAGCATGTTAATGTTATCGAGGATACGAAACGAAGTAATAGAGGTTCATTTCCTTCCTACGTTTTGCAAATTGAGTTGTATAACCCAATAACATTTTGCCCTAGATATTTTTCAAACTCTTCAGACTGACTCCAAACGGATCCTTTTGCGTGTGTTACTATAGTGAGTTTTAATATCTTTGTACAGAGACCCCTGTCCTGGCAGATAGAATGACCTAAAACGAGCAAATTGTTCCATCGGCAATATTACTCAGACAATGGTATCACCTCGGTCGAGCTTTCCACACTGATTACGGCGTGGCTTTACTACTTACTAGCTTTTGCCCGCGATTCCGTCCGCGTAGACTACAGGGTTAGGTTCAGAAAGAAAATATCCAAAACAAAAATTGTGACTTCTCGGAAACTTCTACGAGTTTTCCAGATTCAAGTGGTAAAACTAAAACTAGATACTTGACTAAAAATATTTTTACTCGTAAATTGACGAATGGTGAGTGTTTAGAAAGAAAATGGCTCCTATATTCACCAGTAAAGAAGTCTGTATACTGTTATTGCTGCCGCCTATTTAATACCACTTCTGGTACTGGACATAATTTGAGTTCTCCAAATGGATATAAAGATTGGAAACATATAAGTAACTTATTGAAGGAGCATGAGAATACCTCACAGCACAGGCAATTTATGATGAATTATGTTGAAAGAAAAAAAACTACTGGACGAATTGATAGTGAGTTGCTGTCTCAATATAATACAGAAATTAACTATTGGAAGAATGTGCTTAGGAGGATAGTTGCAGTAGTGAAATTTTTAGCTTCAAGAGGTCTTGCTTTTCGTGGTGATGATGAGACATTGGGATCGCAAAATAATGGAAATTATTTGGGATGCCTAGAACTGATTAGTGAATTTGATCCTTTTCTTGCTGATCACATACAAAACTGCGGAAATCGTGGAAAAGGAAGTACATCGTATTTATCTGCAAATATTTGTAATGAATTTATTAATATAATGGGACAGCAAGTTTTAAAATCAATTGTCAAAGAACTTAAATCAGCAAAGTACTACTCTATTAGCGTAGATTCTACTCCAGATCTGTCTCACGTTGACCAACTTACTTTCATCGTTAGATACGTAAAAGGTAGACAGCCTATTGAGAGATTTTTGCAATTTTTGCCTATGGATGAACATAATGCACAATATATAGCAGATACCATTTTAAACTTTTTTGAAAGCCTTGACATTGATATAAAAGATTGTCGCGGACAGAGCTACGACAATGCATCAAATATGTCTGGAAAGTACTCTGGTGTTCAGTCAAGAATAAAAGAGGTTTGCGAATTTGCAATCTACGTCCCATGCGCGGCACATTCGCTAAATTTAGTGGGTGTTCAGGCTGTTGAGTGTGTTTCTGAAGCAGTAGCCTTCTTTCAATTTGTACAAAAATTATTCAATTTTTTCTCAGCTCCGACTAAACGATGGAAAATTTTGATAGAGCATTTAGGTGCAAATAGAGTCCTGAAGTCTATTTCAGATACTAGATGGACTGCACGTGCAGATGCTATTAATGCTTTGCAAAATGGTTATTTAAATATTTTTGAAGCATTGTCCTCAATCGCAAATGACATCAATCAACCAGGAAACTCTAGAAATGAAGCCCAAAGCCTAGCAAAAAAAAAATATGGAAAAATTAGAAACTGCTCTTCTAACGGAAATATGGAATGATCTTTTGGGAATTATGAATAAAACAAGTCTAAGTTTGCAGAATAGCACTATCACCATGGATATTGTTACAAAACTTTACGAATCTGTGATCAATTATATCAATAACGCACGAAACAATTTTGATCAGTACGAAATGGCTGGTAAAGAAAAAAATCCAGACGCTGACTACAAAGATAAATTTGAAAGAAAAAGAATTCGCAGCACACGCGTCACTTTTTTTGAAGGATCATCAGAGACTGCACAGTTAAGAGGCAAGGAAAAGTTTCGTGTAGATACTTTCATTCCCATAATTGATACATTAATTACACATTTAAAAAAACGTTCGACAGCATACCGAGAAATTGATAATCGATTTAGTTTTCTTTGTCAGTTAACAACAATCGAATCTGACGAGTTGACTAAAAAATGCAAAGAATTTGCAGAATTTTATCATGAAGACATTAATGCATATGAGCTCAAATCAGAATCATCTCATTTAAGCCAATATTTAAAAAACGTTGCGAAGCAATCAGACGATTTGAATATCTTAATGTTACATAACCTAATAAAGTCAGATAAATTAGAAGAAACATTTCCAAACATTGAAGTTGCTACAAGAATATTCCTTTGCCTAATGGTTACCAATTGTAGTGGAGAGCGGTCATTTTCGCGCCTTAAGAGTATCAAAAATGAATTGCGAACAACAATGTTACAAGAACGACTGAGTAATTTGTCAATTATGTGTATAGAAAGTGAAATCCTTCAAAAAATTGACTTTGTGGATATAATAGAAGATTTTGCTCAACAGAAATCCCGAAAGAAACTATTATCGTAACTTTAAACAAGAAAACCAGCAGCATACTAATACCATTAATGAAATATTATATAATATATTTGATTACCCATAATAAATTATCCTATTAGAAAAATGATTGTATAATTCGCTTTCTTTACTTTCCAGGAGGGCCCCAAATTCTTCTGTGCCCAGGGGCCCCAGCATAGTCTAAGACGGCCCTGCCCGTACACCAGGTTTTGTTACCCTTTTTAAGGAGATAAATAAAATTGGGAGATAATAATAATAAATACACCCAACAGTGCAATATGAGTACATTTAAAATCACTTTGCCTGGGTGTGTTGATAGAATATCCTGGATATCCTTTAGCTGCCGGCTATTTAGCTACTATAAATAAAATAAAAAAATACACCCAACGGTCTCATACATAGTTCTGACCCGACATTAAGATACGAGTCTTGTGTAGGTATCAGAAACTACGAGAGACTTTTCGGTCTCACAAACACCCAGACCCGAAACAAATATTTGTGGATCACACAAACATGGTTATTAGCAGTGGCGGTACTTCCATAGAAGCCCAAAAGCCCAGTTTGCCTTACTAAATTCCGAATAATAATTTTTAAGCTTTAAATCTTTATTTAACAAAAGCAATTTCACCTATTAATGATTATATACTGACCACCCAATAAATAATTATAAACTAGACATAACACAATTAACGTGTAACGCTTTTGGGCTTCTATGGAAGTACCGCCACTGGTTATTAGAGGGTACTTATGTTGTAGTTATCAAACACCGAGGGCAGAGCACTAATTTAACAGAATACAGTGAGTGACATGGTTTGCCTTTCAACACATAAATAAGGACAATGGAATGTAGCGCGTGGTACATTATCGGAATGGAACCGTAATTAAGGCCGTCTCTACGCCTATAAATAACTACGAGTAGCAGAGTTGCATGTTTTTTCTTTATTTTATCTTTAATTTAATATTTTGCCACATACAAAACTGATGCTGTATGAGTTTACTGTGCTCCGTAGTTTCACCATAAGTTGTACTACACTTACACTGGCGGAATCGAGATTACTGTTGCCGTTTTTAGAGCACATTTCTAGACTCCATGCTGCTACTGAGAATTTCCTTATGGAAAATCCAATAACACTGCCCGACCCGGGACTCGAACCCAGGACCTCTAGATCGCACGGCACATTATGTGCCGCGAGACTACAAGGCAGTAATTAAAAAAAAAACTCAATGCGTATAAATTGAAAGATATGTACATATTTATCTTACTGATATTTATTTATTATTATATGTACTTTATCCGGTTATGACAGTCATGCAGCCGGCGCGGTGTCGAGAAAAAATATGGACAAACAAAGTAGCATTTTTTACCGGGACAGAAATATACACTTTTGTATCTATTTTGTTATGCTAATGAACTCCGCTTGTGAAGTGGTCTAGTGTTGATTATAATATTCTGTTTACATAAAGCAATTGTGATTAATATAAATACAAATAAACAGCGAGCAATATTAATGAAATAATGTTATGAATGTTATATTAAATGTGGGTGCAGAAATGCATCTCTGCTTACCACTTCGGGGGTTACAGGTGTGAGGTCATTAAAACATTGTCTTTTTACGTCCAAATTCATTCACATTGCGTGATTGAGTTTCTTATTTTAAAACATACTGCCTTAGTCATTTTCGTATTAAATAAGGAGTTAAGTTATTCATTGTAGTCCAAAATTTAAAAACAAATGCGACGGCAACTGCGCCGAAATATTTATCTATGTATTTTATAATTTAAAAACATTTGTTTCCAAGTATTGTTACAATGCAATTTTTCAATTGATTCACAGCAATGTGTGGGGTTAGAAATATGGGAGTGACTATTAGATACGATATTAAGGGACTGGCCCCTTTTCTTATGCAGTTAATTTTTAAATATTATATATCCTAACTTAGATACATATATGTATACATATAAAAATTTAATATTATAACCTAGATACATATAAAAATTTAATATTATCAAAGTGCATTTATTATAAAATGCGTACATGATCCCATCTTTATTGTAGTCATAAATTGTGACCGCCCATTTGTGCTTTTGATCATTCCAGTCCATCTAAAGGTGGCCTGGAAGAAAGCCGTAAGCAATAAGGCCGCCATTTGTTCCACAATCTTATTTTACAATTACTTATTTTGTTTATTTACTTGGTGTACTATAAATAAAGCATAAATATTATTATTATATTATGTACCGTGCTATCTATCGGTCCTGGGTTCGATTCCCGGGTCGGGCAAAGTGTTATTGGGTTTTTCCATTAGAAAATCCTCAATAGCAGCACGGAGTCTGGAAATGAAAAACGGCCTAATGGCTCGCCCTCTGTTACATGAATCTGGGAAAATGTGGGTGCCGAAATGCACCTCTGCCTACCTCTTTGGGGAACACAGGCTTGTATGTATGTATTATTATATATTAAAAACGGTCATTCATATTGGTATTAACTTAACTTTATCAACCTTCGAAACATTATACCTACTTGCCCAGCAAGCAATGTAATTCAGTTAATTTAAATTATCCGATATTCCCGGAGTTGGCAACCTTATGCGGTGGGCGTATTGCCAGCCCAACAACCGATAGGTCAACAGTTTCAGTCGGTAAACAGTTACGCCTCGATATGCTTCATATTGCAAAGCAAATATTAATTATTAATTAATTAAAGTCTATATTTGAATAAAGATAATTATTTGACTTTTGTCTTTGGGGGCCATCCATAAATTACGTCACACGAAATTCATCATTTTTGGCCCCTCCCCCGTCCTTGTCACAGCTGGTCACATTTGTAAGACTCCCCCCTCCCTAGTGTGACGTCACATATTTTAAAAGTCGATACTCGAGAGTAGCTCTTGTTTTTTTTTTTAACTTTAGTTACCCCAGCTAGATAAATGGTGGAAAAGTCGTGAATCGACAGTAAGTCTTGTATTTTTTAGTGACGTCACGATATTTAGGTCCCCTCCCACCCCCTTGTCACACAATGTCACACTCCGTCGACCCCCTCCCTAATTTATGGATGGCCCCTTGACATCCATTGACAGAATTTCACGCTTTGTTCGTATACTCGTAATTGTATCGAATGACTAGAGATGGGAGTCTACTTTGACAAACTATTTAAACAACATCGTGCTTAGCATCAGGAGCTGCATTGTCACTTCGTAGTGCGATCATAAAAAAAAAGTGAAACAGTCTGATCGAAGCGCGGCTTTGCACACAACTTCAACAAAACCGTGGGTGTTTCCAGCTATTTACGACCACGCATTATGTTTGAGAGTTGAGACTAATATTTACCCGCAACTGTGTGGGATGTATGGGTGTTATTTTAGCTCAACATATATAACGGGTGAGAGCTCTTTACTGGCGTCCATTTATAACATAATTCGCCAAATCCTATTTAGTTCTCTGTTCATTAGTTGTGACGTAACAGGCTGCTCAAAATTAAAGACATTCAATAAAGTTAATTGCTTTATTTCAGCCCCGTGGCGCAGTTGCCAGCTACCAGCTTGCGACACGAGAGGCCGCGGGTTCGATCCCCGCACTGACACAAATGTTTGTGTGATCCACAAGTATTTGTTTCGGGTCTGGGTGTTTGTGAGACTGAAAGCCTCTCGTAATTTCTGATACCCACGACACAAGAGATCTTAATGTGAGGTCAGAACTACGTATGTGATTGTTGGGTGTATTTATTATTTATTGTGCACACGGGATCCAAATAGATATGCAAAAATAGTCGAATTACAAACAACAAGGATGGAAATGAGAGAAGAGAAAATTTATTTGAAATTTAAAACAAAGCTGGCCTAAAGTGTGTACAGAGAGGTACTTTCACCTTTTACCTTACGATGATTTTATAAAGAGTTAAGTACTTGTATTTTATATATCCAAATTAAAAATATTAGTCAAAAAACTAATTACGAACTTACCACGCGCAGAATTTATTTGAAAATTTAATCTTTCAACATATAAAAATTACAAAAAAGAACACTTTATACAAATAAAAAATGAGGGATATTAGACGAATAGATTTCTCCCAGATGACGCTTACCGTAATTTATCTTTGCCATCTTCTAATCTTATATTTGGCAAGCATAATACAGTTAAGGTCTGGCATTACACAACAGCTGGTATTAAAGCAGCGGGTCACAAGGTTATCTGAGGACGCGGAGGTCGCGGGCGGGACAATCTTTTTCTCGGGCCATCGGGTATTCTTAACATACCCGAATCACTAAAACGGACACGTCTATGCAAATCGTAAATGGGTATTATATTCATATTTATTGATCATTTTAGATTGCCTAATTTATGGTTTACATTTATTATCACTTTTCTTCGCTAGCTGTATTTTGAGTATATTGCCTTTTTTAACTATTTTCCAGATTCCGTAATGCTACTAAGAATTTCTAAATGAAAAAAAAACCCTATGACTCTATGCTTGACGCAGGAATCAAAAGTGTTTTTCCCCTTTTATATGTCAAATTATATAGACTGACTAGTCAGAATTTAATCATATTTGCGCTTAAAAATAAATATTCAGGCATAAAAATTGATAGCTCTTGCAAAGAGATTAAAGACTTTAATATCTGTCTGCAGAAATTTATGCGAAAATATGTAGGTCAGAGCAGTTTGTCATAAACATAAACACGTATAAAGAAATATACAGAAAAACGTATATATAAACAGGTACATATTATCATATATCGCCATATTTAATTTTTTTTATACTACTCATGACTTACTTTTTAATAATAATCATCATCATCAGCCCAAATACGTCCCACTGCTGGGCACGGGCCTCCTCTACAACTGAGAGGGATTAGGCCTTAGTCCACCACGCTGGCCTAGTGCGGGTTGGCGGACTACACATCTAAGAAATTCTTAAGAACTTTTTAGGTGTGCAAGTTATATCACGATGTTTTCCTTCGCCGTTAAAGCAAGTGATAATTCATTGTGAATACACACATAACTTCGAAAAGTCAGAGGTGTGCGCCTGGGGTTTGACACACTTATTTTAGCTCAAGTACATATATATCACTTTTAGCAAAAATAAATGAAAACTACATTACATTACATTAAAAAGAACTTTTAAAACTTCGTATCCAGATTTTTTCAACTCTCAAAAATGATTACTAACTTCAACAAATTCAGAACAGCACTTTTTAAACTTCTAAAGCGATTTTAAAATTCCTTTTCATTCAAAGTTTCGCTACAAATCTACAACCCAACCAAGTAAAATAAGTACTACTTAAAACTTACAAATTTCAATAATCATATTAAATTACTTCGTATTGGAATAGAACTTTCGAAACCAACAATTTTTAAAATGGCAGCTGCAAATGCTTTATAAGTGCAACATTAGGAACATATTTCTTTAAATTAACAATGTTATACAGGGTGTATTCAGACCGTGATCGGAAACTAAGGCAGGTAATAGCTAAGGTGATTACAAACCCCCTGGCGTTAAAGAAAATTCTGACAAAAAATAAAAATTTTGACGTTTTCCATACAACCATCGGTATTAAATGTACGCGGTTTGTATGGAAAACGTCAAAATTTTTATTTTTTGTCAGAATTTTCTTTAACGCCCGGGGGTTTGTAATGATCTTAACTATTACCTGCCTCAGTTTCCGATCACGGTCTGAATACACCCTGTATATCAGGTCGATCATTACATCTTTATTCAAGTTTATGCTTAATTTTACATCTATTCTCTGTCTTTCTATAGCGGTTTCAAGCTTTTAACGCTGATTTTATTTAGATGATTTTAATACGGAGACATACACACCTAAAAGTTCTCCATCAGAAATATATTCTACCGTGGTGGACTAAGGCTACGCTTATAAAATCCGTGCTGAAACTGAGCATTTCCTATTAAAAAAAAATATTGAATTTTTACTCAGGATCCTCAGGGTCGCTGACTTTTTACTGCGAGTCCATCAAGACAGTTATAAAGATATCAAATGAAATTATCGGTTATTTATCATAGGCAATAACAAAGCACTTATGCCACGTCAATATAAAAATTAATAATAATTAAATCTCATTAGTCTGCCTCGTGCTCTCGCGGCACAAGTGTGTGCCTTGCGATTTAGAGCTCTTGGGTTTGATTCCCGGTTCGAGCAGTGTTATTGGGTTTTCCCATTAGGAAATTCTCAGTAGCGCCACGGAGTCTTGAAATGCGCCCGAAAAACGGCAATAGGCTCACATAATAGTCACATAACATGGGACTTATACATACCTAGCAAAACGTGGGTACAGATATGCACCTCTGCCTACCCCTTACAGGTGTGAGATACGCATATGTATGTAATAATTAAATGTAACTGGATAAAAAACGTATTAAGTTTTCACTGGTCAATGTAATGTCTTATTTTTTTCAAACTAGGTATTTTATTTTTAATTTTGTTCGGAAAAAAGTCCTATCCAACATTGAATTGTAAGCGGTATAACTTTCCAAAGCGTCACGATTGATTAGAGTTACCACCAGGTCCAAATACTTTCTATTAATTATTATATTTCCGCCATCGAGACCGCTCTCTGCGTACAATATTGTTCAAACATCACCAATCATAACAGACTCGAGGTTATTGTCACAAAATCGATACAAACCTCATCCATCAAATCCCTACGCGAGCGCTATTGTTTCCGTAAGATCATGGTAGCAGTCAAGGTTATTTCGATAAACAGAGAAGGATATAGTCGAAGACATATAGCTTTTATTTCTAAGCAAGGTCAGCAAGTCAGCAGGCAAGGTCGAAAGCAGTGATGGCCTCGAGGTAAAGGCGCGTGGTCGAGAATTTCGGCGGTCGCAGGTTCAAACCCAGGCACACACCGCTGACTTTTCGAAGTTATGTGTGTATTCACAACGAATTATCACTTGCTTTAACGGTGAAGAAAAACATCGTGATAAAACCTGCACACCTAAAAGTTCTTAGGAATTTCTTAGATGTGTAGTCAACCAACCCGCACTAGGCCAGCTTAGTGGACTAGGGCCTAAACCCTCTCAGTTGTAGAGGAGGCCCCTGCCCAGCAGTGGGACGTATTTGGGCTGATAATGAAGGTCAGTATTTTTTGGGAATGTTGTGCTTTAACATCCTCCTTAAGACCCATGATCAGAGGTGTTAGGCTTTTCGTAGTTATCGTCTTCTATTGGCTATTTTTGTAATGCTGTAAGTTCAAAGCTAGTTTCCACAGGAGTTTCAAATACAGTATGAATGGAACGATTTGAGCGATACAACTTTATAATAATGATGTCTACAGCTCGTCTTTACTGACATCTTATGGTATGGACATAATACGTTGTACGAAGATACAGGTGCGTTATTTCAGTCGAGCGGTATGTTCATTATAGCTTTTTACTCTTATTTAAAGCCGATCTAAAGAAACCTGTAGAATGTGACTTTACTATATTACTTTATACTTTGTATGTCTGCTACTTTTTGACGTCCGAACGGCTTTTGGTTTAACTTATATGATTATAACATTACTTTTTAACCTTAAATGTAAATTGACGCGAATAAATCCGCGGGCACAGCTAGCATGACCAAAGTTCTGCAGTATACAGGGTGTACTCAGACCGTGATCGCAAACTAAGGTAATAGCCACGGTGATTACGAATCCATTAGCATTTAAAAAAATCCCGACAAAAAATTAAAAATTTGACGTTTTCCTAACAACCACATACAAATAAATACATTTAATACCTATGGTTGTATGGAAAACGTCAAAAATTTTTTTTCGTGTATCTATTACCTGCCTTAGTTTCCGAGTACGGTCTGAATACACCCTGTATAGTAGTTATAGAGATAGTTAAAAAACATCACTCACCTTTTAACCCCATACACGTAGGCAATCCCGACGCACTCGAAGAACGCAATGATGAGCAGCGGGAAGTTTCCACTATACATGTCAAAAAGCAGGAATATGTAACTGCCAGCGCCGTGAGCGAATCCCATTGACAGCATGCAGCAGAGAAAGCACAGCCCTCCCGTCAAGTACTCCTTCCTCAAATTCGGGAACAGCTTCATGTCAACGATGGACGTCACCACGCCCTCCAGAGTTCCGAACTGGGAGTCTATCCCCAGAGTGAAGAGCATCAGGAAGAATAGGACAGACCAGAACTGCGCTCCTGGGAATTGGTTTATAGCTTCCGTGAAGATTATGAACGCCAGTCCGGTTCCAGATGCGGTCTGTAAAGATAATGATCATCATCATCATATACGTCCCACTGCTGGGCACGGGCCTCCTCTACAAATAGATAATGACGATGTTACATAAATACATAAAAACATCCTACATCCCTAGGGGCTGCCAAATGCGTTTTTATGCACTTACGTTTCCACTTTTGATACTAAGAATATCCTAATGGATATATCTTAATGACACCATCCGGGAACAATGCGAAATCAGCGTTACTACAACGTATTTTAATCATACTTGAACATACATACATAAACTCACGCCTGTATTCCCCGAAGGGGTAGGCAGAGGTGCTTTTCTACACCCACATTTCGCCAGGTATGTATCAGTCCCACGTAATAGGAGGCGAGCCTATTGCCGTTTTTCGGGCACATTTCCAGACTCCGTGCTGTTACCGAGAATTTCCTAATGGAAAAACCCAATAACACTTTGCCCGACCCGGGAATCGAACCCAGGACCTCTAGATCGCACGGCACATACTTGTACCGCGAGACCACGAGGCAGTCACATACTTGAACAGTTATAATATTTTGTCCGAAGTAAATCTGATTCATTAAAACATATTTACAGATTAACATGATTTCACTAAAAATATCATTAATATGCAAATATTGAACGCATTTGGTCTTAAAGAGTTTCGAAAATTTTCGTAATTTACACGATTCGTGCACACATGAATCTGCTGCATAGCAGCATAAAGCTTTTAAGCTTCTACAGAACACAGAAAATTCAGCATTTATTAATATTCACCAGTCGGCGTATTATTTATTTTTATTTAAAAAAATCCGGTCTCAGGAAATGAAATGTAATAAATATGAAATGTGACTGAATTCATTCAACTTTAAAATACATTGAAGAGAATTCTAGTATCTCCTATATGTATGCAAACAACCAGACAAGATTTTTGGGTACCTTCCAGAATGGCACTAGGCTTGTCTCCTATCACGTATAGCTTAAAAACACCTCTGTCAAAACATGGGTGCAGAAATGCACGTCTGCCTACCCCGTCAAAGATACAAACTTCAGTGTGTATTTAGGTATGTAAAATATAAATATTTCATCATCATCATCATTATCAGCCCAAGGAAGTCCACTGCTGAACATAGGCCTCCCCCAATGACTTCCATAGTGACCTGTTGGAAGCAGAGAACATTTAATATTTAAAGTATTAAAAATCTTTCAACTTACATTATCCAATTCCTTCTGCAAATCACATACAGGCAGATGCGGCATGATCAACTTCGTCCAATTTCCATTAACTTCAACCGTCACGTACTCTCCTGGGTCTGGCAGCACCAATGACTTGAATCCTGGACCAAATACCTCGAACAGCGTCTCGTTCCTCATCTCCAAGCACTTCTCGTAAATCATCGTGGCTTTGAAACCGATGATGGAGAACACAACAATGCCGGCAAACATCGAGGTCAGGCAGTTTGTCATTGACACCATAATGGCGTCCCTATAGCAGTTATTGTCTACTGGATTGTAGGAAGAGAAGGCAATTAAACCACCGAAGGCAAGTCCAAGAGAGAAGAATATCTGAGTGCCAGCTTCCAACCACACCACTGGGTCTAATATTGTATGCCATTTGGGCGTAAACAGGTGGATCAACCCATCACCCATTCCCTTCAAAGTAATTCCTCTGAAGAAGAATATAACCAGGACTATGTAGGGAAAGGTGGCTGTGACGTAGACAACCTTCCCGGAAGAAGCGATCCCTTTGATCATGCACAAGTAGACTAGGATCCAAGCGATGACCAAAGCAAGGGCTATTTTGTAGTTGAACGTTTCGGGATAGTTGATGTCTTCGGATATTTGGAGGGTTGTGCGGTACCAGAAGTACTGCGTTGGACTGCTTACCTGGAACAAAAGAAATTAAGTTGTAGAGAAAAACTGTCTCATGTATAGCTCTGATTCCACACTAAGATATAAATTGAACGAGGTTCAACACACATGTTAGATGGATCACCCAAAGATTTATGTCAGCATTGCGATCGAACCGGAGCTCATATCACTTTTACTGTTGTCAGTCCAATTACGCTATACTCGGAGAGATGTGAATCATTTGTATTGGTCCCTAAGATACAGGCTTAGCCTAGTTTGGGGCCCTCTGGCAAAGATTGCACACAATACAAACTTTTATGCGCAAAATATAAGTAAATATGTATAGTAATAGATGTAAGAAAATATTGTATTTTTGTGGTAAATAATTATTAATTTTAACGCTCATTCTATCCGAGATAGGGCATAATTCTAGATATTCAGTGTCATTGCTAAAAAAATTAAAACTCTTTACTAAAAAAACACAAATTGTTACTAATACAATATTTCAAAAGTCACTGAATTAGAACATTGGCAAAAAGTTGTTCAAGCCTCAAGTATAATTTATGCACAAAATTAAGTCACTACACAAATCCCAGAGGAATGAAAAACTGACTTAAATGGCCAAATTCTGGCAGCGGAATTAAATTTCACGAGAGCTTGCAGCGTGAATAAAAACAAACAATAAGCCACAGTATCGCGCCCTGCATATGGCTGCTCTGTTTCATTTGTGTTACGTACGTCCACACACATACAGGTTCTAATTTTAGCTTTGCAGCCCTGCGTTGAAGTTGGCTGAGGGACTTAAATGAACACATACGTACATAAACTCACGCCTGTATTCCCCGAAGGAGTAGGCAGAGGTGCATTTCTGCACCCACATTTCGCCAGGTATGTATCAGTCCCACGTAATAGGAGGCGAGCCTATTGCCGTTTTTCGGGCACATTTCCAGACTCCGGGCTGTTACTAAGAATTTCCTAACTGAAAAACCCAATAACACTTTGCCCAACCCGGGAATCGAACCCAGGAACTCTAGATCGCACGGCACATACTTGTACCGCGAGACCACGAGGCACTTAAATGAAATAGCATTTAATTGGCCTTGTGATAATGAGATGCGTTCCCGGAAATGGATTTTACATTTGGACAATCCAATTTGTGCAAGCGGCATCAAATAATAATGTTAATAAACGGGTTAATAATGTTGACTGGCCAACAATAGTCGTAATTATATTCTAGACAACCTTTTTTTCGATTTCGACCGATTCGCCTTTACAGCATACGATCACCGCCTGTATTATCTTTGTTCGGATCTCACCTTCATCCTCAGCCTTTATGCCTCACACAACTCGGCATGGGCTTCCTCTACAATTGAGAGGGCTTAGGCTTTAGTCCACCACGCTCGTCAGTATGGCTTTGCAGACTAGACACTTAAGAAATTCCTAAGAATTTTTTATGTGTGCAAGTTTCCTCTCGATGTTTTCCTTCACCGTTAAAATGCATTATAATTCATATAAATCCGAAAAGTCAGAGGTGTGTGCCTGGAGTTTGAAGCCACAACAGCCGAGATTCTCGACCGCGCGCCAAAACTTAGAGGCCTATATAGAGACTTATAGTTCTATTTTCTAAATTATAAAGAAGACTAAGATCCTTCTCAAATGTCATATAATAGGTACTAAAAAGTATCTAGATAGGTTTGAGCATGAAAGTATAACAGACAGAGTTACAAATATTTAGTACATTATTTATCAATTTTCGTGTGATACCTTCTACGCCTATAGAAGCTGTAAAAAGCCTCTTAAAGCTACATCAAACTAAAGCCTGTACTACAAAACAAAAGTCCAACACAGTGCTCAACAATACGAATGTTATAATTGGCGGTAGACAACACGTGTAGGAACTTTACCAACCGAGTGTGGATAAAATATGACATCTTTTATTGGAAAGTTTTGGGACGCTTCTATTAGAGTTCCCAACAGCGATTACGAACAGAGGGTCGGGAATAGAACCACATGTAGCATTGGTTTGGTAAGGGACAGCAAATAATTGACTTGAACCTTTTAAATAAAATAATGGATTATTTTCAAATTTAATTATAATAATTTTTAGATTTACAATCATCATCATCATCATCAGCCCATATACGTCCCACTGCTGGACACGGGCCTATTCTACAACTGAGAGGGTTAAGGCCATAGTCCACCACGCTGGCCTAGTGCGGGTTGGCGGACTACACACCTAAGAAATTCCTAAGAACTTTTTAGGTGTGCAGGTTTTATCACGATGTTTTCCTTCACAATATTCCTAAAAAATCCTAGTTTATAGGTGTACAAGTTTCCTTCACCGTTAAAGTTTAAAAAAAAAAAAAACACCCTACAGTCACATACATAGTTCTGATCCCACACTAAGATACAAGTCTTGTGTCGTGGGTATCAGAAACTACGAGAGACTTTTCAAAATCAAATCAAATCAAATTATCTTTATTCAAATAGACTTTTACAAGCTCTTTTGAATCGTCAATTTTACACTTCTTATTTTTTTTAAACTATTGCCGCTTCGAAACGTCTCGTTTCGGTCTCACATACACCCAGACCCGAAACAAATATTTGTGGATCACACAAACATTTGTCTCGGTGCGGGGATCGAACCCGCGGCCTCTCGTTTCGCAAGCTGGTGTCTAGCCAACTGCGCCACGGGGCTGTCAAAGTAAGAGATAATTCATTATGAATACAGAAAATATATTGCTTAAATTTTCCACCCCTATTCGCCTAGTCATGCAGAATCTGTAAGCTAAATGATAATTAAGAGTGATTTATGCACCACGCTCGCGTTTCATTTGATAAATTAATGCTAAGTTTAATGAAGTATAAATAAAAAAAATGTTTGTGGTCTCGCGACAGAAGTGTTTGCCATACGATATAGCGGTCCTGTGTGTGATTGTCGGGCCAACCTAAGTCGGGAACCACAATTCAGTCCGTCAGGAATATTTACACTTCTCAACTTTTATACAACAGGTATGCAAATAAAAACATAGGTATCCACGAAACTATATACGTACCTATAACAGCCAACGTAATCCACAAATATTTCTTTCGGGTCTGGGTGTTTTTGAGACCGAAAAGTCTCTTGTAGTTTCTGATACCCACGAAACAAGACTTATATGTTTGTGTGGCGTCTGTACTATATACATATTAGGTGTCTATATTTTATTTACTTATTTATAATGACTGCAGTAAGTTCGATACATTTAATATTAAAGCGAGTGAAATTGCAGCAAAAGCCAACCCTATTACAAAGTAAATAGCTTTGTATTACAAGCAGAGCACAAACAATGTATTTTATCACCCGCGTTACTTCACAGTTCAAAGGACGTTTATTCCCATCGACTTGTTCGCAATCTTTCCGGCTTTGAGGCGAATTCCTCGGCTTCCAAGCCGTTTTATCGGCCATCTTACTTGTCCGCGATCGAAAAGGAATTCGAACTGACAAATTTTCACATTTCATTTATGTTTGTTAAATGAATGGAATTTTTACTCTAAACTATACAGCTTTAGAACGTAACAAAGGCATTTTCTTTTAAAGACAATTATTACTATAAATTATTAAAAGAATTAAGTTTTATGAGATCTTAATTCATCATCAGCCCATATACGTCCCACTGCTGGGCACGAGCCTCCTCTATAACTGAGAGGGTTTAGGCCTTAGTCCACCACGCTGGCCTAGTGCGGCTTGACGGACCCTATGCGGGTTGGCGGAGATCTTAATTTCTAAAGCTTATTAAATACATCCTGCAAATGCAGAGGTAGAATCAAGTAAGTTTCAGAAAGGATATTTGCGTTTCACCTATTCGCTCTACTTTACTGTCTCTGCGATACAAGCTATGCTTAGTGCAGAGTCCGTAGAATAATCTAATATGGATGGAAATGTACAACTGTATAAATAAACAAATGAGCTACTTACAAAGCTAAATGTTGATTGCCAAAACTTAGCGTTACTTTACAATTAACAAAAACTGTGTGTATGTATGTGTATGTAGGTATATAGTATGTTTTTATATATGTATGTATGTATATGTATATGCAATTCATATGTATTTTTCCACAACAACTGCCTCAACTACAACTTTTCATTCCGGTACCATGGGTTGTCTGGAAGAAATCGCAACTAGCGATAAGACCGCCTGTTGTAGCTATATATTTTTTAGTTCTTCTCATAGTTGTTATTTATGTTACATTGAGTTAAGTTAGTTATTTATGTTATATTAAGTTAAGTATATTATAGTGCACAAAAAAGGATATTAAATAAATAAATAAAAACATGAATCGGCAATTCAATGGATGCCCCCATATATGTGTCTATTTTGGCGTCAAAGAAAGGCCCTTATCATTTTCACTATCCAAAATACGCTCAATAATTTTACTGTAAAAGTATAACAAACACACAATGTGTGAATTATTTCCCCATTTATTATACTCGTATAATATTTAATTTTCACATACAGCAGTTCCAAAATTAGATACGTTTTAACCAGTGGCGGTAAAACGTTGATTATGTAATGTCTTGTTTATAATATTGTTTATAGTGGGGTCAGTATATTCTCATTTATATGTCAAATTGCTTTTGTTACATAAATATTTAAAGCTTAATAATTATAATTATTCGGAATTTTGTAAGGCAAACTGGGCTTTTGGGCTTCTATGGAAGTGCCACCACTGGTATTAATCTCATTTCCATTTTCAGTTCGTACAAATTGCTCAAAGCTGGATGAAGTACGAGGAGCAAAGCAATGTAGCAAACACGGCCACAGCTGTAAAGCGTGGGATTTCGTTAAGCCGTCGTTCCCGACTGTTACACGATAAATCTTATGACTCGTGGGTAGAGGCATTTTATATATATACATACATAAACTCACGCCTGAATTCCCCGAAGGGGTAGGCAGAGGTGCATTTCTGCACCCACATTTCGCCAGGTATGTATCAGTCCCACGTAATAGGGGGCGAGCCTATTGCCGTTTTTCGGGCACAATTCCAGACTCCGTGCTGCTACTGAGAATTTCCTAATGGAAAAACCCAATAACACTTTGCCCGACCCGGGAATCGAACCCAGGACCTCTAGATCGCTCGGCACATACTTGTACCGCGAGACCACGAGGCAGTCATTTATATCTTATGATTTAATTATAGATGCATGCTAGTATCTCTGAAGATTATGTTCCCACGTTTTACAAGCTATGTTTTAACCTGCATAAGAGTTTCCGATTTTCAGGCACATTTTCAGACCCAGCAACAATTTACCCAAGAATCGAACTCTAAAACTCACGTTCGGGCTATACCTACTCACACAACAATACAATTTCCTTCATTTTTTTTTTTAACATTTCTCTTGTCATACAAAAAAGATAAAGTCAGGGCTTAGTTAGTTTACTGAACACCATATCACTACTGTCTTATATCTGCTATACAATATGTTTTTATCTCGATGCCGGAGTACTGCAAGTGAAGAACATTGTAGAAAACATGAGAAACCCACAAATGGCGGGTCTAAAAATATCTATAAGTTTTTTTTTTTTTTTTTAAATACACCCAACAGTCACATACATAGTTCTGACCCCACACTAGGATACAAGTCCTGTGTCGTGGATATCAGAAACTACGAGAGACTTTTCGATCTCACAAACACCCAGACCCGAAACAAATATTTGTCGATCACACAAACATTTGTCTCGGTGCGGGGATCGAACCCGCGGCCTCTCGTTTCGCAAGCTGGTGTCTAGCCAACTGCGCCACGGGGCTGTCAAGTGTTCCGAGCAAACGTGAAAGAATCGCCATTATATTGAATCTGGACCGCAGGTGACAAAAGATCAAAAGAAACCCAATAAAATGCTGGAATAAAAGTTCCGCCAGGATACCTACTATGAAAATCGAAGTCTCGAAAGGAACAACATTGAGATTCGATTTAAAAACCTATCACAATGCTTTCTCGATTTTCAGCTTAATTAGAAGCTTATTACATATTTCACATATTTAAAAATGAATAGGTAAATACACTGACCTAGTACGGGTTGGCGGACTACACACCTAAGAAATTCCTAAGAATTTTTAGGTGTGCAGGTTTCCTAACGATGTTTTCCTTCACCGTTAAAGTATGTGGTAATTCATTTTTAATATAAACTTCGAGAAATTATAGATGTGTTGCTGGGGTTTGAACTAGCGACCACTGAGATTCACGACCGCGCATCTAAACCTCGAGGCCATCACTAGTTTATATTTTACTTTATTTTTCTTATAAAGATTCTTTGATATGAATCTGTGACTTGCGCATTTCGTAGTAGGCGCCTTGTTATTTAAGTGCAATTACGTTTCCTTATCTTGCTCCGAGAATTTTCATTAAGGTAGAGAGGTAAGGTAGATCTCGTACGAGTTTCCTTTGTGTCTAAATTAAAAGATAAAACGACTACTTGATCTACTACATACTACTTAAAAGCAGGAAAGATTTTAATCAATCTTTACTTATATTATATGCAAGTAATGCACCTCTGCCTCGGGGAATACAGGCGTGAGTTTATGTATGTGTATGTACTTATATTATAAACAGGAAATATTAAAAGATAAAACTTAAAAAACTACTTAACTGATTTTAATGATTTTATTGGTGTGGATAAACAACTACTTTTTATAACATCCCGCCGTTAGTGAAAGCAGACCACAACACTAAAAATAGGCAATAAATCATATCCAGCCCCCACTCGGATAAAAGGGCAATGTCATTAGAGAAAGGTCAAATATAAATACATAGGTAATACTAAGAAGTCAAGCTAATGTTATTTCTATATTAGGCGAGATAAAAATATTGAGCTAGAATCATGAGTTGATTTTCTTTCATATCAAATTAAACATGATTGGCGTACAATGAAATGATAATCAAATAAAAACTACCAATAAAACCTTTTTAACAATAAAATAAAATTGTGAATCATTCACCTCACGTTTCGCCAGCTGTGTTTCCGCCCACGTATTAGGATACAAGCTTCTTGTCATTTTTTTAATAAATTTTCGGACTCTAAGATGCTGCTGAGAATTTACTCGTAAAAAAACCTTAAACAGTTTGATTGAAATAGTAATCGAAATAGATACCGATTAGGATCGCACGAAGCACAATTATGCCAAAAGACTAATAAACTAGACACTATTTCTTATTCTATTGAAGAACTTAAGACTTATTCTGCCTACATTTTAGAGGATACAGGCGTGACAGAGCATCTAATTAGAAAAAAAAAAGTGTGTGTGTACTTATGTACACGCGTTAGAAGTTATACCACACGACTGAAGTAAAACTTATAAATACGCCCAACAGTCACATACACAGTTTACACAACATATTAAATTTCTGAACGCACTCATAAATATGTCAATTAGACAACTAATAAATATGTCAATCCCTTTTTATTACTGTCACTATTCTACATTTTTATAATCTAAAACATATAAACTTTTTTTTAAAAATATTCGATCCGAAACATATTAAAAATTTAAAACCTTTCTGATCCATTTGACACTTACATTTAACATATTAGGCAGGTTCAATCTGTCAATTATATTGGAGCACATAGGCAGCTTTAACGTCTTACTTTTTGTGTTACATATGCGCGCGCATCTTAAAATTTCACTCTCATCATTTTTTCATAACGCTCCTAAATAAGTATAACTTCAAAAAAACACTAAAATCCTTTATTCTGTGCCCTATGTTTGTGAGTAATGGCCTCAAAATACATGTATAAATCCATCCCTTCTAAACGAGCAAGGCGGGCTTCATCTATCATCCTACAAATAGTTGAACATCTACCCTCGGTCATTTGAAGAGGGTTATTTTCGTACTGAAATGTTCATTAGCATTTCTGGGTCGATAGTAAGTTACGAAATCCACACTTTTCGTTTTTTCTTAGACAGTCTTAACTAACTATACTTATTTACATAATATAAAATGAACCAAACCTTACTTAGAACAGCCTAGATGTTATTTTGCAAACATAAGAAAACATATTTTTTTTGTTTTTTTCTTCTTAGGGTAACCTTGATTTCAAAAACACCCGTAGTTTTATTTTAAATATTATGCCGTTTTTTTTTCAAATGGATAGCCATAGATACCCGTCCAGATAATAAAACTTAGACTCCATGGATCGCTCATGTTATATCGTATATCTATATGTAAACTAAAATTTTAACTCATTTTAATTCTAACAAAATAGCTCAAATACAACATAACAAAATTAAAATTTCAATGTCACAAGGAAACAAGTACGCCAAATTGACGCCTGATTACATAACCAAATCTACAATTAATGTCTTGATACTACAAACACTTCGTCAACGTCGAATATGAGTGTCATTTAGTTTTACCGTCAAGTTTATTGGACTATACTTTACGTACCTCATGTTGTAAAGTTTACATTCGTCACACATGTCCGGTTGCTCCGATTTTTCTACAGCGATGTTATTAAGATTGCACTTTGAAACGCCACACATCTTTTTTAGGTGTCCCTTTTGCCCACATTTTAAACACTTATAGTTTTTAGCGTCCATAAAAAAATGTCCCAGTCACACGACTATCGAAAATACACATTTTATAATCTAAAACGTTAAAATTTCCTATATAACTCGACATTTTAACACACGCGGGTAGTGAAATCCTCGTCGCCAAATGGTATGTCGCTAATTAATAAAACAACCGCACTGCTCCGTAGCTAGTTTATAACTGACAATTGACAAATACAATGTAGGTACCGCCAGGCGCATACATACCATGAACACGATATTCAGTATCGATAAAGATGTCATAACCGATGACATTTATAGTTGTAAGTGTAATTTGTCAACGTCAACGCGAACGAGGACGGTGAAATCAATTCTAGAATACGAGACGTATCGCGTAAATGAAACGCAAATATTAAAACGTTATTACTTGCTATAACGGTTATCATAAAATGCTATTTAATATTATAATAATAGTGTTACTGAGTGCCTCGTGCCCCATGAGGCTGCCTGATCTTATTATTATAATAATAATAATAAATACACCCAACAGTCACATACATAGTTCTGACGCCACATTAAGATACAAGTCTTGTGTCGTGGGTATCAGAAACTACGAGAGACTTTTCGGTCTCACAAACACCCAGACCCGAAAGAAATATTTGTGGATCACACAAACATTTGTCTCGATGCGGGGATCGACCCCGCGGCCTCTTGTTCCGCAAGCTGGTGTCTAGCCAACTGCGCCACGGGGCTGTCAAATTATTTTATTAATATTGCTGTAGAACTGTGGCGATCATTTGCCCAGTTGGACAAGGTGCCATTGAGTTTTTCTATTAGGAAATTCTCAGTAGTAACACGGAGTCTGGAAAAGTGGCAATATGGTCCCCCCCCCCCCCCCCCACAGTGAATTTAAAATTATACCTGTCGAAATGATGGTGCGGCATTTTTTAACCCTATTGGATTCATAATCACCGTAGCTATTACCTGCCTTAGTTTCCGATCACGGTCTGAATACACCCTGTATTATTTTACAGCAATTATATACTCGTTTTCATGATTCCTACGAAAAAATATAACTATCAAAATTTTCGTTATATCTATGTGTTCACAAAAACAGAATTAACTACCTAACATATATCGACAAGTATTTTTAAAACATCGCCGCAACAGACTAAACCCTGTTTCATCCCTTAACATGCGTATGTTGAGATAATTTTATAATTAAATAATTTAGAGTGCGTACTCTAAATTAATTTTAATACATTCAATATCGATTGTAAAATCGATACATGTCAATACCGTAGTCAATCCCTACTTTCGATGCCGTTCCAGTACATCGGATGTGACACAACAGGGGCGCCTGGTTGCGGTTTGCGGGGCAAGGGAAGCTTGGGGCGAGTAGAGACCCGTATCGACGTGACCCGCAAACAACGGACCCGGATTACTGAAACATTCGCTTTTGTAAGTGAAAAAGTACCGATTATTTTCACTTTGGTCAAATTACTCTGCGTTTGCTATGACGTCACTAGAAGGCTGTCGATTGTACCTAACAATGCTGCTGTATTTTCTTCTTTATTGGGGTGAATCGAACTTCTTGTTAATGCTATTTTATTAGAATAGGTTGATAAGAAATTAGTTTACATGTGAAGAAATAATAGCGATTACAGAACAGCTGAATAAGCTTGGAAAGGCTTATATTTTGTATCTTGTCTGTCACCTATTCATTCTGCTGCAAACACAATACCAATGATTAAAATTTTCAACAAAAATTAAGGGTTGTTATTGGTTGTTACACATTTATAAAAGTCGTGTCATTACAGGTTAACACGGGGTATACCCTAAATTGAAAATATAATAAATTATTATTTTATTAAAACATACGTCTAATCAATTTTCCTATTTTTGTTACTGGGATATTCAAAACTTTGCTTTTTAAATCTTTTACGTTCTTTATCGGCATACGTTAATCGTGCAAATAACTATAGCACTATTGATGAACTGAACACAGTCATTGTCGATACGAAATAATAACACGTTATGCATTGCGCGCAACTTAGTAAAAAATATGTAAACCTCAAGCCAATAAGTTACTGTATTGAATGGTACATCATCATCAGCCCAAATACGTCCCACTGCTGGGCACGGGCCTCCTCTACAACTGAGAGGATTTAGGCCTTAGTCCACGACGCTGGCCTAGTGCGGGTTGGCGGACTACACACCTAAGGAAATCCTAAGAACTTACATGTACATACATAACCTCATGCCTGTATTCCCCGAAGATGCATTTCTGCACCCACATTTCGCAAGATATGTATCAGTCCCACATAATAGGGGGCGAGCCTATTGCCGTTTAAATGGCATATAGAACTTAAATATTCAACAATTACGTCAGAGCATACTTATTACAAAATAAATATGCAGGCATTCAATTCTGATTATTTTTTCCATTTAACTGAAAATAAATAAGAGGTTTGCCACGCGCATTTCATTCCCATTCACATTTAACTGCACCGCCTACGTAGCCGCCTACGCAGCCGCCTACGCAGCCGCCTACGTAGCCGCCTACGTAGTCGCCTACGCGCTATATAAAATCGTAGCGAGTTCTACGACTATCAAGCGCTTGGCGGAATTTTAGTTACGTGACGTATTTTCATACTTACATACATACATAAACTCACGCCTGTATTCCCCGAAGGGGTAGGCAGAGGTGCATTTCTGCACCCACATTTCGCCAGGTATGTATCAGTCCCACGTAATAGGGGGCGAGCCTAT
Organism: Hemaris fuciformis; assembly: GCA_907164795.1. NCBI lineage: Eukaryota > Metazoa > Arthropoda > Insecta > Lepidoptera > Sphingidae > Hemaris > Hemaris fuciformis. The sequence continues at coordinate 1,940,116 of OU015445.1, forward strand.
TGCCGTTTTTCGGGCACAATTCCAGACCAATAACACTTTGCCCGACCCGGGAATCGAACCCAGGACCTCTAGATCGCTCGGCACATACTTGTACCGCGAGACCACGAGGCAGTCAGGCAGAGAGGCAGATTTTCATACTTACATAATTGTAAAACTTATATGACATCATATTTAGAATAAATTTTAGTTATATAAATTTAAGTCAGTTGAAACTGAATTTCAATTGACAAACTTAAAAAAAATTGTTATTTGACGAGAAATATACCTAGTAACCTCGTATATTCCTTTTTATACACACTGTAGTAGGGCGATTGCTCGTTGTGAGTCACTCTTGTTTTTGTCAGTCAGAACAACCTGCAGCAATCGCGTGGTCCGTCGCACGTGGTGTTATTCCACTGTAGTGGGGCGATCGTCCGTTGTGAGTCATCATTGTTTATGTAAAACAAGAACACGTGGAGCAACGACGTAGCTCGTCGTATATGGTTTTATATATAGTACAAATCCTTATAGGGATCATAACATTACCCAATGCAAAATATAACAGACAAAAATGTATAACATATTTATTTTAAATTACATTTTAAACCTAATATTCAATCTAAAGAATTCCATCTGCAGAACTCCTTGCATGTTTAAACTGGCAAAATTTAGAATCATTTAATATACATACATATTACATACAATACACCAACGCCTATATTCTATGAAGGAGTTGGCAGAGGTGCATTTCTGCACCCATATTTCGCTAATTGTGTTTTCGTCCCAAGTAATTGGGGGACTACACTTTTGCCGGCTTTTGGGCTTCTATGGAAGTACCGCCACTGCCTCAGGAGACATTTAATAAATGGGACATTATGCCAACAGTGTGATTCAAAAACTTAGTCTCGATCTAAATAACCGTTAATTATGCATCAGATAAGGTTAATACAGAACGTAGTTCAAGAATTTTGAAATTGTTGAACAAAAAATGATTTTATACGACAATAAATAAAAATAGTTTAGAGTTTAGATTCAATTTGCCGCTGCAGCAAAACTTATGGGATTGGAATTTAAATCCTTTGTATTCCAATGCTTTATCCAGTTTTAATTGGCCTGCATTCAATGCTTCGTTTTGTGTATATAGGGTTTTTCGGTGTTCGAGTTACGCCGGCGACCTCGTTGATAAAAGAGACAAAATATCACTAGGGTTCCCCAAAGGAAATACTCCGCAATTAGCTCAAATTTAAATCTATAAAGAAGCATTTCATCTGATCTAAAATCTAAAGTTGCAAAAACATGCAAGCTAGTATATTTTATTTTATTGTCGTGATGGCCTCAAGGTTTGGGCACGCGGTCGAGAATCTCGAAGGTCGCGGGTTCAAACCCCAGGCACACACCGCTGACTTTTCGAAGTTGTACATATATTCACAAATAATTATCACGTACTTTAACGGTGAAGGAAAACATCGTGATGAAACATTCACACCTAAAAAGTTATTAGGTATTTCTTAGGTGTGTAGTCCGCCCACCCGCACTAAGCCAGCGTCGTGGAAGGCTAACGCCTAAACCCTCTCAGTTGTAGAGGAGGCCCGTGCCCAGCAGTGGGACGTATATGGGCTGATGGTGATGAAATGTAGAGAATTATAATGTACAAGGTGTGATAGAATTGACATACCCTTGTTGGATAAAAACCCCTTAATAAATCAAGATATAAAAAATTTATAAACACAGCTTTGCTATCCCTTTTACGATACTGGAGTGAGTGTGTTTATTTAAAAAAAAATAGTACACGAAAGCTTTGTATGTTACCAATTCAATAGTTCGTATCGCTTTAAGACCCAATAGTTATTTTTGATTGAATTAAAATTTTCTTCATTCTGATATAGGTAAAAGTCGCAGCTTATTGTCTTTTGTATTGCAGAATAGCTTCGGGCAATGCAATTGTTGATTTTAAATACGTTGATGATATTCCTATCGTGAAAAGAAAATTAATATTTGTTACGCTTTTACGCGTAAGTAATACCAATTTTTGGAATAAAAATAGGTACCTACAGATATTAGATATCTGCAAGTTAAGTGTTTCAGAAAATAATTCTGTTTACCGCGAATAAAAGCCGCGAGAAACATCTAGATAAAAAAATCTTACATTTCAGTCCTAAATAATTCTAAAAAAGCCTGCCAATAAAAACGGCACTAAAATTACTGATACCTGAGTTTAACGCAACAAAAGCCCCGATAAAAAATGGATATTACCGCAATAAAAATGAAGGTCCCTAGTAAACGTTTACAAAGTTTTTTTTCAGCTGATTCTGGTCGTAAACTTGGCTGGCAGTCGTTTAGTGCGCGTTTTATTTATTCAACAAAAATGCTGTGGAGCAAGTCCGATAAATTTTTACTTGGCAACACTTTATGTATTTTTCCAAAAGCAAAGGTAGCTTGACACATACAGCCATGGCGTTAGGAATTCTGTTTCTCTTAAGACTTATTATTGTGATTCGTCTTTGTCTCCTATAGAGTAGTTGAATAGTTTTTTATTAGATAAACATTTGTATGTTGTAATGTATTAAGACTGTTCGTTATATTGACCGATTAACTAGCTATCATAAGCTATAACTTTTTAACGGTAAATATATAAAAAAAATCTGCTCTTATAACAATCAAACACAGTTTTCCATCAAATTTTTACCGTTATACGGTTAAATTCAAAAAAGAAAAGCAAGATGGATGGACGATCTGGTCTACGTAGTTGGCAGATCTTGGATGCGACTGGACCAAGATAGGTAAGAATGGCATGTTAAAAGAAAGGCCTATGCCTAGCAGTGCGATGAAAAAAAGGCTGTGAATAATGCTGATGACGATAGTAAAATCACAATTAAGTCATTTCACTAAATATATTCATATGCAAATTATTGTATTTGCTAATCCGAATTATAAACTACATACATACATACATAAACTCACGCCTGTATTCCCCGAAGGGGTAGGCAGAGGTGCATTTCTGCACCCACATTTCGCCAAGTATGTATCAGTCCCACGTAATAGGGGGCGAGCCTATTGCCGTTTCTCGGGCACATTTCCAGACTCCGTGCTGTTACCGAAAAATTTCCTAATGGAAAAACCCAATAACACTTTGCCCGACCCGGGAATCGAACCCAGGACCTCTAGATCGCACGGCACATACTTGTACCGCAAGACCACGAGGCAGTCATAAACTACTAACATTCTAAATTACACTCAAAAGCGTTAAGCCGTTTCGTAACAATATTATATCTAACTTACATAATATTGCATCCTCTCTTAAACTTTTGCTTTAATAATATCATCAGCATGTTAAAGTTAATTTATCTAGTAAAGCAAAAGCTGATTGAAATATCACACAAGCCAGTCTTTGCACACTATCTTTGTGTACTTTGCCAGCAGTGTTTAATCGACTTCAAACATCCGGAATCAATGAGTTAGCCAAAGTTTGGTTATGTTTGTGTACTTTCAACTACGATATTAGTCTGACTTATCGTTAGGAAACTCTGGGTTGAGTCTGCAAAGTCTTACGCGCAAACACTGGCCATTAATCTGATTAATCCGTCTAGTCCATTAATCCACAATAGGCCTCTGCAGTGACCCACTCTGAAACAATTACTTCATTTATGGGTTGTAAGGTTTCGGATATATGTACATACGAGTACATTATGTATAGTGCTGAAGACTAAATCTTATGCAATTTTAAACTCAAATAAAATGTTAACTTTGCGAATGAAATTAAATTCTTCAAAAGCTAGTGTAGGTTTTTAGAGGAGCAATGTATTAAGATTTGTTCGTAAGTTCGAATACAAGAGACATACCTGTGACTTTACAAATTATTTAATATAATAAATAATAAAATAAATATTAATAAATAATAATAATGAAATACAATTTAAATTACTTATCACGAGCCTTTTTAACAAATCATAACAGGAGACGTAACGAAATCTGCTGAGTTTACCAAGAACAAATTTCTTTCATAAATGAATATTTCGACCCCCATTACTATACCAGATTAGTCTTACCCAACCCTTGCAAAAATAGGGGAAGCCTTGAAAAGAGACTTAAATTTAAGCACTAAGGAGACAAATAACAATTTCCAATCAGTAAAAATTATCCTTGCCGAGAACAATAACACCGCCACTTTTAATTTACATTAGGTTTAGTTTTTCCCTTTTTTATTTGTAATAATGTACAAGAAAAAAAAACAAATAAAAACAAACAAAAGAGTCTACATAATCCTGACCCCACACTAAGAATGAAGCAGTGATGGCCTCGAGGTTAAGGTGCGCGGTCGAGAATTTCGGCGGTCGCAGGTTCAAACCCCAGGCACACACCTCTGACTTTTCGAAGTTATGTGTGTATTCACAATGAATTATCACTTGCTTTAACGGTGAAGGAAAACATCGTGATAAAACCTGCACACCTAAAAGTTCTTAGGAATTTCTTAGGTGTGTAGTCCGCCAACCCGCACTAGGCCAGCGTGGTGGACTAAGGCCTAAACCCTCTCAGTTGTAGAGGAGGCCCGTGCCCAGCAGTGGGACGTATATGGGCTGATGATGATGATGACTAAGATACGAGTCTTGTGTCGTGGTTATAAGAAACTACGAGAGACTTTTCCGTCTCACAATCACCCAGACCTGAAACAAATATTTATGGATCACATTAAGACTTATCTCGGTGTGGGGATCGAAGCCGTGGCTAGCCGTAGCTCCAACTCTTGCAACGGTAGAGGAGGCATTTCAAAGTAACGTTCACAGAATTTGCACAAAGATGAAGAACTAAGGAGTTTAAATTACGATTACCAAGCAATAAAAATTAATTTGAAAACTCATTCAAACTGGCAGCTGCAAAATCTCAGCTCATTTTTTAATTGGATTCACAGGAAGAGCAAACAATCTAAGCTCCGGTAAATTGGTTCACGAATGCGAATGCCTTTGACGATCCGCGTTGAACCATTGTCCCGGTAACAAGCAATTGGGTGATCGGAAAGTGCTTTGTATTACCCTCAATTGGCTTTCGATCGCCCACTCCCGGTTTCTTTGTTACCAGATGACCTGCGACATTCAGTAGAAATCAAATATCAATGCTATGGTCTCAAATTAATCATTACAGAAAGGTCTCTATTAGGGTGGAGTGAAAAAAATTTTTAGCCTGGGGACGAATTTGTAGCTTATAAAAAACAAAACGTTTTGATAAAAAAAAACTTACTCAACGTCTTGAGGAGGCCTACTCACTTTTAAAATTCATTACGAGTCAAAATGTTGCCCCATGGGCTAAACAGAGGTGCAATTCTACACCAATTGTATTTGTATTATTTGTTACATCGAACCTCTTAACAGAAAAAAGACAATAACGCTTTACAGGCTCGGAAATCAAACCCGGGACCTTTAATTCGCACAGCATACATTTGTGCTGCGGAACCAATGAAGTAGTAAAAAAAAGAACAATGGAGTTTATAAGACAGTCAATTGAGTCTATAGTTCTTGTAACTTTTTAATGAGTATCGGTGAACAAAAACATCGCGACACTATTTGGCCGCAGTCCAAGTATCCAGAGCGGTAACGCGCCGACACCGCCGAGCCAGATTAAAAAATGCTTTTTTCTTTCAGATCCGGCGAAATGGAAGCGGTTTACATGACAATTGGCAATCACAAGCCAAATATCGACAGCGCCTGAGGTCAAAGGTATGTTGTGTATTCAGAGACTGGCCTATTGCCATTTCAAACAAAACTGAAAGCGAACTAAAAATTCTTGCTTGTTGTTGGTTTTACAACCTGCTCAATTCAATTTATCCAAGGTAACTGTGTTTAGAGATGCGTATTTTTGTTTTACTCATCATCGAACACATTGCTTATGTGTAATGGCACCTATTGCTGCCGTAGAAATTCACTGGATGCAAGCCGCTTCTAATAGGGCGTCCTGGAAGTCTTTGGGGAGCCTATTTCTAGTGGTTAACGTCAAAATAATGATGCGAGCGATGAAGAAAACTCAGCGAACTGATGACAAGCATTTATAAATAACCAATGCATCCTATATTATAATTTGGTAGTAGCGTATCGTATTATATTCATGATTTACTTCAACGGTGAAGGAAAAACATCGTGAGGAATCATGCACACCTAAAAGTTCTTAGGAATTTCTTAGGTGTGTAGTCCGCCCACCCGCACTAGGCCAGCGTGGTGGTCTAAGGCCTAAGCCATCTCAGTTTTAGAGAAGGTCCGTGCGCAGCAGCCGGACGTATACGGGTGGATTATGATTGATGATTATAAATAGACAAACAAGATGCTGATCTGTTCGTTACCTACCTACGGAAGCTGGTCCCATAAAGCAATACGCTTCGTTGACGCTAACACTTGAAACTTTGTGTCGATTTGCTCATAACTGAAGTTGCGGGCAATGGTTTTTAATCACTCAGCTTCAGGTATCGACCCCCGCTCTATAGGTTTTTTTATTTATTTAACCTATTCCTAATTATAACGTGAACATACCCTGTAATCGCTTTACTAAAACTTTGATTCAGATATTCATCAACATTCACACTACCTGTAATTATCCGTTACGTACACACACACACACACACACACAGTCACACAAAAGTAATTCTGACCTCACCCAAGATATCATCCCTACATCGTGGGTACCTGAAACTACATAATGCTGTACATCATACATACGTAAAGACTTGTCTCAGTCTGGGTATCGAATCTCCGGCCTTCATTTCACAACTAACCAAATGTTCTCATCAAATTTCTATGTTGAATATCCGACCAATGGAATAAGCAATAAGGCCAACCAATAGTTCGCAAATATTAAATTGGGTCCGCTGCATTCATCATATTCTGTAATTTCGTATACAGTGGCTATTTGTGTGCTCGAGGCTTTATTAAAACGAGTTGATTTGTACACAGGTTAAGTAATGATATGGATTCAGTTGGATATTACCTTTTCAATTTCAGAATTGGTTATCAGCTAACGGCGTTGAAAATTAGGTCGAGCGGCAAATAAGTAGGTGAACGGTTTGGGTGGCAGAAATTGAACCAGAATTTTTTGCCGTTTAAGAAAATCTTTAATTATTATTTTAAATATATACAGTACGAAATCTGTATAATAACTTTACGAAATAATCCGTTAGATACGTATAACATTACCTATATTGAAAAAAGTATTAAAAACCGGTACTAAATAGATAATTAAAATAGCCTTAAATTTATACACAAATAAGAGTAATAACATTTTAAATAATCACAATACTAGAGATTATAAGCTATTTGATTACATAATGTACACTTACTTCGCACTCAGGCTCGGTGGTGTAAGAGCCGTTGCTGAAATACTTCTTGGGGCACTCCGACCACGGCAACTCAGCCTGGAAACTCTGTGCGAAGTAGAACAGGCACCACGCGATAATAGAGTTGTAGTACAGAGCGACATTGAAAGACACCACCGCGGAACTGATCCCGATACCCCCCAGGTACGGAGACACCTGGTGCCACACGCCAATCGCCCCTTTCCTTAACCGCTGCCCTATCGCCAATTCCAGATAGAATATAGGAATTCCTTCTATAGCCAACATCACGAAATACGGAATCAGAAACGCTCCTCCACCATTCTTTTGTGCCAGGTATGGGAATCTCCATACGTTACCGAGACCCACGGCGTATCCTACAGTCGCTAGCAGGAAGGTCAGTTTGCTATCCCATGATTCTCGCTCCAGTTCCACCCCTTCAGGTTTGAACGCACCGCGCTCTTCTCCAGAGCTGCCTTTGCTTGTCGGGGTCTCTGAGGAGCGGTGGTTGGGGCTGGTGTCTTCAAAAGCCTCGTTAGTCGCGCCGTACATAACATGGGTTCTATGGGACGTGTGTCCATTCTCCATGGCCACTAACCTGCCTCTCAACTCCTTCATCTCCATCCTGTCCAGGGACCGCTGAGCGTACAGGTCCCGCGAGCTCTGTCGCCTCATCAGGTGGGCTGTGTTCGCCATTTTTAACAATTACCACCAATTTATTATGTTACGAAAACTATTCAAAAGGACTCGTTTTCATTATCGTGACACATAACGAGAAACAGTATGGAGCAAGTGATAGTTGACACTTCGATTAAAACTGAACAGAAAATGATGCTAAATGATTGGAAACCAAACATTTTAGATAACTTTCAATGAGTTTAACACAAAAATGCTGTATGGAACATTTTAACAAAGGTTTTGGTGTAGGGGCGACGCGTGTGGCGCGCTTACGGTAGCTTTTCGGAGTGTAGGGAGGGAATGGACCACGCATGCGCATTGATCGTCCTATAGAAACACCCCACGTAGACTTTTCAATGAGAAAGGCTTGGGAACACGGGCCGTCTGCATTAATACAGTATGAAAGCTCGGCTCTGGAATGGCAGGTTCACGTCGTGAATGGAATTAAAGGGATCCAGTTATCGTTGGCACTACTGTGAACCGGATTTAGAGATGCAATTTAAATAGCACCAAGCGCGTTGACATACTTTAATATTTTATTTTGGATTGATTCTCAGTTTATTTATTTGGAACATTGAAAGTTAAATATAAAGTGTATTAATTTCGTTTTTGTACCAATGTAATACTTAAACATAATTATTAAATCATTTAATATTTTTCGTACCATTTAGTGGACTATAAACTGTATTATTTTAAATATCTTTAAGTACTACACATTCTTAAATATGCTTGCGCAGACTGAGATCTTAATACTGATAGAATTCCTTATTTTGTAGAGGATCTCTGTAGTTCGAGAGTTATTTATATTAGCCGGAATATTCGAAACAATGTGCTTTGTATACAAATATTCCTAGCATGAGTAATTAACACGGTGAATATTCCATCACTTGTCTGGAAGAAATCGCTTTACTCGATAAGACCCCCAGTTTGTCCACTATATAATAATTTGTTTTCTGTTGTGTTTTTCATATAACAGTGATGGCCTCGAGGTTTACGCGGTCGAGAATTTCGGTGGCCGCAGGTTCAAACCCCTGGCACACATGTGTGTATTCACAATGAATTATCACTTGCTATAACGGTGAAGGAAAACATCGTGATAAAACCTGCACACCTAAAAGTTCTTAGGAATTTCTAAGGTGTGTAGTCCGCCAACCCGCACTAGGCCAGCGTGGTGGACTAGGGTCTATACCCTCTCAGTTGTAGAGGTGGCCCGTGCCCAGCAGTAAGTCGTATTTGGGCTGATGATGATGATGATGATGATGTGTTTTTCTGTTTATTTTGGTATATGTACCGTGTATGTGGTACATCCATATGCATTTATTAAAAAGCGTTTATTTCAATATTACAGACACTCCAATTTTATTTATTTGTATAGATTTCTAAACGGCCAATAACATTATTCTTGCATCAAGTATCAAAATTAGGACCATTCGCGAAAAATATATTTTCCTTGTGCGATTACTATAACTACAGCTGCCCAACTTAGAAAAGCTACTTATTATTATATCGATACTCAATTAGCTTAGTAAGCCTCCGTGGCGCGGTGAAACGAAATCCAGTGGGTTCGACCTCCGGGACGGACTATGTATGTTTGTGTGATAAAATATTGATTTCGGATCAAGATGTTTGTGATATTAAAAACTCTCATATTTTTTTATATCCACGACACATGATTTGTTTTTTTAATTTGTCACAACTAGTGTTTTAAATTATTTTTTTTAATTATTTTAACGCAGTGAAGCAAAATTAATTGATTTGGCAAATATTTTACGGCCGGCCGCCTGCCTGACGCCAACCCTCCTTGGGCGTTTCATACGTATCATACGTAGGAAAAAAGGTGATGGATATGAAAGTTGATGGATGGGCGAGCAGAGGAAGGCCAAAGAAAAGATGGATGGAGTGCGTGACTGAAGATATGAAAGAAAAAGGGGTGAATGAAGACATGACGGCTGATAGGGATGTTTGGAAGGATAAAACATACTGCGCCGACCCCAAATGAAATTGGGAGCAGGGCAAGGCAATGATGATGAACGCAGTGAAGCAAAAGATGTTTTTTTATCTTTTTTCTTAAAAGTCTCTTTGACTGTCTCTTGGTCCAGCAGCAGTAGGTTCCGTACAATCTATCGGTCCAAGTTATGATTCCCGGGTAGCGCAAAGTGTCAATAGGAAATTCTCAGTAGCAGCACGGAGTATGGAAATGTGCCAGAAAAACGTCAAAAGCTATTATATGGGACTGATAAATACCTAGAGACATATGGGTGCAGAAATGTAGCTCTGCTTACCCTTTCGGGGAATACTGAGTTTATGTTTGTATGTTTTACAAAAAACAAAAGAAAGCATTTTTCTATATCAAAAAATCACCTATAATCACCTTGAATGTCCTACCAAAATTCATCAAGCTCAGTGTGTTCATTTAGGCGTATAATATTAGGACCTTGACAGACAATAAAAATGTGACAGTAAAATTGAATCTTCCTGTAAAAATAGTGTCCGAAGTCAGAAAGGTTTAAAAAGCTTTTAGGGTTAATGGAAAAGTTCGTTGCAAAGACGAGAGACGTTGATTTATGGTTGTAAAATCCAATATATGTATAACAATACAAGTGAGGGTAACGTAACTCAGTTACTTTTTAAGCGGCAATAATAAAATTACTGTATAATCTTGCTTAGAAGTTTGGAAAATTTAGCAAAATTATTTTTGATTCTAAAAAGATCTTTTAAAATATATAAAAACCTGCGTAGACATAAATAATAATAAAAAACAAAAATTAGTTTTGCAAATTACCAACAGATATCAATTCTATTCAGATACTCTAACGCTTGTAACATTTAAAGAGCTTTTTCTAATTTCTATACCCACATTTTGCTCGGAAAGATGTCGAATTTTAATATCGAACAGTTTTTCTTATAATCTGACGGTTCTGTAAAACTTGAAAGACACCGCAGCGCTGCACCGCTCGTTGATATTAGAAAAGTTTTCAGCCAATAACCGTCAAATTTTCGAATTGAGTCCAAACGAACTTCGTGTTTACATTTATTTATTTTTGACTGCCTCGTGGTCTCGCGGTACAAGTATGTGCCGTGCGATCTAGAGGTCCTGGGTTCGATTCCCGGGTCGGGTAAAGTGTTATTGGGTTTTTCCATTACGAAATTCTCGGTAACAGCACGGAGTCCGGAAATGTGCCCGAAAAACGGCAATAGGCTCGCCCCCTATTACGTGGGACTGATACATACTTGGCTAAATGTGGGTGCAGAAATGCACCTCTGCCTACCCCTTCGGGGAATACAGGCGTGAGTTTATGTATGTATGTATGTTATTTTTGAAATATGATTATTAGTGCAAATAACTATAATGTGGTTAGGTTGCGTAAGGATTTCGCTAATTTGGGTAGCTTTTGCATGGGTATCGCCTCCAATACGTGCGAAGTTCACAGAGGTGAGGTTGGTAATGCCTCCTACTGATTGTAACATCGATATGCTTGTTGTTTTTTGGTCGCGCTTGCAATCATGGGATCTAATCAAGCACACACATCTGACTTTTCGTGAGAAATGCACACCTTTAAAAAGCCTTAATGATTATTATGTGTATAGTCCGACACTTCGTACCACGTGTTACTGATGGCCTAATACCTTTTAGGTAAAACTTATATAGGTTGATAAGCATAAAATTGATAAAGAAGCAATTGGATGTGTGAAGATATTACGTAGGAAACAAGCGGTTGGGCCCTACTTTATGTTCATACCAAAATATTATCTAAATCGATGCCGTAGATTTTCAGTTTATTCATTTGAATGAAATTCAAAACCTTTCTCTTTATAATATTAGGTATATTAGAAGAACATATTGAGAAATTACAGCCAAAATGCTGCGTCGACACTTCGTGCTATAATAATGCTGTATGCGAACGATGTCTACAGTATCGTAATCGTTGCAAGCATTCAAATTATCACGTAGTCACGTAGCATCAGCGAAGCCAAGGGTACAAAACTTTTAAACATTATTTTAAAAATAATATGCACAATCTTCTATGCTTACAACCATACAAACAGTATTACATGCGCATATAATTTTAACAAAAAATGTTGCATTTAATAGCCCGCTTAATTTATTGGAATTAGTTCCCAAATTCTATGCTATGTGTAAAAAGTTAAAAAAGATATTCTGTCATTATTACGCATTTATAATATCGCGCTAGACGCGAAACTAGAAACGAGTCAGGTCGTGCGTTATGTACTGCGAGATTGAAGGCGAGACTCAAGAAAAAAGAAGCAATACTTTTAACATTCTGTATAACTATGAGGTTCTTTTCCTGACAGTGAAAAAAAGGGGGTTATAAAGTTCAATTTGACAAAAATGTTTACAGGTAACATTTATTTCGTGGTAAAAACTAAGATATTGAAAAATCAATATAACGTTGGCAACCCTGTGATCTACTGTCATACTTGTCAAAACGCGGAGCGCAATTTCGCATCAACATTTAGCGTTGTCTTCGACAAAAATAATGAAGTTATCAACCAGATTGTGTCGATTGCGACACAAGTGCTGAATCACGCGTTGTTTCCTCCGCCAGTACGCGGTGCCGGCAAAATGTATTGCTTACAATGGCTGATACCCGTTCTTCTGATACCGAAACCCGTGAACCCGGCGCTTGTTAATACACACGTTATGTTCATGGTTTTATACCTAATAGGATTTTTCTTGGAGCGGAAGCCATGTACAGTGTGCAGCGTCGTATTCCTCGCAGCCGTCATTCTAATCTGCTACAGCGGTATTGGAAACTGTTTGTTTTGGAGTCAGTGCGACGGAGAAAAATACGAGACTTAGCCGCAAGTGTCATTTTGAAGTGCTCAAGTGGTGTTCGAAAAGCAGCGTAGGGTCCTGGCTGTGTGTGTGTTGCCGCAGCCTCTTGTGATGGATTTGATTTTTTTTGTTGTATATTTTTGTAAATAAATTTTGTTTTTCTCTGTTGTGGCAAAAAATCCATAAAGCTGTGTAAACGTTGTTGTTTAATTATACCATATTATAATACGACGAATCTGGTTAGCAGCTAAAAGAATACTTATTACATGTGTAAATTTTACTTAATTCATTGAAGATGTAATGTACGTAATCAATACTGCCACTTCAATAGGCATAATATGTCTCATTTAAACTACATAGAGAAGTGTTAGGCAAATGTAAGTGTTAGCTGTCACGGCAAGTATGCAACATCAAAACATTGTAGTAAATCATAAATTATGCTTCCATATAACTAGCTGTAAAACTTAAATGTGATGTACTTCCTATATTTTATCATTTTCCATTGCCCTCGGAGACATGGGCCGCTCAAATTTCTCCATTTTGTGTAGCTTTTGTGTAGTATTATCAAAAATAGTAAAACCATCTAAAATACAGTAATACTTTTGACACATAATGTAAAGCTTCTAATAATGTTTTCTTATTTATAGTTGGTTTATCTAAACACACTATAGGCTGTAAATAATAATTATATATCTACATAAAACACAATGAATGCATAATAAATTTATTAAGTGTCAAGAATAGGTCAGTCAGTGGATTTGAAACATGTAGATAATTATTAAAATGCTTCACTAGATTTATATTACTAATGCATATTTTACTAATGTTTATACTATCTGTCATGAGTATAAAAGTTATTAAACAAAAAGTAGAAAAGGCACCATATTGAAGCATTTTGACAGCTTTTGTATATGGATATGATATCAAACATTATTATTATTATTTTAAACTCAAAAAAGTGGATGTAAGAACAGTCTTCTTTTAGTGAATATGTCTTAGAAATGAATAATATAACAGTTTTTTTTTTAATTGAAATTATAACATCAATGTGAACACCCAACAGACCTAAATACAAGTTTTATAAGACTAATTATTTATTAATGTTTTAAATCATATTTTACAGTGAGAAAAACATTTTATCCACAAATTAATGTAATATTATTATAATTATTAAAGGCTTGTTTTAAATATTATTTTGAATGTGCCTTGCAAAATACATATCTCAAAATTAGCAAGTAACATTCAAATTTTCAAATTAAAATTAAATTCCTCTGTGTCACAGTAATTTATAATGCTTTGTTAGGTCAAGGCTAAGGTTATAAGAGAAGTACCAACCACTCAAGAAAAGCATAGTTAGTTATCAGTAGTCACATGTGTGACACAAATTCAACCATCCCTATAATTTTTTATGTCACATCTTAAAAGGCAAACACATACATTCTGGTATTTTGAAGCTCCGTGTCAGCATTCTGTCTGTCAAGCCAGTAACATGCATTCTTGCACAGTCCTGTGGCCTCAAAAAATAAGCCTTACATTCTAAGTGCTTCTTGTGGTAAAGAAATTTAAGTCATTAACCACACAGCATAGTTGCATTAGAGGCGCATTGCTGATGATTACTGTCTTATATATCCGTAATAGGTATATTTCATTTTGAAGACATATTCACTAGGATATTTTAATGCAAGAATTATCCCATCTGTACTTACGTGTCTGAAGTTATATTGATTACGAAGGCAACATGTGATGATATTGTATTGTACAGTTAATGTGAGTGATATTAATTATTAAAAATGTGAAATAAAACTTGGGAATTTGATGTTTTCTTTTATTAATATGAGACAACTACGAAATTTAGAATAAAAATAAATAAATGTAATTCCCACTATTTTTGTATATTAAGATAAGCTGTGTGGAGCAGTTTCGTAGTATGCTGAGAAATGAGACGTGGATTTATGTATGCATCGTGGAAATATTCGATCGAAATTGTCCGTGAGATTTGTAGCGTGCATTTATTTCTGCACTTCTACATTCTATGTCCCACAAAATGTCGATATTTGGTGCTGCTACTAAGAACACTGCCCGACCCGGAAACCAAATTGTGACCTCTTGATCTTATGCCACAAGATCAATGAAAAAATGAACACAAACAAAGCAATGTAAAATTGATTCAGGGCTGAATCATTTAGTGTGGTCGGAATAAATTATATTTGCATCGGTCACTTCCTACATGCATATACAATGTATATATTCACGCCTGTATTCCTCGAAGGGGTAGGCAAAGGTACATACCTGCACTTACTTATCGTCAGGTATATGATCTAGAAGTCCTGGGTGCGATTCTCGGGTCGGGCAAAGTGTAATTGGGATTTTCAATTGGGAAATTCTCAGTAGCAGCATGGAGTCTGGAAATGTGCCCGAAAAACGGCAATAGGCTCGCCCCCTATTACGTGGGACTGATACATATCTGGCGAAATGTGGGCGCAGAAATGCACATCTGCCTGGGGTAGGCAGAGGAATACAAGTGTGAGGTTAACACTATCCGGCCCGGGAATCGAACCCGGGGTCCTCTAGATCGCACGGCACATACTGTCGCAAGACCACGAGGCAGTCATATAGAAAAACCATTTACTGATAAAGCGATATTTACTTCACCATCACGCCGTAACCAATCAAGAATATGAAACGCAACATAATACTCGTTTACGCGTGTATGGCGCGAGCGCGAGCGCTACAATTACTTTTCAATTAAACTAATGCGACAGTTGTTCAGTGTCTGAGTATCTCACACACTGATACAAGTATCTTTTCAGCATTTATTGATCGACACCCTAACTACGTATTATATTTTTTTTGGAAGCTACTGCTTAGCGAAACAAATAGACATTTGAAGTGGCTGTCCGTAATTCGAGCATGTAAAAACTTTTAAATTTACGACTCGTAATAGTAAAAAACTCAAATAATTTCTCAGAAAGCGGGAGTACATCGACTTATTTTTTTCAGTAATCTTCATAGCAGTAAAAAAGCCAGTTTAAAGCATTTGTAGCAATGCTAGTAATAATAAATCTATTTCTATGATAAATAAACACTTTATCTCCTTACAAATTTGTTTTACTACTGATAATGCAGTAGCTCGTTACTATGCCTGTTTGTTCTATAACTAGAACAAGCAACTACGAACAGTGACCTTGTAATCAATAGATTTGCATTATGTTTTATTTACGCAATCATCTATTCATTATAATATGGACTTTGGCAAATATACATTGAATACAATTGGAAGTATAGCTACGTATACCTACTATAGGTACTAATAAAATGTAGCTAATAAAAAAATACTATTTAAATTGCACCATTACTATTACAAAGTATACCTATTATTTAGCAATGTTACCATTTCATCACCAACAGCCCATATAGGTACGTCCCGCTGCTAGGCAAGGGCCTCCTCTATAACTGAGAGGGTTTAGGGCTTAGTCCACCATGCTGGCCTAGTGCGAGTTGGCGGACTACACACCTAAGAAATTCCTAACAACTTTTAGGTGTACAGGTGTCCTCACGATGTTTTTCTTCACCAGAAAAGTCAGAGGTGTGTGACTGGGGTTTGAAGTTTGAACCTGCGACCGCCGAGATTCTCGACCGCACCCCTAAATCCCGAGGGCACCACTATTTCGTTCCTTCGTTCACCATTTACCTACTGTGATTTTATCCTCACAAACCGATATTGAAAAAAATACGCATAAAAATTGTGGGCATTGGTCTCATAAAAAAATCGGAAAATAGCCCGGATAATATACATACGTATGTATGTTATCCACAGGTACAAAGAACACACTGGTATTTGAATGTTGACTGTAATGAATGAATCAAAAATACCGGTAAAATAATACCAATCGACTCAATTTTAGCGGTCTGTTGGCAAAGGGATATACTTACTCTCTATAAAACTTATTTACGATGTTCGCTATCCAAGCGGTAACTGATTTTAAACTACCAAGAAATTTAGCCTCCCGTATCAATAAAAATCATTTTTACTCAAAATAAAATTTCTGACAGAAAGTGGTACCTACCACCCCAACTTAGCCGGTAAATCGAATCGTAATCTAAATTGTTCACGGTGAGATCCTGTTTCTTTCCTACTTCATTTTTAGGTATCTAAAATACGAGAATACAAGTCTAGTTCCATTTACAACCATGTCCTGTCCAACCCAGCAGTTGGTGCTATATGAGAAGCTTAACAACGTTTCTAGCACGAAAAAGTCATAAAATATTGGCCACAGGTTTTATTTCCATACCCAAAATCCAAATAATATATTTAAGATTGTTGATACGTAGTGGTACTTAATTATTATAGGTACTACATTTCTCTAACATTGACATATGGTATCAGTAGCTACATCTAAAGGTAGGTATATATGGTTGTATGTTCGTCCTAATTAAATACCATAAAGTTTTATGTAGCAAACAATGACCCGAGTAAAGATCCTTACCATACGCTGCTAGCATATGCAGTATGAATCCGCGCACGGCGCAATTTAACAAAGATTACGAAAATGTTTGTTTAGATCGTGTCTACCTAACTGGATCACAGAAGCTGTGAAGCATATTAGTATCTTTGATCTCAATTAGCACGTATTATATACTCGGTGGACCAAATGAGTATTAAATTATTCTCAAGGACCGGAGTTTTAAATGATTGTCATTAAAAAGCAATCAAGATTTCATTAGGTACTATCTTAGACATAATAAATATTTGTTAGCAGTGACGTATAGCGCCATCTAGTGGGCGATGATGGTTAAACTTCAACCATAGAACCTACGCAATAATAGAAAAAAAACAAAACTTGTAAAAAACCCCCCAAGTCTCGCAACTCATTTCTTCTACCGTAAAAAGTTGTGAAATCCATGTTATACCAAATCGATGAATTTGTTCAGTCCCCCGTTTAAGGGACCTTTTGTCTTATGTTATTATGCACTTAGCTTACCAGACAACATCTTATCCCATAAAAAAACAAAACTTGTAAAGAAACCCAAGTCTCGCAACTCATTTCTTCTACCGTAAAAAGTGGTGAGATCCATGTGATACCAAGTTGACAAAAAAAATTAAAATATTTTATGCTTTAAATAAAATAGTTAGATTTGGCAATCGCATGAAAACACGACGAAACTCACTTTTAAATCGATTGGCAAGTCAAACTATTTTATTTAAAACATTAAAGATTTTTAATATTGATATGGTCATTGGTCACTATAAGATGTTGTCTGGTAACTCTGGTAAGCTAAGTGCATAATAACTTAAGACAAAAGGTCCCTTAAACGGAGACTGAATAAATTTATCGACTTGGTATCACATGGGTCTCACAACTTTTTACGGTAGAAGAAATGAGTTGCGAGACTTGTTTTTTTTTACAAGTTTTGTTTTTTATGGGATCTCATTTCTTTTTGTAGTAATTTTTCCTTAAGTTATACACTAAACACTAATTGTGTTACAAATTTGAAGCTTCTATGTCGGCTAGAAGTGCCTTAGAGTTTTGATGATCGGTCAGTGAGTCAGTGACAAAACTGCGAAGTTTGACTAGTTATAATTCTTAAACTACTGGTTCAAATTGAATGAAATTTGAAATAAACAGAGTTTATACCATTCTTGCTTGGTGACTAAAATTTCAGGTATCTAGGTTTTTTTTTTTTATTTTTTTATGGGAAAGGAGGCAAACGAGCTAGTGAGCCACCTGATGTTAAGTGGTCAACACCGCCCATGGACACCCACAATACCAGAGGAATCATCGGTGCGTTGCCGGCCTTTGAGGAAAGTATAGGCTCTTTTCTTGAAGGTTTATCCACAACGAAGTTATAGGGTGTCGAAAATGGCTTGAGTTGCTTTGAGAAAAGTATAGTATGGCCGTGTCACTTTTTTACTGCCGTGCCCCCAGATTATGAATTATTTTCGTTTTATGAAAATAATTTACATTACACATGTTTCCAATATTGTTAAGAAATTGTTTCAAATCAAAAACATGGTTATTTTTTGTGTATCATCAATAAGATATTATTGATGATCGCTAACACAAGACAAAAAGTGTTGTAAATCATCATTATCAGCTCATTCATGTCCCACTATTGATTATGGGCCTTCTCTACAACTGTGAGGGAGTTGAAAAGACTTGTTACATTAATGTTTCAAATCAAACTGTTGGTAAAACCACTGAATAGATTGCACTGATATTCTGTATACAGATTAATTATAATTAAGCCCATCTGCTTGAGATTTTCCGAAATTCATCCTTTGAGGGAAGACAAATGGGGGTCCAAAGATAGTGTAGAAAAGATTATCAAGATTTATATTAATTTAAGTGAAGCAGGCACAAGCTAGTATTTTACAATTATCTTTGACACAGTGGCAGTACAGAAGTCCAAAAGCCCAGGTTGCCTTAAAAAATTCCGAATAATAATCTTTAAATCTTTATTTATCAAAACAAATTTGATGTATAAATGAGAATATCCAGACCCAGCAATAAACAATCATAAATTAGACATTACACAATTAATGGTTAAAGCTTTTGGGCTTCTATGGAAGTACCACCACTGCTTTGACATAGGTTTGTGTATATGGAAAGGACAAAATAATAGTCATAATATATGTGAAAGTTTAGTTGTTTATTTTATTTTGGAAAATCACATAGATGAAGCTGGTGATGGATCTTAACCTAAAGATGCTTGTAGAAAGACCTGGAACAAAAATAAACACATTAAAATAACTTTTGGATGGCTTGTGTAAACAAAAATCAATATTAGTCAGTTTAGCCATCAAAAAATTTCATCTTAGCAAGTACTGTAACTTTTGTGACAATTTATTTATTGGAAATAATTTATTTAATTGATATAGCTAAATATAGCATACAATAATGAATAGTTAAGAAATAAATAAAAGCTTTAACATAATTTAATTACAATCAAATGTGATAAATGTCTTAATGTGCCATTGATCTTAAAAAATAATTATTATTTATAGCACTCTTTTCTAGAACAAGTACATACATAAATTCGTATATACATTTATCAACTAATACTGGCAGATCCAGAAACTATAAGCTAATTTCTTAATGGCTCATAAGTATTATTAGTAAAAACTAAAAACCATATTCAAATAAAATGCAATTTTAGATGTAATAACAAAAAAAATGTGTACATGTACTATAAAAGAAATCTTGAATTTAATGACACGATCCCCTCTAATTCTTTGTAATGAAAATAGTAATACAAGAATGAAACCGTAGCTGACAAATTACAAAAACGCATAACCTCAATTTTTTAAAAACCGCTTATGTTTCCAAAAATATCATAATCCATTCAATAAAGTACACTACCGTTTATCTTAATCTTCTGGCTTCACGCTCAGACTCGAGGAGGGTGAGGATGTCTCCATCACGGACGGGTCCCTTCACATTCCTGATGATCTGACGGCTGGTCTCTCCGATGAACTCAACTTTGACTTGAGTACATTGGCCCTGGGAGCCAGTACGGCCGAGCACCTTAACTACACGGGCGAGAACGTTGGGTTTGTCCATTTCGGCTTATTTGGCTTGCGAAGTCCAAAAAACACACGTGCACCAAAGCTGGCGTGCTACGAAAAGAATTTGACAGAAGTAGGGCTTGCGCTTGATGATTTTGACTTTCGGTTTGGCATTAAGTACATTGAGCAGGTTTCGAATTGCTATCGGTTGATATTCTCATTAATTCACTGGTAAATCGTTTTATTTAATCGATTATAATGTACTAAATCATAGGTGTTTATAGATTTATTTATCTCAATTTTCCGATTTATTTATATTTTTTTAAATTTTCATTTCGATATCTCATTTATCACTCCACAATTTTTTTAAATGTTAATATATTAATATTATTTACTAATAGAATTTCAGAAGATGCTGCTATTTTTTTTTGAAAATTAATTTTATCAATCACATAAAATATACTCAAGGCTGAAAGACGTAGGTACGTAGGCGAATATTTTATTATCATCTAACAAATTTAATAATCAGCTGGATTATTTAAACAAATTCTTATTTAAGATAGCTACACAAATTGGATTTGAACTAAATATTAAAAAAGATTTCAAAATAAAAATCTGAATGTAAAATCTTATTTGATTCCAATCGGTCCTCACCACCGGTTTTTTTATAGTGTCGCATCTCTATTGACACAATATTCCACGTCAATCGAGTTGGAGTGAAAATTGGCATTTTGCCTCGAGTTTCTTGCGCTGTCGGAATCTGAATTCAAAGTGAATGGCCTACAACCCACAACCGTAGTCACTAGTTTCTATTTCTAATTATATATCTCCAATAATAGTTGAATAATCAAGATGAAATTCTTATACCTTTCGTTCTTAGTTCTACCTGCGGCATTATTATGCTTCCAAAACGGTGAGTTTTTATAATTTTTTAAAGTAAAATTGTTCTATTTATTGTCGGTACGTGGCATCTTATATATCACTTTTTGTAAGTGAAAGTTTATGTACAAAACAGTTGAAAATCCTCTTTATTTACCAATTAATTCCACGTTAACTTTCCTATTGTAATATTATGTGTATTTGTAATGTAAATGTCTGTAACCTGTTATCGTACGTAATTCGTATTAAGGATAGAATAGTCACTTTTTAGGATAAGAAATCCTCTTTAAATACTTCTGAAATAAAATAGATGTGATTCTACTTAGGGTATTTGGTTTAATACATTCACATATGGTATAAAAACATATGTAACACCTTCTCTTTATGGTCTTTCTTGACTTCAAATAATCTTTGTAAGTCTTATTAAAATGAGGTTTAAAAACAAACACAGGTTTTAACTAGCTGGCATATACAGGATTACCCACTCAGCATAAACTCTGACCCTAATTCATAGTTTGTATTTGTAATGCTTGGTAATAACACATTAATATAATTTTTATGAATATACTTAACACTGTATTGCAACTTTCACTTTAAATTGAAAGTATGTGCAAACTGTGTGTCAATACCAACTGTAACAATAAAATTACCCTTCTTTTATTGCAGATTCATATATGGTTATCTCTATATTTTAAACCACTGTTTAACTAACTTTAATAAAGAATTCTTATTAAATTCCAGGTAACACAATACTAGCAAGAGCAGAAGAAGATGAACTTGATGATGTGGTGGATATCGAAGGAGAAGACAACCAGGTAGTTGGGGACGATGCTCTCGGAGATGATGACGACTCTGTTGTGAAGTCATCACAGGATGTAGATACAACAATACTGTTTACGAAGCCAGTGCCTAACTACGGAGACAATGCTTTTGGTAAGACTTTTTATCCATTTACTATGGTAAACACAAATAGTGTTATTTTTCTATATTTAGTAAAGGTAGTCGGAATATTAAACTACAGGTACAAAATACTTTATATAACATAATATTTTTTATTGATACTATAAATAAAATTTAATAAAGTCAATCATACCAAACAGTTGTCGAAAATTTGTAGGCTCATTAACATGATGTAGGGTAATTTACATTTAGTGAATAACAAAACAAAATATGCCTTAATATGCTATATTGAAAAAACAAATTAATCAGTATTGTATGTACAAAAATAAAATTCATAATAGTCATAAGAGACTGACATGGCCTAAAATGAATTAACTACTATTAATTAGTCCCTATTATTTAGACCTAATGACAAGCATTATAATATAATCAATAACCAGATCCTTTCGGACAAAATTGACCCCCTAGCATTGCGAAGAGATGTTGCGTCTCTATGTGTCCTTTATCGCATTTACCATGGGGAGTGCTCTGATGAACTTTTCGGATTAATACCTGCTGCTGAATTTCACTACCGCACCACACGCCAGAAATTGAAGTTCCATCCCTACCATCTGGATGAATGGCGTTCCTCAACAGTGCGGTTTAAACGGTGTTTCCTTCCTCGCACAACATCTTTGTGGAATCAGCTTCCCTCGGCGGTATTTCCGAATGGATATGACTTAGGGACCTTCAAGAAAAGAGCCTATATTTTCCTTAAAGGCCGGCAACGCACCGATGATTCCTCTGGTATTGTGGGTGTCCATGGGCGGTGTTGACCACTTAACATCAGGTGGCTCACTAGCTCGTTTGCCTCCTTTCCCATAAAAAAAAAAAATTAAAAAAAAAATTAGTGTTTGAGTAACATATTTTTGTTAAAGTGTTATTAATTAAGAGCCTAATTGCAAGTTAAATATCATCATCTTATATATAAAAATGAATCGCAAAATGTGTTGGTAAGCGCATAACTCAACAACGCCTAGACCGATTTCGCTAATTCTTTTTTTGTTGTGTTTGCTATTGTTAGGAAAAGGTTCTTATGAAATAAAAAGTTAAGAAAATTGCGAGGAACTTGGTAAAAACAACAATTTAATTTTCTCATATAAACTGTTCTACCTAATATTCTGTCAAACATTTTATGTTTATCCCGTCAATATGGTTAATGGTCCCCTCAAATTAAAGAACGTATTTAAATAAAGGTTTTGAATCGACAACATATATCCAGAATATTCGAATAATTGCGTATTTTAGATTTTAAAAATGTAGAATAATGTCAGTAATAAAAAGGGATTGACATATTTATTGGTTGTCAAATATTTATGCGTGCGTTCAGAAATGTATTTTTAACCTCCTTGGTTGTACCTGATTTACAAACGAAGGCAGGTTCGGTAGTCATCACGCTTTGAAATCTAAAACACCCACAACTATGCAATGGAATGCGCTTGGTGTTAAGAAAATTGTTGAGTAATGTTATTCACGTGACGATACTGAAAAGACAACTTAGAGATGAATTGGTGCTTGAGAATTCATCAATTAGATTGATCTAAGATTTCATTGATCCTAACGGGTATGACCATTGAGTTCAAACGAATTCAGTTCCCGATTCGTCATGCCTTCGCAATGACGATTAACAAAAGATGTTTGTGATCTTTTAGACAATTGAAAAATATATTAAAAATGTATATCACAAGGTGCATCATCATCATCAGCCCATATATGTACGTCCCACTGCTTGGCATAGGCCTTCTCTGCAACTGAGAGGGTTTAGGCTTCAGTCCACCACACTGATGCTTCAATTAAGAGAATTAAAGCCGACTACATCCCATCCCATATGTACATGTTTAATTAAATCATGACTTGCGGAGACACGATTGATGCATTTAATTTTCGTACTTATTTATTTCTGTATTTTTATCTCAATAAAGTGCTGAACTTAATATTTATTTCCATACAATCAAAAATAAAATTCAGGTAATATGTAAATATGTAACATTCAATGACTGTTAGGGGATACGAAGTTTTCCGGGTCAGCTATTATAAATGTTAATGTTTTGTTTGTTACGCTGTCACGACAAAACTACTTAACCGATTATCATGAAAATTTGTACACATAGTCTTCGAGATATAAAAAAGGACATAGGATTCTTCTTATTAACAAAAAAATACGGAGGATAAAAGAATTGAAAAATGATTGAAAAAAGATTTGAATGACTTTTGGTATGCAGATAGGTGGGACCCACCGAAGTAACATAGGTGGGAATGGTTATCCTTACTATTATATAAATGTGAATGTAGGGATGTTTGTTACGCTTTCACGCAAAAACAAAAATTTGGGGTATACAAAATAGATAACCTATTCTCAGACTTACTGAATATACATATAAAATTTCATCAAAATCGGTCGAGCCGTTTCGGAGGCTGTTTCGAACTGTGACACAAGAATTTTATATATATATATATAGATGTATATGTATATCTCACTCTATACAATTTTGACCATATTTTTTTTTGTTTAATTTGTATATCGATCAAAGCAATGACTTTTATACGTATCATTATAATTTTTCAGTGCTATTATCATTTATTTACATTTTAATAAAAAAAAACAAATTAAAATGGTCAGTATAAGATAGAGGTTGATCGTAGAAGGGTGAAACTTTATGATTATAATAATTTATCAATGCTGAATCATAAAAAATAAAGAAAATAAAGTCAATAGAAAAAAAACATACCCCTAAATGTTAAACCCTTAAATGTTGACCGATTCTCAGACCTACCTACAATATACACACAATATTTCATAAAAATCAGTCGAGCCGTTTCGGAGGAGTTTGCCAAAAAACACCGCGACACGAGAATTTTATATATAGGTATGGCAAAACAACGTTTGCCGGGTCAGCTAGTATTATATAAAAAGAATACAATATGAGACCATTGATTGCTCGGCTAAATTAAAGTAAAAAATGTAGAATGTTTTCTGAAAAAAAGTACAATAATACTTTACCCAACCTGGGAATTGTATCTGTATGATACGTATCTTATCGTATATCTTTAAATGAGCAATTCTTGTATATATATAAGTATATAATTGGAATCTCGGAATCGGCTCCAACGATTTTCATAAAATGTAGTATATAGGGGGTTTCGGGGGCGATAAATCGATCTAGCTAGGAATCATTTTTAGAAAATGTCATTTGGAAGAAAAATAACAAAAAGGAGTGTCATCTATTGGCGAATAATAATACTATTTTTTGTGAGCAACTAATTGCTTTAACGACACAACAGCAGATGGCGTTGTTAAGTAACATTATTCATATTTCATCATTTTATTAGTAATTCGTACTTAAATAGGGTAAGGTTGCCTATATTGTACCAGCTAACGGACTTTACAAGCTGTCACAAAAACTATATAACTTAAGAGGATTATATTATTAGAAATCAAACGGTTGTTCTATTGGTGTTAATATTTTATTTCTAGAAAATGAGGAAATATAAATAAAATTAAAATAATTAAAGTTTTAAAAAAGTCAGAAAAAGTACAATTTAGGAAACCGGTTTCCTTAATTGTACCATAGGTATCCTAAATTGTACTTCACGACCTAAATGAGATCCAAGTGCTTCGTATAATTTATTTACTACTTATGGAAGATCCTTTTTGGGTTTGTTTGGGTAATTATATTTTAATATAATTATAAAATATAATTTATAAGTGTGATGATGTTCCTTCATCGTTTCTTGTAGTTTTTACAGTAGGGTTGCTGGTACTGGTTTGAAGCTTGCCTTATAAGCTGGTATATTTGTACCTACTATTGTTTGTAGTGGGCTCAAGTACTGGAGAACTAACAATCTGTGACTGAGACCATAAGTCAGTTTTCTAACATACTTTGAGGTGAAGAACCACCAAACACCCAAGTACTAAATTGTACTGGTACATTTAAGGATTACCCTACCTGGTACAAAGTAAGCAACACTAAGTTTTATTTTTATGCATGACGGCATCATAACCTCGAAATGCTAAACATAAAACTATAGTCTCAGAAAAGGACACTAATATGCATACTTTCCAAAAACATATATAATAACTACGATTTACTTACCGTTGCCACAAGATATCCTTAGGTAAACATCAATAATATAAGATCAAAACGCCGTTATAATTATTTTTGTTTAATATAATTCACTCTGTTGTGTTATCGAATCCAAAATAGCAGCGATTGCGTTATTTTGTTAGCACTACTTTTTAGTTTTGCCAATTCAAAACTTAACATTACGGTTTGGTAAATTTCGAAGTGGTACAAATTAGGAGCCGGTCCGATTTAGGCAACTCCACCCTATAATTTCCAAAAAACAATAAAAAAAAAATTCCGAGCATAGCTCGGTCATCCAGGTACTCTCTTTTAATGTAATAATGATATATTTCCCTATCATTTCAGATTTACAAGCCGGTTATCCAGTCGAATTCCTCGTTGGCTTCATCAACAAAGGTGTTGAAGACTATGTTGTGGAAACTATGGAGGCATCTTTCCGCTACCCCATGGACTACACATACTACATCCAGAACTTCACAGCTCTGCCTTACAACAGAGAAGTCAAGCCTAAGCAGGAGGCCACCTTCGCCTACTCATTCATCCCCAGCGAAGCCTTCGCCGGAAGACCCTTCGGACTTAACATCCAGCTCAACTACAGGGATGCCAGTGGAAACTTCTACCAGGTATTACAAGCTTTTTAATTATTGGTATTAAGCTATTATGATAGCATCTGGGCAAAGGTCGCCAACCTATGTAACAAGAAGTCACAAGTTAGACCTGGCACTAGACCATTAATATTTGTGTGATTTATTTTTTCTCTTTACATACATTTTCATGCACAAAATATGCATACAATTAACATTAAATTGTATAATGTATCAGAATGTAATACCTATTGCTTGAGAAATTGATACTAAAACCTCAATGAATTCTTTTAGTTGTGTGCTTATAGTCGAATAACTAGTTTACAAGAATATTGCAATTAATTATTTATTTGTGATTAATCTAATACTGACAAGGGTCAAAAAGATTTCCTTTTATGTTTATTACCCACAAATAAGTTTGCTTATAAACAAATATAAGGCATTTTGGATATTTAAAAAACAGACGAATAATTATTTTTAATTTATAGCAATTAAAACATTTTTTCTTACTATTATTGTTTGGGATCATAATGTGTGCCTAACCTGTTTTTTTAAGTATGTTACCAATCAAGAGTGTAAAAGGTTCTGTGTGGTTCACATGTGTAAACTCTTTCATTGTCACTCGCAAAGATGTATTATGTTAAACTCTTCTGCCATGTTTTTTTTTGCTCAGAATAATTCCATTAGAAATCAAAAAGTCTGTACAAAGAATAACGTTTTCATATTCATTTTGAAGTCGTAAACCTTCACAACCATATACAGCAATAGTGTCGAATTTGTCCTTATGAAAAGTAAAGACTTTATGGTTTTCATAGAGGTTCATAGAGTCTCACTTACCCGGTAATGTTTTTTACTTTTATAAACCTCATCATCATCAACCCAGATAGGTCCGACTGCTGGGCATGAGTGATGAGCCTTCTCTACAACTGAGAGGGTTACAGCAAACGATGATGACGAGTCTAAACTACCAAACTGTCTAGAACATACAATACATAAATATATATTTGTATTTTTATGTCAATTGTATAAGGATTTTCGTATGCAATAAGACAGTTCCTATCTTATAACGGGAAACTGTTGGTAAAATTCCAAATTTAAATTTTACACAAGTAATTTGAAGTACCCTCGGGTTTTGGTTAGTTGAAGACTGACATGCACATGCACCCCGCAGGAGGCGGTGTACAACCAGACGGTGAACCTGGTGGAGGTGTCGGAGGGGCTGGACGGCGAGACGCTGTTCCTGTACGTGTTCCTGTGCGCGGGCGGCGTGCTGGCGCTGGTGGCGGGGCAGCAGGCGCTGTCGTCGCTCGCCCGGCGCCGGGCCCCGCGCGCCGCCCGCGCGCTCGAGCGCGGCACGCACCAGGACGTCGACTACGACTGGCTGCCGCAGGAAGTGCTCAACCAGCTCAGTACGTGCTCCATACACACACAACTGTGCCAACCAGTGGCAGCGCTTCCATACAACTCCAAAACCATCATCATCATCAGCCCATACTACTGCTGGCCACGGGCCTCCTCTACAACTGAGAGGGGTTAGGCCTTAGTCCACCACATTGGCCTAGTACGGGTTTGTCGACTACACACCTAAGAAATTCTTCAGAATTTTTAGGTGTGCAAGTTTCATCACGAGGTTTTGCTTCACCGTTAAAGTATGTGATAATTATTTGTCAATACATACCTACATAACTTGGAAAACTCAAAGGTGTGCCTAGATTTGAACCCGCGACCGTCGACATTCTCGACCGCATGCCTAAACCTCGAGGCCATCACGACTTCTATGTACTACAGTTCAAAAGCATTACCCATTGACCGTAATTTCTAGTTTATAATTATTCATTGTGGAGTCAGGATACTCTCATTTAAATATCAAATTGCTTTTGTTAAATAAAGATTTGAAGCTTATAGATTTAGTAAGAGAAACTGGGGTTTTAGGCTTCTATGGAAGTACTGTCACTGGTGTCAACACTGCTCCAAAAATGCAATCAAGCGCAGTCACATAATCTCTAACCACTATATTACTATGCTCATGCTTATATAGAATCCAATGCAATAGAAATGTCATAATCATAATCTATAATAAACTTCACAGCTATTTAGGCAACTCCTGTGACACAGTTAACTAAACACCAAAATATGAAATAAAAGGCAGCGGTTTTGATCCCCACATCAAGGCAAATGTTTGTGGTTTCCACAGATTTTGTTTCAGGTCGAATAAGTCTTTCATAGTTTCACGACCACTAGGAGATGCTTTTATCTTAATATTGAGTCAGAATTACTTGTGTGAAACCAGGGTGCATATCTATACACATAAATAAAATTGGAGTGTCTGTTTGTAATATTGAAATAACCGCTTTTTAATAAATGCATATGGATGTATTCACGGTATATATACCAAAATAACGTTTTTTACAATTTTTGTCTATTTGTCTGTTTGTTCCGGCTAATCTCTGAAACGGGTGGACCAATTTTAACGGGACTTTCTCTGGTAGATAGCTGATGTAATAAGGAGTAACTTAGGCTAAAAAAAATTACATATAATTTATACTAGTCACCGAGTTAAATTGTCTTGGACGACAGTTAGCTCTAGAGGAGTATATATTGACGATAGCAAGACAATGTTTAGTAGAAGAGAGTGTGGCTGGTACAAATAACAAGAGGGCAAAAAAAAAAAAGGAATAAAACAAAACATAGTACAATGGAAAGGAAAAAACGGCTACTAAAAAAATAAAAAAAATAACAAGGATTACGGTATATATAATTTATTAAACACTAGCTTTTGCCCGCGACTCCGTCCGCGTACACTACAGGGTTGGGTTCAGAAAGAAAATAAGTTTTAGTCTATTTTACTCCACAGACTCCCATTTATGTCCATATCAAAAATCGTTTACATCGGTCAAATGATTTAGGCGTGAAAGCATAACAGACATATAGTTACATATACATAGTTACAGTCGTCTACATGTCGTTTCATTATTCTAGCTTCAAAATTGTCGAATTTCCACACAAACTTTATCCCTTATTTTATTTTACCCCCTTAAAAGGTATTTTTTTACAAATTTTTAATGTCATATTTATTTATATCTAATCAACAGCCTCAAAAATAAGTTTCAAGCTTCTAGCTTTAAAAATGACAATACTTCCATACAACCTTTCATCCCCCCTTTCAACCCCTTAAAACCCCTTTTCCGCAATAAAAAGTAGCCTATGTTCTTTCTCAGGCTCTACTACTATCTGTGTACCAAATTTCATTTAAATCGGTTCAGTAGTTTTAGCAGGAAAGCGAGACAGACAGACAGAGTTACTTTCGCATTTATAATATTAGTATGGATTAAAATTAATTTTTATGAGAAATTTAGTTCTGCTAAAGTCCGATAGAGGCGCTGCCTGTACTGACGTTGTTCGTACTATTGCTTAATTCTATAAGAACCCTTGTAAGATTATTTATCATTGTGCAAATATTGATAAAAATATTTTAATGAAAGTGTTAACTATAGTTTGAAGAGGCTGTTCCGACAGGCCTAAATGAACGCAGTACCATGCCATTTTGGCCTCCAAACTATCTGTGTACCAAATTTCATTTAAATCGGTTCAGTAGTTTTAGCAGGAAAGCGAGACAGACAGACAGAGTTACAATCGCATTTATAATATTAGTATGGATAAGACTGCCTTGTGGTCTCGCGGTACAAGTATGTGCCGTGCGGCCTAGAGGTCCTGGGTTCGATTCCCGGGTCGGGCAAAGTATTATTGGATTTTCCCATTAGGAAATTCTCAGTAACAGCACGGAGTCTGGAAATGTGCCCGAAAAACGGCAATAGGCTCGCCCCCTATTACGTGGGACTGATACATACCTGGCGAAATGTGGGTGTAGATATGCACCTCTAACTACCCCATCAGGGAATACAGGCGTGAGTTTATGTATGTATGTTTATGATTCATTTTATCTCTTTCGTACGCTGTGTGTTGTATTTAGGGCATCGAAACTCGGTTCAATTTTGAAAACCCGGGTTTTCGGGTCTAAGAGTAATCAAAACCCGGGTAGACCGGTTTTTTCGAGCATTTCGATCTTTTTATTGTATTTTTTTAAAATACACTAATCTGCGTTTATATATCGATTTCCTACAATGAGTACAAAATATAAAGGATGAGGAAGAATTAAAAAAAATGAAACAGTACTTTACAAAAAAAAAAAAAATTGTTTAAGAAAGTGCTAAAGATTTATTTTTTCTTCAGAATATCTTAAAACTTAGTAAGTAATCTAGTCTTTTTTAAATCACAGACTTGCAGAGATTACTTTTAACATTAAATGAATTATTTTGGTAACGTTCACTTATTGTATTTAAAATCCAATAAAAATAATATCTTAAAAAGATATTTTTGTAGTATCACAAATAATTTTAACATTAATAAAACTCTTTTTCGCATTAACAATTAAGTAACGAATAGTTATAGACTTCTATTCTACTCCATCCAATCCATCAGCCAATGGAAGTCCACAGCTGGACATAGGCCTCTCCCAATGACTTCCACAGGGACCTGTTGGAAGCAGCCTGCAACCAGCGACGTCTCGCGACCTTTACTAGGTCGACTGACCACCTTGTCGGAGGACGTCCTACGCTGCGCTTTCCGGTACGTGACCTCCACTCGAGAACTTTTTGGCCCCATCGGCCACCAGTTCTCCGCGCTATGTGCCCGGCCCATTGCCACTTCAACTTGCTAATCCGCTGGGCTATGTCGACTACTTTAAAGAAGACGTGGCGTAGTTTCCCGAACGATACCCAACCGAGTTGGATTCGACGATTGACCCCTCTCTCTTGAAGTTGGACCTGCCTAACCGGACGACTTGTCCTAAATAGACATATTCGTCTACAACTACGAAAGTTGAGCCCCCAACTGCGATCGGGGTGGGCACAACATGGACATTCGACAAGATCTTCGTCTTGTCCATGTTTATTTTAAGACCCACCTGTTGAGAGACTCGATTGAGGTCTTTGAGCATAGTGCTAACTGCTAAGGTCTTCCAGCGATTCTGCCAAGACTACAATATCGTCGGCAAACCGAAGATGTGTGATATACTCGCCGTTGATGTTGATGCCGAATCCTTTCCACTGCAAGAGCTTGAAGGCGTTTTCCAGCGCGGCAGTGAACAATTTCGGAGATATGACATTTCCCTGTCTCACGCCTCTCTGTAGTGGAATAGCCTTCGTGCTCTGACCTTGTACTCGGACCGACATGGTGGCGTTGCTGTATATGCCGTTCAACACCTCGATGTACCGATAGTCGATGTGGCACCGCTGGAGAGACTCTAGCACTGCCCAGGCCTCGATCGAATCAAAGGCTTTCTCATAGTCCACAAACGCTAAACAAAGCGGCAAGTTATATTCCTCGGTTTTTTGTATAACTTGCCGAAGCGTATGGATGTGGTCTATGGTGCTAAAGCCTTTTCGGAAACCGGCTTGTTCGGGAGGCTGGAAGTCATCAAACCTGCGTTCGAGACGATTGGTGATGACCCTCGAAAACAACTTATAGACATGGCTCAGGAGCGAGATGGGCCTGTAATTCTTCAGCAAAGTGTTATCACCTTTTTTGAAGAACAGTATCACCACGCTCCTGCCTCTGGCGTTGAGCCCTCGAGGAGAACGGAATTAAAGAGCTTCTGAAGGACTTTAAGTACCGGCGTTCCGCCCGCTTTCAGAAGCTCTGAAGTGATTCCGTCCTCACCCGGCGCCTTGTTGTTCTTAAGTTGCTTCAGGGCCATCTCAATCTCACACAGGCTAATGTCCGGGATATCATCGCTGAAGTGGCGGATCAACTCGGCTCGCGGGTCTTCGGTCGAGCTAACAGTCGATTTGGCAACCGAGGTGTAAAGCTGTCCGTAGAACCTCTCGATCTCCCTTAACACCTCTGCCCTCGTCGACGTTACGTGTCCTCCCCGAATCTTCGGACTTCCGACAACCCCAAAATGTCCCAGTGTAACCCGCTCAATTCTTCTTCCAGTTCGACAATCTTCTCGTCTGTCCTCAACGTGCGTATGTTGTGTGTTACCAGGGCCAGTCGTCGTCGGGGGTGGTAGCCGGGGCTAACCCGGGGATTCGTAGCACCCCCTGCGCCGCCGTAACCATGGCCGCTACCGTAGCCAGGAATAGCGGGGCTGCCGGGGACTGGGGGCCTGGTCCTGGTTTCACTCATTTAGAGGTTTTGTCAATATTCGCCACGCTTGGCAGGCGGGTTGGCGAGCGCAGGAGGGGACTCGCGTTGATGACGGTACTGCCCGTCATCAACCGGGGGAAGGGAATAGGGTTTTTGGGTAGAGGATGACATGGGAAAGTAAATCACACATACTCCACACTTCATCCCATTCATGTCATGAGATGGACGCGCGCGTTCCATTTAACTTGCATGGCTTGTTTTATTGGTAGGAACGTAGCAACGAAGCTACTGTTTACGTAATAAATAATAATTCATCAAAGCGTGTTTTTATTCCATTTTCTTACTTATTATTGCATTCGAAGTGGATTAAATATAATAAATAACAAAAAAAAAAGTATTAAAAAAAACCCGAAAAACCCGAGTTTTAAAAATCAAACCCGGGTTTTTTTTTAATCCTCAGAACCGGGAAAACCCGGGTTTTTTCGGTTCGGGTAAACCCGGGCTCGATGCCCTAGTTGTATTACGTAGTAAGGGACGAAATCTCGCTTTTCGAGCTTATATCTTAACTTCGTATTTCTACTGTGAATTTCCCAATTAAAAATAAAACAATCTAAGGATCTTATTCAGACGATCACACGACACACACATACATAACTAGATATAATTAATAACATTATACAAATAACAGGGCCCCTGTTAGTTACATAGACAGCCTTTTAAACACTGCTGTCATCTAAGCCACTAAAACCGCCCAAAAGACCTTGACTCGTTTCAAACAACAGCCTCTGATACTTCACGTCATCCTTCCGTGCACCACACGCACGTATTTACTGTAAATCCAATAATAAACAAAAGCAAAGCAATGATAAAGTTGTACGAATTATAAGATTTATGCGCTTTGAGCCACCGTGCTAGATAACACGAACGCGAGGCCAAATCAAACATGACTCTTGTATTTTTTATTTGTTTTGTTGCTTAAAAGAATGTATGTCGGGATATACGTATTGTTGGGCCTCACCTTGTAGTCTAAATTAGGTATATTCCTAAAGAGAGATGGATAAATTGACAATCGATTTGGTGTTAAATCATAGGCAAAGACAATATATATTTTTTCTACTGGTCTATGGTCTTTTGGTGTTTTGTTTCTTAAAATAATTTATGTCAGGATATACTTGTTGTTGGGCCTCGCCTTGTACTTAGTCTAAATTAGGTATATTCCTAAAGAGAGATGGATAAATTTACAATCGAATTGGTGTTAAATCATAGGCAAAGACAATATTTTTTTTCTACTGGTCTTTCATAAGTTGTGTGAAGTCTTATAATATTTTTCAAAAAAATATTTTTTTCAGCACTAAATCAATGTGTTGATGGGCCAAGAGTAGAAAATTTTATTCTGATGGTTCTTAAAGAATTGTTGCTATATCTATAGTATACCAAGATCGCTTCTATATCACAAGCGAGTGCATTTAGTATTTAGACACACATATACCCAGATATTGACAAATATTCCATAAGGTATAAAAATTTTTTTTTGATTCACTACAGGTATTGGAACCAAGTAGCAATGACAATTGATGAATGAGTGTGCACTGAAAAGAAAAATCTTCATATTGCCAATATACTAAACATACATATAAGCTAAAGTTCCATCTTCTGCTAAAATTGTGACATAGTTCTTAATAACTTTATTCTTATTGCAGAAAAATCACCCAAGACCCCAAAACAGTCACCGCGCGCGAGGAAGGCGAAGAGGTCCGCCGGCGACGACTAAACTGTCTATCAGTGGAGCACTGACCGCGGGGTCGCCAGTGCGAACGCGATTGGGGTCGAAACAGGACCAAATGGAACAACAGTGGGGTCCCCACACCAGGGGTCTCTTGCACAAGTGATGGAGAATGAATTTAATATATAGAATTTATTGACATGTATACCGATTAAATTATTCGATTATTAATCAGGATTTTTCATATTAGTTGTGACATGTTAACAGATGTTCTGGGCCTGTTTTGATTTTGGTCGTTTGACACAGACTGTTGTGTGTAGTGTAAGTTGTGATGTGCGAGTAAGTTATGGAACAGTGCGGAGCTTTGTAACAACGTGAGCGAATGTCAACGTTATTTAATAAACAATGTTACATTTTTATTGTATTGTTTTATTTATTTGGAAATTAAAATAGAGGTTTTGTTGTACTTTGAAAATAATACTTGAATTAACAGTAAAAAATGGCATTTATATGGATATAGGTACATTGTTATAATTTCTAGTCACTTTGAGTCTATTATTCGTATCTACTTAGAACTACCAAATATATCATGGAATCTATTGTCAATATTACCGAAGACATCATAATTTAGTAGTAATGATGGACATGTCCACCTACAAGGTGGACTGATGATCTGACGAAGATCGCGGGAAGTCGCTGGATGCAGGCCGATGATGATGAATGATGGACATCGGATTAATTTTGTTACGTATATCTTTTAAATAACAAAGATGTATGAATGAGGTGAAGCAAAATCCATTTAATGTTCTCAGACCGGGCCAAGTACTGGGTTTTTCCAGCAATAGGAGCAATCTAGCGTATACGTGGGTCTAGAAATATGTATCTCTTCTAACTCCTACGAGGAACTACCTAATGTATAGATGAAACGGGGATCGAACCAACGACCGGTACAAAATTCGCCAACAACTAGTCTATAACGGCTTCCCGTTTATAGTTGCAAGATTGCTTAAAAGATCAGTATAGTCTGGTTGAAACTGGAATAGACTGCCAACTGGGGGTCGCAGGAACGACCCCAGGGAACACGTGTAACGCCTCTAACCTTTCAGTTACGTCACGCGTTCATAATTCGTATCCGATTATAATCGATGGCCTTAACGATGAGTCTTAACGTCGTGAGGTCACTCCACCGCCCACAAAGAATCACCATTCACTTCGCGTCCTAAGAAGAAATTCATAATTCATTCATTCTTATAGTGTAGGGAGGGAA
This sequence comes from Hemaris fuciformis, assembly GCA_907164795.1. NCBI lineage: Eukaryota > Metazoa > Arthropoda > Insecta > Lepidoptera > Sphingidae > Hemaris > Hemaris fuciformis. The sequence continues at coordinate 1,976,011 of OU015445.1, forward strand.
TTTTATAACTGACAAGCAAATGATCATCCACAAAATCCTAATGTGTTATTACAAATTCAAGACACTACAACCTTAAATAATGTGTTGATTCTTTCATAATTTGTTTCGTATTTACTTCTTCACAACAATATTTGTAAAAAAAACATGGCGGTACCGTTAAACTACAAAATGTTTCAAATGTCACTTACTTTAATATCGATTGCATTTATTCAATTTAAAATAAAATGTTGATGATTGCAGTCCTAATTTTCTTAACGAGTAGATATTTATTGTTAATTTAGGCAAATAATATAAGTAAAATACATAAATGAAATAAAAATGTTCTTTTTTTCACCAAAAGTCATTCGATAACAAATGTGAATGTACCTACCTTACAAAATATTTACAACTTTTTATCAGTAATGTACAGAGGTACTTAGTCAATTATCTATTGAAAGTGACTCTTTAGGACAAGTTTAAGTTCATATTCCACAATTTAATGGTGAGCTGTGACGAAACCCTGGCTGCTAATGAGACAAATTATTTTATTTTTTCCATTAGGAAATTTTCAATAGCAGCAGGGACTCTGGAAATGTGCTCGAATATCAGCAATAGGGACGCCCCCTATTACGTGGGACTGAAACATACTCGGTGAAATGTGGGTACAAAAATGCACCTCTGCCTACCCCTTCAGGGAATACAGGTGTGAGGTTATGTATGTATGTACATTTATTTTTTAACATTGTTTCCACATGATACGGCTTGGACAAAAAGATGACAGAAAAATATAAATACATCTATTAGAATCCTACCTGTTCCATTTATATGTAGGTACTTATAACCAGGTATAAAGTGACGGTCACATTCCTAAGTTATTACCACAAAAAATAGTTACTAGGTATATACAAATATGTAATATGTACATTACTCATGCCTGTATTCACAGAATTCCATTAAATAATTTTATTTATTTATACTTTTTGCTGCCTATATTAATAAGTAGTTACTTTTTGCTGGTCTCTATGGCAATTCTATTTCCTTTACTGTGCAATAATTGTTTTGTTATCACCTAATTTCACTAGTAATTGGTAAAATGCATAATTAAGCAATTAATTAAGGAGCACTCACTATGTTTTTCAATACTATGTAAGTATATAGATACATATAATTTAAAATTTCACACGAAGTTTGCAAATGTTGGTGCCGGGTGAATTTGGGTTATTTAGACTCTTTTTTATTTATTCTCGCAACATACGAGTATATCTACGCCCCTGTCCCTGTATGGGTAGGCAGTATTTTAAGGACTACATAATACAGAGCAAGCCAACTGCCGTTTTTCAAGCAAATTTCCAGATTCTGTACTACTGCTGAGAATAACTTAGTGTAAGAACCCAATGACATGATTGACCCGGTAAACGAACCTGGAATCTTTCAAACATACCGAGAAATTTTCACAATATGTGAGGTCAGAATTTTATTGCGTGGCGTGGCGCAATTGCAAGACAGCTTGTAAAACGAGAGCCCACAAGTTTGTGTGATCCACAAATATTTGTGACTGTTAGGTATATTTTTTTTCGTAAGCTCGTCAATGTGTATTCACAATGAATCAACACGTACTTTAACGGTGAAGGAAAACACCGTGAGGACACCTGCGCATCTAAAAAGTTATCAGGAATTTCTGACGTATATAGTCCGTCAACATGCACTAGACTAGACTGAGTTCAAACCCCTCTCAGCTGAAGAGGAGGCCCGTGCCCAGCAGTGTGACGTATATGGGCTGATGATCATGAAGCTCACGAATACACTAGGACCATCACTGATATTTTTCTTAACAATCTAACTACCTCTAGTATTTACAATGATAAAAGCATTTTAAAAGACCTCTGTCCTCAGCAACTGATAAACAAATCGCGTGTATTTCAAAGGCCTAGCGTTGTGTGTGAGATATTTATTTCGTATCATGCCACATTGCGGACAACTATGTGGAATTTAGTTGAGATAATGGGGCCCATTTGAAGTCGTGATGGCCTCGAGGTTTAGGCACGCGGTCGAGAATCTCGACGGTCGCGGGTTCAAACCCCAGGCACACACCTCTGACTTTTCGAAGTTATGTGTGTATTCACAATGAATAATCACGTACTTTAACGGTGAAGGAAAACATCTTGATGAAACCTGCACACCTAAAAGTTCTTAGGAATTTCTTAGATGTGTAGTCCGCCAACCCGCACTAGGCCAGCGTGGTGGACTAAGGCCTAAACCCTCTTAGTTGTAGAGGAGGCTCGTGCCCAGCAGTGGGACGTATATGGGCTGATGATGAATGGGGCCCATTTTAACATACATGGTGCAATATCAGTCATTATTCCTGACATATAAAAAATATCGTTTATTATTGGTGAATACGGGACGTATATGGGCTGATGATGATGATGATGAATAAGATTTTTTTGTCGTTAAATAATACAAGTTTATTTAAAAGGTCGGTGATCAAGGAACATGAGCCAAATCAAATTCACAAGAAGCAATTAAGATTATCGGCAGGTTTTATTTAGTTTGTTAGTGTAGGTTTTAAAAGTTTATTTATTTACGCCATCCTGCATCTCTACATGGCTTCCATAATGCGTCGAGTGTGTGGTAGCCCCAATGAACTTGTGTCTGCAAAGATGTGACAGTGCATTGGTGTGGCACTGGATGACCTCTCATGGAACATCTTTTAGACACATTAAAAAGCAGTGGCGGTACTTCCATAGAAGCCCAAAAGCGTTACACGTTAATTGTGTAATGTCTAGTTTGTAATTTGTTTATTGTGGGGTCAGGATATTCTCCTTTATATGTCAAATTGCTTTTGTTAAATAATAATTTGATGCTTAAAGATTATTATTTGGAATTTTGTAAGGCTGTGGAAGTGCCGCCACTGTTAAATAGCATTATATTTCATTGTGTATTAATTTTAAGTTAAGGATGTAAAGGATCCGAAATAAAGTATTTATTTATTTAATAGTTTATTAAATAAATAAATACTTTGTTTCGGAGCCCAACACTATTTTTGCGGAAACACCATACTATAATTATTAATTTGTTTTTTGTATTATACAATATAACTTCATTACAAATAAATAAGACTAAAACTTAATGTAAAGTACAATTTACTTAAACTTTTCTAAAATATTTTTGCTTCGATCGACTTGCACTAGATAGCTACTATGTTACTAGTGATATTTTTACATGTAGGTACTCGTATTTACATTGTTAATTGAACATGTCTTTACAATTTCATTAAAACATATACCTACTTTCTAAATAAAAATAATTAAGTTCATTTGTGATAAACTCCATACCGTGTTATACGCTATTTTAAGATACAGGTCTCAGCGACCTGTGTCAGAGTTGCCCTAGTAGGTACGTAATGGTTTAAATGGAACTAATCATTTTAAGCGCTCAAAAAGGCTTTAATGAAAAATAATAAAAATAGTTCTGAGACACTTTACCTATTCATGAATAAAGCGAAAATCCTTGTGTCTTGTGAAATATTCTGAAAAATAATCTATTTGAATAATGTTTTTTTTTAATATTGTAAGAGCTTTAATTGGCAAATTTAAAAGCGGATTTTTATATCCTTACATTGTTTTTTCTTCAGAATAAAATCACTTAAGGTAATGGCGCCTATTATGGACGCGGACCAATGATGGACATTTTTCAAATATACCTCTAAAATTAAGCAAACGCACAGTATTTTTATTCAATTGCCAACGCAGATCAATTGTGTCAATATCTTGGCTGTCATACAAACCGTTTTTAACAGCCGACGCCCATTATAATTTCGGCCATAAATGTTGTTAGTTACGCGCTGTCATTTGGTGTCGGGAATCGTAATTTCTTATAAGAATCGCGTTGCAAGTAAGTACACTTAACATTTTATTTTGGGTCAGGTGTATCGTCGTTGCTGAAATTTATATTACTTAGTGATTTATCAATAGTAATACATTACTTTTATAATATAACCCAAAATGTCATCGTCATTCTAATCCTAAAATTAGCGATGTCCATGACTGGATATTTTTCAAGCACGTACACCCAATCATGGACAGAGTGCCAATAAAGTGAAATTCTTATTTTTTTATTTTTTCTCTGCCTGCCTCGTGGTCTCGCGGTACAAGTATGTGCCGAGCGATCTAGAGGTCCTGGGTTCGATTCCCAGGTCGGGCAAAGTGTTATTGGGTTTTTCCATTAGGAAATTCTCAGTAGCAGCACGGAGTCTGGAATTGTGCCCGAAAAACGGCAATAGGCTCGCCCCCTATTACGTGGGACTGATACATACCTGGCGAAATGTGGGTGCAGAAATGCACCTCTGCCTACCCCTTCGGGAAATACAGGCGTGAGTTTATGTATGTATGTATGTTATTTTTTTTATGTAATGTACGTTTGTTTTGGAATATTTTCATGTTTCTCTTGAAATCTGAAATAAATTATTAGTCTATCCAGTAGTAGACATTCTGTCCATGATTAGGTGTCCGTAATTGGTTCAACGTATTTCTAATATTAACAAATTTATTTTCAACATAGAAATGGCACCAAGAAAAGACTACACAAAAGAACAAATGGCCAACGCTATCGAAGATGTCAGAAAAGGAGAGAAAATATCTGTTGCCGCTACAAGAATGAATTACAACGGAAGTCATAAAAGCTGGTGGAGCTTCTACGCTAAAACAACTCCAGCGTATTTTTAACTCCGTCCTCTCTTCGGGGAGAACTCTTAAGGCATAGAGCAGGAGTATGGTCGTCTTGTTCTCCAAAAAAGGCGACAAAACCTTATTGAAGAACTATCGGCCCATCTAGGGAGATGGGATTAGCAGGGGCTAATCCATGTCTATAAGCAACAGCTTGTACATCGGTCTGCTCCCGATCCCGCTCCGCGCTCTCCTTCTGCGAAATGACACGTTCGCAGAAGGAGAGCATAGCTTTCCATGACCTCCGGCTGCCGACCATGGCGGCGACCACAGTCGGCAGCGAGAGCTCCCTACGACCGCTACGAGAGCGCTGCGCTCCTCGTCCCAGGCTGGGCACTCCTCAAGCGTGTGCTGGGCCGTGTCCTCACAGCAGTTGCCACAATGGTGGCACACGGCGGACTCCTCCGCTCCAACGATACGACACAGGTACGCACCGAAGCTGCCGTGCCCGGTGAGCACCTGTGTCAATCGGAAGGTCGGCGCACCGTGGCGCCTGTCCATCCACTGCTGGAGGACAGGACGCACTGCCGCGACGGTCGCCACGCCCGCACTTGGATTCTCCAGCCTCTCTTGGGGCCGGTCTCTGTCCGGATCGCCGGAACGCCTCCTCCCGCCAGAAGAACACTGACGAGAGGGCCTGGGCGTCCAGCTCCCAGGGTAGAGTACCCGCCAAAACACAGGCCGCCTCTGCGTTGTATACGCTGCGGACGACGCAGCGAGCGCCGAGAGAAGTGGCCCACACGGGACACCCGTACAGGGCCATGGACCGCACGACTCCAGCATAAAGGCTTCGACAAGGGAAGCCAGGACCATCAATGTTGGGCAACAGGCGACCGAGAGCGCCCGCTGCCCGGACCAACTTCGGCGACAGCATCTCAAAGAGCGCACGGAATTTCCACCGACTGTCCAGAATCAGACCTAAGTACTTCATCTGGGAGCCGATGGGAATCCGCACGCCCTTCACCGTCAAGTGCGCCTCCATAGGTAGCCTAGACCGAGGTCCGTGAAAACACAGAGCCTCAGTCTTGTGCAGGGCCACCTGGAGGCCAAGTCGCCGAATCCTGCCCACCACGAGTTCGGTCCAGAACCCGGCGAGTAGGGCGGCCCGCTGTGGGGGAGTACATCTTACACCTGAGATTTGCAGACGACATCATCATGGTGGCTGAAACTGTTGAAGATGTACAACAAATGCTGTCTGATGTGGCTAATTCTTCAGCACGCATCGGTCTCCCGGTGAACTTGGATAAAACCAAGTTTATATTTAATCGGCAGGTTATTCCGGAACCGATTGCGCTAGACGGAGTAACTCTCGAAGTTGTTCACGAGTACATTTACCTCAGTACAATAATACAAGAAGGAAGGAGCAACTTCGAGATGGAGACCCAAAGAAGAATACAGCTGGATTGGGCAGCGTTTAAAAAAAATCGTCGAGTCTTTTCGTCACCCATACCACAAAGCCTTTACGAGGGAAAATAACGTGATTTTTGATACAGATTTTTTAATAATAGTCATCATCACCATCAGTCCATATACGTCCCACTGCTGGGCACGGGCCTCCTCTAAAACTGATAGGGTTTAGGCCTTAGTACACCCCGCTGGCCTAGTGCGGTTTGATGGACTGCACACTTAAAAAAATCCTAAGATCCTTTAGGTTTGCAGGTTTCATCACGATATTTTCCTTTACCGTTAAAGTAAGTGATAATTTTTTTGTGAATACACAAATAACTTTGAAAAGTAAGAGGTGTGTGCCTGGGGTTTGAACCCGAGACCATCGAGGTTCTCGACCGCATGCCTAAGCCACGAGGTCATCACAACTTTAATAATAGTAGGTAGTGATAGACATTTAAATTATGTTTGTGCCTTATTATCACATAATTGTTTTATCATAATAATGTGTAAAATTATCTATTATTTTAGTTAAAGTTGGCTTTGGAGTATCTCTAGATATAAAAGACTGATATTGATAATATTTTAAGGTTGATTTTATTCAAATAATAAAGAATACTTTTTTCCTTTACTGGATTATTACTGTCTATTGATGGCTGTTCATAATTAGATAATGTCCATGATTGGGTGTCCAACACTGGATTATTACTGTCCATGATTGGGTGTCCAACACTGGATTATTACTGTCCATTACTGGTGACTAAGTAGGTGTATGGTTTATTGATGATATTTTATTGGGCTGAGTACTAAACTGAAATTAAACATTGAATACTCATTAAAAGAAGTGTTAGTCATTTACCTCCAAATCCATAATAATGTAAATTGAAAAATGAAGAAATCACAAAGCAAACATTAAAAAAAATCGCTTATACTGTCCATGACTGGTGACTTTACCTTATGTCAGTTAAGAAGGTTCAGTTTTTTGCTCTCTTTGGCCCTACAGTAAATTTGTTTAATTTTTTTTTAGAAAATACAAATAAATGTTACGCTACTTATAACAGTCTACACCGAATGCCACTAAAAGTCTAGATAGAAATATGGTTAGATACAGGGGTTCCACCCTTTATCATTCATCCAATAATAATAAATTCTCCTAGCGCTTCATATTCATAAACATGTCTTGTTTACAAACATTGAACTCTTGTTTAGTGATAGTAGATGACGTTTTGTTATTTCTACAAAGAATGAAAGGTTAAGAGATCGATTTGATCAATACATTCAACATTTTTACAACGTATGTAAACATTGATAGGAATAATTTTATCGTGAAATTAGGTGACATGTAATTAAGGCATTAAAAGTTTTTTTTAAAGTTAATTTAAAGAGCGATCTTTTTTAAATACTATATAGAATTAGATCAACTCAGGAATATACTTGTCGGAATGCAGGTGGCCCAGATGTGTTAAGAATAGCAGTGACATCGTTATTCCTGGAGGATCCATTTTGAGAAGTAATTTTAACAATCAACTTCCTTTGAATTTTCCAATAAATCGGATGTTTACTGTCTATGCGGAGACCGACGAATGTCCGCTCCGCTGCAGCGGACGGCCTCTTATAGACAATGTAGTGAGGCGATCGACACCGCAGTGGGGCGACCGCCCGTGAGTGATTCTTGTTTATGCAAGAGCAATGACATAGCTCGTAGTATATGGTTTTACGCCCATATACTTAATAGTGTGAACCCGTGTAGCCATTTTTCAATTACGAATTATAAAATGAATTTTATGCATAACATTATATATTAAATATTGTGTTATTAATATGTTACAATGAAAAAATAGATGTTTATAGAAAAAAATAGATAGTACCCGAGTCCGCGTCTGCTCCATCATATCTATTGAGCCTGCAATTGATAGCGTCTTTAAGTCTTCGGCACACTGATATACTCATACAAATCTCTAATTATTAAGTTTATTTGTATATGTTATATGATTTGTGTGATTTGATAACATTTCGGTAGCAGGCCGCGTTCACAGTGACAAAGAATTGTATTTTTCTAAATTTTTATTATCATTGTCAGGCACGGACCTCCTTTACAACTGAGAGGTGTGGGCCTCAGTCCACCACGCTGCCCTAGTGCGGGTTGGCGGACTATTTTGAATATCTTTTGATCCTTTTTTTCGTATATTATATTATTATTATATTATTGCTGAAGATGTTTATTATTAATCGTTTAAAATGTAGAGATGTTGTAGAAAGTAGTGATGGCCTCGAGGTTTAGGCGCACGGTCGAGCAACTCGACGGTCGCAGGTTCAAACCCCAGGCACACACCTCTGACTTTTCGAAGTTATGTGTCTATTCATAATGATTTATCACGTACTTTAACAGTGAAGGAAAACATCGTGAGGAAACCTGCACATCTAAACTTCTTCTTTTCTTTTTTTCTTAGGAAACCAAGGTGCTTTCCTCTCGATAAAAAAAAACATATACAACCCTATAGGGTTTAGGTCTTAATCCACCACACTGGCATAATGCAAGTTGGTAAACACATATATTAATTTATATTCAGGAAAGAGTTCAAAAAGAGGTCATGAAAAAAAACAAGAAAAAATATTTTTTTGCCATTGTATCTAGCCCTTATATTGTTTAAATTGTAAATTAATTCCACTAAAGTCAACGGTCGCCGGATTGCCATTCAAATTGTAATGAACATATAGACTCGCACCACTCATTCGGGCTCACTGCAACAAACCAGAGCATCATGGCGAGCAGAGGTACTTATTCCATTTTTGAATATATATATTTTTGCATATATTGCCAATGTCAAGTTAAAGAAATTTTGTTATTTATTTAATTTTCTGTATTTTTTTTTAAATTTGAGACGTGTTGAAAGAGTTTTATCACTTGATATAAAACTGTGCGTATTAAAAAAAATATTATGAATTTTCAGGATCAAAACTGTGCCTCGGCGCAGTGCGCACTTACAGCAGTGCTAAAATGCCGCCATCGGATTTTGTGCCTAAAAAATATACCGTGAGTTTTTTCGTTCTTTATTTTTAAATTTATGTGTTTAGTTTCGTAGTGTACCAAAGAAGTGTGTTAAATAAGGAGTGACAAAAATGTATGAAGCAAAGTAAATTCCTTAAAGTGCCGAAAAGTTTTCAGTAAATGTCGAAGCGGGACCAAAGAGTTAGTGATTTTTTTTTTATTTTTTTTTTCTTTATACTGGCACGGCAAAGTGACCCCATTGCACCTGATGGTAAGCGTAATGGACTCCATAAAAAGTGCCGACCAGCGAGAGATGAGGATCTCCTATTTAGGGCATGGCTATTTTATGAATTAGTTCAAGTTCATTCAACTTCATAAAGTCCTTTGTAAGCCATAGGTATATTATGTCCCATACTACACTGATTTACAATGCACATCTTACGTATTATTAAAATATAAACTTAACCTTCGCGGAGCCAATTCACAATTCTTTAGGTATTTATTACTTTATCTCTACAATTAGTAAAAATAGACATTTATTGTTTATATTGTTACGTAATGATAACGGTCATATCTTAATATTTTGAAGATTTTTTTGCTCCGAGTGAATATCGGTCAAGTTAAGCCGGCGCGTCAACAAATTATTATATATTTATTACTATTTTTATTTATACCGCGGCGTTATAACTTATTGAAACAGAAACATATATGCTAGATTTTCAAATATTAATATATCTATCTCCGCTTCGAAATGAGTTGTTGTGGCTAGAGAAAAAGAAAAGGTTTCAGTTTAAGACAGTTTGTCCACTATTTTTTTACTCGTTTTAATATCCCGGGAAAAGAAAACTTTGCTCGTATTGATATTACATACAATGACAATGATCAGTTCCAACACGTACATAAGTACATATAGGTACGTCAACCGACATTTAAAATATGGACCATCATTTTTTGAAAAGTACCTACTAAGCATTTTTAACCGTAACTCGACCGCCAATTTTTTTTTTAAATATCATCACAAATTTAGTTACTTAGCTTGTGAGGGATCCTAAAAAATACTCGAAAAAATCTACCTATTCTAGTATCCTGAAAAATCTACATCCATTATAGAGGACATTTTCAGGTAAATTCTCGTTATTTTGAATAGAAGTATTACCTATACGATGTCTAATTAAGGGTTAATATGTAATAGCTTATAAGACATTCATTTTCTAAAATAACATCCAAGTTTTTCCCGTTATCTAGTAGTATTACACTCGGTCACTCTATTTAACCTTATCTTGATTACTATGTAAATAGAAGTCGAGTGCTTGTTGCAGTGATCTATTATAATACTTAGTACCTTGTTGCATCGAGTTGTTACTAGGAAATTCTTTACGAAATTTATAAGAAATTACCGTATGTTATTGGATAAATTTGGATTAGAGGCTGTAGAAGCATCATCAACCAGCCGACAGTCCTAGATGGGCCTAGGATAATAAAACTTTGCTTTACCACTTAATCAACCTTTTTTTTTTTTTTTTTTTTTTTTTTATTCTGGCACGGCAAAGTGACCCCATTGCACCTGATGGTAACCTTTCAGTTGTTACTGATATACAAAATGTCTGTTGTGCATCTTCCTCCGTCTTTTTGACAAAATGAGACAGCTTTATTTCGGTATACTAGTTTGGTTTAACTTTACTCGAAAACTTAGACGATGGACACTGTATCAGCCCATATACGTCCCACCGCTAGGCACGGACCCCCTTAAAAAGTTAGAGGGGCTAGGACTTAGTGCACAATGCTGAGCTAGTTCGGGTTGACGGTTTACGCACAAGTTAGTAAGAACTCTGGTGACTACTAACAAATTGACGTTTTCGTGTGAAGAAGTGCGTGAAGAAGCATTCAGCAACATGAGTGTATCAAGTGCCCAGAGATTTTCTCGCCACTCCATACCATTTTTGGACTGAACCATCGACAAAGTTGAAACCGTCATATAATAACCAGCTTTCTGTACATAAAGAACCCAAGGCTATAAGATCAATCTTAATAAAATGCTATGATGTTTAATCCAGGGCCCATCATACGAAAAGATAGAGAAGTTGAAGGCTGAGCACATGCCGCCATCCATCACCAATGTCTATAAGAGGCCCGTGCTGCTTCACCAAGGGCACATGCAGTGGCTGTTCGACAACGAGGGCAAAAGATACCTCGACCTGTTCGGTGGCATCGTCACAGTCTCCGTAGGACATTGCCACCCGTGAGTATTGAAGTTAATTAATAAATTTAATTGTCTCTGGCTGGTTAAAAGTAAGCTGGTCAAACGTTATTCTGAACTAGACCAATGTTGGTGACATCCTGGTGTTTTGAGACTGAAATGTCTCTCGTAGTTTCTCATGTGTCTTTCGGTCGGTTTCAATAAATGATTCTGATCTCCATAAGTAGATCGATTAAAAAATCGATATCAATAATATTATTTTGTATGACAGAGCCACATTTTAACTTCAATCTGATTGGTCCTTTATTGGGTTCCTATATCTCATATCGTTGGCCATGATTTTCTTTTTATTCTTCCGGAATAGCATTCCGAAACGATGCATCAAGACTATAAAATAATTAGTTTTTTAATCGATTATATAACCCATGGGAATACAAAGACAATCTATTATTTGTTTGCAGGAAAGTGAATGCCGCTCTGAAAGAGCAGGTGGACACTATGTGGCACACCACCAACCTGTACCGCCACCCCAAGCTGTACGAGTACATTGAACTGCTGGCATCCAAGTTCCCTGGAGACTTGAACGTAAGTATATTCAAATTTTCGATAGAAATTCATGAATTGAATTATTTTAAATCATATATAATGTAGAATATCATTACATTTTCAGAAACTCACAATTTTAGCACCGAAAGCAATGTTAAAGCATTTAAAAACTTTAACCAATAATTTAATATGACATGCTTAACTTTTTGTCTCATTTTGCAATCTTGCTAAACATCCCAATGGTGGTTTTGGTTACCTTTATTTTATTATTTTACAGTTCATAGCAAAGAACAATTAAAAAACATACCCACGATTAATATGACTAGCTTCATATGTTGGTTTACTTTCTAGGTTGTGTACCTGACCAACAGCGGTTCTGAAGCCAATGAACTGGCGGTGCTTCTCGCCAAGGCGTACACCGGCAACTTGGACATCATCTCGCTGCAGACCAGCTACCACGGCTACACCAGCAGTCTCATGGGTCTCACCGCCACACAGTCTTACAGGATGGCCATACCCGTGCCCACTGGATTCCACCACGTTAGTATGCTTCTACAACTGAGAACCTTAGTCCATCCACCACACTTCGTGTACACTTGTAAAAATATAGGTCAGTGGAGCGATCGAACCCGAAAAAACAATCTTATCATTTGAAACTAAATTAAGTCGTTATTCTTTAGGTTTAGTTACTTAAACTAACTAGAGTTTTGAGTTGTTGTTGAACCAACTTCAACAAATTATATCTTGGTAATAACAAAAGTATTTAGAAGGTTGTCATATTAGCAATTTCGATTTGTTGTTCTGCCAATAAACAAACACAAGAACGAAACCGTGGTGCAGAATAAAAAGGCATAGAAAGAACATACAGCGTTGAATTTATATACAAAGCGAATGTTTGTTTGTCCAGGCCGTCCACCCCGATCCGTTCCGAGGTCTGTTCGGCGGATGCCGCGACTCAATCTCGCAGGTCCCCGGCGAGAACTGCAGCGGCGTCGGCGACGAGTGCCCCAGCACCGAGAAATACATACACACACTTAACGAGGTAATTATACACTTCGGTGCAGTTGGCTAGACACCAGCCTGTGAAAAATGAGAGGCCAGAGTTAATACTACTATTAGTATTAATCTGGAATTGGCTGTAGCATGCAGCAAAGGATTGCTGCAAAGTCAGAAAGTGATTTGCAAATACAAGAAATGCTGTCTCAATTTATCTCAAGCCTTTTCGTAGCGGTTTCATATTGGATTTCCTGGGCCACGAAAAGTGTATTTTTCCGACAGCAAAATCTTAGTAACAGCAATGCTGTAGAAGTGCCCGGTGATGCCAAGTCTTAAAAACAAAATTTACGAAATTTTATCGAAAGAAATACCTATATAAGTAAATAGACATAATGATTTTGAATTTGAAAATATTTTAATTTATTAAATGCCAAATTTTTAGCTCCTCGGCAACTCAGTGCCTGCTGGTCGGGTGGGCGCGTTCTTCGCGGAGTCTATCCAGGGCGCCGGCGGTGTCATTCAGTTCCCTAAGGGCTACTTGAAGAGGGCCCAGGAGGTCATCAAGAAGCACGGCGGTCTGTACGTCGCTGATGAGGTTAGTAATTGTATCCTACATTATAATTTTACTGTAATTAAAAATACATATGAGCTTAAAGGGTCGTAAAAGTGTAGGGAATGGCTTAACAGAACATGGATCCAACAACGAGAAGATGGCTCATAGATATAAACATTTGTATGGAAGCAATTTTATTTTTTTGTAAAACATGGAATCTTCTCTTTTCAAACTAGTTCACAACACAGTGAAGCAGACATTACAGTTCTTCATTGAATCAAATTGGCTCATGAATTTCCAAACTAAAGATTCCACATAGTCAATCTTATGTTATGAACTATTCAAACAGCACTCGTTCACGAGTATGACGTATTATAATCAACTGAGAACATGAAATGAGACTTAATGATGACTGTTCCAGGTGCAAACCGGTTTCGGTCGCACGGGCGACCACTTCTGGGGCTTCCAGACGCACGGCGTGAAGCCCGACATCGTGACGATGGCGAAGGGCATCGGCAACGGGTTCCCGCTGGCCGCCGTGGTCACCACCAAGGAGATCGCCGCCGCGCACTCCAGGGCCGCCTACTTCAACACCTTCGGCGGAAACCCCATGGCCTCCGTCGTCGGCAAGGCTGTCTTGGAGGTACCATTCTATATCTTCATCTTCTTACATCTGTATAGTGTATAGTCTTCGTCTAAAGTATAGTAGTTATCATAAGGTTAACACTGCAAGCAAAATTTATATACTCATAATTTTCTGGTGGTAACATATTGATATCCGGTCAGATATCGAGTACCGTACATAAGGTATGAAGCGACCTTAGACACACGCAATTATGCTCCTTTCTGCGGCCAGTCTGTACACATCCGACAGTCTGACAGTGTTGTCTTGTCAGTTTTCACTTTGTTTGAAGCGCATTGTATTAAAGACCTGATATCAGGGCGGTCGCTTATCCGTGCCAGAAAAAAATGTGGTCAACTTTAAAGTGTTAAGAGAGAATATGCTACCAATAAAAATATAACTCTTTTAAAGTAAGATCAAATTGAGTACAAATAAAAACCTATTTTTTTCATTCCAGGTGATCGAAGAGGAAGGTCTCCAGCAAAACAGCAAGGTGGTGGGCACGTACTTCATCGAGCAGCTGATGCAGCTGCAGAAGCTGTACCCGGTGATCGGCGACGTGCGCGGGCAGGGACTCATGATCGGCGTGGAGCTGGTGGAGCCCGGCACCAAGACGCCGCTCAACCTGCCGCAGGTCGTCGACATCCACGAGAACATCAAGGACAACGGCGTCCTCGTCGCTCGCGGAGGAAGATGGAATAATGTAACATAGTTTTTAATACTATAGGGATTGCAGTAGCTGTAATGGATTATGACGATTGAAGACTTGTGAAAGTTAGCAGACCAACCAAGTCAATGAAATATGTAATCACTAATCATATAGGTACAGTGATTATAGGTAGAATTGGTATGCTGTTAGGTACTATTACTTTTGATAATGCCTAATTTAATTGAAATTATTTCGGCCGTTTTCAATGACAAAGCAAGCCTATATTTTACCTGACCAATTATCATGTTTCTCCATATTTAACTGCTTATTACACTTATCGTGTATTCTGTTTCACAGGTGTTCAGAATAAAGCCACCCATGTGCATCAACAAACAAGACGTAGACTTCAGCATAGCGGTCATGGAAGACGCTCTCAAGAAGTACGGAAACAAGAAGTGAAGCCCCGACCCGTGGTATAAAGTATGGTGTAGCATGTATTGTTGAAAGTTGAATTGTATATTGTTTTCTACTTGTAGAAAACATTGTGAGTATTATATTGTTTTCATAATAGAATTAAGTGTAAAATAAAAAAAATAAAAAAAGTTTAAGTGTTTTAATTGTTACTTCGGATGTTAAATGTTACATAAATTTGGAAAGAGTGGCGGGAACAATCGGTAAAACATTTTTTGCTTGATTTTCTTCCAACAAAATAATTGACGTAGTTTAATATATTTTAAAGGACACAAAGGTGTATAATATGTACTCCCACATTTTATCAGCGAACACATTCCACGTTTTAGCTACTGAGCAAAGCATGATCCCACTAGCACTATACTACGAATTGAATAGAATAAAATGTTGATAAAAAAATAAGTTAATTTATTGAGGGATTATGACACTGGCCGGTTTAATAGGGCCATTCTGACCCCACTCCAACTGATTCCGGCCAAGTAGCAAAATATGTTGTTAAGTTTGATCAAGTTTAAAAGATTTTTTGATGAATAATTTTGTAGATGGGTCTTGAAGAAGAACGTAGTGTAGTATTTTGTCTCAATTTCAATATACACAGCCAGTTGACTAATTTTTAAAGTAACGAGAGTAGTCGTTATTCAGTTGGGCCACAGGAAAACCTGTCGCCCAATAACCCACTGGCTCTATGAGTGACTAGATGGAAATTAAAAATTAAAATACAATCAATGCAGAAAGAATACTGTAAGAATATTTCATTGGCCTTTGCGCAAATAAAAAAAAATCTGCTGACTGCCCTTATTATTATTATTTTTTTTCCAATTCTCCCATATTTTTTTTTTGGGAAGGCAAAGGGTTCTAGCCCATACAGCCTCGTCATAGTTAAGGTTAACATAAATAAGTATGAATTATGAATGATGATTATGATGAATGATGAAAGAAAAAGGGCGGGAAATTCTCAAACTGGAGGCGCGCCCCGGTCCCTCCCACATACAACCCTTAATCCCTTCACTACAATAGTGAACAGAGAATCAAGCACCACTCGTCGATATTGCACACTTCGCATCCGATTCAGCCCTCGCCTCCCCCCTCCCCGTCCTACCGCATCGGTGGGACCGTCCCACCTGGATCAGGAGGCTCCTCCATCCTCTATTCCTCTCGCCAACAATCACCAGAAAAGACAAGACTCACCAGATACAGCGCGACAGGGAAGAAAAAAGGGAAAACTAAATCAAACACACCACACACAACATTGACAAGCAACACTTAATCCCCTGTTCACCACTATCAAGAAAAAAATAAAAATTATATGTGAGAAAAACAAAAAACGCGCCCTCCATTCCGAACACTTCCCGCCCTTTTTCGACTGCCCTTATCATTTGACATGTCTTGCTGTCGTCTGTCAGGCTCAGGCGTAGGGATGACGATTCTTAACAAAAAAGATCGATTTTTGAATCGATTCGAATCGAAGCCTGAAAAATCGATTCACTAAAAAATCGAGGTTTAAAAGATCGATTTTCAAAAAATCGATTCTTCTTTCGAGTTTTCATTTGTAATGTAAATATAAATCCATTTTCATGACCATGACTGCCTCGTGGTCTCGCGGCACAAGTATGTGCCCTGCGATCTAGAGGTCCTGGGTGCGATTCCTAGGTCGGGCAAAGTGTTATTGGGTTTTTCCATTAGGAAATTCTCAGTAGCAGCACGGAGTCTGGAAATGTGCCCGAAAAATGGCAATAGGGTCGCCCCCTATTACGTGGGACTGATACCTACCTGGTGAAATGTGGGTGCAGAAATGCACTTCTGCCTACCTCTTCGGGGAATACAGTCGTGAGTTTATGTTATGTTATGTTATGTAAATCCATTTTATGAAAAATCCAACAAAAATAAATTTATAATAAACGTAATGTAACGGTACCTTCAACTAATTGTGAATAAATTTTGTGTTAACATAAAAAAAAATCGAATGGCGATTTTCAAGGCTGAAATATCGATCCACTGAATCGATTCAGTACTGTATATCGATAAAAAAATCGATCCTTTGGGCCTGAAAAATCGATTATCCGATTAATCGATCTCAGATCGCCATCCCTACTCATGCGTCAAATTTCTTCTTGTGAACTCAATACCTACTCTCTAGTCTCTTTTGATTTTGAGTTTTGTCATTTTTGTCAATGTTGTGAACAGTGAAATGTGGCTAGAGCGTTTCGTGTGTTTCAGAATATAAATTAAAAGAAACCTGAATACGTTGAAACTTATCGAGAATGGTGTTCAAATGCCAAGAAGATAGTTTTTTAACAGAAGTTAGTATAGTGTTTTTTTAAACTTAGACAAAAGCCGGTAAAAATCACGACCATTAATTACAATAAATATATTAAATAAAAAGAAAATCATTTTACACGCAATATAACGCCAGAGAGTTTTTGATATTTGCCTATTAGAATAAATTAGACAATTTTTTTTTGTGTGAAAAGTAATTACGACCTTGGCGGGTTTATTTGTGACTCAAATTTAAAACAACTACGTTTATATTTAAACCAGCTAGTCTTTCAGAGTACTCAATTGTAGTTTTCAACAATTACTTAACTATTATAATTAAAACTTTTGAAGTTATAACAGTATCACAAATTTTCTAAATATTATGACATAAATATATATTAAAAATACAATTTTACTAAAAAGTTATTAAGGTATAAAAGATTTGAAGAAAGATTTCATTACGTTAAAGTCGCGATAAATTTATTAAAGTTAAATTAATTACTATTTATTATAGTTTTCATCAAAAGTGTTAAAATGTGAACCAACAAAAGAACCCATTATAGAATATGGGAAATCATCTAAATTTGAAGGATACCAGATCACTATGGAAAACACCATCCTATTTCCAGCAGGAGGTGGACAGGTAATTATATATTTTTTTATATCTAAAAGAAATAAAAAGTAGATACTTAAATAATGATATAACAAAACTAATGGTAGTCTTAATGTTCTGCTGAGTAGAAACATATATAAAACAGTTTCACACCATCACAAAACATATTCATAGTGAAATATCACTAGAAGTGATCATATACATTGTAGAGTATCCAAAATACCTCATACCCTATGCCACCACAATCTCAAAAGTTACAAGGCTTAAGACCAGTTCTTAGAAAATTACAGTGAATTCTCATATATCCGTTTTATATGTCCACCCTATTTGCCTCTAAAAAACCACCTTGAGCAATAAGACCACCAATTGCAGCATTTTTCCCTCTGTCTTCTTGTTATATTCTTTTTCTTCATGCTTATAATAAAGTGTTAATAAAAAAAACATAATAAAAGAACTGACATCATTGATTGTTATTTAAATTATTTAATATTGTTTTATAATATCAAATTAGGGTCCTGTCAATACAGGCTTGCCTAGCGATGGGACCCTGTTAGAATATTACTTGTAGGACAACAGTTAATTACATGCAACCCATATATTCTACTAACTATATGTCCTTGTATGTTTGTAACTGAATAAATAAATTTGAAAGACCTAGAAAATTCATGGACTTTTTCAATCACCAGCCACATGATATTGGATGGGTTAACAACACAGAAGTGTTACAAGTACTGCGCAAGGGTGATGAAGCGTTGCATTTCACTAAAGAGCCAATAGAAGTAGGAACAGTAGTCTCTCAGAAAATTGTTTGGGAAAGGAGGTTTGATCATATGCAGCAGCATTCAGGTAAGTTTAATACAATTTTGATAAATTTTCTTACACACTAATATCTGTATATCTGAAAAAGTAGACAGAGGTGCATTGCCAATTGTGTTTTAATTCTCACATAGAAGGCATGCCTATTGTTTTTCAAGTACATTTCTAGACTGTGCAATGCTATTAAGAAATTCCTTAAACTAAATCTTTATAACATTTTGTCCAAACTGAGAATTGAACCCAGGACTGATAGAATCTATAGCATGCAAGACCACAAGTTTGTTATTGAATCGGTTTTGGGATATACATTAACAATGAAACGAGCCGGGAAAAGTGTTATTCAGTTTTTCATTCGGAATTTTCAATAACACCATATAGTCTTAAAATATGCACAAATAATAAATTGCTGTTGTCTTGCTCTATTAAATAGTGCTTAGAACAAAACTGCCGAAATGCGTTAGTAGGAATTATAAATACATCTCTGTTTTATCGTCATCATTCCATATGAGCAAATGATATATATGCTCACACTTGCTGGGCACGGGCCACCTCTGCACCTGAGAGGGGTGAGGTCTTGGTCCTCCACGCTGGCCTACTTAGAATTTATAGGTATGCAAGTTTCCTCACGATATTTTCCTTCCGTTATACTTATAGTATGTGATATAATCATTTCGAAAATACACATAACTTCGAAAAGTCACTAGTGTGCGCCTAGGGCTTCAATCCGCGACCGCCGCTTTGACTAGACCGCGCGCCAAAACTCGAGGACATCACGACATCTGATGACCCTTTCGGATATACATGCGTGTACTTGTACACAACAACAAATGGCCCATCTTTTTTTCAAGGTCAGCATTTACTTTCCGCCATATTGGAGCAACATTTCAACCTACCCACGACAAGTTGGTGGCTCGGCGCGGAGGAATCCTATGTGGAGTTGGACTCTACCAGCGTTAAAGAAGATGACATTAGAGAGGCAGAGAAAATGTGCAACGACCTCATCAGAAAAGCTGTACCGGTCACGGTGAAGTTCTGCAAAATTGACGATCCCGAATTGGATGAGGTATGATTTTTTACGTTTTTTATTAACTTTTAATAAGAGAACCTTTACAACTGAATTGATATCGAGTACAGAAAAATTGCTTTAGAGACCAAAAAAGTTGCGGGTTCGATTCATCATCATCATCATCATCATTATCAGCCTAAAGAAGTCCACTGCTGAACATAGGCCTCCCCCAATGACTTCCATAGTGACCTGTTGGAGGCAGCCTGCATCCAGCGACGACCCGCGACCTTCACCAGGTCGTCGAGTTCGGGTTCGATTACCGCAAACTAATTTTTGTATGGCCTATACATTTTTATTCGGATCCGTGTATTTGTATGTAACATGTATATTTTTAATAAATTATCGAGTCTGTAAAATCATATTCTTAAATGAGTAAGTCATAAAAGGAAAATTCATGTGCCTAATGGAGTTACTCATAATGTAGGAACAATAACTAGCACTTTAGGTTCTTTGAAATGATCTAAGTAATGACTAATAGCCTCTCATAGATATTAATACTAACAACTGTGGGCTTGGATGTGTACTGTGACTGTTGGGTGCACTTTTTTTTTCTATCTCAGCCTATATACAGAGTTAACTCTAAATAACGACACTGAAGGGGCTGTGCATTTTATGACGTTATAGAGAGTTGTCGTTAAATGGAGAGAATAAAATCATTTTATGGAAGGCAAGCTAAACCAACCAAAGTCAAATGATTTCGACGCTTTAGTGAGTTTGTGGTTAAATCGAGTGACGTTACATGGAGTTTACACTGTACTTCCTACTACCCCTCCTTGGCTATTGAGAAGAATTAAGCTTCAGTTCCAACAATCATTGTGGTTTTCGAAGTTATGTGTGTATTCACAATGAATTATCACTTACTTTAACGGTGAAGGAAAGCATCGTGATGAAACCTGCACACCTAAAAGTTCTTAGGAATTCCTAGGCGTGTAGTCCGACAAACGCGCACTAGGCCAGCGTGGTGGACTGAGGCTTAGACCCTCTCAATGGTAGAGGAGGCCCGTGCCCAGCAGTGGGACATATATGGGCTGATGATGATTCGGCGGGTTAGTACTCATATCATTGAATAAATTTTTAGGGTACACGGAATTTTATTCCTACAACCACGCTGTCAGCTGAATTTTTACAATGATACCACCCTAAGCTTTAGGGCGCGAATTCAACCGTTTTTACGGCTCATGTCGAGACTCAATGAATTCCTAACAAAAAAAAAAGTTTTTTTTTTTTTTTTTAGGTATATCTATGATATATAATATTTCTACCTACAATCCAACATTACTTGATCGATAAGCTATCAACAATTGAAGGGCCTACATCGCCTTTACTAATATGAAATTACAAGGAAACGTTACTATTATTTTCATAAGTACTGTAAACTACTTACCTAGTAATCTAGGCTTATCAATACTTCAGACATGACAAATGAGGGTGATGAAACCTACTTTTAATAGTTAAGTACTCTACAAGAAGTTTCATACATACCTACGAATTCTAAAGTGGTCTTTATGGCTCCTATTAATACTGTAATACATACATACATAACTGCCTGTATTCCCCGATGGGATAGGCAAAAATCCATTTTTTCACCCACATTTTCTAGGTATGTACCAGTCCCACGCAATAGGGGGCGGGCTTACTGTCGTTTTTCGGGCACATATCCGAACTCCATGTACCTACTGAGAATTTCCTAATCGAACCCGGGACTTCTAGATCACACGGCATGTACTCGTGCCGTGAGGCCACCAGGCAGTTTATGTATGAGTTTTGTGCAATAGGCGTATTGTGTTGTATATTGACGACCACAAACTCAATGCTTTCACCTATACAAATTATTAAAATTGGAGTGTCTGTTTGTAATATTGAAATAACCGCTTTTTAATAAATGCACATGGATGTATACACGGTACATATACCAAAATAACGTTTTTTACAATTTTTGTCTGTCTGTTTGTTCCGGCTAATCTCTGAAACGGGTGGACCGATTTTGACGGGACTTTTATTGGCAGGTAGCTGATGTAATAAGGAGTAACTTGAGCAAAAAAATTATTAAAGAATCGACTGTAAGGCGGTACGGAGTTCGCCGTGTCAGCTAGTCATAGATATAGATGAACAATATTTTTGAAATATTTTTTTTTATGTCACGTAGGCAATTATTGAGCTTCCTTTGGTATGACTACTCATGTGTATCTGATGATCCAAATCGCATTATTAATATGAATTGATTCATCTCATTTCATTTCATCTTTATTAATTTCGATTTTATGTGATCGAAAGAGATGATTCTCGTCACTCAATTGACTCGTAATCAGACATTTCACGGAGGCTGTAATGGTATAATTACAGGCTCACACAAGAGGTCTACCGAAAGATTGTATGGATACCATCAGAATAATCTGCATAGGAGACGTCGATAAGAATGTCTGCTGCGGAACGCACGTCTCCAACCTTAGGTATGATTTAATTATGCTGTAAAGCAAGGCTGCTCAACCCTTTTTAACATAATAGGAAAATACATTAGGTAACACTTTATCCATACAAATAAATAAAATTGGAGTGTCTGCTTGTAATATTGAAATAATCGCTTTTTAATAAATGCACATAGATGTATACACGATACATATACCAAAATAACTTTTTGTACATTTTTTGTTTGTCTGTCTGTTTGTTCCGGCTAATCTCTGAAACGGGTGGACCAATTTTAACGGGACATTCACTGGCAGATAGCTGATGTAATAAGATGTAACTTAGGCTAAAAAAAAATAAAAAATTAAAGAAGCGACTGTTAGGCAGAACGAAGTTCGCCGGGTCAGCTAGTTTACTAATAAAACCGACGTGGGCAAGCCTATTGCGGTTTACCGGTCTGGGTGACCATATGTCCAGACTCTGTTTCTCTAAATTTCCACACAGGAAAACCCTTAAACAATTGCCCAAACCGGGACCTCAGGATTAACGAATATATTTTTTTAATTTAATAAGTTTGAAAAAACTGGTAGTTTTAGTTAATTCGTTGCTTTATTGAATCTTACCAGCAGCTTGAATCTTGAGCGCCAGAGGTTCTTTGAAATTTTTATCATCATACGACCATTTGAAGTTGCCTCCACTGTTGATTTCGGGGTTGAGCACCTTATACTGTATTCTGAGAACTTTTTTATCAACACTTGTAACATCAAATTCTTACAGCCAACTGCAAATGATTAAGTTACTAGGCGCTGAGCCGGGTAAAAAGGGTAAGACCAACCTGAGGTTTCTCGTCGGCAACCGAGTCACGAAGACCTTCCAACTAATGCTAGACAGGGAGAAAGCACTCACCGGTCTACTCAAGTATGTGTTCATAATTCATATCAGCTTGTACTTAATTTGTACGTTTGATAGGGATTTTTTCTGTATTCTACACCAATAAGGTATTGACCCATTAGGTAGAAATATTGATCATTACTAGACATTGTATTTTGAGATCATAAGACTATAGTATGAAGGACAAAGGATTCCTATATATTCTTTATTCTAAGCAGTTTTCCTTAATTGTATTTTTTTAAATAATTGTACGAATTATATTAGCAAGAATAAAGAGTAACTCTTCATTCGAAAAGTCAGGCTTGTCTTTGAAATCATTGATCGATAATTTTTTAATGGAACACTCATAAGTGTGCAAATTTCCTGACATTTTCTTGCATCGTTAAAGTGCGTGATAATGCATTATTAATACAAACGACTTTCAAACTGTGAGTTTGGGATTGAAATATGCGAATGCCGTAATGTAATCCGCGTGCCTAGGCTAGCACTTACGACCTCATCATCATCAGCCCATATACGTCCCACTGTTGGGCACGGGTCACCTCTACAACTGAGAGGGTTTAGGCCTTAGGACTGCACGCTGGCCTAGTGCGGTTTGGCGGACTACACACCTAAGAACTTTTAGGTGTGTAGATTTCCTCACGATATTTTCCTTCACCGTTAAAGTATGTGATAATTCATTGTGAATTAATAAACATTTTTGCAGAAACGAACCGGCCAAACACGAGGACCTCGTTCAGAAACTGCAGAAAAACTTGAAGGTTTCCAACAAGAACTTACAAAATGTACTTCTAGAACTTGCACAACACGAAGCGGATAAAATAAAGAGAACAGAGCCGAGGCCTAAATACGTATTTTTGTGCAAGAAGGAAGCCACTCCTGAATTCAACCGAGCTGTCATCAAAGCGTTGGATGGAGAAGGACTGTTCATGTTCTTGGCTTCAGAAGACCCTGACAAGCCTAAGGAAGGTCAAATCATTATTCAGGGACCAGAAGAGCATTGCAATGCTTTGGGACAACAGTGAGTTCTACATCTATTTTTACCTACACACCTAATTGGTAATATAATGTTATATATTTTTGAGGGTTCCCGTATTATAATATTATGAACGTGAAAGTAAGTTTCTTACGATTAATTAAGCCAAAATTATCAGAATTTAATACAAAGATAGAAGTCGTGATGGCCTCGAGGTTTGGGCACGCGGTCGAGAATCTCGACGGTCGCGGGTTCAAACCCCAAGCACACACCTCCGACTTTTCGAAGTTATGTGTGTATTCACAATGAATTATCACGTACTTTAACGGTGAAGGAAAACATCGTGATGAAACCTGCACACCTAAAAGTTCTTAGAAATTTATTAGGTGTGGAGTCTGCCAACCCGCACTAGGCCAGCGTGGTGGACTAAGGCCTAAACCCTCTCAATGGTAGAGGAGGCCCGTGCCCAGCAGTGGGACGTATATGGGCTGATGATGATGATGATGAATACAAAGATAGATGCTACTGTTTACCATAACAGTTGCCACAGAATATTTCATCAAAAATATCCTAAAATTAAATCCATCATTAACATGGTAACAATTATTATTCTAATACTTCCCCATAATAAAAATAAATATGTTATCTATAAATGATCTATGTCTTAAGACCTTAATGAGGTTTTTAAACTTATCTACGATCAGAATAGGAAGGCCTTTTACTTACTTTTTCTGATCGTTTCAAAATGGCGCAAAAAATGCTACGAAAATGTCTCATACAACAGTTACCAAAAAGGCTATAAACACATTTACTTTAGAGCACACACAAACTATCAAACAATTATTCATCAAATATCAAAATAATAATAAATACTTTTCACAGAATAACAGATCTATTGAAGGGGAAAGGTGCGTTCAAAAACGGCAAGTTCCAAGGCAAAGCGGGGGACATGGGCGGCATAAACAAATGCAAGAAGTTGATTGAAGAGTACTTTAATAACATATAACAATACATTGTTATAAATGCGAGTGCAGATAACAACACAATAAATATATTTACCTAACCAAATGCAGATATAGTTTTATATAAGACTGGTTGTTTTGAGAGAAAAGTAATGTGTATACCGCAGTATTGTTGATGCTAAGCCTCTTAAGATTCCCATACACAGCTCTAACTCCACTAAGTGTTATGTTCTGGGGAAACCAAGATTTTTCAGTATCAAAAACACCCGAAACAAATATCTGTGGATCACACAAATATGTATTTTTAACTCAATGTGGGAATAGATCCTACAGCCTCCCGTTTTGGGAACTGGTGTCTAGTCAACTGCCCCACAGAGGCTTTTATTTATTTTAAATATTGTGGATTTTATACTTTCTAAAATATTATTAACATATAGGGTATGAAAACCAGTCTCATTGACAAAACAATATGAACAACATATTATACTAAATTATAACAATTGGAATATACTGAATGTAAGTTAACAAATATTGGATTGAATTGTGATAATACAGTACATATTTTATACATAACTTATACAATGATAGATTTTTGGTATACAAAATATTAACCATTTAACTGCTTGGTATGTTCATTTCTCTCACCAGTATAAGTATAACATAAAATAAAATTAAAACAAAGAATATATTGTTCTTACATTAATTTATACTTATTTTGCAACAGGGAATACATATTGTGTTGGAGATTAATAATTTTTATTAATAAAATTATTGCAGAAAAATTATAATTTATTCATGGGACATTTTAGTAATAATTTTAAAGTATGTGAGATGATTCGAACACACTATGCATTCCTTATTACAACCATATCATACAGTTAACCTCCCTGCACAACAACCTTTTTTTTTTTTTCGGGCTTTCTGCATGGGCGTAGAATGCGTGTCCTCGTCGACGGGCACGCTTCTCAGCTCATGTCAGTTAGTGCCGGGGTTCCACAAGGCTCTGTGCTATCGCCTACCCTGTTTCTTCTGCATATCAATGATATGTTGCCGCTTGGCAATATTCATTGCTATGCAGATGACAGCACGGTCCATGGGCGGTACTGCAGTAAGCCACCAGGTTGCCGGGCGGATACTGAGAGTAGACGCGAGGAGCTTGTCATTGAGCTCAATCGGACCCTGGAGCTCATTTCTACATGGGGTACCCGGAATCTGGTTGAGTTCAATGCCAAGAAAACCCAGGTCTGTGCGTTTTCGTGCAAAAAATCCCCGTTTTCTCCTCTCCCCAATTTTCAGGGCATTCCACTAGCAATGCGGAACGGCCTTAATATCCTAGGCGTGGATATCCGCTGCGATCTCAACCCAAGGACACACATCGAGGGCATTATATCCGCCACTTCACGCAGGGTCGGAATCCTGAACAGGGTGCGCCGGTTTTTCACGCCCGGTCAGCTTTTCCGCTTATACAAAGCGCAGGTTCGGCCGGGTATGGAATACTGCTCGCACCTCTGGGACGGTTCCGCCAAATACCTACTCGATGCCTTGGATGGATTGCAGCGGCGTGCCATCCGCATTGTGAATGATGCAGACGTTACAGACAACTTGGAGCCGCTACAGTTGCGCAGAGACATTGCCGCACTTAGCGTGTTCTACCGTCTGTATCATGGTGAGTGCTCTGAAGAATTGTTTAACCTTGTCCCATCCTCTCCGTTCCACACCAGAACCACGCGTGCGGGCATGCGAAGCCACAGCTTTGTGGTCACAACATCCGCGGCTCGAACTAAAAAGTTCGCCAACTCCTACTTTTGCCGCACCATCAAGCTGTGGAATAGTTTGCCCGCTCGCGTGTTCCCTCCTTCCTATGATCCTGGATCCTTTAAGCGAAGCGTGAAGAAGCATTTGTGCGGGCCGGCATGATTGTGTCGACCAGCGGGTGACCATCGTTTCTCGCTGGTTGGTATTATTTTTCTGGACTCCACTGTGCTTACCATCAGGTACAGTGGAGTCACTTTGCCGTGCCAGAATAAAAAAAAAAAAAAAAAAAAAAAAAAAAACAACAACCTTAATCAATTACACTAAATATTTTTCTAACATATCACCAACATTTGTACATTATCGGTAATCTTTCTCCTTGCAGTCAATCGTGTTAGAGGCATTAATACTGGCTATGAGTTTCTCTATACCAAGGTTGGTCCAATCTTGGGTCAAATCATCCAGATAGTTGTCGAAATCCACCAGATCCCTCTGAACCCCACGTTGGATGAGATGAGATACAGTCTCCAAGGCATAAGGTGTTTCTGAAAATAAAAAAAATATTTTTGAGTGCTACTAATAGGCCTACCTCAAAGATGATGCACTCAGTAAGCCTACCAGATGTCAAAAACATTTTACAATGCTACTTACGGAATGTGACTTGTGATTCTTTAAGTTTCCATTTGCCCTCACTATATTTGTGCACTTTAATCGCTGGGGAATCAAGATGCTGCACCATCTTCTTGTTGTCAACCTGTAGAACATGAAACATTTTCATAGCAGTAATTTTTATTCATTATTAGTATAATAATGTGCAATAATAAGCAAGGTATGCTATTGTTTCAAATTTGGTTATACTAAGAACTTGCTTGCCAAGGGAAGAACTTAAGTTCACATTAAGTTCTTCCCTTGGCACGCTTTATCAAAGTTATAATAACACTATAGACATGTGACACAGGAGTAAAGTAGGCAGGAATTTATAAATTTCAATGACATTTACCACAATAAACACAGCTGATGGGAAATATTCAGCAATTTTCTCAGCAATCTTTTGACCAGGACATTTTTCAACTGAATTGTCTCTGAAATTCTCACATGCAGCATAGTAGCCGGCAATCACCCTATTGTCTGTTTGTGCCACTGTTTCTATCTGGAAGATAAAAACCTCTTTAATATTAACCTTCACATGTCTACAGACATTAGATTTTTTTTAGGATTCTCAATTAAGGTAAGTTACAAAGTTACCCACTTGTTCTGTTTTTCATACTGTAATAATATTAAGTCACAATAATATAATAGTATAATATGATTTCACATAGAATAATTTTAAATTTAGGTTCATTGTTTTCATACATTATCTATAGTTCATTAAATAAATCTAGGAACTATTTACAGAGTTTGATTGTTATATTTATTAGTAATTTAAACTTTTTTTTATTTTTTAGTTTTAATAAATAAATATGTGTGTATTCACAAAGAATTATCATGTACTTTAACAGTGAAGGAAAACATTGTGATAAAACCTGCACATCTAAAAGTTCTTAGGAATTTCTTAGGTGTGTAGTCCGCCAACCCGCACTAGACCAGCGTGGTGGACTAAGGCCTAAACCCTTTCAGCTGTAGAGGAGGCCTGTGCCCAGCAGTGGGACATATATGGACTGATGATGATGATGAAATAAATATGGTATTTTATATGTAACTGAAGTCTGGAATACATCTTTTGATTTAGTCAGAATATAATTATAATAATTCAATAACTGAGTGGTGTGTGTTTTATAGTTTGCCTGATGTGTGAATTGAACATTATTGTCAAATTATTATTATTATAATTCCACTAGTAAATCTGGGAAGCAGCAGTAATTAACTAAAACTTGACAGGGCTTGATTATTATCAAGCCCAAACATCATATATTTGTTAACATATTTGTTAGATTTAATCAATGGTAGAGAAAATTTGTCGTAATCATCTTCTCATAGGAAAATGCATTAACATAGCAACAAGAAAATCATACCAAAGTATTGTAATTTTGAAAATTGACTGCCTCGTGGTCTCGCGGTACAAGTATGTGCCGTGGGATCCAGAGGTCCTGGGTTCGATTCCCGGGTTGGGCAAAGTGTTATTGGGTTTTTCCATTAGGAAATTCTCCGTAACAGCCCGGAGTCTGGAAATGTGCCCGAAAAACTGCAATAGGCTCGCCCCCTATTACGTGGGACTGATACATACCTGGCGAAATGTGGGTGCAGAAATGCACCTCTGCCTACCCCTTTGGGGTATACAGGCGTGAGTTTATGTGTATTGTAATTTATATGATATGTTAAAGAAAGTGTTTTTTAACAAACAACAGAGACTAATTAAAATTGAATATTTTTTTAGGACGAGAGAATACAGTGTCAGCAGCTGCCTGCAATAGAAATTAACCAAAAAAATTGTTTGTCAAACTTACTTGAGTTAGTGCAATTTCTGCCATCGGGGACAGATTGTGGCTATGGTGAAATAAAGGCACTGTATCCACAATATCCAAATCTTGGTTCTTTGCTCCATCTCTGATCTTACTCGCATCGGCCAACAGGACACCGTTTACAGCGCAATGTGGGTATTTCGCTGCGTGTAGGATAATTTTTGCATAAGCCGAGGTTTCCAGTATTACTTCACCCATATTTGTACTATGTCTATACTAATTTTATGTTAAAATTAAGTTAATTTATTCGATTAACTCTTTCCTAAGGGGATTTGGCACTTGACAAAAATGAATGACTGGAATACGTATTATAACTTGACGGATACGAGTAGTTTCGCCACACTCAATATATTTTTAACCGTAGAAATTTACGACCCTCCAAAATGTGTGTTCTTGACTCTGTAACTCTGTACCTACCTACGTATATAATTTATTGTATTATAATTAAATGAGAATTGAGAACATGATGCTACAATAGAACTGACATATTTTTTTTATTTATCAAATATTAATTATTTTATACTTAAATTAATTAGGTACACATATTACGAAGGCAAAGGCCTGTTTACGTTAAACTACTTAATAATATTAAAGATGACGAGGCTGTATGGGCATGAACCCTTTACCTTCCCAAAAAAAGGGAAAATAAAAAAATATGTCAATTTCACATACAATTTGTGATGTCAATAAATGACAGAGCTTGAAGACGTCAGTGGTCAAAACTCAAAATCATAAACAATCTTCAAGCTTCAATGGTCTCCTAATTCATATTAACTTTTAACTTGTACTCAATTTTGACGATGGAAAAAAACGATTCTTCTCAACTGACTGAGTTTCCTCGATTTGAGCCGGAATCATCTCAAAGTGGAGTGTCTACATTTTTCAATAAACTGTGGAAGTTCCCCATTTTCTCGCCCAGCGAAACTTCCGATGATTTGCAAAGCAAAGCAAGAGAAGAAGGGAAGGAAAACATTAACGTAGACGAGAAACCAGATAATGATGATGCGAAGACTGACAGTGGGTCGTATGCTGTGGAACTGGAGGGGCGTAGCTTACCAAACGTAGTACGAAGAATTAGCAGTCTGGTCGCTCTTGGAACTGGGGTGAGTGGTGAAAACACCAAGGTCTTTTTTTTTTGGATCATATAGTTTTAGTTAGGAATTATTATTAGGAATCAGTCTTGCTTTTTATTGGGTTTTAATTTATTTCTAATTGGAATCTTATTAAATTTAAATTAGCTTGTGTTTTTAATGTTTTATTTAATAAAAATTATTTTAGAATTTATGTATCCAGGTAATTATTACATGATTACCTTTATAAGTAGAAAATTTCTGGAATCATAGCACAGAAATTAAGTTGTAGTAATACTGTACTGTAGTAATATCTCATATTATTTTGCACATAGTGTTTGATAACAGAATGTGTCACATTCTATACAACTTTGGTCTTTGATATCACAATATTGTACTTGAATGCAATTATTCAACTAAGTATTATTTTGATCCTTTTGTGATGTAATATAGTCATACAAAAAAGTTTATTGCTGTACAGAATAAAACAATTTTTGATTTGTTCTATGAAAAGTCAAAAAAATTATGGTAGTTAATAAAAATATCTACATGTTCTGAAGTCCAAATGTTTTAACTTTAATTATTTTTCCTTGATTTGTTTTCCTGTTTACATGGTAATAAGAGCCACATAATTACATCCCAAGAGTGATTACTTTTATTTGTAGGTCTCAAATCTGATTAAATGTCTTTTTGTTTACAATATACAGCCCATAAAAAGAACTTTGCCATTTTTATTAGTATAACTGGTGAGATAATTAAGGTCTTATAATCTATCAGTAGAGAGCATGACTCAATCATCATCATCATCAGCCTATATACGTCCCTCTGCTAGACAGGACTCATTCCAGCAACGGAATTAACTAAGGTCTAATAATGTAATGTTTGGTGATTATAAATTATTATTAAAATTATGAAATGAAATGAAAAAATAGGTGACCATGACATACACTGTTCTTGAAAACTTAAACTAGTTAATAATTATTATTTTATCCATATAAGGTAGCCTATATCCATATCTATCTATCAACTAAGCACTTTGGTGTAAGCTTATGTTGTATTTTAATGTAAATAAATAAATCTACCCTTAACATGCACGCGAAATTCCCTAATGAGGTTCATAAATTAACCATAATTATTTTAATATATGTTTTTTTATGTATTAAGTTTATATTTCAGAGCGGCACCAAGTATGCTGACACTGAACTGGCCCGCTACTGGATGCCGGACGACATATCCCGCGAGTGTTACGAATGCGCCACTCGGTTCAGTGCATTGAGACGCCGGCACCATTGCAGGGTGTGCGGCCAGATATTCTGCTCGCGCTGCTGCAGTCAGAGAGTGCCAGGTAAACAGCTTGGATTGACAAGGTTTATGCATCGCATTGTTGGGCAAATGAGTTTTGTACTATTGAAAGGTTGGCTTCTGTGGAAGATAAGCTGAAAGGAAACACTCTTTTGTGGTATGGGCATGTTAGAGAAGAGATATAACATATTATGTAGGTAAAAAAGTAATGAGTGTGAAAGTTGAAGGATGGACAAGCAAAGGAAGGCCAAAGAAGAGATGGATGTTTGAAAAGATATGAAATAAATATAGGTGAATGAAGACAAGATAAAACATTCTGCACCAACCCTACATATAATTGGGAACAGGGCAAGAGGATGACAATGACTATTGATAGGTTTGGTGGCTTTATCCACCACATTGGTACAATTAAGTTGATTTCGCCTAAAATATTCCTTGTGAAGGACTCTGAGGTATGCAGGTTACTTTCTTTCATCGTCAAAGTGCATAATAATTTATTATGAACTTCCCCATGGCTTCGAATATAAAATTAAGTTCGATTTTACAAAAGTCTCCATCTCGTTTATTTTCTGCGCAAAAACAAAGAAAGACTATTGAATCTAAGTATATTATTTATGGTATTAACAGTAAATTAAGTTTTGGTATTTAAAATTGGTACTAAACATTTTTCAGGTCATATATTCGGTTGCGCTGGAGGGTTGCGCGTATGCAATTACTGCTGTAACGTGGTGCTCAGCTATCTGAAAGAGAATGACCTGTCTGGTGAGATATCACCCGACTTGAGAACATTGCAGGAGAACTTGCAGGTTGGTGATCTCAGATCCGGAGACTTTAAGGACTTTCAATGAAAATAAAAAGTTGAATTATTAGTTAAACATCATCTCAATTTTTGGAGATTTTAGACACTCCCTCCCCCCCATGTAACGGACCGTAACGTTTTTCGTAAAATTTTGAAAAACCAATACGATGACCAATTATTTTCCCTTTTACGTCGCATTTAAAACTAGTGAATAGTGTGTGCCTAAATCTCTGCTAAGTGTGTATTCCATGTTGAATGTAAACACTTGCTCACTGTAAGCCATCAGTTGGTTTGACTTCCAAGCCAATCCAATGGTTTGTTGAGGTCCCGTACGTTTCCGTCAGGTGAAGTTCCCGGAGCACGGCGGCGCGGGCGGCGCGGGCGGCGCGGGGTCTCGCGGGGTCTCTGGGGTCGCGGGGGTCGCTGGGGGCGGTGCGCGGGACCACTTCACGTTCGCGCGCGAGCAGGACGAGCGGCCCGACGTGCGCGCCGACCCCAAGGAGGCGCTGCACCACGTGTTCAGCCAGCTCTGCTTCACGCTGCCCACGCAGCACCACAGGTACACACCACAATCATTACAGATTAATACAATTCATCAAATCATAGCCGATGATAAGTGATTATTAACTCAAGAAAGAAAAAAAAAGATATTTATTATTACAAAGCAGTATATGCAATTACAAACAATACCAATTACAAAAAAGTAACTATTGCACATCAAATCAGCATTAGGTTGCGACATGACGTGAATTATGGCACAGCACTGGTTTACAATGACTACTGAAGTCGTCGTACGGACACCAAAACAACCTTTATGCTATACATATAAATAAACAAACAACAATTAAAAAAAAGAAACAAATAGTCATAATAATAACAAAATAAAAAGAAGCATTTATAATTTTTTATAAGAACAAAGGAATTACTGATTGGAGTTGCAATTAATTTTCATAATGTGGTTTGTAATCATGGATTGTACACAAAACATGGATCATGATTATATGATTGGTGGCAAAATATGCAACAATTTATTTACAATATCCATTCAATTGACTTTCTAAATATGTCACATAGAAAAAAAATCAGTCATACTATATCTTACAAATATTTGTTTATTATTAAAAAGTGACATTTTGTTCTTCAGATATCGCCTGGTGCGGTACAGTGGAGTGTGGCGCGGTTGTGATATACTGCAGTGGGTTATGGATAACACTAACAACAAAACTAGGTAAGTACAATAGCCTTTTCTTTACATACATACATAAACTAACGCCTATATTCCCCGATGGGGTAGGCAGAGGTGCATTTCTACACCCACATTTCGCCAGGTATGTATCAGTCCCACGTAATAGGGGGCGAGTCTATTGCCGTTTTCGGGCACAGCCTTTTCTTTACTTTCTATCAATTGGCCTTTTTATAACAGGAATTATATGACTTTGTATGATTATAGTTGTCTAGCATATGATTTTAAAAACCAGGTTAAAAGAACTCACATTATAGGAAAGAAGGAGTGTGTTGTTTAGGAGAGTGAGTAAAAGTAAGACTTTGTTTATTTTATAACTAAGCAAAGCTGTAGGAAAAGCTAGTATTATATAAAACTTTTAGCTTAAATCAAATTTCGTTTCGAAAACACTTATTCATAAAAATAATATACCACATATTACAATAAACTTTTTGCCGACTACCCGCAGAGTCCAAGCGACGATGGTGTGTCAGAACCTGCTGAGTTGCGGGTACATGGAGTGTATGAGTGAGTTGGCGCAGTTCGCGGACTACGCCCTCTACCGGCCCACCGTCATACCTCCCAGGGTCGTCGAGGACAATGAATCTCGTGAGTCCATATTTCAGCCCATATCACTCACACTGCTGGCCATTCCTCTCTACATCTGAAAGGAGTTGGGCCTGAGTCCACAATACTGGCTTCATCATCATCAGCCCAAATACATCCCACTGTTGGGCACGGGCCTCCTCTACCATTGAGAGGGTTTAGTGTGTTTTTTTTGGACCATGCATTACTTATACAATCATCATTATCAGTCTATATATGTCCGACTGCAAGGCAGGGGTCTCTACAGCTGAAAGGGGTTAGGCCTTAGTCCACTACGCTGGCCTAGTGCGAGTCGGCGGACTTCACACACCTAATAGATTTCTTGATAGGAACATTTTGGTGTGCCGGTTTTCTCAGAATGTTTTACTTCACTATTAAAGTGCGTGATAATTTAATGCGATTACAGATATAGCCTCGCGTGGGATAATTATATTCAATTAATTTCAAAACTTTGCATGTAGGTCATTTAAGGCTTGACTAGTGTTTGAATTGTGTGTTAAAATAATATTGTTTTTATTTTATTTTATTGTGTAGTGTTCGATATCATCGTTGGGGTGTAGTTTTGGCATTTGTATTAAGGAGTTTTTTAAATTTTTTAATAGAAATAAAAAACAAAAGTTAAACTTGTGAAAATTAGACTTGTGGTAATAATAATTCCAGATTTTTCAAGAAAATAATGCAAAATATGAATTTTTATAATAAATGATTTCAGCCGTGGACGAAGGTACGAGATTAGTGGAGAGCGTGTCATCCTATTGCCTGGATTTGAACTTGGGAGACAGTTCAGCGCGTCTTATCAAAACACCCAAGCCTGGTGAGTATTTCATCATCAACTAAAACTTGCTGAACAACCAAAGCGTGTAGTGGATGCTTGTCTCTTTAAAAGCTTTCATAACATAGTAATTTTCATAATAGTCGAGAAAAGGGGGCAAGTTGGTTTCAATGTAAATTATATTAATTGACAGCCCCGTGGCGCAGTTGGCTAGACACCAGCTTGCGAAACGAAAGGCCGCGGGTTCGATCCCCGCACCGAGACAAATGTTTGTGTGATCCACAAATATTTGTTTCGGGTCTGGGTGTATGTGAGACCGAAAAGTCTCTCGTAGTTTCTGATACCCACGACACAAGACTTGTATCTTAGTGTGGGATCAGAACTATGTATATGACTGTTGGGTGTATTTATTTTATTTATTTATTAATAGCAGAATTATTTTATAAACAGTGCGTAGAGAGCATAATATGTGATTAATTATATTGATTGATATTGAAAAACTTATAACTAATATTTAATATATTTTACTTAATAGTGTCCTATAAAAATGTTTACAGAGACGAAATCTTCATCGTCAAGCGAAGAAGAACCGCCAGCAATGGAGAACCAAGAAGGTAACTATAATTATCAATATATTTAACAATCAAGCTATTCATAGCTCTAGGACTTGTAGCAAAGGTTGCAATGGTTATAATGGTTTGGAAAAATAATGGAAGAGTCGAATTAAAAAAAAACTATAACGAATTACGATATTGTTTATAATATGTTAGGTATGGTAATGAATGATTAAATTTTTAATACACACTAGCTTTGATGATCTTAGATTTTATTTCATGTTTTGAATACGATAATTGATTGTCGTGGTTCTAAATAAAATATAATTATGAAAACATTTACTGCTCCGTGGTCTCGCGGTACAAGTATGTGCCGTGGGATCTAGAGGCCCTGGGTTCGATTCCCGGGCCGGGCAAAGTGTTATTGGGTTTTTCCATTAGGAAATTCTCAGTAACAGCACGGAGTGTGCCCGAAAAACGGCAATAGGCTCGCCCCCTATTACGTGGGACTGATACATACCTGGCGAAATGTGGGTGCAGAAATGCACCTCTGCCTACCCCTTCGGGGAATACAGGCGTGAGATTATGTATGTATGTGTATGTGAAAATATTTAAATAGTTACGGATACGGATTTTTCCAAAAACCGGAATAATATTATAATACGATTGGGTTCTTTTAGTAACCTATTTAGTGGTAGCTTTATTCGACTTTCTACTTAATTTATTATTATTATTATACTTTAATTGTTATCTATCCTTTATTGCACACTTTTTTATTTTTTACTGATCTGTAGCTATAAGTGAAGACTTGTTATTGGCTTTATGTTAATTGTTATGTTTTTTAAACTAGTTGTATTGTAGCTGTTAGTCTTCCATAAATAAGTAAATAAATATCATTATTTAACAATTGTTATGTATACTAGGTGGTGTTGGTAAGCCCTGATGGTAAGTGTGTCGGCT
This sequence comes from Hemaris fuciformis, assembly GCA_907164795.1. Taxonomy (NCBI): domain Eukaryota; kingdom Metazoa; phylum Arthropoda; class Insecta; order Lepidoptera; family Sphingidae; genus Hemaris; species Hemaris fuciformis. The sequence continues at coordinate 2,012,602 of OU015445.1, forward strand.
ATGAGCTAACAGCAGTGTGTGTGCAGCGCCGAGGCCGGGCGGGGAGGGCGGCGCGGGTATCTCGGCGAGCGGCGCGGAGCACGTGCGGCTGCTGGCGCGGCAGTGCCTCGCGCGCCACGGCCTGGCCGCCGCCTGGCTGCACGTGCTGCTGCCGCTGTGCCACCACGCCGCGGAGATCATCGCGCCAGGTACGCACATTTTATCAACTTGCTAATGAAAATTGGTTTATTACAAAGCTCATTACAAAACAAGGTCTGTTTTGTTAAACAAAATAGATAGCAGTTAAAATTAACAAATCAAAACCCATTCAATCATAGCTACATACTGAGAGAAAGGCAAGCTTAAGGCTCAACAAGTATATTCTTGATAAGTAGAAAAAAAATTAATTTATTTTTAACATACATTATACATATATGTGATTATGAAGATCACGTATACAAGGAATGTTTGCCTCGTTCAGGAATAATTGTAATTGATTTTTATTAGAAAACTTACCACTAGAAAAATCCGCTAGACACTAAAACTAGGGATGGGCGTTTTTTCAACGAACTAGTTAAATCAACCGTTGAAGATGAAGTAACGAACGAACGGTTGACGGGTTGTGAAAAAACTAGTTGAATTTTTCGACCATTTATCTAACTAGTGGCCGAATACTGAAACGCTACTTAATCTGAGGGCGACTTATATTTAAGTGGCTGTTATAATTTAAACGGTATATAATTTAAAAAATACATGTAAAAGAACTTTTTGTGGTAATGTTGCCATTTATGGAAATTTAGGTGGGCATTAGTTAATCAGTCTTAAAACCGATAAATGATGTTTCAGTTTACTGCTTAAATTATAACAGCCCTTTAAATATAAGTCACCCTCAGACTAAGTAGCGTTTCAGTATTCAGCCATAGGGCACCTAAATTAAAAAATAAAATAAAAAAAAAACAAGAGCTGCTCATTTGCTAACATTAATATATTATCAACTAGCTGACGAATTCAACTTGTTTTTTTTAACTAGTTAACCAACGCAAAAAAACGGTTACGTTTCGTTGACGCCAAAAACGTCAACGACCCATCCCTAACTTAAACCAATATTTCGCCACTAAATAAGGCAGTAAAATCACCAGTTTTAGGGAAAATCCACTAAGTTGGCAAAACTGTTTAGGATATGTAGTTAGTAATGAGTTTGAGAAGTTATTGAATTGAATTTAAAATAACCACTCAGACAGCGACAACACCCCACACTCCCCCGTGAAGGGGAGCGAACGATCATCGATAGCTGATGGTAGATCTACCACCGCCTGTCTCACGCTCAGGGTGCCGCGCCACGTCTCTTCATCGTGGTTACGAGTTGATTCACATAGTGTGAAGTTCTCGGGAAGAGCTTACTATAGAAATGATCCTATGAAGTAAGGTCTTGCCATGAGCAGTGTTCGGCTGGGAGGTCATTATTCCGCGGAGAATCTTGACACCGCGATGTAGAAATGCACTAGCGCCATCTCTTGGTGGTGTTTGGAAGCATATCAACTGTCAGAAATGTGAGGTTATGGCGGTCACTGTTACGTGGTCTGATATAAATATGGTATCAAGGTCACCGTTAAATGTTTGTTGGCGGCAAATTTCAAAATCACCTTGTTTCATTTGTTTTCAGTTAAAAGATTAACAAAAAAGTACTAGCATAGTAGGATGAGAAGTTTTTTCTAAGATGGAGTTATACTCAGAATGAATAATATAAAAAAAAACAGTTTTTTTCTGAAATTCATGTGAAATCAAATTTCCTTTTTTTGGTTTAGTGTTACCTATCCCCTTTTTCTTTTTTAATTGTTTTTCATCAGTTGGCACTTTTTTGCATGAAATTTTCTTATCATTATAATTGAATAATTATGGAAAAAATAAGAGTTAAAAAAAATAAACAAAACATTTTGGCGAATACTTTTTAACAAATTAGGTTAGTCTTATTATATAAAAAAATATTATTTTAGTTCAGGTGTTTCTTTTAACTGAATCATGTTTTTAAATAAAATGTTACTTCACAGGATCCTCTCTTTGTCCATACCAAAAATAATTCAAACGACCGAGTAGTTGCTTAATTAAATAGTAAGAAACAAAAATCGCATCTTTTTCCCTTTGTAATATTAGTATAGATAAAAATATTTAATTGAAATAAAAGTTCTTAAATCAACGGTTTAAGGCAATAGATCTAATGTATTTAGCATTTTTTTCACGAAATATTTTTTATCTCCATATAATGTAAAGACTATGTCAATTAACCTTACTCTAAAATTTTAACGTAATCTTTTTTTCTTTCATAAATATATTTTTAATAAAAAAAAAAATTAAAAGAAGTTGGTATTTTAAATACTATCCCCAAGAATATTTTTTCTTTTTCGGTTATTTTTTTTTCTTTCATTTATGCACTATTTTTTTAACGAGAGGAAAGCGCCTCACTATTGGGCTGTTGAAAAACTGTGATGTAATGCAGTGGTGGTGCTCCCATAGAAGCCAAAAAGCCTTGTCTTACAAACTTCCGAATAATTTTTACGCTTTAAATCTTTATTCAAAAAAAGCATTTGACATATGTATAAATGAGAATATCCTGACCACAAAATAAATAATAATTATAAACCAGACAATACACAATTAACGTGTAACGTTTTTGGGCTTGTATGGAAGTACCACCGCTAATGTAATGTGTGTATACAACGTGTTACAAAATACCCCGTAAAAAATATAATTAATTATCTAAGCCAAAAATATTGTCAACCCTAGTAAGCTGTCATATCAAGGAACCAGATTATTTAACAGAAATGCCTACTTACCTATTTTACCTAATAATTGTATACTTAATTAGTTTTTCTATTTTTCAGTCATAAATGTTTGCTACCTAGGACTACAATACGAGGACTTAAGTACTGGCTTCAAAAAATTTCAAGTTGGAAAAAGAAATGTTGTCAATTTCAAATCTTCTAATCCATATCCTACAACTGTTTTGTTTTGTCGTTCCGCGAATTAGGTAGAAATGTAATGTACATTCTGCGTAGTTTACTCTTTGATTTTACTGAAATAGGGTTTGCACATCAGTGATTTTTTTTTATAGTATGTTATACAGCGTTACTACGGTTCTTAAATATTGTGAATGGACTCGTTAAGGCCCCATTGAAGCTCCTTTCGGCTGTGCGTGTAGTTTTGTAACCCAGTGTACATGTGTGTGCAGACGTGCTGTGCAACGACATGGACGTGCGTCACTACGTGCAGGTGAAGAAGGCGCCGGGCGGGGCGCCGCGGGACTCGTGCCTCATACACGGCGTCGTGCTCACCAAGAACGTGGCGCACAGGTACACTCACTCACCGACACGTACTGCCTTCTTACTAACTAACATGTAACATTTCGGTACAATAGTGTATATAGAAAGAAAAACTTTTGCATTGCAATATAATCACATACATAACCTCACGCCTGTATTCCCCGAACGGGTAGGCAGAGGTGCATTTCTGCACCCACATTTCGCCAGGTATGTATCAGTTCCACGTAATAGGTGGTAATCCTATTGCCGTTTTTCGGCCATATTTCCAGACTCCGTGCTGCTACTGAGATTTTCCTAATGGAAAAACCCAATAACACTTTGCCCGACCCGGGAATCGAACCCAGGACCTCTAGATCACACAGCACATACTTATGCCGCAAGACCACGAGGCAGTCATATAATATTTTTTTGGAAAGAAAAATATGTATTAAATTATAATCATTTTGCATTTAAACTTTTCTTTTAACCGACTTCAAAAAAAAGGAGGAGGTTATAAAGTCGTCTGTATATTTTTTTTTTTATGTTTGTTACCTCAGATCTTTTGACTGTGTGGACCGATTTTGATGATTCTTTTTTTAATTGAAAGCTGGTGCTTCCAGATTGGTCCCATTTAAATTTGGTCCAGTTGTGATAATAGCTTCTATTAGAAAATCACAAAAATCTTAAATTTTCACCAATATGCGTGACAAATCGACGAATAACTTAATATCATGCCAACCGATTTCGATGAATCCTTTTTTTTTATTGGTTAGGATGTACTTCTAGGGTAATTGCATGAGAGTTTGGTTAGGTTCTAATTATGGGATCCGTGACAAAGTCACGGAACTCTTCAATTCTTAGGAGAAAAGTAACGATACTCGGCCGAATCTTTATAGGCTATCCGGATATTTGAGTCATCTACCGTAACGTCTTTAAGGAAATACTACAATATACATACCAAGCATCACAGTTGTAGAGGAGGCCCGTGCCCAGCAGTGGGACGTATATGGGCTGATGATGATGATGAATAATAATACGAGAATCCTACCTTGGCTGACACCGCCTCCAAGAATAACAATAATTAAAACTACATTATATTGTCGTAATAATTTGATTGACTTTTAAGTAGTCTAGTCTAATCTATGATCGTACCTAGGTATATATTGATGAAGAGAAATAGTAAGATGATTATTAAGTTATAAAAGAATACGCAATTATTTTTTTACTTTTTAGTGCATTTTAATTTGTTTTGGAATAGTTTTTTTGAAGGCGGTTTTTGTTTTGTTAAAATTTTTGTTTTATTAGTCGATCACGCTGCCCTCCCAGTATATTCGAATGTCTTGTTCGTCTTTTCTCTTTTTTGGTCTTTAAAACTTCATCAATAACTAAATAAAGAAATATTTCAACGAGTTTAAAGATTTCATAGGTAGATTTGAGAAATATATAAAAAAATAATGATTTCTGCAAAGTGTTTTTTGTGTTTCAGGGGCATGCCGCACCACATTTCTAATCCCACAATTCTTTTGCTGGATTGTTCCATCGCGTATCAAAGAGTGGAGGGAAAACTCACTTCGTTGGAACCTGTGCTTCTTCAGGTAGGGTTTACGTTAGCGTTATAATGCAGTATTTTTAACGATTAAACAGACGTCTCACTGCTGGCCATAGACTTTACTATTAGGAGAGATTACATTTTTATTTATATGTTTTGGGATTTTCTTTGTCAGAGGCAAAGTAGAGTGATATCAGTTTTTTTTGTCGAAAAAAGAAAGTTCTTCTCTACAATTTCATCATATATTACCCACTGATGGGCATAAGTCACCTCTATAACTGAGATGGTTTTATCTTTAATCCACTACGCTGGCCTAGTGCTTCGAGATCGTCCTGACTTAACAAACATATTATTCCAAATATATTTTCGAAGTCGTGATGGCCTCGAGATTTAGGCACGCGGTCTTGACGGTCGCGGGCTTAAATCCAGACACACACTTTTGACATTTCGAAGTTATGTGTGTATTAACAATGAATCATCACTTACTTTAACGGTGAAGGAAAACATCGTGATGCAGGTTTCCTGCGCACCTAAAAGTTCTTAGGAATTTCTTAGGTGTGTAGTCCACCAACACGCACTAGGCCATCGTGGTGGACTAAAGTCTAAACCAGAGGTTCCAACACTATTTTGTTTCATAGTCCATTTTTATTGTGGACCCCCATTTCTTGTCGCGCCTATCGTAGACCGCCGTTGAGTCTCCCGTGGACCCCTGGGGGTCTACCTGGGTCACTTTGGGAATACATACATACATACATAAACTCACGCCTGTATTCCCCGAAGGGGTAGGCAGAGGTGCATTACTGCACCCACATTTCGCCAGGTATGTATCAGTCCCACGTAATAGGGGGCGAGCCTATTGCCGTTTTTCGGGCACATTTCCAGACTCCGTGCTGTTACTGAGAATTTCCTAATGGAAAAACCCAATAACACTTTGCCCGACCCGGGAATCGAACCCAGGACCTCTAGATCGCACGGCACATACTTGTACCGCGAGACCACGAGGCACTCATTTGGGAATTACTGGTGTAAACCCTCTGAGTTGTAGAGGAGGCCCGTGGCCGGCAGTGGGTCGCGTGTGGGCTGACGGTGCCGTTGTGGGCGGCAGGAGCGCGAGTACCTGTCGCGCTGCGCGGCGCGCGTGACGGCGCTGGGCGCGCGCGTGGTGCTGTGCGGCGGGCGCGTGTCGCGCGGCGTGCAGGACGCGCTGCGCGGCGCGGGCGTGGCGCTGGCGGCCGGCGTGCGCGCGCCCGCCCTGCGCCGCGCCGCGCGCTGCACCTCGGCGCACCCGCTCGCCTCCGTGGACGCGCGCATCGGCACGCCGCGCCTCGGCGCCGCGCACGCCTTCTACGTACAGAACTGTGGGTACTAGTCTTTTATCTATACACATGCCCCTATGTCAGTGGCGGTACACGTTAATTGTATGTCTAGTTTGTAATTGTTTATTGTGGGGCCAGTATATTCTCATTTATATGGCATATAGATTTTGTTAAATAAAGATTTATTCGGAATTTTTTAAAGCAAGCTGGACTTTTAGGCTTCTATGGAAGTACCGCCACTACCCTATATCCTTAATTTTTAAAGCCTGTTGTTTTCGAGCATATATCCAAACTCCGAGTTGCAAGTGATATAACGGCGTAAAACTATATACTGAGACCTATGTCATCGTTCTTGCATAAACAAGAATAACTTACGGGCGGTTGCCCCACTGCGGTGTCGATCGCCCCACTACCTGTCTATAAAAAGCCGCCCGCTGCAGCGGAGCAAAGCATTCGTCCATCTACGCGCGGACAGCAAACGGATGTATTGGGAAATTGAAATGAATTTTGATTGAAGTGGATTGTGAAAATCACTTCTCAAAATGAATCCTCCAATAATAAGGATGTCACTGCAATTCTTAAAAATACTGGGCTATCAGCCTTGTCAGTTGTGAAGTTTTCGTAAGGAAAACCCAAAATATGAATAATCATCATGAAACAAAAATATTTTCCTAAGGAAAACTCGAAATTATGAATAATAATCACAAACCAACAATTGTAACGTCAGAGTTGTTGACGTCACATATTTCAAAGCCCCTTTTCCTCCGACAGATATTTTAATAACGGAAAGCTTAGTAGTACTTTGCCCAAGCTGAGAAAAGAAACTCGAGGTTGCTAAATCACACGGCACATATTTGAGCCACTAATACACAAGGCACAGTCTAATATAAACTTTATTTGTTTATATGTGCCATATATAGGTAATGTAAGCCAATACACATCAAAATGTTTCATCATTAAAAAATAGAAGATCTCAGTATGGAATTTGTAAGTGTATCAGGGTCTTGAGTTGGCCGATGTAGGTGAGCTGGAGGATCGGTGTAAATGAAAAACTTACTGAGGTTCAGACTAAGGTGGCATGGTGCCGACCTGATGGATAATGTCTGGCTGAACTGAACTGAACGCTTTATTATGGAAATTATTTACTTATATACACAGTTTGGTTAATGTGTGTGTACACGTGTCTTCTGTCGTATTTGCCGCTGAGTTGGTAGTGTGCATCATTCATAATTTATTTAGTAAGCATATTTGCTTTGACCGAGTTATGGTACAATGATCTGTGCCCCACAAATTCAAACTAACTAAAATTAACTAAAAATTTCAATTCCACAGTCTCCGGTAAAACCCTGATGGTGTTAGAAGGATGCGCGGAGCCACAACTAGGCTGTTGCATATTACTTCGCGGGGCGCCTCTACAAGAGCTAATCCGAGTGAAGAAAGTAGTCAAATTCATACTTCTCGCGTGCTACAACTGGAAACTGGAGAAAGCATTCCTAACTGACATTGAAGCTATACTACCCGAACCGGGAATGACATTCGATGACGACGAAATTGCTGACGATCACAAAGCCGATGACAATAATAAAGAAAATGACGCAAAATCAATAGAATCTGTAGATAAAAATGTAGATAATAATTCCAAAATTGACAAAGAAGTTATTAATGGTACTGAAACAGCTAAATCGAATGAAAGTAAAATTGAACCAAATTTAAATCAAAGTCCAAACAGTGATTCCAATGATGACACAATATTCTGTACTTTCAATAAAGACACGCCCAAAAGCGATGACGCAGATAGTAAGGGCAGTAATAATAAAAGCGAAGATTCTAGTAAATCTAGAACTTTCGTTCGGAAAGCAGATAGTGACAAGAATCTGAGTTGTGGAGTCCCGATACAAGACTTTAGTGATCCTCTGCATTCCACTCTGTCGGTGGACGATGAGGTGTTCCTGCCGAAGGAAGAAGCCGAGTTGAAGGCTGACACGCAGACTGAAAGGTGAGATAAAGTACTAATTCCGGAATTAGAAAACGTTTATATTATGTGTGTATAAACATCGAATGCCATTCAATGCAACAAAACATCATTCTATTGTATTGTTTGCCCCCTATGTTATTAAAAAAATCCGAATGTGTTATACCAGATGGTCAACAGATGATGTGGTACTGTCGATGTCTCCGAACATGGCGGTGCCAGCGCCGTACCTGGAGACGGAGGCGGGGCGGCGCTGCGCCCTGCGCCGGTACTTCCCCACGCCGCTCGTGCCGCACGCGCACCCGCACACCCCGCGCGCGCTGCGCCGCCACGCGCCCCACCACGCGCACCACACGCCCGTGCTCAAGGTAACGGAACTGTCCCGTCGAGTGCGCACGGTGGGACAGTATACACACACGACACGCGCCCGCGCTGCGCCGCCACGCGCCCCACCACGCACACCACACGCCCGTGCTCAAGGTAACGGAACTGTCCCGTCGAGTGCGCACGGTGGGACAGTATACACACACGACACGCGCCCGCGCTGCGCCGCCACGCGCCCCACCACGCGCACCACACGCCCGTGCTCAAGGTAACGGAACTGTCCCGGCGAGTGCGCACGGTGGGACAGTATACACACACGACACGCGCCCGCGCTGCGCCGCCACGCGCCCCACCACGCACACCACACGCCCGTGCTCAAGGTAACGGAACTGTCCCGTCGAGTGCGCACGGTGGGACAGTATACACACACGACACGCGCCCGCGCTGCGCCGCCACGCGCCCCACCACGCGCACCACACGCCCGTGCTCAAGGTAACGGAACTGTCCCGGCGAGTGCGCACGGTGGGACAGTATACACACACGACACGCGCCCGCGCTGCGCCGCCACGCGCCCCACCACGCACACCACACGCCCGTGCTCAAGGTAACGGAACTGTCCCGTCGAGTGCGCACGGTGGGACAGTATACACACACGACACGCGCCCGCGCTGCGCCGCCACGCGCCCCACCACGCGCACCACACGCCCGTGCTCAAGGTAACGGAACTGTCCCGTCGAGTGCGCACGGTGGGACAGTATACACACACGACACGCGCCCGCGCTGCGCCGCCACGCGCCCCACCACGCACACCACACGCCCGTGCTCAAGGTAACGGAACTGTCCCGTCGAGTGCGCACGGTGGGACAGTATACACACACGACACGCGCCCGCGCTGCGCCGCCACGCGCACCACCACGCGCACCACACGCCCGTGCTCAAGGTAACGGAACTGTCCCGTCGAGTGCGCACGGTGGGACAGTATACACACACGACACGCGCCCGCGCTGCGCCGCCACGCGCCCCACCACGCGCACCACACGCCCGTGCTCAAGGTAACGGAACTGTCCCGGCGAGTGCGCACGGTGGGACAGTATACACACACGACACGCGCCCGCGCTGCGCCGCCACGCGCCCCACCACGCACACCACACGCCCGTGCTCAAGGTAACGGAACTGTCCCGGCGAGTGCGCACGGTGGGACAGTATACACACACGACACGCGCCCGCGCTGCGCCGCCACGCGCCCCACCACGCGCACCACACGCCCGTGCTCAAGGTAACGGAACTGTCCCGGCGAGTGCGCACGGTGGGACAGTATACACACACGACACGCGCCCGCGCTGCGCCGCCACGCGCCCCACCACGCACACCACACGCCCGTGCTCAAGGTAACGGAACTGTCCCGGCGAGTGCGCACGGTGGGACAGTATACACACACGACACGCGCCCGCGCTGCGCCGCCACGCGCCCCACCACGCGCACCACACGCCCGTGCTCAAGGTAACGGAACTGTCCCGGCGAGTGCGCACGGTGGGACAGTATACACACACGACACGCGCCCGCGCTGCGCCGCCACGCGCCCCACCACGCGCACCACACGCCCGTGCTCAAGGTAACGGAACTGTCCCGTCGAGTGCGCACGGTGGGACAGTATACAATGCTACTTGGCCTCCCGGCACAAGGGTGTTTCGTAGTTCTCGGACCGGGCAGTGTTATTTGGCTTTTTTATTAGAAACTTTTGAGCAACATAGAGTTTGAAAAGCCTAGTGCGGGTTGGCGGCCTACACAACTTTTAGGTGTGCAGGTTTCCTCACGATTTTTTTCTTCACCGTTAATAATATTATAAACCTTATTGTTTTGTTTCAGGAATTGCATCCATTCATCCGTGAGCCGATAACAACAAACGCCGACGACCCTGCTCTGAAGGCAGCGCTGGCGCATTACCGGGCCACGGGATGTCGACTCGTCAACAACGAGCATATGCGTAACTAACTCTTTACCACCTTTTTGGACTAAGCATTCATAAGTCTTTGTGGACTGATATTGACGATGATGAAGCGGCAATAGTTATAATAAACTTAATAGTGACGATTCAAAAGCACTTATAAAAGTCTATTTGAATAAAGGTGATTTTGACATTGACTTTGATGAGACCAGTGAACTTGTTAGTATTAAGTACATACATACATAAACTCACGCCTGTATTCCCCGAAGGGGTAGGCAGAGGTGCATTTCTGCACCCACATTTCGCCAAGTATGTATCGGTCCCACGTAATAGGGGGCGAGCCTATTGCCGTTTTTTGGGCACATTTCCAGACTCCGTGCTGTTACCGAGAATTTCCTAATGGAAAAACCCAATAACACTTTGCCCGACCCGGGAATCGAACCCAGGACCTCTAGATCGCACGGCACATACTTGTACCGCGAGACCACGAGGCAGTTAGTAGTATTAAGTAGTGGTAATATAAAACACCATGAACGTTTTCAGCCTCGTGTCCTCTATACAAGCCGCCATCGGTTGTAAAGGAAATCCCCAAAGAAGTAGAAGACGAGTCCAACGACAAGCAGTCAGATAATGAACCTCTCGACCCGCTCGACCCTGAGAATCATCAGCGACTGAGCATGTTGCTGTACAGCTTCAGCAATAAGTCTGCTAATGTGCCCGACTTTTGTGTCAATCCTTGGTGAGTTTAGAATTGGATTAATTTAGTTTATTGATAAGGAATAATAATTTATACAGGGTGTATTCAGACCGTGATCGGAAACTAAGGCAGGTAATAGCTAAGGTGATTACAAACCCCCTGGCGTTAAAGAAAATTCTGTCAAAAAATAAAAAATTTGACGTTTTCCATACAACCTACGTATTAAATGTACGCGGTTTGTATGGAAAACGTCAAATTTTTTATTTTTTGACAGAATTTTCTTTAACGCCAGGGGGTTTGTAATCACCTTAGCTATTACCTGCCTTAGTTTCCGATCACGGTCTGAATACACCCTGTATAACACGTATGTATATCTGATTTTAAATAAAAATACGAGTATAGGTATCGTCAAGTATGTCTTAAAACTGCGAGTTACTGTTCGTCTCACAAATTCAAATTATTTATGCGTTTAGTATTTGAAGTTTTGTTAAAAACATTCTTTCGTACATTTAATACGTAGGTTGTATGGAAAACGTCAAATTTTTTATTTTTTGACAGAATTTTCTTTAACGCCAGGGGGTTTGTAATCACCTTAGCTATTACCTGCCTTAGTTTCCGATCACGGTCTGAATACACCCTGTATAACACGTATGTATATCTGATTTTAAATAAAAATACGAGTATAGGTATCGTCAAGTATGTCTTAAAACTGCGAGTTACTGTTCGTCTCACAAATTCAAATTATTTATGCGTTTAGTATTTGAAGTTTTGTTAAAAACATTCTTTCCACTATACCTTTTCTTGGATCTAGTAAATCACTGTCCTAAAATTGACCACAGTCTGTGATTAAGGTGTGAAAAACTAACAAAATCTTTTGTATATGATAAAGTCATTTTGTCTGCTACGTTTTGAAGTCTAAACTGCTTTGTCAATATTGATAAAGTTTTAGACACAGATGAACATATTAGAATGGGCATAGCCTACTTAGTCCGATTGTGTCTTATTTTAAGTTTCCCAACTAAATTATTAGTATTTACTCTGTGACTTCCCTGCAGGATAGTGACAATGGACTTGTACGGTCGTCACGACATATCCCTGGGCGCGTTCCTCGACAAGTACTGCTTCAACGGCGACTACAAGTGCACCTCCAACAACTGCCAGGTGCCCATGAACCAGCACGTTAGGAGGTCAGTACGATGTAGCTTATTCCATTACTTCTAGTTATTGAAACAGTAGTTACTACACTACATTTATCTACAGTGGAGTGCTTTTCAGGACTTCCCGGTATAATGGAGGTGGAAATCTATTTTAGTCATATCATTCTCTTGCCCTGTTCCCAATTTTCTTTGAGGTCAGCGCTGTATGTTTTATCCTTCCAAACATCCCTATCAGCCGTCATGTCTTCAATCACCCCTTATTCTTTCATATTTTCACTCACGCACTCCATCCATCTCTTCTCTGGCCTTCCTCTGCTTGTCCATCCTTCAACTTTCATACTCATTACTTTTTTACCTACATATGATTCATCCCTTCTCATAACATGCCCATACCATGACAGACGGTTTACTTTCAGCTTACAGGAGCTACTTTCACACTTCCTCTAACGTATTTATTCCTCACTCTGTCAATCCGTGTTATACCACACATCCATCGCAACATTCGCATTTCTGCTGAATTCAGTCTCCTTTCATTCGTCTTCTTCGTAGCCCAACTCTGATCCATACAGTACGACAGGTCTTATTATGGACTTATACTCTGCGCTTCAATTTGAGGGACATTCTGGTATCACATATTGTGGATGAGACCTGTCGCCATTTCATCCATCCTGAGTGGATTCTCCATCTCTCTCCTCTTTTGAATAAATTTTAAAGATGTTCATAGGGGCTGACAATTTTTTGTATAGAACTTTTGGTTCACACATAGTCCTTCAAGAATAATATAAGGAAGCAACAAAATTGGTCAGCATAATTGTGTAGTAACAAACAGTTTCCTCTTGCTACTTACTAACAGAACAGGTGAAGTAAGGTCACTTTGCTTTGCATGAATAGACAGATAAAGAAGTAAGAATAGTAGCAGAAAGAAAAGAAAAAGGTTAAAATGCTTAATATTGTTCAGATTCGTTCACGGCGACGTGTGTATCACAATAACTTGCAATACTATCGGACACAGCAACATGGACAAACCTAGAGAGGAGCAGAGCAATCAGGTAAGTTTTAAAAACTTACAGTTCAATAAATGTTTTTTCATTATTTTATAATATTATTTCAGTTGGATTAAATATCACATTCTATATTGTTGCCTAATATATGTTGAGCTTTTAATTAATTATAAATAACATTGAAGTTATTTTGTTTAACAATGTCTGATTTTTAAAAAAGGCATCGCATCCACAGCTTATCGTTGAAGGGCACTTTTCTTATGTCATTTGATAAGAGAATACAGCTCTAGCAAAACTGGGTGATAGTATTTGAGTACGTTGATTTGGGACTGTGCGTAGGTGATGTGGCAGAAGTGTAAGGGTTGTGTGTTGATTTGGTTAGATTACTATAGATTAGAAAGGGTGTGAATAAGGAAAACGAGTTGAATGAAAAATGGGTTGCGGTAAAGTGACTTGAGATATGACGCGCGGAGTATCAAAGCGGTAGAGGGGAGGAGAACAGTGATATGGATAAGATAGGCCAATTGGAATACAAGAAAGTTAGGTTTGAGGATATGGTGGTAGATAAATGCACTGTGGTAGTAATGTATGATCGGCTTGGGTGAATTGCCCTAACTTGAAATGATCGCGTCATAATGATTGGATCTGATTTCAATTAATTCTTGGTACAGTTTATTCTTAATCAGATATGGTTTTCATTTTTTTTTTGTCTTCTCTTTTTTATAATCTTATTAACAACGATTAAAGCAGCGTCTGCCATCGGAACATGTTCGTGTCTTAGCTTGATTTGTTGCTTGCCGCGCGCGGTCTGGCGATGTTATTGAGGGTGACGCCTTTGTTCGGGTATAGTTTCCTTACTTGGTAAATACTTCGCGAGTTTGTTTGCTTTGTGTGGAGCCGCGTAATGGTGTATGTGTGCTCAGGTGTCTGTGTGGACGCGGTGCGAGTCTTGCGGCGCGACGTCTCGCGCCCGCGCGCTGAGTTCCCGCGCGCGCTCGCTGTCGCTGGGACAGTACGTGCGCTGGGTGACGGTGGGCGCGCGCTACCGCCGCGCCGCCTGCGCGCACCCGCTGCACGCGCACGCACACGCCTTCGTGCGACGACACACCACCGCCTGGTTCAGGTACTACACACACACTACACTACACTACACTACACTACACAGTACTGCGCTGGGTGACGGTGGGCGCGCGCTACCGCCGCGCCGCCTGCGCGCACCCGCTGCACGCGCACGCACACGCCTTCGTGCGACGACACACCACCGCCTGGTTCAGGTACTACACACACACTACACTACACTACACTACACTACACAGTACTGCGCTGGGTGACGGTGGGCGCGCGCTACCGCCGCGCCGCCTGCGCGCACCCGCTGCACGCGCACGCACACGCCTTCGTGCGACGACACACCACCGCCTGGTTCAGGTACTACACACACACTACACTACACTACACTACACTACACAGTACTGCGCTGGGTGACGGTGGGCGCGCGCTACCGCCGCGCCGCCTGCGCGCACCCGCTGCACGCGCACGCACACGCCTTCGTGCGACGACACACCACCGCCTGGTTCAGGTACTACACACACACTACACTACACTACACTACACTACACAGTACTGCGCTGGGTGACGGTGGGCGCGCGCTACCGCCGCGCCGCCTGCGCGCACCCGCTGCACGCGCACGCACACGCCTTCGTGCGACGACACACCACCGCCTGGTTCAGGTACTACACACACACTACACTACACTACACTACACTACACAGTACTGCGCTGGGTGACGGTGGGCGCGCGCTACCGCCGCGCCGCCTGCGCGCACCCGCTGCACGCGCACGCACACGCCTTCGTGCGACGACACACCACCGCCTGGTTCAGGTACTACACACATACTACACTACACTACACTACACTACACAGTACTGCGCTGGGTGACGGTGGGCGCGCGCTACCGCCGCGCCGCCTGCGCGCACCCGCTGCACGCGCACGCACACGCCTTCGTGCGACGACACACCACCGCCTGGTTCAGGTACTACACACTACACACTACACTACACAGTACTGCGCTGGGTGACGGTGGGCGCGCGCTACCGCCGCGCCGCCTGCGCGCACCCGCTGCACGCGCACGCACACGCCTTCGTGCGACGACACACCACCGCCTGGTTCAGGTACTACACACTACACACTACACTACACAGTACTGCGCTGGGTGACGGTGGGCGCGCGCTACCGCCGCGCTGCCTGCGCGCACCCGCTGCACGCGCACGCACACGCCTTCGTGCGACGACACACCACCGCCTGGTTCAGGTACTACACACTACACACACACTACACAGTACTGCGCTGGGTGACGGTGGGCGCGCGCTACCGCCGCGCCGCCTGCGCGCACCCGCTGCACGCGCACGCACACGCCTTCGTGCGACGACACACCACCGCCTGGTTCAGGTACTACACACTACACACACACTACACAGTACTGCGCTGGGTGACGGTGGGCGCGCGCTACCGCCGCGCTGCCTGCGCGCACCCGCTGCACGCGCACGCACACGCCTTCGTGCGACGACACACCACCGCCTGGTTCAGGTACTACACACTACACACACACTACACACTACACTACACAGTACTGCGCTGGGTGACGGTGGGCGCGCGCTACCGCCGCGCTGCCTGCGCGCACCCGCTGCACGCGCACGCACACGCCTTCGTGCGACGACACACCACCGCCTGGTTCAGGTACTACACACTACACACACACTACACACTACACTACACAGTACTGCGCTGGGTGACGGTGGGCGCGCGCTACCGCCGCGCTGCCTGCGCGCACCCGCTGCACGCGCACGCACACGCCTTCGTGCGACGACACACCACCGCCTGGTTCAGGTACTACACACTACACACACACTACACACTACACTACACAGTACTGCGCTGGGTGACGGTGGGCGCGCGCTACCGCCGCGCTGCCTGCGCGCACCCGCTGCACGCGCACGCACACGCCTTCGTGCGACGACACACCACCGCCTGGTTCAGGTACTACACACTATACACACACTACACACTACACTACACAGTACTGCGCTGGGTGACGGTGGGCGCGCGCTACCGCCGCGCCGCCTGCGCGCACCCGCTGCACGCGCACGCACACGCCTTCGTGCGACGACACACCACCGCCTGGTTCAGGTACTACACACTACACACACACTACACACTACACTACACAGTACTGCGCTGGGTGACGGTGGGCGCGCGCTACCGCCGCGCCGCCTGCGCGCACCCGCTGCACGCGCACGCACACGCCTTCGTGCGACGACACACCACCGCCTGGTTCAGGTACTACACACTACACACACACTACACACTACACTACACACGACACAGTTTGTAGTACATCCTACACATTACACACTACATAATACACAGCACTGCGCTGGGTGACGGCGGGCGCGCGCGTGTAATCGTGTCACTGTAACCATGTAGCTGCCGCCCGCCCCCCGCGTCTCGCCCGCTAGCCGCGCTCGAGGTCCCCAATTGTTTACTCGAATGTCCCTGCTTAAACTATGGCGATCTGAATTAATAAACACAATTTTTATAATGCATTACGATAATGATTTTTATTATGATGCAAAGTTTTATTACGAT
This sequence comes from Hemaris fuciformis, assembly GCA_907164795.1. NCBI lineage: Eukaryota > Metazoa > Arthropoda > Insecta > Lepidoptera > Sphingidae > Hemaris > Hemaris fuciformis. The sequence continues at coordinate 2,029,480 of OU015445.1, forward strand.
TTCTTTAACAAGAACTGTAAAGTAGAAAAGACTAGTATTTTGATGATCTACACAGGCCACCTTCATATTAGCGCACTCAATAAGTTGTCTGTTGGTTTTACTTATGTCTTACTATACTTTAGATAAGTTATATGTAAAATATATATATGTACGAGTTATAGAAGTGAATCGCTTCTAAAATCGTTGACCTTAACTCATTTGTCAGCTTAAAGATATAATATGTATATTTACAGGTCGAGCAAAATCCAGACGTATGAAATAGAACTGCCTCCCGACGTGATATCTACCAACTACGATGTGAAGCAGATGCGGGACTCGCTCATAGGACAACTCAACGAGCTCATGCTGAAAGGTTAGTGAGTATCATATACGAGTACACATCTAACAATTAGCATCTAGCAGAATGATTTGTTCTTTGTTAATGATGTATTGACTTAAAAAAATGATAAATGTTGTATCAAACAGGACTTACAAATTACGATGGGCCCTTCCCATTTTTATAGTATTTTTAAGGTTTATGTGTCTATTCTAAAATAAAAAAGACGTTCTTAGAAATTTCTTAGGTCTGTAGTCCACCAACTCGCACTAGGCCAGCGTGGTGGACAAAGGCATAAACCCTTCTAGTTGTAGAGGAGGTCCGTGCCCAGCAGTGGGACGTATATGAGCTGATGATGATATTATTGTCAGGTCACGAGACATTCAGCGGCGTGACGGACGGGGAGGCCGAGAAGGACTACCAGGCGTTCAAGCAGCACATGGAGCAAATACACCTGGCGCTCACATCCGCCAGCCTGCAGGAACACTCCACCCTTGCAGGTCACACAATTATGCTCTCATTTATAGCATACTGGTGAAGCCCAGATCCGCCCGGAAGCAGTTTTAATATCCATGGTCATCTCATGGGAACGTATCCAAGGTCTCATTTATGTCCATACCAAAAATCACTGAAATCGTAAAGTAATTTCTGATTGTGTCGTGGTCTCTCGGCATAAGTATGTGCCGTGCGATCTAGAGGTTCCGGGTCGGGCAAAATGTTATTGGGTTTTTCCATTAGGAAATTCTCAGTAGCACAACGGATTCTGGAAATGTACCCGAAAAACGGCAATAGGCTCGCTCCTTATTATTTGAGACTGATACATACCTGGCGAAAAGTACAGTATGACGCTGACATGGAAAACTTCAAAATTTTTATTTTTTGTCGGGATTTTCTTTAACGCCAGGGGGTTTGTAATCACCTTAGCTATTACCTGCCTTCGTTTTCGATCACGGTCTGAATACATCCTGTATAAAGAAATAAATAAATAAATACACCCAACAGTCACATACATAGTTCTGATCCCACACTAAGATACAAGTCTTGTGTCGTGGGTATCAGAAACTACGAGAGACTTTTCGGTCTCACATACACCTAGACCCGAAACAAATATTTGTGGATCACACAAACATTTGTCTCGGTGCGGGGATCGAACCCGCGGCCTCTCGTTTCGCAAGCTGGTGTCAAGCCAACTGCGCCACGGGGCTGTCTGTATGTATGTACTACCAATATTTTTTATAACAAGTTATATTGTGTGTTACAGGTGTAGTCCGCAGCCTGTGGGCGGTGTCTGACAGTATAATATCCGGCGAGAAGATGCTGCGGGACGCACAAGACAAGTGGTCCTGCCCACCCCCCAAAAACAACAAGTCACAGCCGGAAACTACAGGTTGGTTTTAGGTATTTTTTAAGGATCACTCTTTAAATATTTTTATACAGGTTGATCCGGACATTACGTCATTAAATTTCCAATAATATGTAGGTTTTTGTATGTTTATAAATTATTTTATTTGCACTGCTATTTTATGTTCGACTGGCATACTGGCCTTAGGCATTAAGTCCACCTTTACAATCAGGCCCGCCGCTAGCTTCTTCAACGCCTAAAACATGTCATGGACATTTGTTATACTTAAGGTGGGTGGGTATTATGACATTGAGTTGAATTACATTATGAATCGCTTGATTTGCCTCCCCCCTCCCCCCCGCCCGGCCGTGCCAAACACGTGCACCGCACGCTTTGCACGCCCGGCGGGCCTGTTTACAATCACTGTAAAAAGTGTAAATAAATACCATAATTTGCATTTTATACACCATTTGAAGCAGTGGCGGTACTTCCATAGAAGCACAAAAGCCCAGCTTGCCTTACAAAATTCCGATTAATAATCATTAATTTTTAAATCTTTATTTAACAAAAGCAATTTGACATATAAATGAGACTATACTGACCTCTCAATAAACAATTATAAACTAGACATTACGCAGTTAACGTTTTTGGGCTTCTATGGAAGTAACACCACTGATTTGAAGATAATACCATGTCAGGAACATTTCTTTTAAAAATATCATAATTTTGGGATCAGCTGTATAGACACCTAAACTTTAATTTCAGTCGATGATAAATCTGACCTAGAGGATTCATCGGGGGAGAACGGTAACGATGGTGCAGGTGAGTCATTGATGAATTTTATATATTTGTTTTAATTAATCAAGCATGATATGTTTTTAATACAACGGACGTACCGATTGTCCTGATGTAACAATTCTAAATTCACATTATCTGTACTGTAAAAATATTTTGAATAATCTGGCTGCACGGAATTTTGATTGTTTTTATAACTATCAGAATAACATTATTTCTCATTTTATGGCATACAGGATTTACATATTTGATCCATACTCTAAATTTAAACAATGCGTAACTTTTAATCTATCATCAGCCTGGCGTAATACAAACATACCTGTATAACCTCACGCCTGTATTTCCCGAAGGGGTAAGTGGAGTTGCATTTCTGCTCCCACATTTCACGGTCGCCAATTATTTTTTTGTCCCACGTAAAAGGTAGACTATTGTCGTTTTTCTGGCACATTTCCAAACTCATAGCTGCTAATAAGGATTTCTTAAATGAAAACCCTAAAAACACTTTGCCCGACCCGGGGTTCGAACCCGGGACCTCTAGATTGCACAACATATACTCGTGTCGCGAAACCACGAGGCAGTCATTACGAGTATAGTGTCAATAAATAAGTAATAGTTAGTAGGTCCTCTTAGTTGACATTTTATTTGGACTGGTCACATTGCCGTCCACTTTTAAGAAGAGTAATATACAGAGCTTTGAATAAAAATCAACCAAATTTTCGTTACATTTTAGAAAACAGTTAACGGAAACATATTTGTAATTGTCAAAATTATTTTTAAACTTCTCGTTACGTGTCGTCAAAATACACCTGTATATCATAAAACAGCCAATTTTAACATCATACTGTACATTTAACACTCGCTAACTATGTAATGTGTGCTCGTTTACACAATAGCACATGCAATCGTGTTGTAACACTAACGTTGATGTTCTAGGAACCACTTATGTGTTTGGCACAGATAACTCCAGTAAAGAACTGGAAAAAGAAAATGCAGGTAAATATTCATTTTAACATTGTCAATGGTCTGAACGCGACAGCTGTAGTATAGCTGTTTTTAGCTTAGCATTCGCATTTTACTATGTTAACAATAAAAAAATATATTAGTGTCTGTTTTTTTTGGTAGATTAAAAAAGGTCACAAAAACTTTACTTGTGATTCAGTTCTTTTTAACCCCAACGATTCATACATACATCGTAGTACAGCAGTCTCGGTCAGACTATGTAACCTGTATAACGCCTTCATCTAACTAAAGTTTAATAAATTGCATTTACACAATCGATGTAACTCTCGTCTCTCGTGATGTTTTTGGACACCTTTTTTTTTAGCACAAATACGAGTATATTGCAAAGACAAATATTTGATTGAAGCCCATAATATTTTTTTATAAATTTTTGTAAGTCCGAAAACGCTCTTGATTTATAATTTATGTAACACTATTTTTTTATGATTCTTTTAATGTTAGTAACAACAATATTTTCCCTTAGAATATTTTAAAAATGAATTAAAATTGATTCAATGATTTCCTTTTACTGCACTTAATTTTGTTTCAACTTGTAGATATCTATAGATACGTTACAACACCTATTTGATGTAAAAGTTTTATAATTAGGAGCTGATGAGGACGAAGAGAAAGGCGACAAGAAGACTGTAAGACAAATTCTCTCACAACTACTATCCAACAACCAGCCATCACATCAGGTTAGTGTGCTGTTATGGACATATCGGTAAACATAATATTTGCATACATACATACATACTACATATATACATGCACCTCATTTCTGCACTCACGTTTCATCAGGTATGTATCAGTTTCACATAATAGAAGGCGAGTCTATTGCAGTTTTTTGGGCATATTTCCAGACTCCGTGCTGCTACTTGGTGTGTAGTCCGCCAACCCGCACTAGGCCAGTGTTGTGGACTAAGGCCTTAACCCTCTATGTTGTAGAGGAGGCGCGTGTTCAGCAGTTGGACGTATATGGGCTGATGATGATGATTGTGATGCTAATGATGTTTATGATGATGATGACGATGATTGTGATGCTGGTAATGATGATTATGATGACTGTCAGCTTACATATGCCGTTGCTATGAGGGTGGGATTCATCTATATGTATGTTGTTCGTCAGGTGGGCATGATAATCTCGAGCGGGTTGGTTCCCGTGGTGGTGCAGGCCGGGGAGATCGGCTCGGTGATCGCGGCCACGCTCGCGTCGCTCACATACAGGCGCGCGCTCGCGGTGCAACGGCACAGGTACACCAACATACATGCACATTATTATTGATTGGTCCAATTCGTATATCTATGAAATTACTTAAATAAACAATTCAGGGTGTAAAAAGACTGTGATCGAAAACTGAGACAGGTGTTTTTTACACATTGAAGTTAAATAAAGTCCCGATAAAAACAAATTACGTTTTCCTAATCACTACATACATTTAATATTTATGATTGTTAGGAAAATTATTTTTTTGTGTTCATTTTTTTTGCGAAAATGTGTTTTGTAATCTATTGCCTGTATTCTGTATCTATTTTCTGCCTTAGTTTTCGATCGTAGTCTTTTTACACCCTGTATAATTTATTGTCCTGTCAGCACTCAAACAGACCAAGAGGACGGTGAAAGTTCAAACAGTACCGGCAAAGAGAAATCTGAAGCGGAGAAGTCAAAGTCGTCCAAGTCTAACGATTATGTAGAAGTTCTTCTTAAGGTTGGTAAACCATCCATTAGTACCTCAGATTAATATTAAAGAAGAGGTAATTCAAAATAAGCCAATAAAAATTCGTGCGATTGCGTCACTAACTTAGACCTTATTGGTGTATTATTTGGATCAATCTCATAAGGATTGTTTGTTAAAGTTGTTGTTTTTGTTGGTTGGTTCTCGCCACTCATAGAATATTCATAGAATGAGACTGCAGATCCGATCCCGCATAAAGACGGATGTTAGAATGTTCGCTAGTGTTAGAATGTTTGCAGTAAATGTGCCTCCGTATACAGGACGGGCTGGTGTGTCGCGTGTACCTGGCGGCGCAGTTCTGTGCGCTGCGACACGCGCTGCTCGCCGGCCTGCAACACGCAACCACACACGCAACAACACATGCAACAACACACGCAACAACACACGCAACACACGCTAGCGAGGCAGCCGACAACGGGCCATGCCGCTGCGACCACAGTCAGTATTTTTTTTTTAAATATTTAAATACACCCAACATTCACATACATAGTTCTGATCCCACACTAAGATACAAGGCTTGTGTCGTGAGTATCAGAAACTACGAGAGACTTTTCGGTCTCACATACACCCAGACCCGAAACAAATATTTGTGGATCACACAAACATTTGTCTCGGTGCGGGGATCGAACCCGCGGCCTCTCGTTTCGCAAGCTGGTGTCTAGCCAACTGCGCCACGGGGCTGTCGTATATTGTACTACTCTAATCTATTTGCTTGCAGCCAGTCCCAGCTTTGCCTAAGTATCATGTTTTTTTAAATATCGATCGATGTCTCTTCATTCAACTCCTAAAAACAGGGTTACAATCTAAAATTCAATAACTTCTCTTGCTCTCAATTTCGTGTTCGGTTCCATTGCTAATCAAGAGAAAGTAAATGGTACTTCTAAATATTTACAATTATATTAATATGATTTTTTTGTCTAAAAAATTAAACAGAGGCCCTAATAAACGCATACTTCATCTGCATAAATTGTTTATTTATTTATTACATTTCATGATCATCATCAATTGTCATGAAAAAATAACATTATTTACATTTATGTATTTATGGATAATAACTTTATTTTTTCAGAGACGCTATGTGACATAGAAGAAGCGTTCATCAGATCGTTGGCGCACTGCGTGCCGTGGGCTGCCAAGGGTGGCAAGTCGGGATCCACATTCTGCAAAACCAAAGGTATATTCCAATATACAGAGTGTAAACAGACCGTCCGTCATCGGATACTAAGACAGATAATAGTAACGGTGATTACAAACACTTTGACGCAAAAAAAAATGGGTTTTTCTTGACCACGATATGTATTAAATTATAGTGGTTAGACGGGTAATCCTGTGTTAGTTTGCGGTGATGGTCTGTTCACACCCGTATAAAAGCCGAAGGAATAAATTAATATTAATATTTTGCAATATTACACATTGAAAACGAAGACAGGTAATAGTCATGATTATAAGGAAAACGTGAATTTTTTATTTCGATTTTGTTATTTTTTAGCGTCAATGTGTATCACCGTACATAGGTAATAGTACCTGTCTTAGTTTTCGGTCACGTCACGGTCTGTTTACACCCTGTAAATTGAAAACAACTTTTAAATTGAAGTGTATTTTCTCATGTAACTATAAAAATATATTTTCCTTAATATTAGTGATTTTTACTTATGGCAAAAATAAACTCATTAAATTTCCAGTATCAGCCTGTATAAACAAGTATGAACAATGTATTTTGTTGACTTAGAGGTATGTGTACTGACACGTTTGCGTTATGTTTCTAGACGACAGATACGTGTTGAAGGAGATGACGAAGCCGGAGTGGCAGCAGTTCCTGGAGTTCGCGCCGCACTACTTCAACTACGTCAACAGCTGCAGGCAGAACAACCTGCCCAGCTTGTTGGGTACGTCACCATTTTATCATCTATATTCTATACTAATATTATAAAGAGTAAAATTTTGATTGATTGTTTGCATTGAATGGCCTCCGAAACTGCTGCACCGATTTGAATGTTTTTTGGTATGGAGATAGATGGGCCCCACCGAAGTAACATAGAATACTTTTCAGTTAAGTGCCATAAAGTGATGTTAAGTGCACTTAGGTGACGTTATACGCACTTAGTTTATGTTAGTTGTCATTATTAGATTGAGATTCCCGTGGAAAATATTTGACATAAAGTGTCCTTATTTGACGTTGAGTGCCGTTTTTGGAACTAATGAGATGTAAGGTCCATTAGGTGATTTTAAGTGCCATTATGAGGTTCAGTCACATTTACTACAATAAAATGTTATCATGTGCACTTATGGCGCTTGGTTTCATTTTGCTCCGTTAAGTGCCATTAGGCGCATCTAAGTGATAGTGAGATGCATTTTCGCGATAAATTGGTGAGGCGATCTGACTTGATGAAACGTTTCGTAATGTCATTTGAGATGACTCTCGGAGACATATGTAAATGACTTCAGGTGACCGACTACAATTATACAAAAAATCGTTTATAGATTCACTTATTTTCTTTTTTAACCCAACCATGAAGTCTACGCGGACGGAGTCGCGGGCAAAAGCTAGTGATAAATAAACGATCATATAATTTCATTAGTTGGGTCGTTTTCAAATTGAGGGCCAAAAAGGCATAAATTTCATGAAAAAATATATAAATGAGAAATTCGTGTTTCTTATTACACGGTTGCATTTGTTTGTAAATAAAACACATTTTAAACAAAAATACAACTTATTTCTTTGAATGTGGTAGGCGGGGTAGTAGAGAGGTTCCAATTGTTTTTTTTTATTTGAGTTTGAAAAAGTAACACGAATGATAATTTTAAAAGAATCAGTTTTATTTAGCTGTAAAATCTTGTTTTTTTTTAATACTTAATATTGTTTTAACGGTTAATATTCTTCCTAGAAAACTATATTAGACAATGGGAAAATTATGTGCAGTTTTCAGCACATAATTTAGTAGGGTAGGGCGGGGCTAGTTGAGCAATTTTTTACTTGATCGTTCATTGCTCCTTAAAGATAGGTCCAAATTGCTGGTAATTTGTACTTATAGGTAAGTAATTTATTCCTTCTTAAAGTCTTCATAGTAATTTATTATCAAAATATAGCAATTAAAAGTTACTCCCGTTTAAGTGCAAAAAGTCAGATATGCTCAACGTGCCCCATGGGTGGGGTAAGTAGAGCAAGGGTATGGGGTACATTGAGCAGTTAGAAATTCTAATCTAACCAAGGTTTCTAAAAAAGAAATAACAATTGTATTTGATAATCAACTGTTTATTTATTAATCTCTAAACTAAATATCTTAGTGAAACAAAACTTAAAATTCTTTTGAAGGTATTTTTAACATAAAACAGGAATCAACAAAACCGCAACATATTATTAGATTAATTTTTGGATTAGATTCAGCCTTTCCACTTAAAATCAGACTTTTTTTAGGAACTTTTACACAGGAATTATTATTAATAGTGACAGGAATTATTATTAATAGTGACTAAAACTAATCATCATCGTCATAGGAATTGCAATTGATGCAAATGAAACAGTTGCTCAACATTCCCCAACCCGAATATTTGAATTAAAAGTGAGGTTATAAAAAAACTGTATTAGATCAAACAAAATCCTCATTAGATATCAAAAATACATCAAATTAATGAACTTTTAACACTTACCTGATTTAAAATGGATAACATTTGAGTCGTACAGACAAAATATACACAGCAACGATTTTTTTACTTTTTGGTCGCAAAATAAACAAAAGGCGAGTGTACTTTACTCGTTCGTCAATTCGCCACTAGCGGTGGCGTGATCATTTCCCCTCCCGCGCCCCCTCGTTTCCCTCATTTGACGTGCTAGCGTTTGATGTATAGTTTCGGAGATATTTTAATTGCCCAACTTACCCCTATGCTCAACTAGCCCCGCTCTACCCTATATGAAGCAATTAACAAATAAACTTTAAAAAACTAAACTTTGGCTAAGGTCACACTCTGAAATTTGAGTTAGTTTTATGGGTATATCTTCGTAATTAATAGAGGTATGGGATTTGTTATACTAAGCACATTAGCGCCTCAAAGAACTTGTTTATTAATAGTAATGTTGATTTTGATAGCAATTACAAAATGGGAATAAAATCAGATTTGGCCCTCAATTTGAAAACCTAGTTGTGGTCGGTATGCCGGCACGAGGTAAGTTCTGGCCGCTGTCGTCGCGAGACAAGTGAGTGTGGCACGCGTGTGCAGCTCGCATCGTGGGCGTGTACAGCGTGGGCGGCGCGGGCAGCGGCGTGCTGGTGATGGAGAACGTGTGGTACGCGCGCCCGCCGCACCACCGGTTCGACCTCAAGGGCTCCTCGCGACACCGCCTGGCGCCGCACTCGCACCACGCCGTGCTCATGGACGAGAACCTGCTCAACCGTACGTACACACACGCACACACATACATACATTTAGTAACAGGTCTAGGACCTAGCACTACTGCTGACGATAACAATTTTACTTAAGTTTTTATTTAAGTTATTGTCTTAATGTTAAGCTTATATATTATGTTTTAAGTGTTTTTTTGGAAATAAATAAAAAAAAACATACTTACACATACATATATAAGATGTTGAGTAAGATTTTTTTGTTTTTAAAAATGTTTTGTTTTTTACAAAGTACAAATTCCACCCCTAGGCTATAAAAAAAAAACAAAACTCACTCCACCCTAACACACTTATACACATACGTCACACGTCGTTATGTGTGTATTCGTAATGAATTATCACGTACTTTAAAGGTAAATGAAAACATCGTGCGGAAATCTGTGTAAAAATTCTTAAGAATTCCTTAGGTGTGTAGTCCGCAAACCCGCACTAGGCCAGCGTAGTGGACTAAGGCTTAAACCCACTCAGTTGTAGAGGAGGCCCGTGCTCCGTGATGATGATGATGATGATGGTGCTGCTGCTGCTGCTGATGATGATGATGATGCTGGTGATGATGATGGTGGTGGTGATGCTGATATTGATGATGATGATGACGATGCCGTTGTATCGTGGTTGTGTGCAGTGCGGTGGGAGCAGCCGCTGTACGTGTCGTCGCACGCGGGCAGCGTGCTGTGGCGCGGCGTGGAGCGCGACACGCACTTCCTGGCGCAGCTCGGCGTCATGGACTACTCGCTGCTGCTCGCCATCGACGGCAACACGCTCGTGCTCGCCATCATAGGTACGCGCCTCACACTACTCTTCAAACTGTTTAGTTTCCAATAATTACCATCATGGAATTCATTTTATACACATTGCAGAAAGACTGTCATCGAGAGCTAAGACAGGTGATAGGTATAGTGATAACAAACACATTGATGGTAAAAAAAATCCCGAAAAAAAAGTTTCCTTAGACACCATGAGTATTTTCTGTATCAGTTTTTTTTTTTTGTTTTGTTATACAGGCTATAACAGGCCGTGTTTGTAAAACTAAGACGGATAATTGTTGTGGTAATTGCGAAAACGTCAAATTTGTTAAGTCTTGTCTTGTCTTGTCTTAAGTTTTCGATTACGGTTTGTGTGCACCCATATATTTTATTTTGTTTAATAAAAATTATCAGAAAAATAATTGCCACCTGTAATTAAAATTTGACTAGTTACAAAATGAAATGATATTTAAGAAAGCGAGTACTGCGGGCTATCTACGACTCTACGAGTATACAGGGTTGATACGACCGAAAGGCATTTTTTTTTAACTGCATATACTGAGTACCATTTTCAAGCTCTGTACTAAAAATCAATTAAATAGGAGCAGTAGTTTAGTCATAAATCATATTTTATGTTTTCGCTCCATTTGAACACGATGTAGCTTTTCTAACAGCTTACGTCTAACGGTAAATCCTACTCAAATCTACGCGTTGTTGCCGCTCTGTACAACGACACCACGATAACACACGCCGCGCGCGACGTTGCCAATTTGTAATGGTTTGTGAAATTATTTATTATAAAGGGTGGTTGCGCACTACTCTTGTTTGTAAGTTTGTTTGAAACAAAAAGATCTCATTTTGGTATAATTAATTTTTGTGCTGTGTTGAATTATTACTAAGGACCTATAGTATACGTAGTGTGATTTAATGCCCATCTATCGTATCAACCCTGTATTAGTAATCCATCTTCCCTTATCTGAACTAGTGATTAATAATAAGTGAACCCTGAAAGAATACTTGAAATGAATTGCACACAACATAAAAAATATCTGGTGAGTGCAGATTATATCCGCACGTTCACGTGGGACAAGAAGCTGGAGCACCTGGTGAAGAAGAACCTCGGCTCGGGGCAGCCCACGGTGGTGTCTCCGGAGCAGTACAAGCGGCGGTTCGGCGGCGCCTGCCGCAAGTACTTCCTGCACGCGCCCGCGCACTGGGACGTGCTGCTGGCGCCGCTCGCGCCCGCGCTGCACCAGCTGCACCAGCTGCACCTGCACGCGCCGGCGCACTAGGACGTGTTGCTGGCGCCGCTCGCGCCCGCGCTGCACCAGCTGCACCAGCTGCACCTGCACGCGCCGGCGCACTAGGACGTGTTGCTGGCGCCGCTCGCGCCCGCGCTGCACCAGCTGCACCAGCTGCACCTGCACGCGCCGGCGCACTAGGACGTGTTGCTGGCGCCGCTCGCGCCCGCGCTGCACCAGCTGCACCAGCTGCACCTGCACGCGCCGGCGCACTAGGACGTGTTGCTGGCGCCGCTCGCGCCCGCGCTGCACCAGCTGCACCAACTGCACCTGCACGCGCCGGCGCACTAGGACGTGTTGCTGGCGCCGCTCGCGCCCGCGCTGCACCAGCTGCACCAACTGCACCTGCACGCGCCGGCGCACTAGGACGTGTTGCTGGCGCCGCTCGCGCCCGCGCTGCACCAGCTGCACCAGCTGCACCTGCACGCGCCGGCGCACTAGGACGTGTTGCTGGCGCCGCTCGCGCCCGCGCTGCACCAGCTGCACCAGCTGCACCTGCACGCGCCGGCGCACTAGGACGTGTTGCTGGCGCCGCTCGCGCCCGCGCTGCACCAGCTGCACCAACTGCACCTGCACGCGCCGGCGCACTAGGACGTGTTGCTGGCGCCGCTCGCGCCCGCGCTGCACCAGCTGCACCAACTGCACCTGCACGCGCCGGCGCACTAGGACGTGTTGCTGGCGCCGCTCGCGCCCGCGCTGCACCAGCTACACCAACTGCACCTGCACGCGCCGGCGCACTAGGACGTGATGCTGGCGCCGCTCGCGCCCGCGCTGCACCAGCTACACCAACTGCACCTGCACGCGCCGGCGCACTAGGACGTGATGCTGGCGCCGCTCGCGCCCGCGCTGCACCAGCTACACCAACTGCACCTGCACGCGCCGGCGCACTAGGACGTGATGCTGGCGCCGTTCGCGCCCGCGCTGCACCAGCTTCACCACGCCATCTAACAGCGACGTCTCTTAGACCAATTTGTTAACTAATTTATGTAATGCTTATAATATATTGGCTGTGTTCCGTAATACACTGGAACACTGTAATGTGTGACGTCAATTCAGTACACTGCGAAACCGTTCCTTTATGGTTAGCTGTACTGGTTACTGTATAAAACGGAACGTAGTCCAGTACACTGCCGCCTGACATCCATGTATCATGTCATTTCTAGACGCGATTGATCACGTGATCAAAGCACTGAGAGAAAACACCAGGGCTTACAGTATAAAAATGGCGACGATTTATGACGTCATTTATTTCCCTAGCTAGGATAATGCAGGCAGTATACTTTCAGTCCATATCGGAACGAACTTCTCACCAGTAAGGGGCCATTCAAGTATTACGTAAGCATTAAAGGGGGGTGGGGGGATCTTCGCTATGCTTATTTTTGATGACATGGGGAATGGGGAGTTGTGGGTAGTGACTGCGTAAGCAATACTTTTTTCTTTTGCGGATTTTCTACAATTTTTTCTTCCAATTTCTTGAATCAAAAAAGAAACCAAAATAAATAAATAAATATATGTACTAATGTTTACGTAAGCATGGGAGGGGGGACGGGGGGGTTAATAATTGTGAAAAATTTGTTTATGTAACACTCGAACGGTCCCTAAGAGCACTGGACAGTGCTCGTAGTGTATATCGGAACATACCCTATGTTAATTATGCTTGGTCTGCACCAAGTTTGACAACAAATTGTAGGAGAAATAAAGTATATTCAAGGCGTATAAATGTAATTAAACAGTATTTTCTTGTAAATTTTATGAGGACCAGGTAAATGTTTTTTTTTTCATAGCGTATATCAAACACTTGATATGATATTTTTAAAATGATATAATTTGCTAAAACCAGTAATCAGTATTAAAGAACAATGTTAAAGAAACCTCTTGTAAAATAAGAGTATGTTATACTTGTGATGAATTAAAACAAAACTTAACATTCCTTTAGTAGTTTGATATATTAAAAAATAAGAATGACTTACATATTCTCTATGACTAATGTGCATTAAGGACATGAAAAATACAGACGAATTGATAACTTCCTCCTTTTTTTGAAGTCGGTTAAAAAATACAAAACTAGTTAAAACATTATTAAAGTTTGTACATCCTGTGGGTCACAAAATTGTGTAACATTTGCTAAAAAAAAATCAATATTAATTCTGGCAAAAATGTTACTTAGCTCCACTGTTTTTGTAGTTAGTGTTAAGTTACAGATGTTACCAATGGAATAATAAAGAAAATCTTAATAAATTGCGTTGTTTATGAAATAATAGTATTATTTAACCATCGACCTACCGATTATACCATAAGCCTTTATCTGTTTCGCAATTTATTGACTATAAAAATCTCAATTTTATTGAATGAAAAAAAAGTACATTGTCCTCAATGCAAGCTGTTCATGAAAACGTATTAAGTTCCGACCGATGTCCTCGAGTATAAAACGCACGCTCTACCGAGGCTACCTCGCCGAGCAATGGTTCGAATCCCGGACACAACTATGTAATTCATAAAATTTGTATTCTCAATGAAACACAAACTTTAACGGCGAAGGGAAAAATAGCGAGGATTAAAATCATTCAACATCATCATCTTCAGCCCACATACGTCCCACTGCTGGGCACGGGCCTCCTCCACATACCTACACAATAGCGTCCGTGTTCCCACCCACTAAAATATGCTTTTATCAAATGCTAAAAGTGCTCCTAAACAAAAGGAAATATGAAAAGAAACGCCAATCTCAAAATCAAATTTATTTAATCAGGCTTTCATAAGTTACATTTAGTGTATATAAATATATATTAACATAAATATATTTGACCTTCGTTCGCTGCCGATCCCATTCGAACATTCATCTCCATCAGACCCACAATTTAGTATACATACATAATATATTTCCGTGCCAAAATATCAATCGTCAATTTTCCCAATTTCCTTTACCGCAATTCATTCATTTTATACAATCTCTCATTCGCATCGTTCACTCTTGATCTTTATCATTCAGCTGACGTTGGCAACTAACTTAATGCTAGTAGGTGTTGTAAATATGTAACATGGTAACAAATATAAATAAAATACTTGGTACACAGTCAGTTTGTGGGGAAATAAAATTATCACACATTTCGCAAAAAAATTAAATAGGATAAAACTAATTATATAAACAAAACTTCGGAATTATTTAATGGATATTAGCAATAGAAGGATGATTTCAATCAAAATTAATATACATATTATAATTATTATTCAAAGCCTTATGAATATTTATAGACAAATAGCCTATTAGGACTATTTTAAACTGCACATTAGTTTATCTCTTAAATAACTTTATAATTATGAGTGCAATGCTTATCTCTGACTAACCATGCATATGAGGAACTATAGTCTACAAATTTGTGATCAGGGAGTTTCATGCAAGGTGTGGAAATATTTTGGAAATTCTCGCAGGCGTCTTGGATTGCAGCAAGTATGTTACAAGCTTGAAAAATCACATTCTAATACTGCATATCTTAACTCACATGTTTATTAATATTTTACTATTTATAAGGTGAAAGGAGTTGAGTGCAGTCACAATAGATTATGTTTTTTAATGTTAATATTTTAAAGTCTTTTAAGCGAGAGTTTTTGGCGAAGAAATTTCGAAGCAGTTATTGTGATAACACTAGACTTTTTCTAGACTCTAATTTGGTACACATTAAATAACACATTAATATTATTACTATACAAACATTTATTTTGAAAACTGCTTATTCGACAAAAGATGTATTTTTACAAGCAATGTAAAGAGTTATCGTCTGCATTATTCAGTTTACCATTTCTATGTGAGTTCATGTTTGAACTAAAAAGTGCATCCAAGTCAGTTGCCAATACTACATCCGATATATTGATCTGAAATCTACTGCACAAAAATGTACACTAGCCTTCTTATATTTACATTTTTAAATGATTATTTTTTTACAACACACATTGTTACGCTTGAGAAACAACACCGTGATTGAATATTTCAGTTTATTATCAAAAATCAAGCTTTGGATTATCAGCAACATGAATAAATAGTTGCCATTGTGACAGTATTTAAAAAAAAGTTCATGTATTTATATATATCAATTTATGTAAAAAAAACTACTTTAAAAAAAAACTAATACTATTATTAAGGAAATAAAAAGACTTTATTATTATTCTTATTGTGAAAGTACTTACTGTAGGTTAAATGTGTAAAGACAAATTAGGTGATTACTATAAAAGAAGTGGAATACAATTTAAAGGTCGACATGCAATTAAATAATTTGAAGTGTTGATCTGACCAATAACTAAATAATATAAAGTCCTACTACTACAAAGTATCTATGTATGCACATATCCATATTTTGATGGGACTCTTAAATGTGAGCATTATTAACTAGGACTTTTGTAAAAAGGTTATTGCGGCAAATATGAGAGCATAATAACTAAATAATTGTTTACATCTCATATCAACCCAGCCAGCTCATGTTAGCTTGATGTTTTGCGCAATAAAATTACAGAAGGTCCATGTATTAAATTGGATGTGGTTTTGCACCCATACATTAAACAACTCATACGATTATGAATGAATGCCGACTCCCCTTGGTAATATAATTGCTATAAATTTTTCACTGTATGAAGTTGTAATTTAATATTATTTAAATAGTAAAAAATATACTCCTTTAGCTTACAAATACAAGCTCGATTTGTAGGACGCATATTAATATGATAGCTATTTAAAAAGGTATTTTGGCTTTCTCTTCAGATCTGTACATTAGTGATACTCTTGTAGTGTTTTTGTATATAAGTGTGGGTTAGGACTATGTATGTGACTTAATGATTCCGTCTTGCGTTTTGCAATTTGTCTGACATACGAACACTAGTTGTATAGAGATGAGTGATTTTTTAAAATTGTGTTTTAGAGATAAACTCAAAAATACTTAACCGATTTAAATGATTCTTGGCATGGAACCTTAGGAAAAAACATAGGCTATATAACATTGCGTCCGAGAAAAGAGGAGCCAAATCTCTAGCAATACAATTCAGCGATGTTGTTTCTTAAGCGCATCTATTTACCACATAAAACGCTATAGACGAAGTAGAAAAGTCAGCAAACTCGCAGTAAAGTTGCGGAAGTCACAATTCCGGAGTCTTATTGCATCAGACAGCATAAAGTTGAATATTTTTTACATACAATAGAGGGGAACACGAGGAATGTCACACATAAGAGAATCCATACAATTATATGCTTGATATGATATCAAATTATTTCTAATTTTTCGTCTGACTCATTCCAAATGAGTTAAGATTTTTGAGTATTAAAAAAAATCGTTGGCATAATTATCAAATTTCGTAACAAATTTCTAATATAAAACGGGAAGCCGCAAGTAAGGCCCTCATTGAGACAGATGTTTCAGTGAGCAACAAATCTGAGCTTCGAATCAGAATTTTAGTAACACCAAAGAGTTTTTTGTTATTTTTTATTTTAACGACACTAGACTTTATAAAGATAGATTTAATAAAGTAACAATTGTATTGTAGCGGGAAACATCCGTCTCACTAGGGCACTAGGCCAGTGTGGTGGACTAAGGCCAAGATGCGTTCAATATGGCAAATCGTTTTACGAAATTTCATAATTAGACCAGCTACATTTTCTCATACAGCAATTCCGTGTGTATTTTCCTGTGTAGTTGTATACATTTCGACATGTTACTCGGACAACTGTCACAAGTGATGTAACTGATCATTTTTCCTTTGAGAAAAAAACTTTTAAATTTATTTTTAACATAATTTACAAGATATTATCACTTTTCTATGACGCTTGTCGAGTCACTTGGAATTATGTTGCATAAACAATTCTATTTATTCAAAAGCACGCTAAGGTTTAAGAGAACGCAAAAGAGTAAGAAGAAAATTAATGTGCAGGATCAGATCTCCGTTTTATGAGAATTTTCTCTAATAGTTTCTGATACCCACCAAGCAAGAATTGTTTTTTAGTGTGCGGTCATAACTGTGTATGCGACTGGGGTAGGCTTGTTGAAATAATATCGATATATCGATATAAAATTTGAAGTATCAAAATCTTTTTTATGATTAAATATCTTAAAAAGGAATTCTTTTTTTATATTTTTTTTTTGGTGGACAACTCAGTCAACGCTTGCGTATTCTTGAGTACGTACTCAAGTCATACCGATATCTCGATACTTTTTAATAAAAATATCAATATCGATATTAATATTTTCAAATAAAATCGATATATTATATAGATATTATATAGATATTTTATTGCATTTCCGACATCCCTAGACTGGTGTATTTATTTACGTAGTATTTTTTAGTCAAATGGCGATTGTTACACACATATAAAACTAATAAAAGTATGTACGTAAGTATGTTGACAAATATTGGCAGACCATGGTCTAAGTATTGGTCAGTACTTGGATCTGCGAGTTCGATCCAATTATTTCCAGCTATTAAAGGATTCATAGGATTGACTCACATAGTCATCTCAAACTCAAGTATTTAGACATAATACGCCATATCCTCTTTATGTAAGGAACTAAATCTAAAATTGTTATTCTGAATCATTTATAGTTTGTACGCTTTTCATTGCATGTTTAACAAGTATCATAAACAAAATACTTCACATTTTAAAATGAAATTCATATTTTCCAACTTGGATAGTCTTTGATTAAGGTATTTTATGAAAGTGCTGCCTTCAATTCATATTTCCAGCTAGATATTGAAAACACAGCGCGCTTTCTTGCCGTAATGGACTGTTAATAATTATTCATCATCATCATCACGTCCCACTGCACTGCACGGGCCTCCTCTACAACTGAGAGGGTTTAGGCCTTATTACACCACGCTGGCCTAGTGCGGGTTGGCGGACTACACACCTAAGAAATTCCTACAAACTTTTAGGTGTGCAGGTTTCATCACGATGTTTTCCTTCACCGTTAAAGTACGTGACAATTCATTGTGTATACACACATACCTTCGCAAAGTCAGAGATGTGTGCCTGGGGTTTGAACCCGCGACCGTCGAGATTTTCCACCGCGTGCCTAAACCTCGATGCCATCACGACTCTTAATAATTATTACGCAACATAAACTCCAAAGTGACTCGTAAACACAAAACTAATCGTAGATTTGGAACCCACATCACCACTTGGCCTATTTACAAAATTAACTTAAATTCCACATACATATTGTATTACAATTAAAATATAGACCATAGACCAAATGGCATGAAATTATTCGGTTCAATCGAGAATTTGTTGGAAAAATCATGCCCTTACCTTCCCTAAATGATTAAGAAACTTATAGAAATAAGATTTCGTCACCCAGGAATTGTCCATAAGATACGTATATGAAGAGGGTGTAGTACAATTCATTAACGTTACACTAAACGACTAAAGCTCTTAAATTATGTACACATATAACTACAATATTTTTTTAATGATTACGTGAAATATGAAAACGCACGACACCGATTTTAAATACTGCGCCATCTAGCGGTACATGGGTGAACGACGACAGCTCAGAGCTAAGTTCGATTTATTACTAATCATATACTTTGTACACTACTTCAACAAAAAGTTATTTGAGGAACACAAACTTCATAATTAGAGTTTTTTTAACATTGAATAAATACGCATACATAAACATAAACTCACGCCTGTATTCCCCGAAGGGGTAGGCAGAGGTGCATTTCTGCACCCACATTTCGCCAGGTATGTATCAGTCCCACGTAATAGGGGGCGAGCCTATTGCCGTTTTTCGGGCACATTTCCAGACTCCGTGCTGTTACTGAGAATTTCCTAATGGAAAAACCCAATAACACTTTGCCCGACCCGGGAATCGAACCAAGGACCTCTTGATCCCACGGCACATACTTGTACCGCGAGACCACGAGGCAGTCGAGTCACGAGTGAATAAATACGACACACTACTATAGAAGGTTCATATTGTTCACAACGATACAATACTTGTAAAATGGAATAATATTTTTATCAAGGATACTTATAACTATCTTGATATCTTGGAAATATGTGAAACAGTTTGCAGATCTCGTGCTTCTTTATAAATTTTCTATGCATTATTAATAGAGTTAAAACAATTAAAATATGTATATATAAATGTTTATAAAAAAAAAAAAAATGGTTTACTGGTGCTTTAAAGCTTCCAATAACTTCAAAGTGAACTTTACAAATTGCACTTAATGCTTAGTATGTTTAATAATGTCACCATGAAAAAATTGCTAAAATAATTTCAGAAATATTTGTTATCATGTAGTATTAATTCAGTGGTACTTGACAATACGATGGAACAACTTTCTTTCTTTATACATATTAAAATTAAAATGAAATATTTCAGTATTCTGTAAATAAAAATAAATAAATTAAAAAAGTCTAAGAGGATAAAATTGTATTAGACAAATCTATATATCCTTTTTCTAAAAAAAGGTCTGTCATTAATTAATGAAAATATAACTAAACAAATTTTATGAAGTCAATAATTAATTTGATGGTGATGGCGGAGTAATTACAATTGAGATTCACATAAGGGACATGAAAACACTTTTAAAAATAAAATTAATTTGAATGTATGGTAACATTCTCTTATTGAAAAAATGTTGCTAAGATCTTTCTTAATGATTTATCTCTCAAAAATTTTCTAAGTTGTGATTTTAAACTAACTAAATTGTTACCTGGGTGAAAATGTGTTAAAATGAATATTTAAAATGTGTTTCCACCGATGTGTATGTGTGTCTATGGACAATTCCGTGTGTGAGTATGTCTGTGCGTGGCTCATGTGGGCTCCAGCGTTGTACTCAGCACCTTCAGCTGCTCCAAACCCGCCAACAGCTCTCTGAAGATACAGTAAAAAAGATATTTAGATACATATTTACATAAATAATTACACTCAATAGTACAATACCACCTCTGGCTTTTCGAAGTTATGTGTGTATTCATAATAAATTATCACTTACTTTAACGGTGAAGGAAAACATCGTGAGGAAACTTGTATACTTAAAAAGTTCTTAGGAATTCCTTAGGTGTGTAGTCTGCCAAACCCGCACTAGGTAAGTGGGGTGGACTAAGGCCTAAACCCTCTCTATGGCAGAGGAGGCCTGTGCTCAGCAGTGAGGTGCATATGGGCTGATTAATGAATGAATAGTGCAATACTCGAACAAAGCTTGGATCACATACACATAGAGGTGGAGTTATGAGAGATTTTGTTGTTGTTAATATTTGTTACTTTTTATAAAGATCGGAGTGCTTATTTCTCATATACATATGTATCAGCATCAACATCACCATCAGCCCTTATATGTCCCACCGCTGGACATGTGCCTTCTCTACAATTGAGTAGGTTTAGGCATTAGTCCACCATGCTTGCCTTTTTTTTTTTTTCCGCGGTGAAAATTCATTTACGGACCATCCCACTCCCTGAGGGACGAGGGTGTGTCGGACTCACCGGCGCCTTCCGACCCAGCATAGATGTTACCGCCCGTAGTTGTTGCGGGCGGCCGCTGGGCCGGGTCCCTACCAAAAATAATTGCGCAGTAATACCGACTAAAAACCCCGCGACGGCCACCATCAGCGCATTCAGCGAGACGGCCCCGGAATACCCTGAAGCCAGAGCTATGGATTGAACTGGGACCGCCTCTGCGCGGTGCCAAGAGGCACGCCAAAAGGATGTTTGTTCCTCCTCGGGGGCCGCCAAGGTAGGGACGGCGGCCCCGCGTGGCCTCTGGGCGCCGGGCTAGATGTTCACCCGGCGCCTCCTACGTCGCCTGTTGCGACGAGCGGGATCGGTCTGCTCCCGATCCCGCTCCGCGCTCTCCTTCTGCGAAATGACACGTTCGCAGAAGGAGAGCATAGCTTTCCACGACCTCCGGCTGCCGACCATGGCGGCGACCACAGTCGGCAGCGAGAGGTCTCTCCCCACGACTAGCGCTGCGCTCCTCGTCCCAGGCTGACCACGCTGGCCTAGTGCGTGTTGGCGGACTACACACCCAAGAAATTCCTAAGAACTTTTAGGTGCGCAGGTCTCCTTACGATGTTTTCTTTCACCGTTAAAGTACAGTCAGTTCAGCCGTGCGGAACCTGAGGCTGGAAAGCTTGACATGGCCTCCCCCGAGGTACTGAAAGGGTGCTTAGGCACTTTGCTCTGGTTAGAGTACTGTGTGTGGAGTACCTGAGCGAGGTGTCTGCGACGCTGGCGGCGCGGCGCAGGTCGCTGGCGGCGCCGGCCTGGGCGGCGCGCAGGCCAGCGCACTCCGCGCGGGACCACGACAACTCCTCCTGCACGCACATACATCAGTGGCGGTACTTCCATACAAGCCCAAAGCGTTGCACGTTACTTGTGAAATGTCTAGTTTGTAATTGTTTACTGTGGGGTCCATATATTCTAATTTTATGTCAAGTTAGTATTGATAAAAACCACCAGTTGGTGTTGATAATAACTGAATAATAATATTTAATTTTTAGGTGTGTAAGCCACTGCTTATCACTATGGCCTCGAGGTTTAGGCGCGCGGTCGATAATTTCGACGGTCGCAGGTTCAAACCCCAGGCACACACGTCTAACTTTTCGAAGTTATGTGTGTATTCACAATGAATTATCACTTGCTTTAACGATTCTTAGAAATTTCTTAGCACTAGGCCAGCGTGGTGAACTAAGGCCTACACCCTCTCAGTTGTAGAGAAGGCCCGTGCCCAGCAGTGGGACGTATTTGGGTTAATGATAATGAATAATATTTAAAGCTTAAAAATTAGTATTCGTAATATTATAAGGCAAGCCGGGCTTTTGGGCTTCTATGGAAGTACTACCACTGAAATGCATAACCTCACACCTGCATTCCTCAAAGGTTAAACAGAGGTGCAGTTCTGCACCTACATTTCGACAGTTGTATTTTCGAACCACGTAATAGCAATGGTAATGGCAATAGACCCCCTATTGCCGTTTTTCAACCATCATTCCAGACTCAATGGTTCTAGTGAGAATTTCCTGATAAATCAATAGCACTACCCGACATGAGAATCTAACCCCTTAGATGGCACAAGCAGTATCAATATACACAAATAATTCATTCAGAATTGCCATTAATTTCACATTTGAAATCTATATTTACCTTTAGTTTCTTGATTTGATTCTTTAGTTTCGCGATAGTTGACTCTGTGTCTGCAGACCGGGCCTGAAATTTAAGCATGCAGAAACTATAAGAATAATATAAAAAACTTATTTAGTATATTCATTCACTTGCCCTGTTCCCAATTTTATTTGGGGTCGGCGCAGTATGTTTTATCCTTCCAAACATCCCTGTCAGCCGTCATGTCTTCAGTCACCCCTTTTTCTTTCATATCTTCTCTCACGCACTCCATTCATCTTTTCTTTGGCCTTCCTCTGTCCATCCTTCGACTTTCATACTCATTACTTTTTTACCAATATATGTTTCGTAATATGACCATACCACGACAGACGGTTTCCTTTCAGTATAATGGAGACTTAATCCTGTATACAATGACGCCTATATACTACACTAACTTAATAGTATGTGACCTCATTATTTTTAATTATGCAATTAAATGTTACTACTATAAAATACCTAACAATAAACCATGTAACACTATACTAATTAAACCTTGGACCACTCTACCAGTGTGAAAAGACAAGAAATCAGATGTATGTACTAGGAACTCAAACCCTCCACAAAGTATTGGTAGACAGCTTGTTCAATGTTCTAAGTTACCAGGCATTTAATATAAGTTTTAACTTGTATTTTGTGCAAATATTGTATACGAAAGTTAGTTTATCAATAAAAAATATTATAGCACCCACATGCTGTACATGAAAGCTCTAGAAGTGCAAACATACTGCGACAATCTAAATATTTTTGAAAGCTGCTCAAGATATAAAAATAATTAATCAAATTAAAACTTAAACATATTAGCAATTTCCATCGAGAATTATCTTCAAGAATTATATTATAATCTTAAGTTGAAGAAGAAATATAATTATATAAATAGTGTATACACA
This sequence comes from Hemaris fuciformis, assembly GCA_907164795.1. Lineage (NCBI taxonomy): Eukaryota > Metazoa > Arthropoda > Insecta > Lepidoptera > Sphingidae > Hemaris > Hemaris fuciformis. The sequence continues at coordinate 2,053,140 of OU015445.1, forward strand.
TACACTATTGGGTGGATATACACATAGCAGAATTTAAATTGAAACAAGTCAAAGAAATGTGCCATGTAACCGAAGATATGGTCTCTATGATGATTGTATTAAATGTATATTTTATATTAAAATCTTCAAAGGATTTCATTTTAATAATAATGGAAGTAATTACATACATTGTCTTCGGTGGGTGATAGATGTTCAGTGACTACTGCGTGCGAGGAGTGCGCGCCGGCGTATGCGCCAACATGTGCGGCGGCTTGTGCGCCAACATGTGCGCCAACATGTGCGCCAACATGCGCGCTAGCATGTGCGGCGGCTTGTTGTTGCGCGCGCAGTGCTGCGAGCTCGTTCTCGGCGCGACACCGCCGGCTGCGCTCCACGAACAACTCCGACCTCACACAAACACACACATTTTTAACCAACTTCAGAAAAAGGAGTTTATTTTTCCTTCTTTTTCTTTGACATATCTAACAGTGGCGGTACCTCCGTAAGCTGGGTACTCACTTAGCAGTGTAGCATGTAACGTATCAGATACTGTATCAACCTGCAAGTGAGTACGGCTCGTCCACGGTCCACCGCGTATCTAGCTACGAGCTCCCGGATCCGCAGCGCTCGCGGCGACGTCACGCCGACAACATGTCACAAATGGCGGCTAGTGCTGCTTTTCCCAAGCATCCACTTTTAGATGTTTTTTATAATATTTTTTATCTTTAGGGTCCCACAATACTGGACTATTTTGGTAAACCTCAATTAGATTTAAAAAAAAAAAACTTCAGTCCACTCCATAATGGAATACGTATGTTCGTTTGAAGGTCCCGCCTACGTACTCACTACACAAGCGGTGGTCGCCGTCCACGAGAACACTGCGAGCCGCCTTTGTGTTCGCAGCGATACCACCACTCGGCGGGTCACTGCGAACTTACAGCGCTCCACGCGCGAGCGGCTCGCAGCGGCTCGGGCCTACGTACTCACTTGATACTGTATCTGATACGTTACATGCTACACTGCTAAGTGAGTACCCAGCTATAGAAGCACAAAAGTGTTACACGTTAATTGTGTAATGTCTAGTATATAATTGTTTATTGTGGGGTCAGGATATTCTCATTTATATGTCAAATTGCTTTTGTTAAATAAACATTTAAAGCTTAAAGATTTATTATTCGGAATTTTGAAAGACAACCTGGACTTTTGGGCTTCCATGCAAGTACCGCCACTTAATAATACCTATTGTGTGTACTTAGTAATATTTTATTGTAGTAAAGTTGTAGTATTTACAGACTTCAAAATTATAAAATACTTATTTAATAATTTCTGATTAACTAAATCAAAACACTTTATGCTGAGTAGATTTATTTTTTAATTTTTAGTTTCCTTTTTGAAGTCGGTTTTTTCTATGCGCCAACTCTCTCCTCATTGACTCAATCATGATACTAAACTATTAGCAGGTGCGCATACTAGGCTAATAATCCTGCCTTTAAGGGACGAAAAAATATTTATGATTTTTCTTAGCGAAACATAATATAAAGGAATATTCCTTCCCTTTTTGGTTGTTCCTATTGGTTGTAGCATGATGATATATAGCCTTTCTTGATAAATGGGCTACCTAACACTGCAAGATCATTCAAATCGGACCAGTAGTTCCTGAGATTAGCGCGTTCAAGCAAACAAACTCTTTAACTTTATGATATTAGTATAGATATGTGATTAAATATTGTCTCTCTTGCTTCTTAACCTCGATGGTTAGATAACTACACCACATGTGTTTATGTATGTCCAAAAACATAAGGTGGCTAACCTGGTGCGCTCCAGCTCGGATATGATCTGCTGCAGTTGCTCGTCCTGGTGCTCGGGCTCCGGAGACGTCCTGCCAGGGTGCACCGGTAGGAAGTCTGGGAGACGCATCGACTCCGCGCCTACAACATCACAGCATAAACAATGAGGTTTCTACTCTTAACTAACACTGTAAAACTGACATCTTACTGGCCTTATTACTATTAAAAATACTCCTAAACTGCTAGTATTAAACTTACTACCTCATTGGCATAAATTGGTGTGTGCTCTTGGTTAGATTTCTGGTTTGGGCTGTATTAGTGCTTTAAATGAGTGCTAAGATTCAGGCATAAAATATAATGTTTATCATAATACATTTTGCAGAATGAAAACAGAAAACGATTGTCAGGATTTCTATAAAATATTATGCAATCGTCAAAATGATTAAAGTAAATCTAAAGCTTAATTTACGAAATACTTTTCAATTTCTCAAATCTGGAAAACATCTTCATGAACAACTCACAAAATAGCCTTTATGCTTGTATTGTAACCATGGCCTCTAACCAACGTCTAAGAACTACGCAAGTAGGTTTCATAGTAACTGCTAAATCTTAAAAATAAAACCATCTCCATCTCATCCTAAACTATAATAGAAATTCATCATTGTTACGACTAGTAAATTGTTAAGCCTAGTTCTAGATATTGTCCTTTAATGTGCTTTGGATGTAAATGAAAAAGGTTTTCACTGTCATGGCTTCAAAGCCAAAACATACATTGGTATATTACTATTAATTATTATTAAAGATTAATTTTCTTCAGTAAATCTAGTATTTTGCAGAAAATAACTTCCATTCAATCTTACACAAACACTGCATTTCTCTTAACCATTAAAACCTGTGTGCTAAATGTTATGCATAAATAAGTGACAATTGAAAACTAGTTATAAACTATAAGAACGTTAGAATGTGTCAAAATACCGTACATGTAACTTACAACAAATAACACGTGAATAAATTTGATTACGCAACACCAAAACAATAAGCGAGAAACAAATACATCACAACAGGGTCATTGTGTGCTAATTCACATTTATAATGTCCCAACATAATTACAATATGTGGCACATTTAGTTAAAATTTAACTATAATTATGACTGTTTTGTGTTATAAATTTTGTTAATTTTATTAGATTAGTTGCCGAGTCACCAGCTCAATTAAAACTAGTGTTTGGCTAATGCCTCCCATGTAGGCTCGAACTTAAATTATGAAGGAATATGAATTACAGTCGCGGTACTTTCATAGAAGCCCAAAAGCCCAGTTTGCCTTTTAAAGTTCGACATAATATTTTTTTGGCTTGAAATCTTTATTTAACTAAAGCAATTTGTTAAATAAAGACCCCATAATAAGCAAATAAAAACGAGACATTACACAATTAACATTTAACGCTTTTTGGCTTCTATGGAAGTCCTGCCACTGATGATATATAATTAATTAATAATCTATACTAAGTATAATCAGAGGCGGTACTTCCATAGAAGCCCAAAAGCTCACCTTGCCTTACATAATTCCAAATAATAATCTTTAAATCTTTATTTAACAAAAGCAATATGACATATAAATGAGAATTTCGTGACCCCTCAGTAAACAATTATAAACATTACACAATTGATGTGAAACACTTTGGGCTTCTATGGAAGTACTGCCATTGAAGTATAATATTAATTATTGAAGTATGGTTAAGATTTAAGAATACTATTTACCCAAATACTCTGCCAACTTAAATTAGGCTAGTGTGGTTGACAAGGGCTAATCCCCCTAGTCATAGATGAAGTCCATGATATTAGGTTTAACCACTATTGGCAATGACATGACACCAGTTAGTATTTATATAATTGGCAAAATGTGGGTGAAGAAATGCACCCCTGCCTACCCTTTCAGGAAATACAGGTGTGTATCTGTGTATGTATGTATATAGTATTTCAACCAAAATTATTCACTCACCTGCATTTGGTGGCAGATCCAGTGGGAAAGTACTCCTAGGAGAAATGTTTCTTCTGTCAGCTGGATTTACTGATTCTGTGAGATCCAAGCTCAAGTGTGCTGGCAGGTCCAAAGGAACAGGTCCAGCAGCTTCTGCCCCCGCTGGTAAGTCCAGTGGAATGCTGCGACTTGGTTGTCCCGAGTCACTCGAAGTAGACGCATTCCCCATATAAGCCTCATAATCATAACCTTTATTATTTGCATAACTATTATTTCGCCTGCCTAATGAAGATGAAGACCCTGCGTTAAAGCTAGTGTTAAACGTAAAATCAGGTAAGTTATCCAAGTCAACAGATATTGGTCCGTTCGAGTTGAGATATGCTTGTTCCACTAAAATGTGATCTTGTACAAAGTCGGGCAACGAAGGCATGCCCAGAGGTTCGGTTGCCAGATTTGGTCTGTGGTAGAATGGTACATCGTTATTGTCCGTGTAAAAATTATGCTTAGACTCGGAATTATTCACTACACTAAAGGGTATCTCTACAGAACTACTAGAAGACGTGTTATCACTAGCGCGGTGGCTGGCCGCCTCACTGATCCTTTCTTTGGCTTGTGTTTCGGTGGCGCGGGCTTTGTCGCGCCGCGGCTCGGAGCACGCTTCGCTCCTGGTGGGCGAATGCTGCACTGTGTTCGCGTAAACCTTAGGTCGTGCACCCGTGTTTTCGTAGGTTGAGTTGCCCGGTAACGACAGGTCACGCTTCAAGAAATGACGAAAGGAAAACGGGTTCTCATCCTTGCGAGTGGCGCCCGTTGATTCTGCAATGCAAACGGACGGTAGGCGAGGTATGCCTTTATATTTAGGACAAAAAACAACTTCGAAAAACACTCACTGGAAGTGGAACTTTTTGCGTCTGGTGACGACGCTTCGCCGTTCTCATCCTTGTTATATTTTGTTTCATCAATACCTAGATCTGGTCGTGTTTCGGTTTGTTCATTTTCTTGAGTGGCTTCCCCGTTAGCTGAATTTTGTGGTGAATTTTTATTCGAAACACCATCCTCGTCTTCCGCCATGATAAATGGAGTATGACAGTTATATATTGCGTTCCGAAATCATATTGAAGGAAACTCTAACGTTCGGAAATGTTGTAAATTGGTTTAAGAACGAAAAAAAAATTGTGCATGGGCAGCAGTTAATTAAAATACAATTATTCGCCAATTTTATTGTTAGATATATTTTTTGTAACGGTTATGTACATATCAAGATATAATTTTCATTACGTTGAGCTTTATTGTTATACCGGACTGACAATCTCAGATAAAATGATATATTGCAATACCCATACAGAAAGCTTTAGCTTGCTTTTCTTTTCCGTCACATCAACAGGCTTATATGATATAATTTCATACAGATGTAACGTTGATTTTAATTGAGTATATAAGGAAGTAAAATGTTTTTAACTCCATTAATGAAAACTACGACTTGATGTGCGATACATAAAATAGAGACTATCCCACCACACACCCGCCACTACAACTTCTGTACAAGAGGATCAACAGATTACCGAGCTGTGAAGATCAACGAGTCTCTATGTGGGCCTACATTGTCTTGAAATGAAACAAAATCTTTGCTTTACGTGTTGTATACTCTCGCGGTAAGCTGCAGCACTACAGGCCACCGCTTGTACCTATCCACTGCGGGTGCCCAAACCAAATTTTAAATTATATTCTTTTGACTTTTTGTATCATTTCATTTATATTTGTAAAATAAAAATCAAACTACAAAAAATAAATAGAGATTTTCTTTATTACATTTATAATAAGGCTCCTGTTACTTTTCATATATTACAATATCCACATATTGATTAGCTAAATACTTTACAACAAGTATTAAAAATAATAACAGTGTATTTCTCATTAAAATAACACAAAATAAATTCGTTAACAATAAATGCATATTCATTACACGCTTATATTTAATATAAAAATATATTTAAATTATTCTGAGCAGTTATAAAGCATCACACGGTTTATTGAATTGAGTCGTCGTTTCGAAACATTAAATAAATGAAGATTATATTCGAAATATCATCAGCAAAAATATATTAGCATGTTTATAGATTCACAAACTATATTTGTTTAAACTCATAAAAAAAACAATGAGTGTCTCTCACTCATGCAACAATCGACTCTCCCATATTTTATTCAATACTGTTAGGTATGCATACTATAGTATTATAGTATTACTCATAGATGAGAAACAAAAACGGAATATTAAAATGAAATCCACGACTCAATTCATAGGGTTATAAAGTTTATTGTGTCTGTATTAAAATGTTTCAATCAAAATACTACATAGGAATACTAGCGATTTAGAAATAAGTCCGAGGTCTTTATTTTTATATATTTTGAGCACAGGAAAACACAATATTAGTAATTTTTTATGATTGCGTATTTTTATTGAAACATTTTAACCAATTTCATTTAATATTATTTTACTTATATTAATTTGGAAAGAGTTAATGAAGTATTTTAAGCAAACATTATAACAGGGTCATTTAATTGTTCGGAATTAATTAATTATAAGATTAAAGTGCAGTAATTTTTTAAAAGGAAAGTTACATATTTTTTGTCATTTCGTTGTAAGTAGAAAGAAAAAAAAAACTTATTATAAACCAGAGTTACAGATTATAATCTGTGTTAAAACATAAATACTTAAAAATGATCATAAACAATTTGGCACAATTTTTAAGATGGACTACCAACAACAATATTTTTTTTATTCAAAATAATAAGTGTGTTTCAACACTGATGTCGTTGGGAAATTATTTAATAATTTGTAATATTAATAGTTACTATAAATAATAAGGAATAGAAAACAATAGAAATTTCATACTCTTGTTTTCTATTTTACCATTTAGGTACTGTATAATCAACTAAATGGGAATTAAAATATAATTTTTGCCGAAAATAAGAAAATATCAGTCTTTAGAATACGAAAAGGAAGAACTTTTTTTGCAATACTCACTACTTGTGAATAGGGCAGTTATTATTAGGAAACAAAGGTATTAAAAAAATAAACACAAATATTGATGTTAGCAGCAGAAATTTCGTTTTTTTTTTTTTGGAGTAGGCTGGACTATATTCTAGCGATATTTAATTAGTCAAATAGTCCCATTTTGTTAAAGCATTATGCTACATTCAATGACAGCTGCATGTGTTTTATATCAAGTAGAAAAGCGGTTTTGCCACATTAGTTACCTACTGTGTATAGCATCGTTTCCCGTCACCTGCCACATTAAAAGAAATTATATTTTTTGCAATTTATAAACATAGGGAAATGTTTTTTTTTAAGGTATAATTTTGTGGTAACTGGTTTTTATTACTTTCATATTTATCTAAAATATCATTGATTGACATTTTTGGCAGTAGACGGTTTCGCCTTTAATCGGCCATTTTATGAAAAATAATAATAGTGGTATATTACCTTTACTTTGTTTTGTTTAATGATGTTGACAAAAATAACCAATTACGCCGCGATTAAACAATATATTTTTAACACAACACCAAGACCTACGTTGTATCTAACAATTTCACCCAGTGAAATGTCTAATTTATAATCATATTTACACATTTTGATGCTTAAAATAAATTTAACACAAACATTTGGGCATAAACAACGTTCGGTTTATACTATAAACATTAAATTTATTTTAGCAACAGCTGAAATAACATACGTGTTGAGATCATAACTCATAATATTGCACTTCAAACATTGCATGATTGATAGTATGCTGAAAGTAAGGCGTTCTGACAAGGGCGAATCCGAAACTGAGATTTGTGTATCTATCAGGATGGTGTTATAAAGATTTACGGCCTTAAGTAAGGCCCTAATAAGACAAACCTCATTTCTGGCATCACACAGCAATGTCCTTAGGCTAAAAAAAAAACTAAACAGTAATGACGTCATCGTGTAATAACGGAAAACAATACGTAGTCATTGTGGCTTTTTTATTGATATATCAAGACAATAGCCAAGCAATTACAGATAATTATGGTTGTCAGAAAATATACGCGCGTATAATCCTAAAGCGGGTGAGGCTACCTGAATTGTTTAAGTCGATATATTGGCATCAGTGGCGGTACTTCCATAGAAGCCCAAAAGCGTTACACGTTAATTTGTAATGTCTAGTTTATAATTATTTATTGTGGTGTCAGGATATCCTCATTTAATACGTCAAATTGCTTTTGTTAAATAAAGATTTAAAGCTTAGAGATTATTATTTGAAATTTTGTAAGGCAAACTGGGCTTTCGGGCTTCTATGGAAGTACCGCCACTGATTGGCATGTATATGTACATTGTACATAATATATCTGCGGGAACCCAATCTGATCGCAGCATACGTTTGCGTGGCAGCCCTAGAACAAGAGACACCTAGTCCTTTTAGTCACCCCTGTAATATTAGAGGGAGGTTGAGAACCCTTAAATTTAAGCACAGATGAAACAGTTAGAACTTGATATTCAAGACACGACGGTTTTAAGATTTTAAACAATGCCAATTCTTTCATAAAATAAAAATTGGAATATAAGGAATGTGTTAAACATGAATTTGAATAAGGTAACAAAATCATGACTAAGCAAAACTTTAAAATAAACGACGCGTGTCATAAATAGAAACACATAAGAACAATATCAGTAGCGTGACATAGGAGAGGCCTATGTCCAGCAGTGGACGTGAAAAAGGCTGTTGATGATGATGATGAAGAACAATATCATAAATAGGTACTTCTGTGTATTGGAACAAAATCTCATTAATTTGAACGTTTGAAAATTCCATTTGCTTGCTCGATACTGTGTTCTAATTGGCATAATTAATAACACAAAAACGAATTATTTTCTACAATTTAACGCCATACAATGCCGTGGCATAAATTCCTCGTCGCGTGCCAGTTGCGGCACGCTCGCCATACATTTTCCATACACGTACTTGTTATAAGAATCTAAATTCTAAAACAAGTAGCGTTAGTCGACCTGCAAAAGTGATTGCTGTCTAAAAGTCTAAACATATTATTTCGGACTACATAATATAAAATTGTCTTTGTTTTGTTAATAAAAATAATTGGATCTGCTAATATATGGTAGAATAACAATAATAAATAAAGAATATATGATTAACACACGGCTGTCCAGTGATTAATCGTAAAAATATTTAATCGATGTTTAAGAAATCGTTCAACCTCCTTGATGGGGGTAATCGAGAAGAAGTTGCATATACGTGCGTATACACAGAAACCATACATTTCCTGGTCCAAGACTGGGTTAACTGCAAGATACGGACGTAAGGCCTGGTAACGTATGATACAGCACATGACCTGTTTGAAAATATTAAACTCTATTATCCAGTAATGGACACTCTCTGTTCGGAAACACGTACAACATGAGTGGTGGTACGAATAAGACTAAAAAACATTCAACTATTACACAATCCAACGGGAATCTCAAGATATGACGCCGATTTAATAAAGAGTTAATAAATTATAATTAAAACAATTGTTTCCCTCGCTTATGAATAAATTTAACTTTTGAATTAATTAATAAATAGATTTATAAGTATTATCACTTATGTACATGTAGACACTTATACAAGAAGAATTCACACGTTTTTATATAGACATCTAGCGCCTTACGTATAAACGTTGATTAAGTCTGACTTAACTAAGAAATGTTTCTGTCTTGCTTCCTCATACGTCATTGGTAATTAAACAGAGCAAGACAACACTTAACTAACGCAGACGTAATAAAAGTTTAATAAGTAACGCCCCTAATTATCATAGACAACATGGCAGCATGGAAATTGCAAACTTTAAATTTCATTAGTACAAAGTGTAGTTGTACAGATGTGAAACGTGGGACGTATCCGATCACCACACCGATACAAATATTTGTGTTGCTTACAAACAATGAAAAAAAAAATGTTTTTAAGAACTTAAAACTGGTACCTCAATCACACGGCCAGCAAGTTGACTTTACTTCATCATCATCAGCCGGGAGAGGTCCACTGTTGCACTTTACTTTACTTTTTAGACTTTAATTCATGCGAAATAATTTAAGAATGAAGGTACATTTCCGCTATTGTGTATTTACGATTTGAAATAAATACCACCTTTTCAGTACACATTTAATTGATCTACTCGTATAACGTTTTATGTTCCTCAGTGGAATAAATTTCAGATTTTACGACTGGCCGATGATGTCATGACATTTATACTTATAATTTCGCGCCAAAACGTAGAGGTTCGTCTTCGTTTTAGGTGACCTGACGTCTAACTTCAAGAGATTCTTTTGGCATATTTTTTTAAATATCAAGCTTGTTCGTAATGTAAATATCTTTTAAGCCCAAAATTGACGTACACAAGCGAAAATCTAATTACATTTATCAAATATCAATTAGTATTATCTGTAAATGATTAAAGCTTATTAATTTTAATGATTGTAAGATTTATTGCTCGCACTAACATTCTGCTCGAGCGGTAAAATATTTTTTATGTTTTTAATTGCGCATTTTTTTTCGACTTTCGAGATTTGTACGGAATAACGAAGCTCGACGAGTTTAAGATGGCGAATGTAATCAATGTGAATAAACTGCAAAGTCCATGTTGCCGTGTAGTCAACTATACAATAATGTATGCTACACACATACCAATAAATAACTGCTAATCACGTCTCTACTTTAGTCTCCGTTTCATAAGAATAAATGCCAAATACACATTTTTTAACGTTAATACATTGCGTTGGCATCGAAATTACGCGTAGTACAGTTGCGCGCGCGAGTCTTACATTTTTTATTTTTTTTATTGGTCCGAAAAAGGAATAAGGTTTGTAAAGCCATACCTATGCATAACAAAACAAAGTGCATTACTATTGTGACATTTGTATTGAAATGCATATTTATCAATCATGTTTTTGTTATGACACATTAAAACATATTTACTAACACTTGGTAATGTAAATCATACATAAAGTTATTTAAATAATAATTACATACGAATCTATTTGCGCAAGTGCAATTTTTAAATGACGGGCAATTTCTAAAGCCAGACGGCTAAGCTAATATTATTTTTTTAAACACCATAAACGAGGCGATAACGCAGCAGTCACGCAAACAGTTCCGTGAAATAGACAAGCCTAAACTCTTTGCACAACTTGTTATCGCATGTACATATGATAATAAATTTTATATAACTATGTTTAGTTAAAATTAGACTTGAGTATAATAACGTCTTTAAAATTTAGATGGTACCCTTGGATGGCTTAAGGGATTCCCTGATTGAGGTGGCAAGCCATTGAATATGTAATTAAAATGAATTAACACCAAAAAAGGATTGTAAAAAAAAAACATAATTTTCTGTGGAAAAATATCTACATATTAAATATAATAAATTTTGGTCGATTTATTAATAGGGTACCTTTTATATATAACATTAATAATCTCAGTTTACTGTTTTACATAATATAGACGACCTTCTTGATAGAAGCAAGTCAATATTGCGAAACAAACGTAATCAACAAATGGCAAATTGTTATCTTTCAAAGACAAAACACAAAGCGTTGTAAATTGAATGCCATCATCGAAGCGAGATGAACGAATTGATAATAAGCGTGACGAAATGATCACAAGAATGTCAAAACAATGATACATACGAAAAAATATGTATCTCACTAGATGCGATTACAATGTTGTACAATTTTGAGACACTTGTAATGTAATGTGTAAGAATTGCTAAGATTAATAGAAGAATTAGTGATAAAAAAAACTGTGCATGTCATTAGGATTCAGATTGGTATAAAATTAATCATTGTATTTTCAATCATTATATTGGTCGCTGGATGCAGGCTGCCTCCAACAGGCCACTGTGGAGATCATTGGGGGAGGCCTATGTTCAGCAGTGGATGTCTTTGGGCTGATTATGATGATGATGATATTGGTAAAGAAAGTTTCGGGTGAAAATGCCAATTCTAATGATTACTACGGAATCAAATCTGAACTCTCGCGCGCGCAACTTGATTTTGGCAACATCATAATACTAGACCACTACCATACAAATATCCAAAGTACTCTTTATAATTATTTGAAAATATGCTGAATATTTCTTGTTGAAAAATAAATATACTTACATTTTTGGATTTGTTATTGAAAAATCTACAATTTATGTACACGTACTTTTATATTATATTTATACATCTGCTTTCGGATTGTTTGTGTTACTTATGTTTATAGGGAGTGGCTACGGCTCATCAACATCTCGACACGCAATTATCTCCTTTATACGCATTAAAATAAAAGTCAAATATCCTTATAAACAATCACCAGCCTTAAATTTAAAATTGGTACGTGTACCAACACCGTAAATTGTTCGATGTACGATGAGCCGTAACCTGCAGTAAGATTTAAAGTAGCACTAATCATAATATGCGCCGAATCTATTTAGTTCTTTCGAAATACAACGCATGGGCGACCTCTGCACCGCTTATCGACCGATTGTTAGCTGATAATACAATTAACTGATAAACAAATGGCAATGAACGCATCAGGGTGACTTAAGGATCAGATTATTAATACAATTGACTTAAATGTGATTTATTTTGTCTGCCTTGGCGCTTGTTTTTATGACATTGAAAGAAAATTGCTTAGTTCTAGTACGTTGTATTTGACTTCTATTATAGCGGAGACGTTGTGGGTAAAATTTAGCAAATTAAGTTTACATTGTGTGTTATTTGTACCCAAGCAAAACTTGATTCAAATAGTAACGTTTTTATTAGTCACAGTCACGGTTTTGAGTTATGTATGAATGGATTTACACGCAACATATAAATATGTTTACGTTTCTATGACTGTTATGAAGAAAATACTGACGCAAATACACGTCACAGTTGCCATACATATCTAGGTAAACTAATTTCCTAATCGGTTATAGACGATTCCTGAACCAAAAATTCAAAAATCTGATTATTATTAAAAAAAAAATACGGTTGGCAAGTTAATATTTGAATTTCGAATTCAAATGTGTCAACTAGCATATCAGGAATTTTGACAGTTGGATATGCGGTTGGGCACTCTTCGGATTATTAAATTTACTATTCGTTTTTATTTATTTATCGTCTGTTTGAAAAATTTCCGAATAGTGTCCAATTTAAGCTGATACACGTTACACCCTCGAAACGTGGACGTAAAAACTTCTGTAGACGCATATACACAGTCAATAAAATGCAATAACAAGCAAGCAGCACGGTTTAACGCGACCCATTTCTGAAGTCACCCTGTTTACGTTTTAATGTGCCGGTCGAAATTATATTTGGACTTGGTCCAAAAAGTTTGAACGTGGAAAAAACACGCGTTTCAAGGAACAAAAACAAACAGATCTCGATGTTGTTGGCCTGTTTGTGCGTGTTGAGGTTATTGTAATTTATTGTGTATGTGTACAATGCACCGTAGGCGGGCTAAGGGAGCGCTAGACTATATTAGACGGCTTTCGAATCAATATTTTAGTTACAGTTATTGTTTTCATTATAAAGGAGGTTGCGTCGTTACCTTTGTGTCTTTAATGTCAACATACTGAATTATCATTGTTTTATATAGATAAAAAAATTGACGACAGATTTTTAGCAAATAAAATTGAAAGTCATATCCCAATTTTTTAAAGACTACAAAAATCGGTACAGATATATTTAAGGGCGCGAAAAATGTTTTTAAGAACACTGTCACGAAATTCTTACGTAGCAAAGTTTTTGAAAATTTCCGTGTAATGGTCTGCGTTTGGAACAATACCATGCGATTAATTTTAGAGAACCATTTGCAGTATAATCATGGACATTTCGTCACTCAAACTTCGTCTTGCTGTCCTTTGCCTATAGTATTATGAGATAAGGGCTACACAATTTGATTACACATTTCCTATTAATATGTAACATATTTACATCTAACGTCAAGTCTTTAGGAAAATTATCTAAGTAATTCCTTACCATGGTTTTAGGAATTTAAACAAACGTTTATTTAGATATATATAAATATATAAAAAAAAAACTTGTTCTAGAATCGGACTCGCGACTTCAAGATGTACTTATACACATAGAATCAACTTCAAAATAATAAAGAAATCTCAAAAGTCAGTGAAGAAAGTCAGTGTTTATAGTTCGCAAGTAAATTATTACAATAATTTATTAATTAAGCACACGGAATGAGTGAACTCCAGGCCGCTGTACCGCACGCCAGCCTGTGACGTAGTCATAAAAAAAATATACTAAAAAGGATGCTCAGTACAGTTATTTTTAAATGCGGTTATTGTACGCAATTAATATGTTTACGAACTACTGACAATATTGTTAGAAGTGCCACAGAATGTCAATCACGGGAGCGCGAATTAAGGAACACAATCCTTGACTGTTCTATCATAGCTACCGCCATTATCAACCTTATTGCTTTCCCTTATTTGCAGCACAAGACTTGGTGGGCTTCACAGGAGGGCATAATATAACTAATTTCTCGTATAACTAATTTTCCTAAACAATTTACTCATCGAAAGGTTCGAGGTGTTTGCTTGTGATTCGGACGCGTCAGTGCAGACAGCCATAGAGCACATTATGTATTTGAAAGTGATGGTAATTATGACAAAAAATAATTAAAAACCTTCATGCTTAAAAACTCTTTATTTGAATTTCAAATTCCGCATGACAGTTAGATGAAATAGTAGGTATTTAATATTTATGTTTCATAAAACCAGCCAATTTATTCCCATGCGGTAGGAAAACCATAAACGGTATTATTTTTTTCCTTATCACAGCAGTATGCCGAGCTGTAAACGTATTTTTTAATAAGCGAATTAATTTAATTTACAGCGCTTAAAATTGTTTCCATGCCGGCAACATGCGACGTCGGGTGTAGTTTGCGTTAATGACGCATTTTAACATTCATTTTTATAATGATTACTGATTTGGATTTAATTTTGTAACGCATTTTTTTTAATGCCAAACAAACGTGGATTAACACGTTTTTGTGTTTGTTAAAAAGATGTTTTCGACAGGACAAATACTGTTGTCGTCAATTAAGACTTAATTTTTGGATCAATTTACTACACAAATTGTGTATTTTAATGATGTCACATAAAAAAAAACGTAATGCCATTCTTAAAAACGAGACAATATTGCAAACATGAAGAAAGTTATTCGATTTTTAAATTTAAGTTTATCTGTTTTCAAATTTCCGAACGAGCAACCTCCTTCGTCAATATATGTAGGTATTACAGATAAGTATGTGTATTCAACCGTCTAGTCTACCGAACCATTAGCTAACTGGCTCTCAATGCCATAGGTTTTTTCCCGTGTGCACAAAGA
Source organism: Hemaris fuciformis (assembly GCA_907164795.1). Lineage (NCBI taxonomy): Eukaryota > Metazoa > Arthropoda > Insecta > Lepidoptera > Sphingidae > Hemaris > Hemaris fuciformis. The sequence goes on from OU015445.1 coordinate 2,068,269, forward strand.
TTAATATTCAGTCAGCAACAAGGAAATTTAACTTCTGGTGTAAGTGTGACTAGAATGTTAGTTACATCGGTATTAAAGTTTATTAGACGAATGAAAATGTAGATATGTCCTGGGAACATGATTTGAGTCCCATTTCTGCCGCAAAGATACATATGATTTTTTGAAGAATCCATGAATATTTTGGCTATCAATGAGACGGGCATAGCAACATTATCATCACAAATATTTATAAATTTAACCATATAGTTATTAAAAGATGTTTAATAAAAAAACAGCACGGATTTAGCCGAGTGTCGCGGGGTCAACACACTACACAGCGGAACGCCCTTGACCTGTTTCAAGAGGTGCCAATTGGTTAAAAAACTGAATCTCGACGAAAATATTTTAAAACCAACTTTGTACACGGTTAGTCATTCAACACCAGCTCATATCACTCGATCCGCGGCGCCAAAGGTCATGCCCTAACAAGTTAAAATTAAATTAGCTTAATCACTGTCAACAGTCGTGGGAATCAATTTGCACATTCAACCTCCATACGCCACAAAACCGCCATACAGCCAGCACGTCGCACGAATTCGCTTCCTTTACCATTAAAAAAAACAGCAAACTGGAGATTCATACACCATACAAACCTGTACACTTAACCCTCATAGGGTAATGGCTAACGTAATATCACTTGGTTGGCCCGTTCACACGTAAGTCTCGTGTTCTTGGGCGGCTGCCGTGTGGATGCATCCATCCAGGATCCAACCCTAGCTGGAGTGGTCATCGGTGACGCTGTCCACGTCGGTGGACGCCCGGGCCGTGGGCTAGCTGATGGAGGAGCTGCTGGACGTCGATATCGTCTCGCGGCCGAGCTCAGCCGCCATTATTGCTATGGTCAACTCTTTGCGCGCCTTCTGCACCACCCATACCATCAGTGTGATGCCGATCAGTATCTGTAATTGCATTAATTTTATATTATTACATTAAACATACATTCATACATACATAAACTCACGCCTGTATTCCCTTAAGGGGTAGGCAGAGGTGCATTTCTGCACCCACATTTCGCCAAGTATGTATCAGTCCCACGTAATAGGTGGCGAGCCTATTGCCGTTTTTCGGGCACATTTCCAGACTCCGTGCTGTTACCGAGAATTTCCTAATGGAAAAACCCAGTAACACTTTGCCCGACCCGGGAATCGAACCCAGGACCTCTAGATCCTCTCCTTCTGCGAACGTGTCATTTGGCAGAAGGAGAGCGCGGAGCGGGATCGTGAGCAGACCGATCCCGCTCGTCGCAACAGGCGACGTAGGAGGCGCCGGGTCAACACGTAGCCCGGCGCCCAGAGGCCACACGGGGCCGCCGTCCCTACCTTGGCGGCCCCCGAGGAGTTACTATCATCCTGGTGTGCCTTTTGGCACCGCGCAGAGGCGGTCCCGGGTCAATCCATAGCTCTGGCTTCAGGGTATTCCGGGGCCGCCTCGTTGAATGCGCTGATGGTGGCCGTCGCGGGGTTTTTAGTCGGTATGACGGCGCTTTGATTTTGGTAGGGACCCGGCCCAGCGGCCGCCCGAGCACATCACGGGCGGTAACATCCATGCTGGGTCGGAAGGCGCCGGTGAGTCCGACACACCCTCGCCCCTCCGGGGCGGGATGGTCCGTAAATGGATTTTCCCCGCGTGAAAAAAAAAAAAAAAAAAAAAAAAAAAGGACCTCTAGATCGCACGGCACATACTTGTACCGCGAGACCACGAGGCAAAAAAACATTATACTTTTTTATCTGGGTCTTTTAATTTCTGGTGCACAAAGTTTTCGTAGGTGTGATTGAATAGACTCTAAACATAGACTGAAACCAATTTATACCAAAAACTACCTTTGCTATCAACTTTAGCGAAGTGATTTGCTATGACGCTACGTCAGCGTTATGACGTAGACTTTACGAGTGCACGTCTACCTTACAATAATTATTTGCTAATTCACACAAGTACCACGTCAAGAAGAAAGCATATTTGCACAATCTAAAATCACATAACTATTGGAGTCCCTGACTAGAGGATGGAACTTAAACATGTCGTGGTTTACGCTTCCTACTTATACCAGTATCATATATCTCGAGCTGCCTCTAAGCGAAGCGAGATCTGATCTTCCTCTTCTATGATTAATAGAAACTGGGGGTTATCCCACCATGCTAGGCGAGTCGTTTTGGTGGATTAGACATGACTAGGAAATTCCTCGTCATGAGCCTTAGTTTTCCTGTTACAGGTTCCTGACGATAAATACTTATACCGTTAAATTCTCTCAAATTCAATATTCATAAAAATGTAACTTAAAAATAGTCACGAGGGCCCGCGTACTCGCGAGCGTATATCGGAATTCCACGTCTCTTAACCAGTTAACCTTATCAATATTAATTACGGCTAATTGTGATAAAGCTTTTTACCCGATTACAATAAAGTGTGTATACATTAATGCTGAGTAATTCCAATCACTTGATAACGGTCCGAACATGTCGGAACATTCCATAATGAAAAATTTATCACGCCAACCACAAATGCGCTTTTGGGTGATTAATCAGAATAATCTATACTGACATAATAATAAAGCTGAAGTTTGTTTGATTGGCACTCAGATGAATGTATTATATATTCTATACTAACATACAAAGCTGAAGAGCTTGTTTGGTTGAACGCGCTAATCTCGGGAACTACTAGTTCGAATTGATATTTTTTTTGTGTTGAATAGTCCATTTATCGGGGAAGGATATCATCATGCCATGATTAATAGAAGCGGAGCATCAATGAATTTTTTTTTTCAAATTCAACAAAAATATCAAAAACGTGACGACTTTTAAGCATGTATCTTACTTTTGAGAGGGGTTAATGTTTTTTTCGGGCTCTAAACCACCACACATCCGCCAAACCTCTGATTTATAAACACCAGCCCAGAGTTGGGCATTAATCAATTAACTTTTAATTGAACTAATCAATTGACTAAAAAATTAATTGCAATTAAATTAATTGCAATTGAATTAATTGCAATTAACCATTTAATCGCGTGTTACAATTAAATTATTTAAATTAATGCACATCAATTGTAAATCGCAATTAAAATAATTGCAATTAATTTTTTTAATTGTTTTATGAAACAATTAAAACTAACAATTAATTATTTGGAAAGTTTTGTTCATAAGGGCCGGGTGGTCCGAAAACGTTGCCGAATTTTAACGTTAATCTTTATCTTTATATCCATAATTCTTCTGTACGTGTGTTGTTCCCATACTCCTCCTAAACGGCTGGACCGTTTTAAATGATTTTTTTTTGTGTGTGTTCAAGGTGGCACTGTGATCGAGTTCTGGGATTATTAATTTTTAACGGCTGGGCCGATTTTAATGATATATTTTGTGTATCTTCAGATAGATTGGAGAATGGTTTAGATTTGAAATTGGACCCGGTAGGTGGCGCTGTGATCGAGTTCTGGGATTTTAATTTTAATGGCTGGACCAATTTTAATTATACTTTCTGTGTATCTTCAGGTGGATTGGAGAATGATTTATAATGAAAAAAAAAATGGAATTTTTGAATGGATTTATTACGTATAGGACAACGTCTGTCGGGTCCACTAGTTGTCTCATATACCCTTTATAACTAGGTAGGGACACTAAACTTCATCATCATCATCAGCCCATATACGTCCCACTGCTGGGCACGGGTCTCCTCTACAACTGAGAGGGTTTTAGGCCTTAGTCCACCATGCTGGCCTGGTGCGGGTTGGCAGACTACACACCTAAGAAAATTGTTATGAACTTTTAGGTGTGCAGGTTTTATCACGATGTTTTCCTTCGCCGTTAAAGTACGTGATAATTCATTGTGAATACACACATAACTTGGAAAAATCAGAGGTGTGTGCCTGGGGTTTGAACCTGCGACTGTCGAGATTCTCGACGTGTGCTTCACACTAAACTTACAAGGTGACCCTACGACGTGTGGGTCGGGGATTTCCATGATTTTTGGAGGGGTGGTAGAGGGGCCCGAGGGTATCACAACTATATTAGGGTCAACTGGGCCCTCATTAAAAAGATATTAAGGGTCAAAGTTGGATGGGTAATTTATGTAATAGATAACTTTGACTTTATTCGCTAACCGATGGTAGTCCCGCGGTAACGAACCCGCCCGCGAAAACTGTGGTGTCTGGTTCGAGACCCGGCAAGTTCTTTAATTTTTTACAATATTGTGTAAACTATGTTTCTTTTTTCATAATTTTACGCAGAATTTACATTATTTTGCTTTTTTACAATCGAAACGATCGAACTATAAAGAGTGAAAAAAACGAGATCTTGAAAAAGCAAAATAATTCATAATTCTGCGTAAAATTATGAAACAAAAAAATTACATAATATTGTGATAATAAAAAATAATAAATTTGACGAGTCTCGAACCCGAGATCCTAGTTTCCGCAGGCGACTACGTTACCGCGAGGCTACCGCCAGTTAGCCCAATTTGTTAAAATTATCTACTAAATAAATTTCCCATCCAACTTCCAACTTTGACCCGTCATATCGTTTTAACGAAGGCCCAGTTACCCTAATCTATCTATACTAAAATATAAAGCTGAAGAGTTTGTTTTATCGTGAGTATCATAAACTACGGGAGACTTTTCGGTATACTATCGGTGCGGAATCGAACCCGCGGCTTCTAGTTTCGCAACTGATGTCTAGCTAAATGTCAATGTATAAATAGATATTTTAGCTATTACATTTTTGACGCGCTCGATTTCGTCAATCCGCGGGCTCCGCGGCGCTCACAGCGATACCCCGCCGCACGCGCACACACACCACCACACTGCGCCGTGGCCGCACGCACACATTCACATTCAATTCACCGCGGTGTCGCCTTCGCGTTCGCCTTACCGTGCGCGCGTAAATACTATACTATTCATTTATTTGTATTTATATAATTGACAATATATTTTTATGTATATTTGTATATGTATAAATTAAGATGTGTATGCGTAAAAATATAAATCATAGTGTATAAATTAATACATAACAATATATCTATTTATACATTGACATTTAGCTAGACATCAGTTGCGAAACTAGAAGCCGCGGGTTCGATTCCGCACCGATAGTATACCGAAAAGTCTCCCGTAGTTTATGATACTCACGATAAAATACTCATATCTTACAATTAGTATGGGGTTAGAACTTTGTATGTCCCTCGTGGGTGTATTTAATTATTTAGGAATATTAATTTGAGAAAATATCATAATCTAAACTAATATTATAAAGCTGAATAGTTTGTTTGTTTGGTTGAACGCGCTAATCTCAGGAAGTAGGTACTGGTCCAATTTGAAAAATGATTTCAGTGTTAGATAGCTCATTTATTTAGAGAGGCTATAGGCTATATAACATCACGCTAAGACCAATACGAATGGAACACCAAAAATTAATGTTTTAAGATCGGGGTTTTTCTCCCTTTTGAGCGCTTCCGCTGAATGCGCTGCGGAAGCGGTTAAAGTTTCGCTAAAACAATGTATGACAGAATTGTTCCCCTTTAAAAGTTCAAAAAAAAAGTTCCCGACAGCATATGACTATCTTTTAAGCTTGGCTCACTATAACCTTTTTTATGATTACCAAATTTATTCTAAAATAAAGCATTTTTTGTGAAGGTGTTTTTATAAAGATGATATTAATCCTTATCCAAATAAATACGTTATTCATTATAAGTATTTAATGTAAAAGAAATTTTCCTTTTACATCATTTGATTTCAATGAGTATCTTAGAAGATATCGCAGTTTTAATATAACATCGCAGCGAAAAAATGATCAAGCGCGCAATAAGGATATTGACAAAAATTTGGAACTGTTTTCATTTTATAGATAAGAACGTAAATATTTCGAAAAAATATACTTAAATTTTTTATTCATAAATTTTAAATAAAAAAACGACTTTAATTAGTTTAGTGTTTAAATTTCGCGCCTAAACGCTCCAAGCTGTCACCTGGGCTTGATGACGTAACAGTGTATTAAATACAACAAACTGCTGTTAAACTAGGGATGAAACAATACCATTAAGGTATCGATACTTCTACTCAATACCGTATCGGTCGTCAAGTATCGATACTTACTCGGTATCGGTCGGCAAATATCGATACTTACTCGTATCAAATCGTTTTTGGAAAATTTAGAATAAAAATCTTAATTTTTTTATCATTAAGTAAAAAATTATAGGATTTTCAGCCCCGTGGCGCAGTTGGCTAGACACCAGCTTGCGAAACGAGAAGCCGCGGGTTCGATCCCCGCACCGAGACAAGTGTTTGTGTGTTCGCAAATATTTGATTCGGGTCGGGTTGTTTGGGAGACCGAAAAGTCTCTCGTAGTTTCTTATACCCACGACACAAATCGGTTAAAAATATCTGCTGCTTCAAAATTAAGTTGCAAGATTTCATCCAAACAAACATACATACATACATTGCAAGTTAAATAAAAGCTTGTAAAAAGTACTTGTAAAAAGTGTAAAGTTCCGATTTATCGAATCGAAAAAAACATCGATGTTTTTTCAAAGTGGACAGTGGACACCCCTAGGTTAGACAACTTGTCTGTGATTCTTCATACATTGTGACGTAACGCGCTCCGATTGGCGTTAGCAGTCACGTGATATTTGGAATTATTTGAAACATTTTTAATTATTTTTAATTAATTTATTACTCATATTTACATTTACAAAATATGATTTTCAGCATTCTAATATTCCCTGCTATGGCAAAAAAATAACTTTTCATACATTCGCTATTTATGTCAACTTTCCATATTATGATGTACAAGGCGCCGCGCCGCGCCGGCCGGTCGCGTCGGTGCGCCTACATCATACATACATAATCTCACGCCTGTATTCCCCGAAAGGGTAGGCAGAGGTGCATTTCTGCACCCACATTTCGCCAGGTATGTATCAGTCCCACGTAATAGGGGGCGAGCCTATTGCCGTTTTTAGGGCACATTTCCAGACTCCGTGCTGTTACTGAGAATTTCCTAATGGAAAAACCCAATAACACTTTGCCCGACCCGGGAATCGAACCCAGGACCTCTAGATCGCACGGCACATTCTTGTACCGCGAGACCACGAGGCAGTCACCGCGTCGGTGCGCGGCGGCACAAAATCTAAACCATTTGACCGATTTGAATGATTTTTGGTATGGACATAAAAAGTGGAGTGGAGTAAAATAGACTTCAACTTATTTTCTTTCTGAACCCAACCCTGTAGTCTACGCGGACGGAGTCGCGAGCAAAAGCTAGTATAAATATATAGTTGTGATACCCTCGGACACCTCTACCACGCTCACCAAAAATCATGGAAATCCCCGACCCACGCTTCGTAGGGTCTCTTTGTTAGTAAATAAAATCTCTCAAAATCTGCTAAAAAATAATTTATATTTTCTGTACTTACAAATTCCTTCTATAAATATTCCTTGATAAAAAAAATATGTCATCTACTTGGTCGAAGAAAATATATTTGGTACCGTAAATGTAGTAAATGGCTTGGTAATCCGCACACGCACGTACTCAACATTAAAACAAATACTTGATAAAAAAATAATTAATTGTTAATTATTTTTTCGTAAAACAACTAACAATTGATCAATTGTTAATCATATAAAACCATGATTAACAATTAATTAATTGTTAATTGTCATTTTCACAATTACAATTGATCAATTGTTAATTGTGAAAATGACAATTAACAATTAATTAATGTTAATTTTTAATTGTTAGTTCAATTAAATTTTGCCCAACACTGCACCAGCCAGCCTGTTCGACTAACATCCCCTATCAAACGTACTAGAGTACCGTCATTAACAGCGGTACTTTCATGAGCTAATATAAAGTATAGTATGAACTTTCTCCACTCAAACGAGCACATAATATCTAGGTTTATCCCCCTTGGATACAATATTGCGTCACACGACCAACTCGGCGCAATAAACGGGACATTATCTCGATCCGGAACAGGGATAATGGCGTGCAATATACTCGTCAAGCGCTATGGATAGGCAGTTTTTTTTTTCAGATGACGTAATGATGGTTTAATGATTTATCGGGGATTACCAGCTGCGTGGCCCTGATTTCGTGGCTAACTGGTAAATTTTATTTCCAGATAAATTAAATGTCTTGGGTAAAAATATACGGCAATAGCAGGTTAGACTTTTTTTCTGTTTTTCCTCGTGGTCTTGCGGCACAAGTATATACTTGTGCGACATATGTCGTGCGATCTAGAAGTCCCGGTTTCGATTTCCGGGTCGGGTGGTGTTGTTTGATTTTTATTAGGAGATTTTGAGTATCAGCAATGAGTCCGGAATTGTGCCCGAAAACGGCAATAGGCTCGCCCTCTGTTACGGAACGAACGAAATTGCCGTTTATAAACAATATTATCAATGACTCATTAAAATTCCAACTGCAGTATTCAACATTCGCAAATGTAACTAAAATGACCGAAAAGACCACATATGAATGGAAGAGAAAGAAGTATATCAGGATTTGTATCTTCTACCATTCAATAGTCTCCACGTAGCTCAGTGTAATACAGATGTTGTATATATTAAAAATTACATAAGTTCCGTGCTTCACTCTTCACAGACAGCTTTCACTATGCCGAAGCAGACAATCAAGGATTACTTTTGAATCATTAAAAACGGAACAAAACTCGTTCCTCTGGTTGACAAGGTCACTCCTCGTAGCTGTTGATAAAAATACAAAGTGCGGCTCACAATGATACAACGCTAAGCACTAAGCCCCACTGAAATCACATTTTATGATTTCTTTTACGATCCGCAAAGACTCCACGCTCTTCTTTATCAGAGTGACGAATCAATATAGCCATAATGGCATTGTGACCGTTTTTTCTTTTGAATGAAAATTTAATTAAAGCTCTATTTCCCGGGAGCCAGCAAGGGAATGTCGGTATCACCAACCAACATGACCGAGCGCGCAGGGATTGGTCCCTAAACAAAATAATTACGATGACAGAATACCTACCAAAGCCCCCTGTAGCTTCTCAACAAATTTACTACATACATCAATTCCGCAGACTTGGCTCATTGGAATTAAAGTTATATCAATTTATATGAACCAACGGGCTACTGCCGGGCAAGAGCCTCTTAAAAAAAATAAAAGAAAATAATAAGTACCAGTTTTATCGGGCTAATACGTCCCCAGTCAACATTAATTGAACCTCATTACAAACTTTGCATAATTCAGTACTGGCTGTATAAAACAAAAAAAAGACAAGAAAAAAACTTTTTTGAATTTTTGTCTAACGCTCTTCGAAAAATACGGACGGTAATAACAATGGAGTATATAAAAAAAAAAAATATAATTTTCTTCTCAACGTTCATTGAAAAAAAATTGATGGTAATAACAATAGAGTATATTACAATAGCTTATCACAAGTTTAATACAGTTCATAGTATATTACTGGCGCGTACATAATCGTAGCTAATGTGTGATAAACTCGAGTGACCATCGCGGCCACATATTACTCAATGCATCATGATATGATAAGTACTGACGTTTTCATAATCTGTCACTGGTGTCACAACCGAAATCCGCGTTGATATGATAATAATAGGCATAGGAACCATAAATAACATCGTATTTTATTACAATCACATATTATGTCACTTCAAAACAAAAATAAAAAATCGTAGCGAAATTGTTAAAATTTGTCCCAAATAATAATTACATACATACATACATAAACTCACGCCTGTGTTCCCCGAAAGGGTAGGCAGAGGTGCATTTCTACACCCATATTTCGCCAAGTATGTATCAGTCCCACGTAATAGGGGGCGAGCCTATTGCCGTTTTTCGGGCACATTTCCAGACTCCGTGTTGTTACCGAGAATTTCCTAATGGAAAAACCCAATAACACTTTGCCCGACCCGGGAATCGAACCCAGGACCTTTAGATCACACGGCACATACTTGTACCGCGAGACCACGAGGCAGTCAATAAAAAAAAATTCTACTTATTATAGATTAACACATAGAAGAGTATTCTATCACAAAACTGATAATATTACATTTCTTTCTAAACTCAGTTCTCTGAAGTTTACTCTGACGCAGTCTTAGATATTGGCGGATGACTTCTTTGCGAATTCTATCCACCAGAGATACTTCATGTCCCGTTCCATGGCACGCTGAGTGACTTTGAATATGTGGAGGTGGACCAGACCTTTAGAGTAACACTTTATCCATGTAAAAAATATTTACGATTTTTTCAAAATTTCACGTTGACTGTTTGTGACTGTTATGTTTATTATGGACCCGGCCATTCATTAATTGACCCACTTAATACAAATCATTTTACATACAACTTTTATAAGTAAACAAAGTTATAAAATTTTGTTTTATTCATTTTCGCAAACCAAAAATCTTATTTTTGTACAATATATCATATTTTAAATGTCATACTCATAACCTTTTAAATAAATCAACACGGAAATCTAAGTCCTGACTTTTAAAAATACTTTCCATAGAAGTATGTAAAAAAATTGTAATTAAATAAATAAAAATAATGCTTTTTATTAGACTATCTTATATGTTTTGTTTCAAGAATCCTAAATTGTATAGGGCCTTACTCACCAGTGAATTGAATCTAATTCGAAAACGTGTCAAGAGATGGCAGCACCGTCGAATTGAATCGCGGTATGGTTTACACGACGTCTGGGGTATATAAGGTCTGCTTGAAATAGTATGATAAGTTCTTAGCACACTCTTAGGTGTGATTTTTTTGAAAGGCTCCTCACACGTAATGCGTGTATGCAGGGGCTTTACTAATAAAGGAAAAATAATTCCATGTACCTATACAATACACAATTATTTTTTTAGGCACGCGGTCGAGATACGCGGGTTCATATCAAACCCAAGGCACACACCCATAGTAACCAACCCTACTGTTTTAACACTAGATTTGCTGTTTTCATGTTTATGACACTGTTTTTTGTTTCATTCCTAATTTTTACTGTTTTTCTATTAGAGTTCAATGCCACCTAATAGACTATGTATTTGCACGGTAATACTATCATACAGTAGTTTAACTCGGCCGCATTTTTGAAATAAATACCTACAGCCGCGCGGTACGTAAACATGCGATAGGGCTGCGAACCTGCAGAATTTTAATTCAATCTACCTACTTTGACTTCCTATCTATTTTTTTGATTGTAAATATTTTTTATTTTTATTTAAACAAATAAAATATTTTGTGAATGGAATAGGAAGTGTCAATAAAAATTTAATTATTTTTTGATTGGAAGATTTCATGCAACCAAAAACAGCACAATATGTAAACACAATATATACTTGTCATATTAAATAAGCACAGTTTGCACTTATTTTGTATAAAAATCGCGCGATTACTGCTTAAAAAACAACACCGCCCGTTTGTCACTGCGGCACATTCGCGACTGCCTGCATGCCTTGCGCATGCCGCGATCGAGGCGCGTAGGTATAACTCGCGTTTCGCCCGTTTGTATGAAGTTAAACTACTGTATGATAGTATTACCGTGGTATTTGTGACACACCTCAGAATTTTCGATGTTATGAGTGTATACGTACACAAAGAATTGTCATGTGCTTTAACGGTGAAGGAAAACATCGTGATGAAACCTGCACAGCTAAAAGTTCTTAGGATTTCTTTAAGGGGTGTGTAGTCCGCCAACCCGCACTAGGGTAGCGCGGTGGACTAAAGCTTAAACCCTGACAGTTGTAGAGGAGGCCCGTGCCCAGCCAGGGACGTATATGGGCTGATGATAAAGAAGAAATAAATCAATTTTCATAGGTCGATAATTTTTCAGTAATATATAATTTAATTATTATGGAAGGTGGTTTTCCCGCGAAAAGAATATTTTTTCTCTATTCTATTGTATTAGAAACACCTACAATAATGAAGACCCTGATCCCTGAATGGGCGTATTTGTACACTAACATTTCGTCAGCTGTGTTTTAGTCCAACATAACACGGAGAGAGTATATCCGGGAATTAAGCTCGGAACTCATAATAGCAAGCCGCACACATATGTAAAACTAAAATATTTAAAAAAAATACACCCAACAGTTACATACATAGCTCTGGCCCCACACTAAGATTCCAGCCTTGTGTCGTGGGTATCAGAAACTACGAGAGACTTTCCGGGCTCAAACACTCAGAGTTCAGACCCGAGACAAATATTTGTGGATCACACAAACATTTATCTCGGTGCGGGGATCGAACCCGTGGGATCTCGTTTCACAAGCTGGTGTCTTGCCAACTGCGCCACGGGGCTGTCAAAATTAATAAATAGTATGTATGTGTGTTTTTTTTAATGTTAAATCTATAAAGAACGTCTTCCTGTCGCACAAGCCCAGTGTTTTTACAAAAACCTTAATGTACTAACCTTAGAGAAGATCCGTATCTAGAAAAATAATTTAAACTCCCTCGTGGTTTCGCGGTACAAGTATGTGCCGTGGTCCTGGGTTCGATTCCCGGGTCGGGCAAAGCGTTATTGGGTTTTTCAATTAGGAAATTCTCAGTAACAGCATGTAGTCTGGAAATATGTCCGAAAAACGGCAATAGGCTCGCCCCCTATTACGCGGGACTGATACATACCTGGCGAAATGTGGGTGCAGAAATGCACCTCTGACTAGCACTTCGGGATATACAGGCGTGAGTTTATTTATGTATGTTAAAATAATTTACATAATATATTATTTTACTAATCAGGACACACTATTAGGTCACTATGACTATGAGTGAGCACAATAGTACCACGTACAAAACATCACCGCAGCACCATCACGCGTGACTTTGGATATTATTATTCCGAAGACATTCAAAAGACAATGTTCGAAATGGCGGCTGTGCCGACACTGGCCTACATAAACAGAGATAGAAATCGTTTATAAATAGCTGAGGTTCATGAAATTGTATTAATTGATGCACGTTGTAGTTGCCAAGGAAATAAATTAATATAACCATACGGAATATTTTTCTATGAGAAGATAAGAAAGTTGGAAAAGTATTTATGGTCCACTTTCACGGCAAAAGAAAACACAAGGAAGTCTACCAATCTGCACTAAGCATGACGGGACTATAGTTTAACCCATCCGAATTATAGACTATCAAACCAGCGTTGGAACATAAAGGTCCATAGTACATCTAATAATGATTTTTAGGGTTCCGTACCCCAAAGGGTAAAACGGGACCCTATCACTTCGCTGTCCGTCTGTCACCAGGCTGTATCTTATGAACCGTGATAGATAGACAGTTAAAGTATTTCTGTTGCCGCTGTACTAAAAAAGAGAATAAATAAATATTTAAGAGGCTCTCATACAATAGACATGATTTTTTATTGTTTTTATAAATAATGGTACGGGACCCTTCGTGCGTTAGTACGACTCGCACTTGGCCGGTTTTATACATATAATATTCATCTTTAATGAAGAATCAAAAACCACAGCCAGAAGACTGACATTTCAAATATTTCTTTCGCAACTCACACGGTTTGCCAAAGATGCAAAATGATAGAGTTTAGACGTAGAGGCTTGTATGTGTTAAAGACGTTATATCAATGCGGGTGAAGCCTTGGGAGTAGGTTTTTTTTTTGTTTTTATTTATTTACACTTTTTATACATTAAGTATAGAGGCGGACTTAATGCCAAAGGCATTCTCTATCAGTCAACCTCTGGGTGATGCAGAGATAAAAAAGGTAGGTGCATAAATAGTTAAATGGTTAAAAGAATATACAATATACATATATATACATTGGCAAATAGAATCAAATATAAATATACTAACATATGTATATATGTTAAAGATGAATATTATTAAAAATATATTTATCTGTGTGACACAGATAAATAAATAATTATAGACACATATAAATACACATAGAAACATAGATATCTACATAAAAGATTATTGGTTAGAAAATAACCCTGCACTCACCACGTCACATCCACAGCAGTGTATGACAATATTTTCCACTCGCAAACTACACCCGCAATTATTAAATTGCTTTAAGTGATTGCTTTGAAGTTTTCATTCGTGCACGGCAAGTGAGTGAGTAAATAAGGAAACAGATGTAATGTCAGCGAAGTCCGGCAATTGGACGGGCGATTACCACTTTCATAACAAGCGGCAAGTTCATTGAATGTAAGACATTTACTTTGTATGTACATACGCGTGAATAAGGAATAGTTGATAAATTTTTTTATACTAGAACGACAAAGGGATCACCACATCACGTTTGGTGAGAGCGCACCAACCTGGTAGTGTTGAAATGAAGGGAAATAATCGTTTCGTTATCATGTAGGCAATAATATAGCACTTATAACTCGTCAATACAAGTTCATAAAAAAGGAAAAAAAATATGAAATATAACTGGCGTAAAAACACTGGTCAATATGTTTTATTTTTATCAAAATTTATGTTTTATTTGAATCATAGGAATGTTTGAAAGGTTACGTGGCCCGATGACCCCGACCTTGATGACTCCGTTAAGTCGCCTTATACGATTCGCAAGTGGAAACCTTAGTTGAAATTTCAAACTGCCTTACGCCTTAACGCCTGCTGCTAGCTGCAGTATGAATAGAGTATCAACTGGGTAAAGAAGAATTGATATGTATCCCTATTCGAAACAATTATGTCTTCTTCATGTTAATCGTATTTATTGAACAGGATCTCGGTAAGCAACACACTTACTTGATCACTGCGCTTTTACAACTTTAGTACGTGGGATCGTTATCCCGATTATATATCTCAACACGAGTACATAGTTATATTTTTGTACACAATATGCAGAATTCTGTAGAATCAAATTATGAAGTAATTTTATTGGTAAATAAAATCTCGTCAGGGAGCCAATAACAGTGGCGACGGTTTAATTTACGATTGACCTTCAATGCTAAATTTAATGAACACATCAACATTATTTTCAAATGTGCCGTTAGTGATCGTGAATATACTGCCCGGAACTGAGACAAAGTAAAGTTTGAACTCATACAATATTTGTCACTCAAACATTAAAAAGCACTACAAATGCATGCAGATGCATATAGCTAGGTTCCAGGATCCGCAATCCGACAATGAACAAGCCGGTACAATTGCGTTGACTGGTGAGAGGTGAAATCGTTTACCTCCAGCTGTTAATTTATTTAGATTATTTTAACACTTTTACCTCATCATTAGCCCATTTACGTCCTACTGCTGGTCTCGGGCCTCCTCTACAACTGAGAGGGTTTAGGCCTTAGTCCACTACGCTGGCCTAATGCGGCGGACTACACATATAGGAAATTCCTAAGAACTTTTAGGTGTGCAGGTTTCATAACGATGTTTTCCTTCACCGTTAAAATACGAGATAATTCTTTGTGAATACACACATAACTTCGAAAAGTCAGAGGTGTGTGCCTGGGGTTTGAACCCGCGACCGTCGAGAGAAACCTCGAGGCCATCACGACTTATCTGTTTACCTCGTAGCATAAAAATTCCCTTAATCAATTACCCACAAAAAAGAATCTCAGCATACCAGTGAATCAATCAACAATTGGTCTCCAGCCGTTTGCGATTTATTGTTCGCAGAATTGTTATCATCAACGAAGCACTGTATGTTTGTATCAATTTATTCCAACACTTGTAGTGTCCGATCACCTCGTAGATAGCTTACTGTTTGTTATCAAAGATTGTGGATACTTTGTAGAGTAATGTGTTAACATACCGTATTCATAGATAATTATCGTCCTTTCAAAATTGAAAGGATAAATGATTGTAGAATTGCGAAGGAGATTTATTGTGCCGAAGTGAGAGGTTAAGTTAGTCGAGGACGTCCTAGGCGCACCTATAAACACCAAATTGGTAGGTAATTTATTCAGGAAAGGTCTAATAAAGAGTCCTCATGACGCGCGTGCATGAAGAGGATAATGTCAATTGAGAAAGCGAGAGAAGTATGTTTGCATACGTAGCATTTCTGACTTCTCTTCTCTGACTATCCCAATGGAAAATACGCATGATGACCTCACCAGGACAAAACATTCACTGTTCAGTTAAGAAGTTCCTATGGCGTTCTTCAGACTCAGCTCAATGTTAACATATTATTTACAACGAAGATACACCAAATTTGAAACCGTATATTTCTCGTTCCGCTTCCAAACATTCATACACGCATGCATAAATAAAAAACGAGGTTAATAAAGCTTTTAAAAACTACATACGCTATTATGTGTATGTGTATCCGAGAAACCATGAAAATAATTTTAAGAGCGAAAAAAAGCGATTGAAGTATAAAAAAATTGACACAAGCATTCCCCCTGATATGCATTAGATCTTACATTAGCAAATTACGTTAGATCATGAATTGGTAACATGAGTAATGTTACCAAGCGTCAATGGTCTACTAAACATCCAACCACACCTACTCAGAGTTGTTCAATTAGATTAGCACCGGTACCCCGCTGCCGTTTGCAGACACCGTCGGTTCCATTGAGACAATGATCAGCAGGAACCAGTTATATCTCGCAATTTTATTACACGTAATGAAGAATGGTGTGGGGGAGATCGTGTGGGGAATAAACTCGGTGGCTTTAATAGAATAAGCACGGCGTAAGGATTCGTCATCAGCCCACATACGACTCACTGCTGGGCATGGACCACCTTAGTCCACCACGCTGGCTTAGTGCGGGTTGGCGGACTACATACCTAAGAAATTCCTAAGAACTTCTTTACGAGCATGTTTTCTCATGATGTTTTCCTTCACCGTTGAAGTAAAGTCTAAAGACTGAAGTCTAAACTCTAAGACTGAATTTATTCCTTCGTCTTTATGAAGCGCTGCAATATGTCTTTCCTTTCCTTCATAAAATAGAAATTATGAGCAGCGGTAATCGTTTTTCAACATGGATTGCTAGCTCATAAATTTTAAAGAATGGGTTCATTTTAGAGGAGCGATGTGTTATAAAATTGCAATACTATATATAATATTGACTGCCTCTTGATCTCTGGTACAAGTATGTGCCGTGCGATCTAGAGGTCGTGGGTTCGATTCCCGGGTCGGGCAAAGTGTCATTGGGTTTTTCCATTAGGAATTCTCGGTAACAGCACGGAGTCTGGGAATGTGTCCGAAAAACGGCAATAGGCTCGCCCCCTATTACGTGGGACTGATACATACTTGGCGAAATGTGGGTGCAGAAATGCACCTCTGCCTACCCCTTTGGGGAATACAAGCGTGAGTTTATGTATGTATGTAACTTCGAAAAGTCTGATGTCTGGGGTTTGAACACGTGACCGGCGAGATTTTTGACTAGACCGCGTAAGGATTGGACACTTTCAAATATCAGTCATGAAGTTTTACATCGGGTTGTTTAAGAAACCTTTTTGAATTCTATGTCTTTTTGAGAAACCTTACGGCTTATGACAAAGCAAGGTCACCAACCAATTGTGTGACCTTAATGCTTAACAGTGAACATCTAGTATTTTTTTCAGAGCGAAATGTACAGTATACACAATTGAAATGTCTGAATGAAATGACATTGTCATGTCAAATTTGAATTGAATACTGTTGTTGATATGATGCCTAATAGCATATAGCTTGAGATAATATTTGAGCTGTCGGTTCAATTCTACGAATAGCCTCAAAACGTTTCAACGACAAAATTGTACTTTGATTGTTATCTATGAACTAATTTTTAGTGTCAGCAAAAAGACTGCACCAGCCGATAAAGATCAAAACCGCAATATAATGTCGATTGACAAGAAATTATCCCTCATAATTTTTTTTTAAACTCAGCAATTCAAAAAATAACGATCAATCGGCACGATTTCTTGTACAAACAATAAATCAGAAGTTAATTTGTATTGTTTTGTTTGTATTTCTAGCAAAGACTTTTGTTGATGGGATTTTAATAGCCCTATTTCTAGAAACTGCTTACCTACAATCGTCGCATTTTGAATCGCCCTCTTATTGAACAGTCAATGTATACATATATTTCTTGTCACAACGGTGAATACGTATCCACGGGACTATATTTAAAAAAAAAACGCAGTTTTTTTAATAATAATAAAGTGGAACAGGATTAAGGATCTATCTGACACAAATAATTATTGATTGCATTATCAGAATGCACTTAAATAGAAATCACTTGGAACCTCTTGTGAGAACAATACAATATTATTATTTATATATTATCAGAGGTTTGAAATTACAAAAGCTACACACTCTCTCGTGTTTAGCTATGATGTAGCTAAAGTTTAGCTATAGTGGCTAATGTAGGCGGCGTCGGTGTGCCTGGTTGCGGGCACGTAGCGACAGCGCCTGATGTTGCGTGAGGATGATGTGCCGGATGGTGGTAGGTGCAGGCGTGAGCGCAATGATAAAGCACAAGCGATTAAAAGCGTTTAATGGCGCACACATATATAACAAAAGTCACAGTATATATAACAATAGTCACGGCACAAGAAGATACAGTTCACACACACAATAAAGTCACAGAATAGAAATATCAGAAGGAAGCGAGACAGTTCCAAGTACGAGGATATAATATTAAAGGCAGCTATTAAGCGCGGACGAGATAAGGCGGCGAGGTAGCGGGTGACACGGGCTTCGCGAGCGAGGGAGGTGTACCGACTGGCCGCGTCGGCGGCGCGGCCGACGCGGCCGGCGCGTGAGTTGAAGCGATGACGCGCCTCGCTCGCTCGCTGCCACTACGCGAAACCGGTTTGTGTCCGCGCGGCGGTATCGAGCGCCTCCAATGCACTCCACGTATATTAAATAATATTGTAATAAATGTGTTGGGTTCTGTAGGTGTAATGCGTGAAAGTTAGTATGTATATGTGTCGAGTGTAATTGTTAGTATTATATATATATACATGATATTAAATGTTTATAATAAATAAATATATTTTATAAATAAATAAAATATAAGGTACGCCACATCACTCCCCCCCTGAGACCGTTACTACGGGCGATAAAAGTCCGGAAAGTGAACTCTGCGGCCCGAGCGAGTCCTTTTGACGTCCTGCGCTGGGGGATTTTGCCCCGTGGGAGCAGGAATATGAGATGGAGGTGCTGGGGTGGGAGGTTGGGCGGAAGTTGGGATAATGGGTGTTAGTGGAGTAGATTGAGTTAGTGGAGGAGCAGGAGTAGGAATGGGAGATGGGTCGACGAGTATGTAGGCCGGCTTCAGGCGGTCTACCGATACTGTCACACTCTTCCCTTTGACCTGTATCTTGAAGGTTTTGTCCCCGCGGCTTATGACCTCGTAGGGACCGGTGTAGGGAGGCTGTAAGGCACCGCGTAAAGAATCGTCCCGCAAGAATACGTGGCTAGCGGTAGCCAGGTCTTTGTAGATAAAGACTTTCCCCCTACTGTGACGTGAAGCTGGAGTTGGCTGGAGTTTGTGGGCGAACTGCCGCAGGCGAGTGGTGAATTCTGAGATGTCTGTGGAGACAGGTGTTGAAGGTTGCTCAAAGAATTCACCGGGCAGTCGGAGAGGCTCACCATAGACCAGTTCGGCAGAGGATGTTTTGAGGTCGTCTTTGTAGGCGCTCCTGATGCCCAACAGCACCAAGGGTAACGCGTCAACCCAGCTGGAATCTGCGTGGCACATAATGGCAGCTTTTAATTGGCGGTGGAATCGTTCCACTAGCCCGTTGCATGATGGATGATACGCGGTTGTCCTGCGATGTTTGAATCCGATCACTTTTCCAAGATATTGGAAAAGTGACGATTCAAACTGTCGTCCGCGGTCGGTGACGATATCAGATGGACATCCAAATCTGGATATCCATGATATTAACGCCTTGCCGACAGTTTCGGCAGTGATGTCCATCAGAGGCGTGACTTCGGGCCAGCGAGTGAAACGATCCACCGCCGTGAGGCAATATCGGTACCCGTGGGAGACGGGCAGAGGGCCAACGATGTCCACGTGGATGAAGGCGAACCGGGCGCGGGGCAATTCGAACGTGCCCAATGGTGCTGACACGTGGCGATTCACCTTGGCGCGTTGGCATGCCAGGCACTGACGAGACCACTCTCGACAGTCTTTGCGCATCCCAGGCCAAACGAAGCGTTCGGCGACGAGTTTCGCCATTGCGTTGGCGCCTGGGTGGCTGAGACTATGGAGACTGTCGAAGAGTGGCCGTCTCAGCGACCTTGTGACGAACGGTCTAGGTGAGCGGGTGCTGACGTCACAGTAGAGTTCCAGGCGGCAATTTGGAATGCTCAACTTTTGCAGGCGAAGTGACGATCCTTCTCGCAGAAGTTGAGTGAGCTCCGGGTCTGAGGCTTGGGATGAAGCCAGCACCGCCAAATCGACTGGCATCTGCAGCTCTTCGACACGAGACAATGGGTCGGCTACGACATTGTCCTTACCCGAAATGTGTCGAATGTCCGTGGTGAACTGCGAGATGTAGTCGAGATGGCGGTACTGTCTAGGCGAACAGTTGGCTTTCCGTTCGCTGAAAGCAAAACTAAGGGGCTTGTGGTCGGTGTAGACCACAAAATGTCTCGCCTCGACCATATGGCGAAAGTATTTTATACTTTCGTATATGGCCAAAAGTTCGCGGTCGTAAGGCGAGTATTTTTGTTGGGAGGGACTCAACTTCCGCGAGAAGAATGCTAGTGGCTCCCAAGTGTTGTTTTTGAGTTGCTGCAACACTGCACCCATTGCCAGGTCGGACGCGTCTGTGACCAGCGCGAGTTCCGCCTGACAATCTGGGTGGGCCAGCATTGCAGCACTGGCGAGACTGTCCTTGCACCTGTTGAATGCCAACAGGGCCTCGCCAGAGATGTCAATAGGCTGAGATGCCTTGACGTTGCCCGAAAGTAGGGCATTAAGAGGGGCTTGAATGGAGGCGGAGCGTTGGAGGAATCGCCTGTAAAAGTTAAGCATTCCTAAAAATCGCCTCAATTGCCTGACTGTCTTGGGGACGGGGAATTCCTTAATAGCCTCGACCTTGGATTCCAGAGGTTTGGTGCCGGCTGCGGAGATGCGGTAACCTAAAAATGTTACCTCCGAGGCACCGAAGACGCATTTGGACGTGTTGACGAGGACGCCGTACTCCCGCATGCGGTCGAAAAGTTGGCGGAGGTGCGTCTCGTGTTCTGCTACGTTCCTGGAAAATACGAGAAAGTCGTCCAGGTAACAGTAGCAGAAGTCCAGGCCTCTCGTCATTTCGTCCACAAACCTCTGGAATGTTTGGCCTGCGTTCCTCAAACCGAAGGTCATAAAGGGGAATTCATACAGGCCAAAAGGAGTAGTGATGGCAGTCTTCGGGATGTCGGCCTCCAGGACAGGGATTTGGTTGTAGGCCTTCATAAGGTCGATGGTAGAGAAGACCGTACAACCGGATATGGAATGGGAGAAGTCATGGATGTGCCTAATAGGATAACGGTCTGGGATAGTTCGTGCGTTAAGCGCACGATAATCACCGCATGGTCGCCAGCCGTTATCTTTCTTAGGCGCCAGGTGTAAAGGAGAAGCCCAGGGACTGTCGGAAGGACGCGCTGTGCCGTTGCTCAGCATGAGCTCGAACTCCTGTCTGGCGATTTTGAGTTTGTCCGGTGCGAGCCTCCGGGGAGTACACGATACAGGAGGGCCAGGCGTGGTCCTGATGTGGTGTACCGTGTTGTGCTTTGGAGGCACCGGTGTACCTGAAGGACGGGTAATTTCCGGGTACTGGTCCAAAATTGCATGGAAGCTCGTGTCACCTGTTGGTACCTTGACAGAAAATACATTGGTATTAGCAGTTATACAATTTGTCGACAGTGTAGTAGTGTTATCTATGAGGCGTTGATTCCTGCAATCTACAATTAGGTTGTAAAAACTAAGGAAATCAACGCCTATGATAGGTTTGGTGACATTTGCGACAATGAATCGCCATGGGAAATTGCGCCTTAGTCCTAAATTTAAGTTTATTTCGACAAAACCATATGTGTCGATGGTCGAACCATTGGCCGCGATGAGGCCAAAGTCGGTCTTGGGGCGACGCTCCCGAAGCGCAGTGATGGGGTAGACACACAGGTCGCTGCCGGTGTCCACCAGGAACTGAAGTTTTGTGCTGCGGTCGGTTACAAAGACGCGACCTTTGGGTGCCGGGGCGTCGCTCGCTGCTACTGCCGGTTGATCTGCAGGCGTTTGTGGGAACGCCGTGTTTCTCGACTTCGAGAAATTGCACGGCAGCTCGCACTTGACGGCCTGTGCGCCGAACTTGGTGTGGTACCAACAAGTGCGGTACCTGTGGCCTAAGTCAGGCCGGCTCCTTGGACGCGTGGTTGGGCGTCTGCGGGGGGCTCTTCTTTTTGTCTCAGCTGTGTTGACGTCAGGTGACTGAGAATGCTCGTCCAGTTTCAGTTTGAGGTGCTGCATCATTTTGTTGAGCTCTGCAACTTCTTCCAGTTGCGAAGCTGATGAGCCATCGGTAGACGCGACGGTGGCGGTGTGGGATGAGGTCAGCTCCTTGATGCGGTCCGCCAGGTCAGCCAGCTGCTCCAGGGAGTAGGTAGGCTGTGATGCCAGCATAGTCTGGATATCTCGCGGAAGTCTGCTGGTCCATATGTGCCTCAGCATTACTTCAGGTGTTGAAGGGCCAGCTAATTCTTGAAGATGCCGCAGATATTGGGAAGGCTTCCGGTCGCCGAGCTGTTCGTGGGTCAGCAGTTGCTCGAGCCTTTTCTCCTCAGAAGCCGCTAATCGTTTTATTAATTCTGATTTGAGCTTAAAATAGCGGTCCGTAGATGGAGGGTTCAGGATTATATCCTTTACGGCTTGTGCATTGGTTAGATTAAGACTGGTCGTGACTTGGTAGAATTTAGTTAAATCGTCCGTTATATTAAAGCATTGGAATTGAGCTTCCAATAATGCGAACCACAATTCAGGGTCTTCAGGCGTGAATTGCGGAACCCTAAATTCGATAAGGCCGCACGTGGCGTCGTAGCGGTCAGCCGAAGGACGAACTCCGCGTGTACGTCGGATTGTCGTGTTGGCTTCGCTATGGTCACTCATTGTGAATTTCGTACCTTGTGTCTCGTTCGGTATGTGTCCTTCTCGGGGTCACCAGTTTAGCTATGTTGTAGCTTAAGTTTAGCTATAGTGGCTAATGTAGGCGGCGTCGGTGTGCCTGGTTGCGGGCACGTAGCGACAGCGCCTGATGTTGCGTGAGGATGATGTGCCGGATGGTGGTAGGTGCAGGCGTGAGCGCAATGATAAAGCACAAGCGATTAAAAGCGTTTAATGGCGCACACATATATAACAAAAGTCACAGTATATATAACAATAGTCACGGCACAAGAAGATACAGTTCACACACACAATAAAGTCACAGAATAGAAATATCAGAAGGAAGCGAGACAGTTCCAAGTACGAGGATATAATATTAAAGGCAGCTATTAAGCGCGGACGAGATAAGGCGGCGAGGTAGCGGGTGACACGGGCTTCGCGAGCGAGGGAGGTGTACCGACTGGCCGCGTCGGCGGCGCGGCCGACGCGGCCGGCGCGTGAGTTGAAGCGATGACGCGCCTCGCTCGCTCGCTGCCACTACGCGAAACCGGTTTGTGTCCGCGCGGCGGTATCGAGCGCCTCCAATGCACTCCACGTATATTAAATAATATTGTAATAAATGTGTTGGGTTCTGTAGGTGTAATGCGTGAAAGTTAGTATGTATATGTGTCGAGTGTAATTGTTAGTATTATATATATATACATGATATTAAATGTTTATAATAAATAAATATATTTTATAAATAAATAAAATATAAGGTACGCCACACGTGCTTTTAGCTGCAAGGTGTAAGGAGATGTGTACCTATATCTTCATTTTGCCAGCTACGTTTTTAACACCCACATTGGACGGAGTGACACCAAAGCTGTTTACTGGGCACTTAACCCGTCTCAAAGGTGCTATTGAGAAATTATTTACAGAAAATTTTATAACACTGCTCCGCCTAAAAATTTGACTGAAATGTCTAGAAATTGGTCTTATGTACGCATGTACGACCATTAGGGTCTCACGTCGCAGTGTTGGGCGGTAGTTTTCTCCACTACAGAGAGGGTTAAGCCATGCCGATATTAAAAGAAGAAGGACTTCATACACTTATTGCAAGAAATTCCTTGGCATGTCGACCATTCAGATTTTTCTTAAACGTTTGTGTCTCATCAAAGACCTATATGATCTTTCGGTACACCAACCCCAATTCTCAAGACCTTCACGAAAAAGTCTTATAAAAAACATAGTTATCAGACCTGGAAGGCGAAGACGACGTATCCAGTGAGGTGTGACTCGTGCAGCACGTCGTGCATGGAGCGCAGCGTGGAGCCGAGGTACACGTTGATGACCTGCGCGGGCAGCAGGCCCAGCATCGTCGCCAGGTGGTAGCCACACCCGCGCACGTCGCTCACCTGCAGAACAATAATATAGTCAGTTTTCAATCTATATCTAGTTTGGTTTAGGGCTTAATCCACCACGCTGGCCTAGTGCGGGTTGGCGGACTACACACCTAAGAAATTCCTAAGAACTTTTTAGGTGTGCAGGTTTCCTCACGATGTTTTCCTTCACTATTACAGTAAGTGATAATTTATTGAGAATACACACATAACTTCGAAATGTCAGGTTTGAACCTGCGACCGCCGAGATTCTTGATTACGCGTCTAAATCTCGAGGCGATCACTACTTACTATATATTTTACTTTAAATCAAATGTAGATAATTCAAAATAATCTACAGTTGCTTGAACTCGCACCTAATCGTCCTGATTACGGTGTTTCTACAATCTAATATTGTCGTCTATTTTCGGATGACTCATTGCCGGACATAGTCTATTTTTAAAAAGGATGAAGCCCTAATTGGATTTGGTGAACTTCACATAACTATAAATACTAATAACGGTATCGGAACGTATTTATCATCATCATCATCATCAGCCCATACACGTCCCACTGCTGGGCACGGGCCTCCTCTACAACTGAGAGGGTTTAGGCCTTAGTCCACCACGCTGGCCTAGTGCGGGTTGGCGGACTACACACCTAAGAAATTCTTAAGAACTTTTAGGTGTGCAGGTTTTATCACGATGTTTTCCTTCACCGTTAAAGCACGTGATAATTCATTGTGAATACACACATAACTTCGAAAAGTCAGAGGTGTGTGCCTGGGGTTTGAACCTGCGACCGCAGAAATTCTCGACCGAGCGCCTAAACCTCGAGGCGAGAACGTATTTATATGTAGTAGTTTTTATCCTGGCACTCTAAATTGAGGCCATATTGCAGCGTAAATTCCCAATATTGATTCGAAGACTGTCCACATATTTCATATTACATATGAAGTTATCCTCCCATTCGTATAGGTTATGGAAGACCGACCATACATCTATAATCACTAAGAATCGTGGTTATTCACGAGCCAGCAGTTTACTTGTTTGTCGAAACTACCGGTACATTGAATATGAACGACAACCATCAAGATAGTAAACGGAACGCGACTTGAAAATAACGCAACAAAAGTACCAAGAAAATGGCCGCCGTGGTAATTTGAATTGATTTCGTAAATTGTTACGTTAACCATGAAAATTATTATAATCAGATACACGGTACGGCATCGTTTATGCTGTCGACTTTTTCGTGCGACTTTACCTGAATTAAAAATATTTTTACATATTTATTTCGTCTTAAAGCTGCTCTTGCTTTCCACGGATATATTTTCTTAATATTACATACAAGTACCTACTTACATACATAGCCTCACGCCTGTATTCCCCCATTCTTGCACCTACATCTCGCCAACTGTGTTTTTGTCCCACGTAGGGGAGAGTGGGGTAATTGAGAACGGCGGGTAAATCGGAACTGCTAGGTAAGTAGTACTTCCACCAGCACCACACCGTCTCACGCTTATTCGAAGGATGCATTCAGCACCCCTCAGTACGTGTGCAAAAGTGAGAGTAAAAAGCCGCAAACGTGCTGTCACAGTGAGTCGAACAATGTTTTTTGCATTTTCGTTATAATTTTGTCGTGTATTATAATAGATGTAACTATCATATTTTTCAGTTCGAAGCCACCATATTTTGTTACTATCATCCATATACTATCTGTTTTCAAACCCTACGTGATTTGAAGTTTAAAAAAATACTATTAAAGATGGCGGCCATTTTATTCATTTATTAACTACTTCGGGCAATTGGGAACGACGTCAGGCGGGTAATTGGGAACGTTCCCAAATACCCCTTGTATTCTTTCTTAATTACTCTAGTACTGCTGGTTGATTGTTAGAAAATGTTTTAATATTACAAATTGTTTTAGATGCCTTGAAATTACATTCGAAAGACTAAACCAAAATATAAAATTAAAGATCGTGCAATCGAAGATATAAAAAGTAAAAAGTTCACAATAGGCAAAGCTGCTACTACATACTCAATATCAAAAACAACATTATTCAATCAAATTGAAACAAAACGAATTCATAATACCAAAAAAGGTCGGTCTTGTGTATTTAAGAAAAAACAAGAAAACCAGCTAGAAAAATACATACTTGATTGCTGCAAGACTCTTTAGGGTATAACACAAAGTTTACTACGAAGTATTGCTTATGGATTTGCTGAAGCTAATAAACTGCAACACAATTTTAACAGGGAAACCCAGCTGGCAGGCAAAGATTGGTGCTATGACTTTATGTCTCGAGTCTGTCACTCCTACTGCGACAGAATAAGAGGCATTCTCAGATTTTATCCAGCGCTAGAGGACGAACAGAAGAGATAAATTGAGAGAAAAGCTAAAAAAAATACAAATGTTCAAAAAAAAAACAAACACCCATTAAAACAATACAAAAGAAGCCACAAGTCAAGGGTAAAATTTTAAAAACGGTTTACAAAAAAAATGAAGAGGAGTTTTGTTGATTAATGTGCAATGAAAAGTAAGAATCCCCACCGACAGAGGATTGGATCATGTTCGCCATTTGTAAGCTCTGGGCACACGAAAAATGTACTGCCGGCGAGACTAATAGAGGTTACGTGTATGATATCTGCCAACCAGTAAAATGGTAGTTTATTATAAAGATTTGAATATGTCGTTCCTAATTACCCCATACCGTACCCATTTCCCCCGCGGGCTGATCTCAATTACCCCATAGGGTATCGGGTAAAAAGGAACGACAATGTTTTTTGTTTTTGTTTATATCTTTGGTATAGTGTTGATTTTTGAGAATATTTTGTCATTAATAAGTAGTTAGATAAGCAAAGTTTATGTTGTAATAAAAGTTGACTATATCTGTGACGTGTTTCTATTACTTTTGAGCGTTTGAAGTTAAGTGTTCCCAATTCCCCCACTTTCCCCTAATAGGCGGCGAGCCTATTGCCGTTTTTCGGGCACATTTCTAGACTGATACTGAGAATTTCCTAATGTAAGTACCCAATAATTCTATGGCCGACCGGTAATCGAACCCAGAACCTCTAGACCGCACGGCACATACTTGTACCGCGAGATCAAGAGGCAGTAAATATTATACAGGGTGTATTCAGACCGTGATCGGAAACTGAGGCAGGTAATAGTTAAGGTCATTTAAATTTTTATTTTTTGACAGAATTTTCTTTAACGCCAGGGGGTTTGTAATCACCTTAGCTATTACCTGCCTTAGTGTCCGATCACGGTCTGAATACACCCTGTATACAGTATTGCAATTTTATAACACAGCGCCCCTATAAAATGATCCCGTTCTTAAATATTTATGAGCTAGCAATCCGTCTGTTGAAAAACGACTACTGCTGCTCATAATTTCAGTTTTATGAACCCTAACAAAAGGAAGGACATATTGCAGCGCTTTATAAAGACGAAGGAATAAATTCACCCGCCGTATCGGATGTTACCAATTAAAAAAGTATATTATACGGTCTATCACTCCTGGGCCTGAGTGGTGGACTTAGTTCATACCGCTTTAATCATAAGAGGAGGCCCGTTGCCATCATCAATGCTGTTATTTTATATGACAATGTTTATATTAGTTATATTTAAGTTGTCTGTATTGCAGAGAGAGTGAATGTTTAAATATATAAGTTGGTAGTATTGCTTTTAACTTTCTTTCCTTAGTTCGTTCATTCACTCTCTTTGCCCTCCGGTCGCTGAAGTGTGTAGATGTAACTCAGATTGAGAAATAAAATATATTCCAAGTTGATTAAAATATCTGCTTTTAATTATTTAAAACAACATCAAATACGTATAGATATAGGCTGATGGTTAACTGACTGACTGACTAATTATATGTATGTATCAGTGGCGGTACTTCCATAGAAGCCCAAAAGCCCAGCTTGCCTTACAAAATTCCGAATAATAACACACAATAGGGATGTTGACATAAATAGCGAATGTATGAAAAGTTATTTTTTTGCCATAGCAGGGAATATTAGAATGCTGAAAATCATATTTTGTAAATGTAAATATGAGTAATAAATTAATTAAAAATGTTTAAAATAATTCCAAATATCACGTGACTGCAAACGCCAACCGGAGCGCGTTACGTCACAATGTATGAAGAATCACAGACAAGTTGTCTAACCTAGGGGTGTCCACTGTCCACTTTGAAAAAACATCGATGTTTTTTTCGATTCGAAAAATCGGAACTTTACACTTTTTACAAGCTTTTATTTAACTTGCAATGTATGTATGTATGTTTATTTGGATGAAATCTTGCAACTTAATTTTGAAGCAGCAGATATTTTTAACCGATTTGTGTCGTGGGTATAAGAAACTACGAGAGACTTTTCGGTCTCCCAAACAACCCGAGCCGAATCAAATATTTGCGAATCACACAAACATTTGTCTCGGTGCGGGGATCGAACCCGCGGCCTCTCGTTTCGCAAGCTGGTGTCTAGCCAACTGCGCCACGGGGCTGAAAATCCTATAATTTTGTACTTATTGATAAAAAATACTATTATATTTTAAGATTTTTATTCAAAATTTTCCAAAAACGATTTGATACGAGTAAGTATCGATATTTGCCGACCGATACCGTGTAAGTATCGATACTTGACGACCGATACGGTATTGAGTAGAAGTATCGATACCTTAATGGTATTGTTTCATCCCTAGTTTAACAGCAGTTTGTTGTATTTAATACACTGTTACGTCATCAAGCCCAGGTGACAGCTTGGAGCGTTTAGGCGCGAAATTTAAACACTAAACTAATTAAAGTCGTTTTTTTATTTAAAATTTATGAATAAAAAATTTAAGTATATTTTTTCGTAATATTTACGTTCTTATCTATAAAATGAAAACAGTTCCAAATTTTTGTCAACATCCCTATTAAGGTGTAACGCTTTTGGGCTTCTATGTAACTGCCGCCATTGGTATAACACATATTCACGACAAGGTGGCAACAGCGTACTTGAGGGGAAACACGATGCAATTCAAATAGAGCATCAAGACTCCCATATTTTTTCGCTCGACACCCTCATGCCTGCATCCTGAGATACTTCTTCACACTATGCCGAAAGAAAGAAGGCAACACGTAGGCTAGCAAGGTCGAGAATTTTGGCGGTCGCAAGTTCAAACCCCAGGCGCACACACATCTGACTTTTCGAAGTTATGTGTGTATTCACAATGAATTATCACTTGCTTTAACGGTGAAGGAAAAACATCGTGATGAAACCTGCACACCTAAAAGTTCTTAGGAATTTCTTAGGTGTGTAGTCCGCCAACCCGCACTAGGCCAGCGTGGTGGACTAAGGCCTAAACCCTCTCAGTTGTAGAGGAGGCCCGTGCCCAGCAGTGGGACGTATTTGGGCTGATGATGATGATGATAATGTGGCAGCAACCAAATGAAATATTTTAGACGACATCATCATCATCATCAGCCCATAAACGTTCTACTGCTGGGCACTGGCCTCCTCTTCAACTGAGAGGGTTTAGGCCATAATCCACCACGCATTTATACACAACGTAAAAGTCGTAATTGTGTAAGAGCTCTAAGGTCGTGACGGTTGCGTGTAAAATTTGATTGTTTCATTCGCATAATGTAAATACGGTGGAAAACTGGGGCTTATTAGCATTTTGTCAAGAGTCCCACAAGCATGGCGGTATTGTCGCGGTAAACATTTTATTTTATTGTCCAACCCTTGACTTTACGCACGACATCCAGTGTAGCCTATCATGAAAATCTAATGTAAATACTTCGGGCTGGAATTAATTCAACGGTATTAGGTGATGACTTTGTGACCTCTATACTTTTTTTAAACCCAGTGTGGTTTGAAACACCTTACAATAAAACACGATTTTAAGAATCGAAATTCACTTTTATTACGTATCTACTTAAATATTTATGGTAAGCACAGAACAACTGAATAAGATTAGAAGGGAAATAGATCGTATTTCGTATGGGGACGAGTGTCGCCATTATCTGTCAAATATTTATTCTACTACGATCATACGACCAACAATAAAAATATCATACAAAAATGAAGGGCTGCTATTGGCTGTCACACATTTATAAAAGTCTTGATATTCCACGCAACCCGAATTACTAAGAAGCGGCCGTGTCAAACATACGATAGTCTAATCGTAGGTTCGGCACGCTCGGCATGCTGACATTTTCTTTCAAGTCTTATTTAACTGTTCTGTGATTATGAACACCCAGGTTCCCGAACAGGCCGGCAAACTCACCGTTATTTTGAATTTGTACGATTTTTCTTAAAACGTCTGCAAATTGTCGCTTTTTCATTACGGTACGAAAAAATATAATTGACATTAATAATTAATATGTCCATATACATAAGTCCCGCTACTGGTCACGGGCCTCCTCTACAACTGAGAGGGTTTAGGCCTTAGTACACCACGCTGGCCTAGTACGGTTGTGTGTATAGCCCGCCACACACTTATGAAATTCCTAAGAACTTAGGTGTGCAGTGATTATTTCATAGGGAATACACACATAACTTGAAAAAGTCAGAAGTGTGCCTGGGGATTCAACCCGCGACCGCGTGCCTAAACTAAATAACGCAGTGTCCAGTAAGCGGTTATAACCTCGTCTATTTTATCCGGGATTTAAAACAATTATTAAAAACATATTCATTCCAATTTCAAAAGCACAAACAGTCGTCAGTCGCAACTGCTGTGCCGTAAATTCTCCCTTCAAACAAACCGACTAACTCGACCTCCAACTGTGACATGAATAAAGGAATGTATTTCTCCCACGGCGCCGTTTATTTTGGCGTCTGCACACACAACAAAAATGTTAAAAGTTACGTCTGTCAATTTTTTATTTCTTTTATTTTTTAACACGACAAACGCCATTGTTTCGTAATGCCAGTTGTATGTTATGAACGTGAATATAAATTTAAAATGTGTAGTTTACGTGTCGGTGATCGCGTGGGCGCCCAGCAGTGGACTTTGGGGACGTCCAATAGACATTACAACGTATGGTAAACAAACTGTAACTTAAAATTACACCTTTGGGTGTCTGGGTATCTTCATTACTGAAAAAATTAACTTTATTGTCAGATCTTATGCAACTTATGCATATAAAATAACGTTGATATTTCAATAATTTTTGAATTATTCAATAATACGTACTTCTTCTGCCAAGTTGGAAACTCAGATGGTTGTTGATCTTTCTTTTCCAATTTTATCAATGCTGTGTGAACATTGCTATAGGACATTCTAGATACTAACATGCATCTATCAGGCATATTGTCAGTCGTAAATGCACAAGCCAAAACTTTGTCAATATAGTTAAATAAATCATTATACTATTTGCATACTAAATTGATAAGAGGTAATCCTATTCCTAATAAAATAAATACATATTGCATGCAGTTACATTCATTGTCTCTACCAAACACCTAACATCGTGGATATGAGAAAGTATTATCGGTTTTTTTGTTTTTACAACTAACAAGCACCAAATCTATACAAATAAATAAAATTGGAGTGTCGTTTGTAATATTGAAATAATCGCTTTTTAATAAATGTATATGGATGTATATATGTATGGATGTATATGTAAGTCGTGATGGCCTCGAGGTTTGGGCGCGCGGTCGAGAATCTCGACGGTCGCGGGTTCAAACCCCAGGCACACACCTCTGACTTTTCGAAGTTATGTGTGTATTCACAATGAATTATCACGTACTTTAACGGTGAAGGAAAACATCGTGATGAAACCTGCACACCTAAAAGTTCTTAGAAATTTATTAGGTGTGTAGTCTGCCAACCCGCACTAGGCCAGCGTGGTGGACTAAGGCCTAAACCCTCTCAATGGTAGAGGAGGCCCGTGCCCAGCAGTGGGACGTATATGGGCTGATGATGGATGATGGATGTATACACGGTACATAATAACGTTTTTTACAATTTTTGTCTGTCTGTCTGTTTGTTCCGGCTAATCTCTGAAACGGGTGGACCAATTTTAACGGGACTTTCACAGGCAGATAGCTTATGTAATAAGGAGTAACATAGACTAAAAAAAATAAAAATAAGAATCGACTGTTACGTGGCCCGAAGTTCGCCGGGTCAGCTAGTATTAATCTATAACACAGAAATTTTCACGCTTGAACTCGTAACCGTTTAACATTTTTCTAACTACCCACATGGCTGTAAATATTAAATCCATAGTTGGCAAATTGATGACAATACTTAAACATCTTGGGCTCAAGTGTTGGCTCGGGCCCAACGTTCCGAGTGTCTGCTTCACGTCCTAGACATGTCTGCATTCTGTCTGGTTCCCGCCGGCGTCTGTTGGGACTTGCTTGTAGTGGTATGACGTAAGGGGACGTTGAAATGTGACAACCAGGTTAAATAGGCATTACTTGAACTGTTTTTATATTATTAGACAACAGGGAATAGCCTTAACAATTTGTGTAGTGGTATCCCGCCGACCTTTGACATAAAACAGCTGTTGTGTTTAATTTAGTGGATGAGAATGATTTGTCCATTTAGGGACTAGGTTCTGTCAGATTAGACAATGGCCAGCATAATTGTCCCAACTAGTAACCTTTTCTCGAAACTCGGCACAAAATTTTGACTACTTTGCACTTACCATAAGGTGATTACCATGATACTTACCCAGTGCCTGTACGCTCACTTTGTTATGCCATTCATTCATTTATTCATATCAGCGTATCATTCGTCCACTGCTGGATACTGTTATGTCAGTATAAACAAAAGTAAGCTACTAATGTTGAGCAGGAATCTGTACCATAAGGACCATCCATAAATTACGTCACACGAAATTCATGATTTTGACCGCTCCGTGTGATGTCACACATTTAAAAAAAAATACACCCAACAGTCACATACATAGTTCTGATCCCACACTAAGATACAAGTCTTGTGTCGTGGGTATCAGAAACTACGAGAGACTTTTCGGTCTCACATACACCCAGACCCGAAACAAATATTTGTGAATCGCACGAACATTTGTCTCGGTGCGGGGATCGAACCCGCGGCCTCTCGTTTCGCAAGCTGGTGTCTAGCCAACTGCGCCACGGGGCTGTCGTATTTTAAAAGTCGAAAAGTCGAGACTTAAGAGTAGGTCTTGTTTTTTTTGTGAGGTCGCGGTATTTAGGTCCCCTCCCACCCCCTTGTCACACAATGTCACACTCCGTCGACCCCCTCCCACCTCCTTAACGTGTGACGTAATTTATGGGTGGCCCCTAAAGAGGAAATTAAGCACAGTAAAAATCTTGAAATACACAGTGCGGATCGCGCGTGAGCGCTAGTGTTATTAATTTAATCGAGATATTGCCCGGCTGCCGACTATTCCGACGGTGTTTATACGAACCACGTTATATTTAGATTATTGCCGCGAGTAGCAATGAAAATGCTGACGGTATGTGTGTTTCCATCGTAAACACGCGAAACACCTTACTGTGACAGAGGACACATATTACGACAATCGCTGTCGCATTCTGCCTTTAAACTAGCTCAGCGACTACCTGAGCAGGTTCAAAAAGAGAAATCATGTACCATTAGTCCAGTCATTTTAGGTTTTATCTGCGGAATAATTCCTAGTGAGGTGAATTTTTGTATACACCTTTATTACGGTGTTATAATGAAGATGTGAAAAATCGACATTGATATCGTGCCGGCTAAAAAAGTTATAAAGATCAAAGGGACCCGAAAATCAGTTTTTCGCAATGTGTACCTGGAAAAGATACCGGCTTGCGAAACGAGAGGCCGCGGGTTCGATCCCCGCACCGAGACAAATGTTTGTGTGGCCTGCAATAACAAAACAAAAACCGCCTTCAAAAAAAAACTATTCCAAAACAAATAAATATGCATTATTTTGTATTTTGTAATTTGTATTTTGTATTTCAATTAAAAATAGCTAAAATACTGTATTTTGTATTTCAAATACCTTACTTAAATGTATTTTGTATTTAGTATTTTAATTACTTGCGATACAGTATTTTGTAATTTGTATTTCAATTAAAGCAAAGCTTGTATTTTGCCCAGCCCTGCCCGTGGCGCAGTTGGCTAGACACCAGCTTGCGAAACGAGAGGCCGCGGGTTCCATTCCCGCACCGAGACAAATGTTTGTGTGATCCACAAGTATTTGTTTCGGGTCTGGGTGTTTATGAGACCGAAAAGTCTCTCGTAGTTTCTGATACCCACGACACAAGACTTGTATCTTAATGTGGGGTCAGAACTATGTATGTGACTGTTGGGTGTATTTATTTATATTTATTAAAATTATTCTCATATGGATATAATATGGATGGATGAATGAATTAATATCGATAATAATTTACAAAGCCAATCTGCATCACACTGCACGTCAGCTGCCGTTCTTAAGAACAAAAAAACATTGCATTAAAAAAAAAAGCATCAAAACAGGTCCGAGACTCACAAACCTTGACATTGAAAGTTAGTTTAATGCTGCGAAAGCAGTTCCGAAGGCTAACAGCCTCTTTAGGATGCTCAAGATCAAAGTGGTAATGCGGATCGCGGGCCAAGGGCCATAGATAGAAGACTGTATACCTACTACTGCATAGCTCGATGTGGATTTTTAACTTAAAAAGAAAAAAACTACTTTCTACTACATTCGCATGACTGTCTTGGGGTATCTCGCTTAACTCAATGCTTGCTCACCACACAGATCCAGATATTTTCTTTGATGGTCCCAGGCAGATATACGCGAAATTTCATTTATTTTTGGATAGCTATTTAAGTTAAATTGTTTGTTATATTGTTAAATGTGTATGTGTTTTTACATTATATTACTAAATTTCATTTATTTCTGTACAGCTTTGTTAGTTAAATTGTTTGTTATATTGTTAAAATGTTCTTGTGTTTTATATTATATTACTAATTTTAAGTTAATTTTAGTTACAATGTAAGTGTTTTGGAGAAATCTGTAAACTTGCATTAATAAATTAATAATAAATAAATAAATAAATGCCTCGTGGTCTCGCGGTACAAGTATGTGCCGTGCGATCTAGAGGTCCTGGGTTCGATTCCCGGGTCGGGCAAAGTGTTATTGGGTTTTTCCATTAGGAAATTCTCGGTAACAGCACGGAGTCTGGAAATGTGCCCGAAAAACGGCAATAGGCTCGCCCCCTATTACGTGGCGAAATGTGGGTGCAGAAATGCACCTCTGCCTACCCCTTCGGGGAATACAGGCGTGAGTTTATGTATGTATGTATAAATAAATCTCGGCATAATATTTGTGTGTGGCCAGTGCTATAATTGAGTTTTTCTATGACGATATTCCGATAAGCAACACGGAGTCCGGATATTAGCTGGAAAAACGGCAATAGGCTCACCACGATGTAGGTCGCAAAAATGCACATCAGCTTACCACTTCTGAGATACAGGCTTGATTGTCAATGAGCATGTGAGTGCATATAAACCTTAATTGTTTAAATGTATGTATATTTAGTTATTATTACTGAGCTGGAACAAGACGAATGCATACTTGTAAACCTTTTTACTGCCATCTGGGGGATATCGTGACTAACACTGATACTATAAGGAATTGTAATAAAGATTACGATAGGAAATTGATAAAATCGAAACCAATAATCAGATTCCATCGTTCGTTTGTCAAACGATCAGGCCTTGCGTGCAAATACGATTACGATAAATCTAAACATTACTCACAACACAAATACAATACGTATACAGGCTCATACCGCATAATGTTTTCCTTGAAACAATAGGTGTTATGCAGATTTTTTCACTGCGTAAAATGTATACTGCATTCCATTAACAAAACTCTGTCTTGTTTGTCATTTCTCGCTACATCATCATCCTCTTGTCCTATTCTCCATTCTATTTGGGGTCGGCGCAGTATGTTTTACCCTTCCAAACGTCCCTATCAGTTGTCATGTCTTCATTTACCCCTTTTTCTTTCATGTCTTCCCTTACGCACTTCTTTTTGTCTTTTCTCGCTACATCGTCATCATTTATTGAGGGTATTCATCATTGTATTGTCGGAATGTGTACGAACTGCTACTATGAGGCAGGAATTATTTAAGCGCTATAATATAAGTAACTTTAATGTAGGTATATTTCAAACCATATTATGTGTACAAACATCGGAAGCAGCCAGATTGGTATATTTATGTTTATATTAAAATTTTCCATACTTAAGTACTAAGTATTAGATAATATAAATATAATTATATATACAATAGGACTGACATGATCGAAAATGATTCAAAGTCCCTAAAATAAATAAAGAATAAATAATTAAATAAAATCGTCATCATTATCAGTCAAAAGACGGCCATTGCTGGGCCTAAAAATCCCCCAAAGTATACAAGGGAACAAATACAGCAGATAGTGAATATGCATACATTGTTCAAAGCCCATACTAAGATACCAAGTATTGTGTCTGTGAAAGTATGAGACTGATAAATTTGTTTTCAGAATTGTGGTTTCCATATTATCTTTGTGGACAGGGTATGGATCTCCATGTTACAAATGGAGGTTAAGCCTTAAATCTTACGAGATGCTTTTACCATGAAGGCTCCCTTCATTGTTCAACATCTATCATCAATCACTGTAATTAAGTGTAGGGGAATTGACCGCGGCAGCTATGGAGTAAGTAGTCGATATCATTCTTTGCCTTGGTCCCAGTCTTCACTAGCACAAACCATAGATGCCTTAGTCGAATGTTTACCATCAAGAATAATTACTCAAAAAATGGGAACTTTTTTAAACCAAGCTGAAAGGAAAACAAAATGGAATCGCGACGTCTCGCCGTGGGCGCCATGACATCGCGTCTAGAAGTATTTACTATTTACCTAAAAGAAATGTAAGGAATAAAACGCAGATAGAACTGAAGAAATACCGACAATGTGTGTATGCATTTGGCATGGCTCCAAATTATTCGCGGGACAATGAGTTTACTGTACCTCGTATATCAGGCGAAAACAAAATTCAATTAACATAATATATTTAAGTCTTTAATCACCCCACACACCCCACTGCTCGGCACGAGATCATCGCATCATCTACTGATTCACCAAGTTGGCACACAACAGATTGACAAAACCTTTAAACCCAATTGTTGGGTAGAAAACACACTCATTTCTTAACTATGTATTATTTAATTTCAAATTAAACGGAAAATTGATCGAAGTGCAATGGGCTCCAAAAAATTCGACTGACCACAAAAAAGACTTTAACCCGTTACTTCCCAAGCATCGAAAACATTGGATTTTTTTGATGAAATGTATAAAATTCTTAATACATTAAGAAAAAATAATATGACAAAAAAGCAATTGCCAATTTTTCGCGATATATGAAGTCGGATCATAATGCTCTTCCTGAGTCGACAAAAATTATCAATTTGAAAAAAATACATTAAAATCACCTTAACATTTATTACACCGAAAAAAATATATTAGAAAAATATAGTGTAAAATTCACTACAAACAATAAAAATAAGAGCCTTAACAACTAAAAAAAAGTTGAATATAGTGTCCTAAAAATAGGACAGTGGGGAGGAATGGGTTAATTTCTCTCCGGTTGCCCCATACATACAGTCATACAGCCTGCCTCTAACCGTTATACACAGGCTGATCCCGCGACAAATTTGGGCGAGATTCCATCTTAACACGTTCATCGCCATGGTGGGTCAAAATGACGGGCACGTCATCAACCCATTGGAGCCGTGGGGGGTCAAAATGACCGGCGCGACAGCTCAGCCACAGACAGCTCGTTCATGCCGTAGCTAAATTGCAAACGCTGCGTATTAAACCATATAATATTTCCGGCGCGGCGGTTTTTGATTTTTAAAATAGAGCCAAAATAAAAAAATATCACTACAAAACTTGTATTTGTAATCAAATGGAAGTAAATACAGTCATCATCATCATCATCATCATCATCAGCCCATATACGTCCCACTGCTGGGCACGGGCCTCCTCTACCATTGAGAGGGTTTAGGCCTTAGTCCACCACGCTGGCCTAGTGCGGGTTGGCGGACTACACACCTAAGAAATTCCTAAGAACTTTTTAGGTGTGCAGGTTTCATCACGATGTTTTCCTTCACCGTTAAAGTACGTGATAATTCATTGTGAATACACACATAACTTCGAAAAGTCAGAGGTGTGTGCCTGGGGTTTGAACCCGCGACCGTCGAAATTCTCGACCGCGTACCTAAACCTCAAGGCCATCACGACTTTACGACGAATACAGTCATATAAACCAATATAATTTTTTGCTAATTTTATAAAATTTGAGTTGGCGATGAACGTGTTAAGGTCTGTTTATCTATACGAACGTCCCAGCAGCAGCATACCTATCAATTCTATTTCAAGGCGACCTTAATATTTCGCACGTGCAATTTGTTACACGATAAACATGATAAACAGACGAGCCTTGGACG
The DNA here is from genome assembly GCA_907164795.1 of Hemaris fuciformis. Taxonomy (NCBI): domain Eukaryota; kingdom Metazoa; phylum Arthropoda; class Insecta; order Lepidoptera; family Sphingidae; genus Hemaris; species Hemaris fuciformis. Next base: position 2,107,072 of record OU015445.1, read on the forward strand.
TACTCTCAACGCACAGCTTCCGTCGCGAACATGATAAAATCGTAAAACTGACAACATTCGCAGATAACGGTAAAAATCATGGACGCGAGATAAATAATACACCACGATTTATGAATAAGTGAATAAAAGTCGTGATGGCCTCGAGGTTTAGGCACGCGGTCAAGAATCTTGATGGTCGCGGGTTCAAACCCCAGACTCTCAGTACTCAGTACGGGTTGGCTGACTACACACCCAAAAAATCCTAAGAAATTCATTAGGTGTGCAGGTTTTCAGACGATATTTTCCTTCACCGTTAAAGTACGTGATATTTAATTGTGAATACACACATAACTTCGAAAAGTCAGAGGTGTGTGCCTGGGGTTTGAACCCGCGACCGTCGAAATTTTTGACTCGACTGCGCGCCTAAACCTCGAGGCCATCACGTTTATCACCCTGCTTTCAAAGATGTTATTTCTTATAAACATTAATAAAATGATGAAAAAAATAACGCCAAATGTTCTATCATTACCTCGGGAAGACTGTTTTAGGGAACAACTCACATACCCAAATAGATTTTGATTGATTCCATAATTTTGTTAATTTTTTAAATCGTCAACAATCTTTTAAATTTTCGACCTTTTTCGAAAACTGGTCCAATAATGTTATAGGTCATAGGATAAACAAGGAATTTCTATAATTTATTTATAAATTAGAAATTTAAATAAATAAATAATTTCCTGTGTGCAGTAGATATGAATCTGAATAATATTTTGAAAGTGACGGCTTAAACGAAATTCCGAAATTAAAAAAAACTCCCAAAACTTAAACTCTTATAACGCTTGTGGTGCAATTGACATTCACACAATCGCCATACAATAAACGTGGAGCTGTTAACCCAGCAAAAGTATGAAGGAATATTCCATTGGGTCTGTCTGTCGCGCCAGCACGGCTTGTTAAGCTCGGTTCATTTGGTCGCGACGTTGCGTAGGGTAATGCGAGCGTGGCACGTTGCCGTCCCACCGTGAAAGCGAAACGGACCGACACCATTGCCCTAGATATCTACGCCAACAAACACGACGCACTAACGTATCGAGATATCTAGATTGCTCATCGGATCCGCTGTAGGAAAACAAATCCGACGTCTTAGTTGCTCGGCAGAGTGGCGCCTGATGGCAAGTGCAGACCGATGCAAATGGTCACGACGTGTTCCATTTTACACTGCGAGTACTATAAGGTGTGACGTCAATTCAGTGTACTGCGGAACCGTTCCTTTATGGTTTATTGGTTACTTTGCACACACCTCTGACTTTTCGAAGTTATGTGTGTATTCACAATGAATTATCACGTACTTTAACGGTGAAGGAAAACATCGTGATGAAACCTGCACACCTAAAAGTTCTTAGAAATTTATTAGGTGTGTAGTGTGTAGCGTGGTGGACTAAGGCCTAAACCCTCTCAATGGTAGGGGAGGCCCGTGCCCAGCAGTGGGACGTATATGGGCCGATGATGATGATGATGATGGTTACTTTTTTAAATACGGAACGCAATCAGAATACCGTCGTTTGAAATCATGACATTTCTGGATGCTGTTGATCACGTGATCAAAGCACTGAGAGCACCTTGCCTCGAAAATATCAGTGCTCACAGTATTTAATAAAAAATAAAGTAAAATATAGTATTGGTCCATACTCCAAGTCTCTGGAATGTTAACACTTACCGGTTATTAAGGAGCCGGTCAATATAGAAACAATAGACCTATAAATATTTAATTTTGTATTCATCTGCTCGTCTGCTCATTACGAACATGCCAATTATACTTACAGAATACTCGACCGACGTGCATGCATGAAGAGGAAAAAGTCAGTTGAGGAAGCGAAAGAATTGTGTTTGTACCGTGGCATTTGGCGCTCTTAGTCTCTGCCTATCCCCAACGGGAGACAGGCGTGAGTTTATGTATGAATGTAGAATACTCGATTAAAATCATCATGTCATTAAATAGATGGACATTTAGAGAGCGGAACAGGCTTCTTTAGGTCATAAAAATGCACATGAAAGGTGGAATAGGGTATTAAAGTTTGTATGAGGAACCAAATATTTCCGTACAAAATTCTTATTAATGTTTCAGTTGATTTAAACGTAGGTATATGAACGTCCATCTATAGCATTAAGCCCTGATTAGCGTGACAGGTTTAGACAGGTTGTTTATCACCCTAAATACGTCTCACTGTGGGGCATGGGTCTCTTCTACTTTCGAAAGAGTAACAATCCCTTTGATCTACCAGTAGCCTAATGCGATTTGGTAGATTATACGTAAGAAATTCCTAGTGGTAAACTTTTAGTTACACAAATGGCCTCAAGACGTTTCATTACCGTGAATATGCTTAAGATTAAACAGCTTTATAATATAAAGTACCTTTAAGTCCAGCTGGAGACGTCATGGCTTAGAAATATCCAAGTAAATGCCAATGCAAAAACGGAATATAACTTCGCTTGGTTCACCGGCTTGTAGATATCAGATAAGAACAACAAACACCTTGTGTGCGTAATTGTTGACATTTTACATGACTGATGCACGGTAAACTTTCATAATGACATTGTGCGATTTATGCGTGGTGGAAGTAGTTCCGACGTGTGCCGATAGATGGTGTTAAACCCATATTAGGTGACATCAACCTTTCCTATATTTTTGTTGTGCAATTGTATCAACAAATATTTGTAAAAATAATTATAAAGTCAGTTAGCGTAGGTAATAACTATATCGACGACAGCTTGATACATAAGATTGAGACGTCTATAACTGCCAATATTGCTGCCGTTTCACGGCACGTACATACGAATAATTATAATTCTTAACAACAACAAAACCGACACAGTAGTATATATATAGTAAGTTGTTACGACCGCCTGACGGCGGGAACAAATAAAAAAAACAATTACAAAATAATCAATTTATTTAAAAAAAAAAAAATAAAAAAAAAAATCTATATTTATGACTACACCCAGGGGGGTGGATTCTTGGCACAGGAAAGCTTTCTGGTCCCAATAAAACCCTATGTGCACTGGGGACTTAACTTCGGTCTTTCGATCCCGTGACGCGTGGAGGGGTCTTCGGTGATATATCGGAAGGCCCTCAGCCGCAGGGGTCTGCTGGAGTCGGTGGGCAGAAGCGTTGCCCGTTGGTACAGTCCGTACTAGTACGTGCAGCTGTCGTTCACAAACGTACTGTGGACTTGCAGCTCGTAGTTCTCAATCCGAGTCGTGAACGTGCAGCTCGTATTTCTCAACCCGAACGGAGAACCCCCAGTTTCCAAGGGGGTTGAAAATGATGCGATCCGCTTTTAATTTCTTTTTCGTTTTAGTATAGCACTGATTTTACTACTGTTTAAAAAATGCGAACTAATCACAACTCTCTGGCGTCGGAATTTCTCATTCTCTCTCCGCGAATTCGTCCTTATATAGGTACATATCGGTTCGGTGGTGGGCCTATTTCCTTCCTGAGGCGACAATGCGTACTGTCAGATTCTAGATTGTTCCGTATGACATGAGACAGAGATATGGAAAGAACGGTACAACCGAAGCAAGACACGCCACGACTACCCTCTATATTTTTGTAAATCCCTGTGGGACTGAGATAGTAATTATAGAATCGAGCGAGATGGAATAGTTCGTAGGAAGTTGAACCGTCGATCGCTATTGTATTTTTTCTCGAAATTTCTGGCTGTGGCGTTTACTATCCGATGTTCTAGAAATAATTTGATTTCCGGCACCGACGAATACCTTATATGGTCGTTGTGATGATATCGCTAGTTAAAGCGCGCGGTTTGCATTCAATTGTAACAACGGGTTATTTGTTTGTTTGTATGTAGTTATTATTTGTATTTATTTTATGTTTATAAACTTGTTACAACGTAACAATACCCCCTCTCCCAGAGAAAGGATTTTACGTAGTAAAATCCGCTGCGGCAAGCGCCTAAGAAGGATAGAACCGCCCAGTAACTGTCTCACTTTCATACATCCACTAACAAATACCTACCATGCGACCTTGCATACGACCTGTCACATTTGTCTGAAGAATTCTATAATTATCAACAGACTACCATACAACTAGAGTACAAATCTATTATAAGATTGGACTCAAGAACAGCACTGCATGACAAAGAGCATCTAAGAGGGAAAATACTGTAACATGAAACATTCGGACGAAATCGGCACTGTGGAATACATTTGGTCTTTGATGAATTTGTTACAGTCACGACCCGCTGTAACGAGAAAATTAGTGTAGGCTTATTTAAAGAGTCACAACCCGCTCTTACGAGAAAATTAGTGTAGGCTTATTTAAAGAGTCACAACCCGCTCTATACGCGCAGAACGCAAAACAACAAAACGAATCAGACCTATACAAGAGGTCGCAACCCGCCATAAATGCGCAAAACGCAAAAAAATAAAAAAATATCTCCCAACTAAACATCAAACTCCGTGTAGGCTTATTTTAATTCATCAAAGACAAACGTAGACAGAGACCGAAACGCAATAACTTTTTAATAAAAAAAATATTGTAAAAAAAAAAAAGGAAAAAATTTAACCAATGTTCCGAAACACTAGGTACGTATCAAGGTAAACAAGTATTGAACTGTTAACGGTGACGACTATGATAATATATGAACAATTAATAAAAACAAAATTAAATAAACTAAGCGGCATTGTGAGTATGTCTAGTCTTTAGCGAATTTGTTACAGTCACGACCCGCTGTAACGAAAAAAAAACAGCAGACGAGTAGACCTATACCAAGAAACTGTCATACTCCGCTAAAAAAAATTGCAAAACGCAATTAAAATGTTTGTAGACCTATTAAGAAGTCATACAACACTAAAACAAAACTCCCAATCAAAACATCAAAATTCGTGTAGGCTTATTTTAATCCGCTAAAGACAAACATAATCGATTAACGAACAGACTAATATTGAATTAATTATTTGCCGATACATTATAAAATAAACGAATGCTAATATAATCATCATACTATTGATTAACAACTATAAATAAAATAAAAAAAAAATATATGAGTCGAACCCGCGAAACATAACACAAATGATAAAATAAATCCAACGTGTATAATCCGCGTGAATATAACATAACAAGTAACTTTATAGACACTATAAAAGTGTGATATCATACAAAAAAAAATTACGAAGGAGAGGAGTGTAGCTTAAAATCCTTGATGTGCCAGTTTCCTAAATTATTCCCAGACATATCTTCGACGGTGTAGACTAATGGGGAGCGCTTGGCTACTATTTTGCATTTCAAGAATTTCGGAGCTAGTTTTTTCGCGAAGTGAGCATCCTTATCGCTTTGGAAATAGCACCGTTTCCATACTATGTCTCCTACGTTAAAGTCTACGGGTTTTCTGCGTAAGTTATAATGTCGCGAGCTTTTGACATGGCTGTTATACAGAGACAGTTGGACTTTGTCGAATATTTTTGCCAAACACCCGAGGTTTCCCGCGTATTCGTCGCGTGGCGAGAGCACCAGATCACTTGGGTCTACATCTGTAGAATAATGCGACCCGCATGGTACAAGTTCTCTGCCGTACACTAGAAACGCCGGTGTGAATTTGGTTACCTCGTTAACGGCACTATTCATAGCAAACTGTATCTTTGGTAAGTTTACATCCCAAGTTCTGTGGTCATCTTTTACAAAAGTTGATATGGAGGTGATTAATGTTCTATTATAACGTTCCACAGTGTTTACTTGGGGCGTGTATTTAGGCGTGAATTGCACTTTTGGAATTTTATAATATTCGTATAGTTTAGCTAATTCACGACTAATGAATTGCACTCCATTGTCCTGCAAAACCAACTGTGGAATGCCATGCACTAGGAAAACGCCTTCTTCTAAACATTTGACGACATTTGCTGCCGTAGCTCTCCTTAGGGGGAATAGTAAACAATATTTAGAAAAACAACAACAAACTACTAATATATAAGCGTTCTGCTTACGGGAAACTGGTAGAGGACCTACTAGATCTACAGAGATCATTTGAAATGGCCTGCTACACTCCTTAGGCCTACCTAGTGGACCAAGGGTAGTATGGGTAGGAGATTTATATGCAGTACATGTATCGCAAGCTGTCACAAATTTAGCAGTATCGCCGTACATACCAGGCCAATAATAGCGTAACTTAAGTCTTTGGTAAGTTTTAAAAATTCCCATATGTCCCGCAGTGGGGTCAGAATGGTTGTTTTTAAGTATCGTTTCACGATGTTCTTTAGGAACAACTTCCTTCCATTCGAATTCGGATGTAAGTGGGCTGTTACCCTTCGAGAAACGATACAATTTCCCATTCGTCACCACGTAGTTCGGGAAACTAGTAGGCGAACTTACGCAGCCGTTTAAGATGTTAAGATACCAATCGTCCTTGGTAATGTAACTGCGATGACTCGTGGCACTAATTTCTGCTACTGGTACTGCTCTAGATAATGCATCTGGAATTACATTATCTTTACCTTTACGGTGTTTGATAAAGAAATTAAAGGCAGAAAGCCTCAGACCCCAGCGGGCGAGACGACCCGTAGGGTTGGACAAGGTTAAAAACCATTTTAATGCTGAATGGTCAGTGTAAACCGTAAAACACTTACCATTCTCTAAATAACAGCGCCAGTGCTCGAGAGCGTCCAGCACAGCAAGAGTTTCCCTCTCTGTAACGCTATAGTTACGTTCAGGACCCGTTAAAGAGCGGCTCCTGAATGCTATAGGGCGGTCAACGCCATCTATATTTTGGGTGAGCATAGCGCCTAACCCAAAATTACTGGCGTCTGTGTGAACTTCGAAAGGAAGGTCGTAATTAGGGCAGCATAAAACCGGTGCTGTGACCAAACATGATTTGAGTGTTGTGAATGCCGCTTCCGCTTCCGCTGACCATCTGAAGGGTGGAGCACACTTCTTAGTTGATGTTAGAGAGTTCAGAGGGCCCGCAATGGTGCTGAAATTTGGTATAAAACGTCTGTACCAAGACGCGGTTCCTAAGAATCTCTTCACATCTTTTTTCGTGGTTGGTGTTGGGAAGTTGAGAATGGCTTCCACCTTCAGTGGGTCTGTACGGAGACCTTCAGCGTCAACCACATAGCCCAAATACTTTAAGTTATCCCTAAAAAGTTGACATTTTTCGAAGTTAACTGATAAATTAGCTTTTTTAAGTTTTTTCAATACGCGCAGCAGTAGGGACACGTGATCCTGGAACGATTCGCTAATTACTATAACGTCATCTAAGTAACAGAAGACTTTGTGCTCGAACTCCGGTCCAAATAAGGTATCCACTAATCTTTGTTGTGTAGCTGGCGCATTGGTCAACCCAAAAGGCATTACATTAAACATGAAAGTACCACGACCCGGAACGTAAAAACTAGTCTTCTCTCTGTCCTTTTTATCCAATGGAATCTGCCAAAAAGATTTTGACAGGTCAATCGAAGACAGGAAACGAGCGTCTCTAAGATTGTCTAAGATCTCGGATATATACGGTAGGCTATAGGCGTCTTTTTTGGTGACTGAGTTAAGTTTCCTACTGTCTAGGCATACCCGAGGTTTACCCTCTTTTTTCTCTACTACTATGACAGGGGAAGACCACGGACTCTCGCCTGGCGAAATTACGCCGAGTTTCAACATTTCGTCTACCTGCTCTGATACGATTTTTTGTTTTTCCGGCGACAACCTATACGAGCGCTGCCTAATAGGAAGTGCGTCTCCTGTATCGATCCTATGGGTAATTAGGGATGTTCTGCCTAAACCTATACGTTCAAAAGAGATATTTTTAAATTGTTCAATTACGCTGTTCGCGATTATTTTTTCTGATGGCTCTAACGTGTCGTAGGAATGAAGACCTAGTAAGGAAGTAGAAGACGTTGTAATATTATAAACTTTAGGGTCTGTGTGACTGATAAAATCTAAGTTAGGTAAATATTTTGGACAAATATTAAATTTTTTCCAAAAATCAATGCCAAGAATTAAATACGAATCTATTTCTGGTATGACGTGAACGTATAAATTTTTAACTATATTTTCGAAAACTATAGGTAACAAAATATTTCCAATTGAACGATAAGACTGACCGCCTGCAGTCGTAACTGTTAATATATCAGCAGAGTTCAACATGAACCCTGCTTTTAAAAGTTGTAAATGGGAATTATTCCCTAAAATGGTAATAGCTGAACCCGAATCTAAGAGACCTAAATATTTGAAGTTAGGATAATTAGCAATTGAAACCGTAACATAAGGACGAGGATCTTTGAAAGGTAATTTATTAAAAATAGTAGCGACCTTGAATGTGCGAAAGAAATTTTTTATAGTTGTCAGCCAGTTGGCCCAGTCTTTCTGGTCGAAGTTAAACTGACTGCAACTTTCCATAGCTAGTTTTTTGGGTTATTTATATTTTTATTATTACTATTAGTTTTTGTCTGAAGGACTTTAGAAGGTGGGCTATATTTATCCTTACATTTGGGGCAATCTGTAACTTTATAACCGCGTTCGCCGCATCTGTAACACTGGAAAGGACTCACGAACGGTTTTTTCTTGGAATTGCACCTAGGGCAAGTAAAAGTAGTGTGGTCCCGAAGGCCACATTTAAAACAATATTTTTTATTTGAATTTAACGAAGCTAACCTATTTGGATTATATTTATTTTTGTTTGTTCGAATTGAAAGATAATTAAATTCTGGTGCTAATGAACAACCAGGGTTACAAGAAGGTTCTTTGAAGTTGGAATACCGAGCGTTAATTCTTTCATAGTTTCTGCAGACTTCTCGTAATTCGGAAATGCTAGAAATGTTCGGATTCGTAGCCAAAACTCCCGCGTAACACGGCCTAATATTGTGAAGAATTATTTCTAGTTTATCCGCCTCTGGCACCGGTCCGGAAAGTCGTGAAAACATACCGTGAATAATTGCTAAGTAAATAGTTATGTTTTCCTCTTCGCCTTGGCTTCGCGAACGGATCTCGTCCATCATTTTATAATCGAAGTCAAAAGTGTCGAAGTCCGTTCTCAGCAATGATAGCAGTTCATGCCACGAACCTATGCCATCCCTTACGCTTCTAAGCCAATGCAAGGCTTCCCCGGTGAAAATTTCTGGCGCTAAACGCATCATTCGCTCGTCCGAAATATTTCGTGCTAACTTGAGCTCTTCTAAGCGAGCAATAAAAGCGCGTACGCAGGATTTGCCGTCATATTTTGTCTTCAGAATTTCTGAAAGCGAAGTCCTATCGCAACCTACTTCCGTGTTTGTAAGAGTTGTTTCCCTGCTCTCGTACGGACTATTTGGTACATTTAAACTATCCTGAACAGAAGTTTTTACTACTAACGGTTTGTTTTTTAATTTATTAAATCTAATTTGGAGGTCATTAAACTGTTTAACGGTATCTTCAAAAAGTGTTAATAAATTTTCTTTTGTTGGTTTTTCTATTCTTTTTAAACGGAAGTAAATGTGATTAATTAACGAGCGAGTACGATCTAAAACTGGTTTATTATCCGGGTTATTATCTAAAGTATCTAAGTTTGTTAATATTTTGCTAATAGTTGCGTTAACTTCTTTAATGTCTGTTTCTATGTCATAGCATGAGTCAAAAACCGCGTCCGCAGGATATTCCGAAACAATTTTATTAATTTGCACTCTAAGATCCTCAACCTTTTCTTTAGGTTCTAAACCGCGTATGGCTACTTCATACGTGAGCTCCGATTTAGTTAAATGTAAATATTTAATGTTACGGTCCATTTTAAAGGAAAATTATTTTTAGAGAATTGACTAAGTTCAAAATGAAGTTAAAATATCTTAATATATTGTGGGACAGCTATATGTATGAAAGTTAATTAATTAATATTTTGTGAGACGATGTATTTAAATTAAAATAGTGAACTGAAACAATACGCGACGGAATGTGACACGATTGTGGGCAATGTTATGTTAAAAAAATATATATTAAGAACGATGTAAAATAATGTACGTAACCGCTATTATCTATTCAGAGCAAAAAGAATTAAAATTACAAAACAATAAAGATATGCAACAATAAAAAATGAATGCAATAAATGCACAAATAAAAAAAAATCTCTGAAAAGAAATGTGAATTACGCACAAACACAAATGCAAAATACAAATGCTAACATAAAATGTAAATGCACAGAATGTATCAGAATGGAATGTTATAAAAAAAAAATGACACAATGTTGTAGAAAAAAAAAAAAAATACTTGATGTTGCCCGACTGTGCAAAACAAAAATGTCGGAGTCAATAATTTGTATAATGCCCACTGTGAAACACACGCGTATGTGTGGGTAATCTGAGATGGTATTTGATTACCCGGCGGAGCCAGAAGACAAGAATCGGCTACCCGTTCCTCTTTAAGGAGAAACGGGTCGGTGGTACCTCCCCGTTCAGCCTCGTCCGCAAAGGCTTACCACCTGGAATTGAAAAATACCGACACCAAAAGAGTACAAAAAAACTTCCCTGTGCCTTGCCTTTTATATAGTGGGCGCCACTTGTTACGACCGCCTGACGGCGGGAACAAATAAAAAAAACAATTACAAAATAATCAATTTATTTAAAAAAAAAAAAATAAAAAAAAAAATCTATATTTATGACTACACCCAGGGGGGTGGATTCTTGGCACAGGAAAGCTTTCTGGTCCCAATAAAACCCTATGTGCACTGGGGACTTAACTTCGGTCTTTCGATCCCGTGACGCGTGGAGGGGTCTTCGGTGATATATCGGAAGGCCCTCAGCCGCAGGGGTCTGCTGGAGTCGGTGGGCAGAAGCGTTGCCCGTTGGTACAGTCCGTACTAGTACGTGCAGCTGTCGTTCACAAACGTACTGTGGACTTGCAGCTCGTAGTTCTCAATCCGAGTCGTGAACGTGCAGCTCGTATTTCTCAACCCGAACGGAGAACCCCCAGTTTCCAAGGGGGTTGAAAATGATGCGATCCGCTTTTAATTTCTTTTTCGTTTTAGTATAGCACTGATTTTACTACTGTTTAAAAAATGCGAACTAATCACAACTCTCTGGCGTCGGAATTTCTCATTCTCTCTCCGCGAATTCGTCCTTATATAGGTACATATCGGTTCGGTGGTGGGCCTATTTCCTTCCTGAGGCGACAATGCGTACTGTCAGATTCTAGATTGTTCCGTATGACATGAGACAGAGATATGGAAAGAACGGTACAACCGAAGCAAGACACGCCACGACTACCCTCTATATTTTTGTAAATCCCTGTGGGACTGAGATAGTAATTATAGAATCGAGCGAGATGGAATAGTTCGTAGGAAGTTGAACCGTCGATCGCTATTGTATTTTTTCTCGAAATTTCTGGCTGTGGCGTTTACTATCCGATGTTCTAGAAATAATTTGATTTCCGGCACCGACGAATACCTTATATGGTCGTTGTGATGATATCGCTAGTTAAAGCGCGCGGTTTGCATTCAATTGTAACAACGGGTTATTTGTTTGTTTGTATGTAGTTATTATTTGTATTTATTTTATGTTTATAAACTTGTTACAACGTAACAAAGTATATATTTCTACACATACATAAACTCACGCCTGTATTCCCGTAAGGGGTAGGCAGAGGTGCATTTCTGCACCCACATTTCGCCAAGTATGTATCAGTCCCGCGTAATAGGTGGCGAGCCTATTGCCGTTTTTCGGACACATTTCCAGACTCCGTGCTGTTGCCGACAATTTCCTAATGGAAAAACCCAATAACACTTTGCCCGACCCGGGAATCGAACCCAGGACCTCTAGATCGCACGGCACATACTGGTACCGCGAGACCATGAGTCTAAAATTAAATATATATTTATCATAATATGTCAGTAGGACTTACTGTGCGTTTCAAGTTGTTAAAAATCCATCCCATCGTTTCGCAATATTATACTTTATACCGATGCAGTAAGGTTGGATTTAGAATCATCATTTCAACCAGCTCAACGGTAAACCAGAAATAGATTATAAACATTGGTATTTTAAAAATAAGCTCTATCGATTTACGAGCTCGAATAACAAAAATAGAACGATACAATTTGGTGCAACACAGATATGTTGCATTAGAGATATTGAATAGAAAGGCATTCCAGACTAAAATTGTGCTAAACCCTAGATGCAAGACTTACGGGTCTAAAAACACTTGCAAAAAAATCTCGAATTGAATTAATGTAACACATTTCAGATAATTTTATTATGTAAATTGTACGTCAGTCTTCCGGAAACTGCATGTAATTCTTGATTCTAAGCCTGCAATGTCACCATAAAACCAACAAAATTCACATATAAATATTCCCTGTTACTTTATGCGATTCCCAGATTTTCTATCTTACGTTTTAATAAAAATAAACGTTTCTATTTACAAACCAAGTTTTAAATGTCATAGCTCCATGAACCGAGCAACCGGTTCACCGGATGAAAAGAGATTATCGGGCTTCATCCACCCACCCACCCCCCCCCCCCAGTGAACCCACTCAGTGAACCATAGACAAGTTGCCGGCCCTCACGAAGTTATATGTATAAATTAAAACATGCAATCATGGATCACAATTACACGACTGCATTTCATATTATAAGGGTTGCTTACTCTTCAATACCTACTTAATTGAAAAAAATACTTATCTATAAATACTAAAATCTTGATGTGAGTGTGTGGAAATATCTGAGTAGAACAAACTTTTTACTTTTTAGTCCTTCACCTACCGGACCCGAAACAACTGATATCAAACACATTGACATTAGCAAATTACAATAAAGGTTTTGCTATGTTATTATTTGATTTTATTTTAAACTAGTTTTTAGTCGGCGCTCTTCGCATATATAACGATTTTGTCAACCTTTTTTATCTTTACAATCAAGTAAGAATCCCCACTACATTTATACAAACATTCTTCTTAATCAATTAAGTGGCTTAAACGCAACAAATAAGAACACTACTTTCATATTTAAAATAATAATAATCATCATCATCATCAGCCCATATACGTCCCACTGCTGGGCACGGGCCTCCTCTACTACTGAGAGGGTTTAGGCCTTAGTCCACCACGCTTGCCTAGTGCGGGTTGGCGGACTACAGACCTAAGAATTTGCTAAGAACTTTTAGGTTTTCCTTCACCGTTAAATTACGTGATAATTCTTGTGAATATACACATAACTTCTAGAAATCAGAGGTTCGAGATTCTCGACCGCGTGCCTACACCTCGAGGCCATGGCTTTCTTTAAAATAATATTAATGATAAATTTTATCGTTCAACACAATATGAATAACGCAAAAAAAAATTGAGATCAAATATCGTCTACTTTGTCGAACAATACCGGTAGCTGCCAATCAGATATTCTATAGGTCACGATACAACAAATCTGGGAGCAGGTTTAATGAATGAAATGAGGTCGTCCGAATCCGACACACGTTTTGTCATCGGCTTGACAATTAGCGACGCATAATAGATATGACGGAACTGTCACTTTGCCACTACATAAATGATGTTATGTTTACACGTATACCGCCCGTTGGTAATCTGATTATGTGCGTGACCGGGTGGCGGGTATTATCACAATCGTGGATCTAAAAATATTTTCCGTCGTCTAGGTAGTAAAAAAAATCATTTTAAATGAAAATGAGGTAGAACAAAGAACTGATGTGCTATTTTTTAAATTTTCATTCTGTTTATATTTTTATTTCATGTGTTCAAAAGATACAATGCACTTTGACGAAGCAATAAATAAATTGAAACACATAACTATTAAGCACAAAGACCACAATATTCTTCAACGAATTCGACAGAATTATGTAAAAAATCAGAAGAACAGAGACCAATTTCGGACTCATTTCTCAAATAATTCACTCGAACTTTCTTATTCAGACGGGTTTACGTTGGCTCTCTGAAACTCTCTGTTGATGTCGTATCAGTAAAAAGTCATCAACTTCCAGTTATGGACCATGTTCTAGAAGAAAAGTCGTCGTTTCTAACGCATCATTGTGTCGATTCATTTTAAATATATACCTAGTATAATATTTCCATTCAATACAGCGTTAAGTACAACATGAAACGTATATAGAAATAAGAAAGTTGATGGACTATTGCACAAACTGCACTCGTAAGTCATCTTAGTGCGGCATTACGAAAAACACCGTAGCCATGTTTTATTTATAGTGTTAGTGGCGGCGCCTAAGCAACAGTAAATGCAAGCTGACGTCAGAGTGGTGACGTAAAACATGGCTTTAGCATAATTTGATCCAGTTAGAACATATAAAAGTTCTCAACATTGAATGTAGGGCGGGCGCTCTCCGTCGAGCGTGACGTCCGCCAAGCCAAGTTTGTTTAAAAGCGTTTGAGCCTGGCTGAATGTTGTGTTGTCAACTACGACACAATGAAAGTCGCCATTGCTTCAGAGCAATGAAATGAGAGATCGCGGGTTCTATACCCGGACAGGAGAAACAATTTGATCCAATCTGAGTGAATTTAACTCGAATTTATAAAGACTGTATATACATATATAATTTATGTTTGAATGACAAAAAAAATGTTCGCTTGAGGCCCAGAGCTATGTGTGTGGCTGTTAAGTGTTTTAATATTTTATTCGGCATCGCAAAGGTAAAACAGCGAATTTGATGGTAATTATAAGGGCGTCTAGACAGATCACCAATAATAAGAGCTCCATCTCTTGTCAATTTACAGCATGGATTCTTAAATTATTTTGGGCAAAAGACCCCTTTTCCAAAACGAACACATACCTCCGACCTCCGTAGCCAAATTACTTTAAAAACATCGACTGATTGACTTATTAATTAGTGAGTATCGAAGTATATACGGGCCTCCTCTTCAACTGAGAGGGTTCAGGCCTTAGTCCACCACGCTGGCCTAGTGCGGGTTGGCGGACTACACAGTTGAAGAGGAGGCCCGTGCCCAGCAGTGGGACGTATATGGGCTGATGATGATGATGATGATGATGAAGTATATACAACAATGATACATCATACTAAAATATTAGTAATTCTTATAACAAGTTGTTATTCGTAATGAAATTGAAGTATTCTAAAAGTTTAAAATATGAATTTTAAATACCGTCATTTATTTTAACTTATTTTTTACATTTTTAAATATAAAGTTTTATAAAAAAAAAAAAATATTATTGGTTTAATTATACAGTACAATTGAAACAATGGAAGGAAGCTGCCGGAGAGGAAAGTTTATTGGATAGGTATAGCAAATCATTACATCGGTTCCTTAGTGACTCGGCGGAATTAACAAACAACATAGGTAACATCTTTATTTTACGCAGCAATATACCGACTGAAAGATGTCTTAGACTACAAAATACTAGCTATCAAGATCATGACTCATTTAAGGCCATTTACTAAATTATCACAGTATTTTAAGACTGTAATAAATTATCACACTTTAATACCCATTGCATTGATAGTTATTTCGGTATTGATATATTATCAGCAGCGAAAAGCAGTGATGGCCTCGAGGTTTAGGCGCGCGGTCGAGAATTTCGGCGGTCGCATTTTCAAACCCTAGGCACACACCTCTGACTTTTCGAAGTTATGTGTGTATTCACAATGAATTATCACTTGCTTTAACAGTGAAGGAAAACATCGTGCTAAAACCGCTATTTAACTGCTCGCATGACTAATAAACGATTTTATTCCATAAAAAAATATCAATGACGTTTCGCAAACTGCTTATGCCACACGTAGATAATATTTCGCATGTATGTAATTTAAAAAATATCCGATGGGTGATAAGATAAGGATATTCCTGTTACCCCAAGGTCAAAGACACGGCTAACCATTGATAGTAGCAAGAAATACTTTCGCTATCGCGTGGTTGTCTTGTGCTAATAGTGATGTAACTCTTTATCGATAAATGAAATCATCGTTGTGACAGCAAAAAAGGAAAACTGATCGATAACCTCCTTGATAATGCGTAAATGTTTCATCATCAGCCCATATATGTACGTCCCACTGCTGGGCACGGGCCTCCTTTACACCTAAGAGGGTTTAGGCTTAGTCCACCACGCTGGCATAATGCGGGTTGGCGGACTACACACTTATGAAATTACTATATAATATACATAAATACAAAACTACATATACATACTAAGATGTTTCTGACAATTGATTGAAAAAAGTTGCCGAATCCTTACTTTAAAGGTAAAGCGGTTTGTCGACATATCTAGTTTGGTTTAGGGCTTAGTCCACCACGCTGGCCTAGTGCGGGTTGGCGGACTACACACCTAAGAAATTCCTAAGAACTTTTTAGGTGTGCAGGTTTCATCACGATGTTTTCCTTCACCGTTGAAGTACCTGATAATTCTTTGTGAATACCTGGGGTTTGAACCCGCGACCGTCGAGATTCTCGACCTCGCGCCTAGAGACCTCGAGGCCATCACGACTTCAAATCATAAATCATCATCGTAAATGTTTAGAAATGCGGAAATGGTAATGGAACCTTCATTGGACCGAGCAGATAGCGTTCATGAGAAATCACATCATCATCATCAGCCCATATACGTCCCACTGCTGGGCACGGGCTTCCTCTACAACTGAGAGGGTTTAGGCCTTTAGTCCACCACGCTGGCTTAGTGCGGGTTGGCGGACTACACACCTAAGAAATTCCTAAGAACTTTTAGGTTTCCTTCACCGTTAAAGCAAGTGATAATTCATTGTGAATACACACATAACTTCGAAATGTCAGAGGTGCGTGCCTGGGGTTTGAACCTGCGACCGCCGAACTTCTCGACCGCGCGCCTAAACCTCGAGGCCATCACAAGTGTGCAGTATTTCTCGCGATGCTTTCCATGTTTTTTGAGCACTTGATAAGTCATGGAGATTAGACCCAAGACTGACTGGTACGTCTACAGATAATGCGCCTTATTCTCTTTGACATTAGCTAATAACAGTTGCCCGCAATAAAAATATATAATTATCAGTATAGCCAGATTTTTTATCGCTTTCCGCCTCGTATGTACAGCGCGATATACTGCGGTTTTTCTATTATCATACCTACATGAGTATAATTAAAAAAGCTCGTTAGTATTGGTACAGCGCTGTTTTTTTTTTGACAGTCATATTTATATTATAATATATAGCATAAGTCGTGATGGCCTCGAGGTTTAGGCAAGCGGTTGAGAATCTTGACGGTCGCGAGTTCAAACCCCAGGCACACATCTCTAACTTTTCGAAGATATGTGTGTATTCACAATGAATTATCACATACTTTTACGATGAAGGAAAACATCGTGATGAAACCTGCACACCTAAAAGTAGGTACTTAGGAATTTCTTAGGTGTGTAGTCCGCCAACCCGCACTAGGCCAGCGTGGTTGACTAAGGCCTATACCCTCTTAATTTTAGGGGAGGCCCGTGCCCTGCAGTGGGACGTATATGGGCTGTTTTTTTTTTATATAGCATAAATGTTGTATATTAATTTATTTGTGCTTCAATATGGCTTAAATTCCCTTGTATTATTCTATAACTTACTACTTTCCTTGTATTATTCTATTACTTGTCGAGTTAATTATCGAGATGTGTTATACAGCTCGTGTAGTTGGAAATTCCCTCATGATCAGTCTGGGTTATGTGACAAGGATACATTGCAACACGAATGAGGCATATAAATGAAAGGAAAAAGTTTTAAAACATACATACATAACCTCGCGCCTGTATTCCCTGAGGTGGAAGGTACAGGTGCATTTTTGCACCCACATTTTGTCATCATCATCATCCCAATACGTCCCACTGCTGGGCACGGGCCTCCTCTACAACTGAGAGGGTTTAGGCCTTAGTCCACCACGCTGGCCTAGTGCGGGTTGGCGGACTACACATCTAAGAAATTCCTAAGAACTTTTAGGTGTGCAGGTTTTATCACGATGTTTTCCTTCACCGTTAAAGCAAGTGATAATTCATTGTGAATACACGCATAACTTCGAAAAGTCAGAGGTGTGTGCCTGGGGTTTGAACCTGCGACCGCCGAAATTCTCGACCGCGCGCCTAAACCTCGAGGCCATCACTGCTTTTGTCAGGCATTTATTAATCCAGTCAGTAATAGGGACGAGCCTATTGCCGATTTTCTGGTACATTTCCAGACTCCGAGCTGCTACTAAGAATTTCCTGGTTGAAAAACGAAATAACACTTTGTTCGACCCGGGAATCGAACCCGGGACCTCTATATCGCACAGCACATGTGTTGCCAGACTCCGAGGCAGTCTTGAAAGTTTTAAAATATTTTTTATAACATACATAAATTCTGGAGCGTGACATATACTTAAAACATGGTGGCGTTTTAACCTTTGACCTTTTACTGCGGTGGTCAATTTGTGTCATCGGTAATCTCTATCACCATACGATACGCATCAATATTGCTCTACGTCTGTTGTCTTTAAAACACAGTGATAAACGCCAGTGTTTCGCTTTACAGGGTCAATCCGTGATCATCATTTTATAACCAGCCTTTTATCAAGTCAAATGTTATAATCGATATTAGTTACGGCCAATCGATACTGTATAACAACACAATACATCAAAAGGAGAATGTTAGGGGGAATATGGAAGCCAACGGAGGTTTTAATCGGTATGCTGGCGTAGGATTTTGGTTAGGGATCCAATTCAGCTAAGCGAAGCGAAGAACTGTTCCGAGCGCCAAGTTCGAAGGCCAGAGACCCCGAGGTACCAAAAGGCGAGTTTAAGGGTGCTTTTTCTCGCAAAAAAGGGGAGGAATATTCGAGAAAAACTTACATGACATAACTATTATCGACATAGATAATTATCTAAGATAATATTTTCTATTCCACTGTTTCTATCGTACGTCGAATGCTTTTCGAATCAGCATTCAGCATTCTCGTAAAAAAAAAATTTTTTTTATTAAATTATTAGCTTTTGCCCGCTACTCCGTCCGCGTAGACTACAGGGTTGGGTTCCGAAAGAAAATAAGTTGTAGTCTATTTTACTATTATATTATTATTTTACCCCCCTTGTTTGAATTTTTTTACAAACTTTGAATGTCATTTTATTTATATCTAATCAACAGCCTAAAAAATAAGTTTCAAGCTTCTAGCTTTAAAAATGACAATACTTCCATACAACCTTTCCACCCCTTAAAACCCTTTTTCCGCAATAAAAAGTAGCCTATGTCCTTTCTCAGGCTCTAAACTATCTGTGTACCAAATTTCATTTAAATCGGTTCAGTAGTTTTAGCAGCATAGCGAGACAGACAGACAGAGTTACTTTCGCATTTATAATATTAGTATGGATAGAACTTAAGCTGTTCACGTGTGTAGCATTAAGTTTGCTCATGACTAATTTCTTTGCATTTATATGTTCTGTTACTATAAATGATGACCGCTAATAGTGTTTACGTAGCTATAATTGCTTTTATGATGTTTTGTTGACCTGTGGGATTTCAGAATAAATAAAAATAAAATAAATTTTATTACATTATGCACCAATTAACTTCAATCTATTACGTTTAGAACCGCTCACATTCACGACCACTCGGGCACGTCACGCAAGGACCCGTCGTTTAAGGGTTAATTTAGTTTTTATTACGTTATAGTATGGTGTTTTGTGACCTTGCCGGTATTCTTGAAGCCACGAAGGAAATAATAAACGAGCACCCATTCGTCTGACCTTCACCTAGCAAGTACGTTATGGGTTACGAGTACGTTGAATAATTCGAGGAACGCAATTTATGGGTTATAATATTGTCTTTCTTTAAAAATCCTCCTCTCCTAACCTCAGGCTTGTATTTCCCTAAGTTAGGCAGAGGTGTCATTCTGTACCCAAATTTCGCCAGGTAATTATCAGTCCATCGCCGCGCGCCGGGCTGGAAGGCCGATGATCCCGACATACGCCTCCCGCCCCTCGTCCCCCAGGGCTGGCGAGAAAAAGAGCCATAATCAAGAAAAAAAGGGATGTATCAGTCCCAAGTAACGGGCGGCGAGCTTATTGCCGTTTTTCGGGCACATTTCCAGACTCCGTGCTGGTACTGGTACCGGGATTGAACACGAGACCTCCAGATCGCACGGCACATACTTGTGCCAAGAGACCTCATCGCAGTCTATTAAAAAAATCTTATGTAGCGCAGTGTCTTTAAGAGTAGCATAAAGAATATCAGCCGGCCGACATGATTGTGTTAACTGTCAAGTGATGAAAATTTGTTGCGGGTTTTGTGAGGATGGAAAATCTCTTGAAGTTAGTCTTATCTACAAGGGACTTATAACAAGACGAATGAAATGTGAAGATCCAGTTGTTGGGTATTTTTACTATAATTCTGCATATAAAATGTGAAATAATATTTTGCTTAGGTTTGTATGTGAGCAATAAATTACGCGGTAGCACAACAAACTTACAAGACGGACGTCACAGGTTCTAGTCCAAGATAAACATTTGGCTTTTTGCATATACACGTGTACTTGTATTATTCACCTATACAAAAAAGTTTGAGTAATGTTAAATAGGGAACGAGTTGAATATCTTAAGCCATCCTTCTTTGTTTTTTTGGACCATAATAATAATAAAAAACTCAGCTTATTTCATGAGATACACAAAAAAGATATAAAAGAAGAAGAATAGCCTTCACATCGTAATTATGAGCAACTTTTTTCGACATATTAACATCTTTGCCCCTCCATCATACATCGCAGTTAAATAAAATGACCCCCAGATTGATGAGAGGACTAACGGCCTCGTTCTGTCGTATGAGGGAACGAATTCACTTAAAACTATTACGAATGCATAGAACATAGAGACTCATGAGATTTCTTTTATCTCGTCTATACGTTAGGTAAATAAAGTTATGTAAAATTCTTATGTCTAGACATAGTGGGATGACGTATACGAATATTACGTTTTCCCGCGGCTATGTTTGTGTTAATTTAAGGTTTTGTTATCGTTGCTTAATTTTATAAAATGTATTCCCTCCGAAAAAAACTCTCGTCTGCGGGATGTCAGCTGTTTTTGTACTATTCACTAAACCTGTGAGTTTCGCAGTTTAACAATAAAAGTGTGGCGAACAAAACAATTAATTAGTAAATTTCAAGTCTGCCGTAGGAAAGCCTTTTGCCATTTCCGGGAATATTTGCATATGCCTGACTCGGAAATCGGGCTTTCGATCGCAGAGACCAACGTGGCTGAGTATACTATGTCTAGCTCATAGGAGAAAGTATTAAATTACCATAAAGCGCAGTGACGGGGTACAAAACAATTGTCAACATAATATCGTATTTAGACAGCCTTTGTGGGGTAATAGAAGTAATAGTGAATGGCGGATTCCCACATGGAGGTAAATGTGCAAGACCAAAAAGTCTCTCGTAGTTTCTGAGAGCCGTCACCAAATACGCGCAGCTTAGGTCGATGTTGGGTGTTGGGTATATTTCCTATTTCGTATAATAATATTTCCGCTATCGGAATTAGCGAAGCAATCAGTTATTTTGAGGTATCTTTATGTCTAGTATGTGCTGTGATTCACTCCGCATTTGGATTTATCTATATACAATTTTTTACGAGGCTGGAAACTCCGTAATAACATTGTGATAAATAGTTGAATGCGTTTTTTTATTGATTCGTCTTTTATTCCGATACTTCGATGTTTACACTTAGCCATAAATTTTCGATATCCACGATTTATATTTTTCTTCATGACAGACACACAAACAAAGCTTTAATTTGATGGTAAATTACTACCTCCACCCATGAACAACCGTGGGAGCTGTCCATGGTAAACGTGGGCGCATTGACGACCTAAAATGTGCGTAAACGCTAAAAATATATTTTTTGATTTGTTAAGCTGATTGTTTTATTTCGTATCCTTAAAAAACACTTTTGGAACCCTTAAAACACACGTCACACACAGTCGGCGCGACCTTACGATAAATGCGACAGGTGCATGGAAATCTAAATTTTTATCAGACATATTCAGTAATTTTAATAGGATTCCCACATGTTTAATTAAAAATTGGAGGACTTTAAAAAGTATGTGATGAGAAATGTATATAGAATAAGGATCTGATGGATACAACAATGGATATTAAGTTATAAATGTGTCTGTTTGTGGACTAATAAGAAATTGTCAGGGTAATATGTTATAATTTCATGTTTTTCTGTACATTATTTAAAGTAATTTTATACAAAACTTGAATAACATTTTAGTGAGTACTTCTGACAAATATTTTTAAAATATTCAGACTCCCATGATGAGGGATCATCAGTATAAAGAAAGTTTTTGGATAATGCAGTAATATGTTTGGTTGTCTTTTTGTATTGTAAAATTATAATTAAAGCTGAAAAGTCCAGCCCTCTGAAATTCCATACCATGCCCTTAAAGGTTAGTCAATCTAACTAAAATAAGCAATATGATTTAAAAAAATCTGCAACACCAAGATGAATCATATAAAAGGACTCACTGTTTATCATTTGTGGAATAGTCTTAAGTTACTCTGCCATTAAATAATAATTTATTATCAATTTGTAAAGCTAATACAGAATTATTGATTGTTCATACCTACTATTTTATCATTTTTAGATAATGTGTTACTCTTTTGAATAACAATCTCTGGTGTTATCATTAATTACAATATAACTTGAATTTCTATAAAACTCTGTTTCATTTATTTTATTGTTAGTGAGTAGGTATTTCATGATATCAAATAACTTTTTGGATCAAAATATAACACATACTGTTTTCCTGGCTATTATCTGAATCACTTTAATAATTTAATTTGATCTACTTATCAGTGTTATAAACTGTTTATTATTTATCTTATATGATTATAATAAATTAATAAGATTGCCACAATTTAAATTTAGAAATTGCTAGAATTGGTATGTCACATTCTTTACAAGTGTTTATCTCATAGCTTTCTAATTTATACCATAGAGAAGTTTGTTGTTTTTTTTTTAAACTAAGGGAGAAAAAAATGTCATAATTTTATGGAACTTAGGTCTTAGAGAGGTTTTTACATTTATATAGTAATTTTTAAAAATACGACTTACGGCAAATATGGTGTTCTGAAGACCAAAAGGGATTGGTGTGAGACGTGCAAAGAACACAATCTTGAAGGCTTGTGGGCCAGAAATCACTTTTAGCAGCGCCCGCGCCGTTTCATTCTTCAACAGCCGGTCTAATGGCAGATAGCTTCTCAGCGCTTTCAACGTAAAATGTGCCACCGCAACTCCAAAGTTCGCACTCACTAAAACGGTACCCAATCCTTTCACTATTCCGAACAAATAACCGCTAGTTATTATCAACACTAAATATCCAATTGTCACTGGGAAACTGACGATCAAGAACAGTCCCATAAACAGCAGGAATATTATCCAAGGGTCCTGCGCGTCCACCCAGTAGAGTATCGTCTTCAGATACTCTTTGAAGAAATACAACACTAACACCAAACACGTGAGCAATAATATAGATATAACTATATTAAACAAATAACTATAAGTCGTCCTATTGTTAATTTTAGACCATAAACTTTTCTTCCTTGTGGCTGCGACAGGGTCGGGTTGGCATTCTTCGATGTCGACGATTTCCATGGTTTACGCTCGTCAAAATTGAACACTGTCAGTTTCTACGGGTAGTGTACAGTTTCAAATTGAATAACGATCGCCATGGCCTAATTTCAGCTTCTGTTTATTTCACCTTCCCGTACTAAACAGCTACGATAAAACACGACACAACCAGCCGTACCGAATTCTAGCCATTGACAGAAATGTTATTATAGTGAAATGTCAAAGAAATCTGCTTAATCTTGTCTGCCTTTTAAAAACTATACTTATGAGAACTCATACCACACAGCCATATGCAAAATATATTTAAATATAAGTCATTTATTGCCTTTATAATTATTCTTCATTCAAAAACGTTAAAAAAATAAAAGTATTCATTTACATTGAAGAAATAATTTTATCATTATAATATTCCTTTTGGTTAAAAATAAATGGAACGACAAAAAAATCCATAAACGTGTCTATCCTACTTTACGCATAAAATAGTATAACTTATTACTTTTTCCTAAAGAGTGACAGAGATAGTATGAATTCAGTTATTGCAATACCGGACCTGGAACGCTCGGTTGAAATTTTCTATCGTGCACCGTGGACAGTATTTTATTTCTTGATAGAGGATTTAAAATAATTATGTGCTATTTGGTTGCTGCACAATCATAACTTAATACTTAATGTTAGTCATTTTCACTATCCATTAGTGGTATTTGTTTATTAGAATCTACGAGAAACAACATAACCATGCCACCTAAGAAAGCGAGCGGTGGTGCTAACAAAAAGACAGAACAGAAGAAGAAAGAGAAGGTTATTGAGGTAAGAAACTTTGACAATTGCTACTAGGATTACGCAGAATCTTAAGTCATTATAATATTAATACCACATACACATAACTGAGGACTTACATTAACAAACGTAATGCCATATCGTTACACCGAAATGTATGGATTTACACGATTTCAGTGTTGAAAGACACGTTAACATATAGATGATGATAGTAATCCCTAACCAGAAGATTTTTTTTCATTACTAAGAATGAACTTTTTAACAAAATATGTTTATTCGTCTCTAGAATTCTATTTTCAGTAAGAATAGTGTGAAAAAGTACTTATCGAAGCTGCCCGATGTTACTGTTTTCTCATATACATTAGTCAATCTGATTTTAAAAAAAACCTGCTTGCAATGAGCTTTCTGAATCTTCATAAACACATTTTATTTTGCAACACATTTCAATCTTAGCATTATCATTTTTATTCCAGGACAAAACATTTGGTTTAAAAAACAAAAAAGGAGCTAAACAACAGAAGTTCATCCAGCAAGTTGAGAAGCAAGTAAAGAGTGGTGGCATCCATCCTGCTAAACCAGTTGAGGATAAAAAGAAGGAGAAAGAACAGAAACTTAAAGAACAGAAGGAGCTTGCTATGCTATTTAAGCCTGTGCAGGCTCAGAAAGTGGAAAAAGGTATTACTCAACATTTGCATTATACACAATGGAGTCTGCATATGGCCTGATTGTCATGATTTATTCTACAACATTTTTATTCAAGAAGAATTTATCGACTTTAATTTGCGCTAATATTCATGCCTTCAGATATTTAATTTATGCATTTACACGGCAATCAGCATAGATATATTATTGAAAGAATGCTTTAAGTTAGTTTATGTTTAAATTATAGTGCTAAGTATTAAAAAAAATAAAAAAAAATTGTAATAATTTCTCAATTGATTAGTTTTGAAGAAATTTACCTTTGCTAACTTGATTGCATAAACGTCTTTTTCGTCAAGATCATCACTACCCATGATAAGTTAAAGCTGAGACACTGTAGAAGAGAGAAGAGATGTTACATTTATAATAAAAATTGATTTTCTGACAAAGATATAAAAAAAATAAAAAAAAATAATAATTTTCCACCATTGACTTTCAGGTACTGATCCGAAATCAGTTGTATGTGCATTCTTCAAACAAGGCCAGTGTACTAAAGGCGATAGATGTAAATTCTCCCATGACTTAACAATTGAAAGGAAGGTATGTCACATATTCTTGACAGATACATAATATATCATCATCAGCCCAAATACGTCCCACTGCTGGGCACGGGCTTCCTCTACAACTGAGAGGGTTTAGGCCTTAGTCCACCACGCTGGCCTAGTGCGGGTTGGCGGACTACACAACTAAGAAATTCTTAAGAACTTTTAAGGTGTGCAGGTTTTATCACGATGTTTTCCTTCACCGTTAAAGCAAGTGATAATTCATTGTGAATACACACATAACTTCGAAAAGTCAGAGGTGTGTGCCTGGGGTTTGAACCTGCGACCGCCGAAATTCTCGACCGCGCACCTAAACCTCGAGGCCATCACTGCTATACACAATACAATGATACATAATATAATGTGTTATATTTGTTTGTTATACAAAAGGAATACATTGTGTAGGTTTTCTTAGGTATGTGTTTACCCTTAGGAATTTTCAACAATGAGTTTCTTAGATATGTAAATTAGATCAACTTGCATTAAAATGTCTTGGTAGACCACAGCCCAATCCTTTTCAATCATAGAGGAGGCTTTTGACTAGCATTGAAGCTAATATTGAATGAATTAAAAAATTATCCCAGATATTGCATGTTGCGACATTTGTGCCACATAATTTCACTTCAAGTGTTTTAATTGCTTTCAAAATCTACATGAACTTAAGGCATGCTATGGCAAAAATTTCTGAGTAAAAGTTGATGTTTTTGTGCTAAAATATAATTTTGACAAAGATACTGTTTTTTTGCTACTCAGGCTGAGAAGCGGTCCCTATATGTGGACATGCGTGATGATGACGACAACATGGACAACTGGGACGAGGACAAGCTCAAGGAAGTGGTGGAAAAGAAGCACGGAGAAGGAGACAAACACCGGCCTACCACTGATATTGTGAGTGTTGGAATTTATATTACAATTTTCTTATTTTTTGCCTTACAATTATTTTAAGTCTTAAAGAAGTTTGTTCTGAAATTTTCATAGGCTAAGGTTGAGAGACAAATTGTCAATAGAAAATGAACAATGTCTTTATTTAACACATATTCTACCATTATTATATTAAATATCAGTTATTTTATTTTCAAATTTATTAGCAACGAAATAATATTTTACATGCATAAAATAAAAATGTCTTTACTTTGGTAAATCTTACCTAATCAATATCGAGATCATAATAAATAATTTGCACTATTCTCTTCTCTTTACAGATTTGTAAACATTTCTTGGAGGCTGTGGAGAAGTCCAAATATGGTTGGTTCTGGGAGTGTCCGTCTGGCACCAAGTGTATATACAGGCACGCGCTGCCACCTGGCTTCGTGCTCAAACGGGACAAGAAGAAGATGGAAGAGAAAAAGAATGAGATCTCATTGGTGGACCTCATTGAGCGTGAGAGGGCAGCACTGGGAGCTAACCAGACCAAAATAACGCTTGAAACCTTCCTCGCATGGAAAAAGAAGAAAATAAAGGAGAAACATGTATGGTTTTTAAATATTTTTTAAGAGTTTTAAATTGTAATCCATCCATCCATCCATCCATCAGCCAAAGGAAGTCCACTGCTGGACATAGGCCTCTCCTAATGACTTCCACAGGGACCTGTTGGAAGCAGCTTGCATCCAAAATACCTCAGTGCCTGAAGACGAAAGTCTTCGATAGTTGTGTGTTACCAGTGATGACATACGGCACTGAGACGTGGCCTCTCACTATGGGCCTCATTAGACGGCTTAGAGTCACTCAACGAGCTATGGAGAGGGCTATGCTCGGGGTTTCCCTACGAGATCGAATCAGGAATGAGGAGATCCATAGGAGAACTAAAGTAACCAAATTGTAATATTAAGATACTAATAGTCAAGATAGCGAAAACTGTTGGTTAAAAAAAGGTTGCGTTAAATAAACTTGTTTGGATATCTTTATTACTAATTGAAGGTTTTAAAACTAGTTTAGGATTTTCTTCATTCATTGATATTATTTTAACGAAGTACTTTGTAAAAGAACTATACAGATAGATACCAGTACAATATAATCCTATTATATTGTTTGATTATTCAAACAATGGGTCTATATAACAATACTATTACCGACCAATTCTGCGAACTGATGCTAGCGGCCGTGCGTACATATTTTGATATATGTGTTATGAAAGCTAGAATATAAAAAACAAGTCAATATTTCTTAAGAAAAAAAAACTGAATGAATGGCGTATGTTTGCAGGAGGCCCAGACAGCTGCGGAGGAGCAGAAGCGCAACGACTTCCGCGCGGGTCGCGCCGTGGGTCTGTCCGGGCGGGAGATGTTCTCGTTCGACCCCGCGCTGGCGGCCGACGCCGACGACGACGGCGACGAGGCCGTGGACCTGCGCAACTACGGACAGGAGGACGACGACGCCTACCGCGAGCTGGAACTGGACCTCATCGGCATGGAGGCGTCAGAGGTAAGCCGACATTGCGAATAGTAGCGGTGGGCGATTATTAGATATACTAAAGAAATCATTCGATTATGAAGATGTCTCGAGGAACTAAATTCTGAAAAAAAAAACAAGACCTACTCTCGAGTCTCGACGAGATTAGTAGCGCAAATTAGTAAAGTCATTCGATTATGAAAATACATTAGTTTAATTTCATAATTGATTATCAACATTAGTATTAGTAGGATCATTCGATTACGAAAATCATTCATAATCGCCCACCTCTATCTCATAGGGTTGGGTTGTGAAAGCTTTCCATCCCATTTTAAGTTAATTCAATACATATTATCATCATGATGATGATGATAATTAAATACATATACAAGGTGTAAAAAGACTGTGATCATAAACTAAGACAGGTAATCATTATCATCATCATCATCAGCCCTTATATGTCCCATTGCTGGGCACAGGCCTCCTCCATAACTTAGGGTTTAGGCCTTAGTCCACCACGCTGGCCTAGTGCAGGTAGGTGGACTACATACCTAAGAAATTCCCAAGAACTTTTGACTTTAAGAACATAAGACAGTTAATAGTTACGATGAATTCAAACATGTTATTTTGCTAAGCACCATTACTTGTAATAGTAGTAGGTAATGGTGAATTGAAACATATTGACACCATAATTATTACCTCTCTTAGTTTTCGATCACAGACTGATTACACCCTGTTTGTTAGTATATATAATTTCTACAATCTGAAATATATTTTTTGTGACACACTACAGCGCAACTCCTTGTCCGATTGTTATACAGGTTGTATTCAGACCGTGATCGGAAACTAAGGCACATAATAGCTAAGGTCATTACAAACCCCCTGGCGTTAAAGAAAATTCTGACAAAAATAGAAAATTTGACGTTTTTCATACAAACCGCGTACATTTAATACCGATGGTTGTATGGAAAAAGTCATTTTTTTTTGTCAGAATTTTCTTTAACGCCAGGGGGTTTGTAATCACCTTAGCTATTACCTGCCTTAGTTTCCGATCACGGTCTGAATACACCCTGTATAATTCTAACCAACATTACCCATTATATGCTTATTATATGAATTAAAAGTATTTCTATAAGTCTTATGCGTAAAAACGTGACATGAACTATCGGAACTATTATTACAGGTGGACGATTCAGGCACGCGAGCAACGTCAGACCGACTGCAGAAGCTGGGCGAGGGTTTGGAGAATGGGGAGAAGGAAGAAGAGCAAGCGGCCCAGGACGCAGCAGCCGTGCCCATCAACGAGAACCTCTTCCTCGACGAAGACCTGGATGAAGAGCTACAGAACTTAGACTTAGAAGACTAAGCTCAGTGATATGTTACTATAAGAACATTTTGGTGTTGCCAAGTAGAATATTTACGGTATAGAGGGCGCTGTGTGGACTTTTTTGAAATAAAGAAGTCAATAATTCGTTTTTTTACGTAATAAAATTACGAACGGCAGCGAATGTGGTGTAATGCCATTATTGAGTTCATTAGCGCCCAAAATGACTATGTCCATTCGAAAAAAATTATGGTTTAAAATTTAATTTATGCTATGGACTGTTCGAAAAAAAAAACTAAATTATAACCAGCGTCTCTTGTGTAATAGTGTGTGGGAGCCTAGATCTCTACGCGTCCCAATGATTCTTTCATATCGCATAATAATTCTGTCAAATCATAATCGATTAATAGAATCGATAATGGTAAACTATGACTTTCTATTTTCAATAAATGTATTGCGCATGTAAATGTAAAACTAGAGTAAAAAACTCAAGTCTGCATAAATGATATATTTATAAAAACTGTAAATAAAATGATTACTTTTACAAATGCGTTTTTTGATTATAAAATTGAAGAAGTTACTTGTCAATGGTCAGCCATCTTGCAGGATTGGTTATGGTTATAGTGTCTATGGTTTCTTGCTCGAATCCCTTTACTTTCATTTTGGGTAAAACTGTTCTTAGGATGTGTGAGTAACCATGCCCACCAAAGGCAGTCTGAAAAAACATATTTGATTATTATTAAAAATCTTAATGTACTTTATTATAACAAGCTCAAACACGTCTTACTAGTGGAGAGAGGTCTCATTTATAGTACAGGAGAGGAGGGGGGAAGGGTATTGGGTTCTTTCATTAGGAAATTCTCAGTAGCAGCATGCTGTCTGGAAACATGCCCAAAAAATAATAAATTGTAAACTGGCTTCACAGACACATTTAATGGATTTTTTTTTCTATTCCCTTAAATCTCGGTACCAACAAACCACAACCATCTTTGAGATTTTATCAATTAAAAAATTCATTATAATCGGTTCGACGTGTAACAAATACACCATTTTTTGCCTTTACCATCATCATCACTAATTTCTATAATTTACATGCCAAATACCATAAATCATGCAGTCTATATTAAATTGATGTACTTACCAATCTGTGCTTGGTGTGAATATCATGAGACATGAGGACCCTCTCTGCCTTCCCTTCATCGACGAGCAGTTTCACCTTGTTGATTCGCTCTCCGTCCGAGGGCATGTCGAACATCTCGTTCAGCTGATAATAGGACACTTCGACTCCGAACAAATCGAACTGGCAATAGGTCCCCAGCTCGGAGAATTCTAACAACTTTGCGCTGTCGGCTAAAGTGCCTGAAATGTTAGGGAATTTGGCAATTTTTTGTCGCTAATGAAAATATATCATGATCATTAGGTAAAGGTATAAGGTCCTTCTGAGTACAGACGTCATCTACAGTTGAAAGGATTAAGGGCTTAGTCCACTGTGCTTAGTACGAGAATTGCTAAAATGATCACAAAATTACTAGCCGGCAACACATAAATATGTAGGTTTCCCCACGGTGTTTTCATTCTCTATAAAACCGTGTCAATGAATTCCTTTTTGGTGGTAGAAAACTTTTCTTTCTCATGAATAGTAACATTTTTTTTCTCTACCTCGAGGCCATGACGACGACAGCGTCCATGCCTAAATGTAACTGTGTCTGTGGTATATCTATATTTTTTTTAAATCTGGAATTTATAAATCATAACATTTGTGAATTCCCAAAACAAATATTAAAATGTTTGCTCTACTCTCAGAAATTCATAATTATGTAGTGCCACTTACGGTCAAGATGCGACATGACAGCCTTGTCTGCAGTTCCTCCAGCCTCCAAGTACAAGCGGATGATCTCGAAGGGCGCCTGCACTTCGCGGTGAGGATGGAAACTCACGCCGCAACCTATCTGCTTTTGTAACTCACCAGCCGCTATTATAGCTCTACGCTCGAAATCTGAATAACAATGATATTCTTTAATATACCTTACGATGACAGCTTCCTGGGAAATATTAATTTTTGTTTCGGTTTAAATAAAAAAAAATCGTTATTTTGTGAAGTATTATTATTATTGAAGTAATATATTAAACAGGGTTCAATTTTTTTGTCATGATGACATTGCGCCGCACTAATACCTATCCTATAGAATTTGTATTTTTGGTGCGTTTAGATACACTACTTTAAAACCTAGAAACTAGCATATTTTTGTAGGCTATACGTGATTCGGTCATTAATAAATAAAACTTTAGTCACCTCTTAGAGGCCATACGCTAGCTATTTCTCCCATAAAGCCAGCCTTAACGCTTTTATCATCCACGCAGCCTTCTGTCAACTCTTGCAGCATGTGATTGTACATCGATTCTGTGGTAATTCCCTTATTAGCTTCTCTTTGCATGGCTTCTATGTAAAAACCAGTGCCTGCCACGATACCAACTCCAGTCTTCTCGGAAGCTTGTTTATAGAATTTTATGTCACGAGCCAGACCTTCTGTAGAGTTTTCTACGATGGTACCTATAAGAATAATCGCTATTAAGGTGTGTGAAAGGAAACGTTTTCCCTATAAGGCCAATTAGAAAGCTTTAAATTTGGAAGCACAGTTTAAGAGGAATTGGAAGTGTGATCCAATTTACTGCTAGTATGATTCCAAGTAGATACCCCGAAAAAACTACTGCATTTGAGCAAGTGTGTCGCGTTATTGGATCAGCCGCTAAATATCATCTTCATGATTTTGCCACCCAGAAAACGCTGATAATAATATTAATTTTTGCTTATCCAACAACAATTGGTTTCAAGAAATTTACGTACTTTCTGTCTTCATGTGCCAACGTCTAAAACCGTTAGAAAAACATATTTACCTATAAGCTGTCACACCAATATTCATCATCAGCCCATATACGTCCTACTGCTGGACACAGGCCTACAACTAAGAGGGTTTAGGCCTTAGTCCACCACGCTGGCCTAGTGCATGTTAGCGGCCGATATAAACAGCTAAATAAAACGTCTTACCACCACCGCAGTCCTTATAGTCATAAAGATCTTGCATAACCGAATTCAAGGTTTCCTCGTCGTTAAATACTAAGTTATGCATATTACTGTAAGGGCACTGCCTCACAGCCCCGATATTGCCCAGGTCAAACTTAGTGTCATCTATACGCTTCACTATCTGAGTAGGTTTCTTATACATATGCCTAAAATCCATGGCCAGATGCTCGTGAGTCAACGTTCGTCCAAGTGATTTAGGTTCGACATCTCCCAAAACTGAAAATAATACACAAATCATTGACGAGACGGTATTGGCAATCACAAGCAGACTGAAATGAGGATGTCGAGTGACGAGAGATCAGTCTCTCTCAGATGGGTATACCATTCATACCATTGACAGCCCTGTGGCGCAGTTGGCTAGATACCTACCAGCTTGCAAAACGAGAAGCCGCGGGTTCGATCCCCGCACCGAGACAAATGTTTGTGTAATCCACAAATATTTGTTTCGGGTCCGGGTGTTTGTGAGACCGAAAAGTCTATTGTAGTTTCTAATACCCATGTCACAGGATACAAGTATCCTAGTGTGGGTTCAGAACTATGTATGTGACTGTACATAAATACACCCAGAATTTATTTATTTATTAGGTACCAGGTTGTCATTTTGTCGGGCTCATATAAAAAAGTCACGATGTTTTTCTTTGATTTATTGAAGTAGGTGCTATGTTATTTTGAATGCACATTAAAATTGGAAAACTCAAGGGTGTGAGCCTAGAATTCGAACCCGCGGCCGCGGATGTGGTGTCACAGTGCACCGCGCGCCAACACTCACGCATTATAGTTTATAGACCTACTAGTTCTACATAACTATGTTAGTTAGTATAGCACAATATCATATTAATAATATTTCTGTATATCATCCACGTACTTATATAAGATATCGTTTTTATAGGTTGTAAATAAAATAATACCATCTTCGTTTTTTTAAATATCCCGCCAATTTTGAATTTTTCGGGCTTGTTGATTTCAACATTGCAAATAGATTTAAATCTAAGGTACTGTGATAATAGTTAAAGCCTATGGTGATAACAGTATATATTGTTAAATTAATTAATTAATAAATAAGTGAGTCTGGTAGCCCTAAATCTAATAACATTGTTATTACATAATATTATATCAATAATGTTATGACAACAACTGATGCAGATTAGCAAACGGGTGGGCGAGATCTGAAAATGTTAACGATACAGCGTAAATAAAAAAGATAAAAATGTAAAGACCTTGATCTAAATGAATCAATAGCATTAAAATAACAAGAAACTATCCCTACCTGTCTGCACTTTAGGAGCCATGGTCTACAACACGTGATTAGTTAACGGCGCGTGAAAATAGAATATTCGACGAAATTACTATAACTTCGTTTTATAGAGATGAAATTATTCATAACAACTTCACTGTTATCGTAGTTAGTGATGTGCGAATTATGGAGAAGTTTCACGATGATCATATTTTAAATTCATTATTGTTTAACATAGTTGAGGTATAAGCGCCTTATGTCCCAGTTTATTACACATTCTATGCTAATATGGTGACTTCTGACGCCATAAGTAATAAGTCAAGGTTAAGTTGACAGGAGCGATAGGAGCGCATGTATCACATTTAAGCCGTATCAACGAGGAAAACCGCGAGATCTGAATGTTGAGAATAAAAGTTCCAGAATACAGATATCGATACAACATATTAAAAAATACCATTGACAATTTTAATGGCGGCAATTTGAATATTTCTACAAAATATCTCATTGAAATTTATTTATCGATTTTTTTTGTAGGCGTCCCTCGTCACTAAAATGTGTGTTTTAGTCAACAATGTTAGTGATAACACAAGAAAAAACTCAGATACAACATATAAATAGCCAACGATAAATAAGTAGCTTTCCACTTCTCATGCTCGCAAGATAAGACGATGCTTATGTTACCGTTGAGGAATGAATTATGATGTTTTATTTCAAAGTACTAAACAGATCCTTGCTGGTGGCGACAAAAATGCTGGCCCACAGGTCCTTTACTTTTCTGACAATAGTCCCTGTAAGGATACCTGAAAGCTATTTATTTGGAGGCTATATGGAAGTATGTATCTTATCAAACTCAGTACTTTAACTAAGGGTTAAGGGTTTTGTTACTGGCGGAGTCATTTTACAATGCCAGCACGAAAAGCCATCTTTATCACCTTCGACCCTAAATATTTAAGTACCTACTTGTTTTATAATAAACAAGTTTCTAAAAATATTTGACGTAGTATCCTTGCAAAGGTTTTACATTTCTTACTTTGTCTATCTCCATAAATTGCCGCAGTTGCTGTTGTTACCATGGGGACACTAAAAAGTTGTGTCAATTTAATGCTATGATATAACCGGTCGCCTAAAATGCCCATTTTAGTGAAAGATTACACGTGGACCCAAACCGATTCAAAGGTACACATAAGAATACCCTTGAAGCAGGTAAAATATGAGAAAGTCGATCTATTCACAACCACTTGCTATATTAAAGCACACTTCAGTCCATTTCTATTTGAAGTATTTCTTTTACATGACATCGATAATGATAAGAGCAAATGTCTTATAAAAGATGATCTCATCATCTTCGATCTTACCAAAAAAGAAGAAAACATTGAATGGGAGGATATACACAAAGAACTGTCCAAGGATGAGAAAAGACAATTACGTGAAGACATTTTTAATAAGTGTCACGAAGAAGCTAAACAAAAGTACGAAGATAAACGTATAAAAAAATCACAAATGGACAGATTCACTGTTCAACAGGCGATGAGTATTGACAGCAAACTGTACGAGCTTATGGATTCAAGAAGAGATTTCGAAAGGAAGAAAGCGATGGATGAACTCGAAGATTGGAGACAACAAGCCCAAACTCCAAAAGAAGAACCTAAAATTGTTGAACTAAACGATGATAACGCAGTGGTACCTTATAAACAAGATATCGTGGAAGATAAGAAAATACATAAATCAGGACATACTACAGCAACGCATAAGCCTGCAACTAAAAAGCAACACAAAATACCAATTAGGTCAGAGTTTGTTGAAAAGAAAAAACAGGAAACAAAAATCCGAGTGCTGCCAAGATTGAGGGAAAGTGGTCAAGTAGAAATAAAGCATACTCAACGTACTTTCCCCACGCCTAGCAGAGAATCTACAGCAGAAGAAGAGCAAGCATGGTTGAAAAATATTACAATGGCAAGGAGAGCCACAGGTAAGGCAAATGAGGAACTTACTGTTTTTAGGAAATTACAAATTGCCAATACAATTTTTGTGATTTTATTGAAACGGCAAATTGACCGCATCGGCTCCTGTGGGAAATTACGCTAGACTGTTATTTTGTATATACTGATTGCGGAACACGACTCGGTGGCCACGTACCTACTAGTTAGTATATCATTTAGTTAGGCATACCAATGCAGCAGGATTTACACCATATCATGATTGTAATTGCAATCCGAGAGAATCTCAGCATCCTATTCTTTCTATGGTGTGGCTTTACTACTTATAAATAACATACATCCATTGAACTTACACTTGCGATTATAGTCTCACTGACGAAAGTAATTTCAAACGCAGGATTCGTATCTGAAGATCTCCGGCCAGAAGAACAGGATCCGCAGTGGTGCAAAGAAAAGGGCGACGAATACTTTAAAAATGGCAATTTCTTGGGTGCCATTAGTGCGTATTCGCATGGCATCACTCTATCGGACAAGCTACCGAGCTTGTTCGCCAACCGATCCGCTACACATTTCGCACTTGGAAATTTTAATAAATGTGTAAGTATACAGCTATTTAACAATGTGGAAGGGTGGGTATATAAAATATTCCCTTAAAAGTGCAAAGTTGATTGTCTCTTTAAAATTAACAAGTATACTTTGTTTTATTTTATGTAATATTTTAGTTCATCAAACAGACTTAAAACAAAACAAAAAGACAGTATAATGTCCGAAACATTTTTTAACAGTCGAAAATTATTTCGATCATGTTAATCTAATAAAAGTTGTTTGTCAAAAACACTGATTAATTTATTAATGCAATAAATTGAACCTTATTTAATAATGACATTAGGTCATCTCTCTGCAGATTGGTTTTTAACTTGAATGATACCAACACTTTTTCACTGATGGGTAAAAGGGTGACATCCAAGATGAAAGGCCGCTTAAACATTACTAAACCTTTAATTTCCACGATATATTTCATAAAACACTGTTCTTTAGGTCAATGACTGCTCGACTGCGCTGGATCTTATGAAACCACCTTGTGAGAGCAATCGCCGCAGCCGTGCCAAATGCGTCGCGAGGAGAGCAGCTGCACTCGCCAGACTTGGCTACCTGAACAAAGCCATCGACGAAATGAGAGCAGCAGCTAAATTACTACCAGAAGATGAATCTATAAAAAAAGATGTCAATGATATGGAGAGGGCCTGGGAACAAAACCCGGACTCCGATTAAACAGCGCTCACTGACTGCTCAATACATTAAATGTATATTAAAGTGTATTTTATTTAATAAATAAATGCGCCGAAAACAAAATTATCTTACACTGTTCACATTTAAAAATTTATACAACATTACTAACAGCACTGGCTAACACGAATTCATTTTGGTAGAAATAGTTGTATGATTTTATAAATCCCGTTGCATATATTATTCTTCTATCGGCGTTTTCGGCAGACCAAGGTTTTTCAGAAGGGCGTGAGGTGAAGGATCCCTGCCGCGGAATCTCCTGAACACTTCGCTTGGGTGACAGCTACCACCAACAGCTAGGAACGTGTCTCTATATCTTTTGCCAACTGCTAGAATGTCTTGGTCACCAGCCCTGGCCTCCTCAAATGTGCTGTAGATATCCGCAGCGATCATTCTTGACCAAACGCGGCAGTAGTACGCGGCACCCCATTCCTCAGATACGATTTTGGTGAATGAAAGAGGGTGGGAGTCATATTTGTCGAAAGGCAATGAGTGATATTTGGGCCACAACTCTCTTACAATATCCCTCCAGAAGGTTTTCTTTGAATGCATTTCCAAGTCAAGCTTCGACAAGTATAATTCCCTACAAAGGTTGAACCCGGCCATGTGACTTCTGATGTTTTGCAAGTTTTTCACAATATCATCTGGTAGGGGCTCGTCTGTACTGTAGTGACCGCTAAGCGCCCGTATCGTGTGGGGATCGTACAACCAATGTGTCATGACTTGTCCACAAACTTCTGCTGCATCCCATTCCACATTTGACAGACCAGCAACTTCGGAATAATTCGCCCTCGTAAGCATGTGACGTAGGGAGTGACCGAATCTTTGGAAAAGGACGCTCACTTCATTGAAGGAAAGAAGAGAAGGCTTCCCTTCTGTTGGTGCTTGGAAATTGAATATTAAAGCAGATAGTGGGAGTGTTTGGGTTGAAGAACACTTGTTTCGTACCGCAATGTGCCATCCGGCGTCGTCATACACTCGGATCTTTTGATCTTGTCGAGCATATGGATCAAGATAGAATCCAGCTATCGGAGTATTGCTTGTTCCATCGAAAACATCATAGAATCTCACATCCTTGTGCCAAGTGTGGACATCAGTCCTTTCAACTATTTGTATTTTAAAAAGTGTGCTGCACAAATTAAATAAACTTGTGATCACGCGAGGTAACGGGAAATATTCTCGAATTTTTTCTTCATCAAAACCATAAAGTGTCCACTTTTGTTTTCTTTGCCAGTATGGTATGTCCCACCATTCTAACTTGACATCAAAACCTCTCTCCTGTGCAAATCTTTGTAGCAGCTCAATTTCGACATCCTGCATAGACCTGGCACTTTCAAGAAGATCATCAAAAATGGAATACACATTTTCCAAAGAACCTGCCATTTTAGTTTCCATGCTCATATCTACATAAGTCTCATACCCCAATATATTTGCCTGTTCTGCCCTGAGCCTTCGAATACTGTCCAAATTATTGCCAGTTTCTAATTCTCTGCTAACATAATTGGAACATCTTTGAACATGGGCTTGCCATGCATTCCAACGCA
Organism: Hemaris fuciformis; assembly: GCA_907164795.1. NCBI lineage: Eukaryota > Metazoa > Arthropoda > Insecta > Lepidoptera > Sphingidae > Hemaris > Hemaris fuciformis. Next base: position 2,145,397 of record OU015445.1, read on the forward strand.
ACTCCCTGTCAGGACAGTACTGCATGAAGGGTTCATAAATGTGTGGCTGCAGGGTAATTTTCCAGGGTCCCCTGTCTGGATCATTGCTCACCGCCATGGAATTGATAAGGCTTTGAGGAAACTCTCTCATGACTTCTGGATCATTGATGTTACTGGTAAAAATTTTGTTTGCCATATTGACTTTATCTCTGAACATCTCTCTTTCTTTCTGCAATGACGCCAGTATGTTGTTCAACCTCTCTCTTTTTATACCTTTTACATCTAAGCCATTTAGTTTGCCTTCTAATATGTACTTGTCTAAGAGTCTCTGTTCTTCATCAGTCAGCTGTTTGAGACGGTTCTTCTCATGAACTGCTGCTTGATAGATAGAAGGGCTGTTAAATTTTGATGAGCGAGCTTTATGTGCCCTTTCATGTATTTGTATGTATGACTTTGTGGGCATCAGTGAGCTGTTTCCTAAGTACAAGGTTTTTGCCATACCCCAAGTAAGTTCTAATTGACTATCAAGTTTTTCGAGAGGCTGAAATACTTCATTGAAGGCATTTTTACAATTCTGTGTTGACTGTTCAATCTGTCTAACACCATTTTCATATTCAATGCTCTGTCGGCTGATGGTGGCTATGCATTTCTCTATGGAAATATCATCAAACTCTGGTAATCCATTATCAGATAAGAGAGTATTTTGATCAGCATCTTCTCCTATTTCAGGGATGCTGAAACAATTAATTATAAATAAATATAATAGATTTCCTTTTGAGAATAAAATATAATATTACATATATAATGTGTTAAATCAATTTCAGGCAATCATTTGTTGGCAATTTAGTCATAGGCATACACAATGATTATTTTGGTTGATAAGGGATAGTTCTTTCAGTTGTACAACTTAATACTCTTTTTGTATCACAGACTTGTATGAATTATTTCTTATGCTAGTAAAAAAATATTAAAAGAAAACTATATTCATTGAAACAGAAAATAGGAATGCCTGGAGGAAGGTGGTGTGAAGTGTACAGGAGAGCCACACGCATGGTGGTCATGACCCTCAGTAATGAGGAAACAACTAAGAAGAAGAAGATATTCATTGAAAGAGTCCAAATACATAATAAAATATAATCATCAGCTATATTTCATTGATCTAAATAATATAGAGATAGTGAAACATAATACTTCAACTGCAGCATCAAATTACCCTCATATATTCTTGTGGTCAAATGGGACTGAGGTGTAGGGTATATAATGTCTTTTATATAATGGAAAATTTATCATACAAGATGTTTCTTGTTAGACATCATATTAACTCTTAATATTCAGCTAGGGCCAGGTCAACCATGTATCAAGAGTAGCAATTGCTATAGGCCCCACGCAAAAGCGTATATTTGAGCCTGCACAATCCCATCTTTTTTTGTATTTATCAGCCTAATGTAATAAACAGCGTAATTTATCACCTGTTGTAACTTAATCACAAATTGTAACTTAGATGACAAATATATTGAGATTTTGACAGCCCCATGGCGCAGTTGGATAGATACCAGCTTGCATAATGTAAGGCTGTGGGTATGATCCGAGACAATTGTTTGTGTGATCCAGAAGTATTTGTTTTGGGTCTGGGTGTTTGTGAGACCGAAAAGTCTCTCATAGTTTCTGATACCCACAACACAAGATTTGTATCTTAATGTAGGGTCAGAACTGTGTATGTGACTGTTGGGCGTATTTGTTATTGAGTATTGAATTGTTTTTTACCACTTTTACTTGAGAATCCATCGCAGATCAAGGGCCATTCAAAATAATTGTTATATGGATCCCGCACTGTTTATAGCTGAATGTTTGTTTATCATAGCTAATATTATAAAACAGTATGAAAAAGTAATTGAAATGTCTAGCAGGATTCAGTCTTCTTTTGCTATAAAATTAAGTATCCACTGCTTTCTAGGTTATGTTGAATAGACCTTATATACCTCAAAGTTCTTGTAAGAAATTTATATGACTTAAATGTTAAGAGTTACTTGTCCACAATATACCTTAATAGTTTAAGTATGTTCTCTGTACATAGACAAATATCATAATCATCATTAAGTTTAAAAAAAATGGATAATATATTTTCTAGATTATTATACTTTTATGGACCTTTAGTTCTTATGATAACCCTGCTTTAAAAGACTATGTATACTATAATATTATGCTAATGTTGTTGAGTAAAATAGTACAGAGTAATCATGGCGATTTATTATTTTCAGCAGGTATAAACCTATCTCTATTATTTTTTTTATCAATAAAATGACAATACTTACAGAACTACATATCCCGAGTTGCGCTTCTGATATAACTGCCTTTGCACATGCCTACTTATTATGGTCGAACGTAAAAATGATAAAGCCATTATTAGCTTTATGAATAATTGTATTTATTGATACAAATATTTATTTCATAATATAAACGCCGCTTGAAAATTATGTGACGGCCTGTACAATGTGACAGCTGAAATTAGGAAATCCATAGACAATTTTGACTTAACCTCTAAATTAGGGATGATCGATACATACCGATACTGTCGTGAATCGAAACACAGTATGATTCAAGATTGCTTAGCAAATTATTTTAAGAGTAACAATTTTGGAATATTTACGAAGTTAAGATAGCGACAGGAAATTGATTACACTTCTACACATAACACCTTTGTATATTCTTTATATCGCTAATAAATAAATATCGATACATAGCATACGGATCAAGCCACACTACTATAAATGTTCGTTCAAAACTTGAAATGCAATAGATGTTTTTATGACTTTTACTTTTTAAAATATTATTTATTTATTCACTATTTCTTGTACATAATTATTTCATTAGAAATTAATAAATAGAGAAACTAAAAATAATATAAAATACAAATAATTTCAGGTCAGAAATCTTTAGGTACAAAACATTCACTCATATTATGGAACATTCATTCTGTCATTTCAACTAACACTTGATATTGTATTAGCTTATTATATTTTGGATTATGTTAGTATACAAATAATTTGGTACTCTTTGAATTAAAATAATTTCAGGTTTCAATACTAGCCTTTTATACCGGACATTTTAAGTTAATTTTAAATTACGCATTTCGCCAATTCTGTTTTGGTCCCACGTAATAGGGGGCGAGGAACCGCCGTTTTTCGGGCATACTTCCAGATTTCAGAACGGAAAAATCCACCAATACTAATCGACCACCCCGGAAATCAAATCTTTAACCTCTAGTTCGCCTGGCACATATCTGTGCCGCGATCATGAGGCAGTATTTAGCTTGAATGTGTTTAAAATAACATTTATAATGACAATTGAAGCATATTGGTGGTTGAGCCACATTCAAATGTGTGACACACCTGTTTTAGGCTAACGACTTAAAAATGATAACAACCAGATTGCTGTTTCCTTAAATAAAACAATGACATTTGAATAAATATTTTATACAGAATACACTTTATTTAACCAAAATGAACTCAATTTTCTCTGCATCTTTTTCCTTTGCCGCTGTTTCGTTATCCAAAGACACGTTAACCATTTGGCATGTACACAGAGCATTACACGCATTGCAAGTCTGTTCTGATTTTTTCTGCTCTTCAACTATCCGGGAGCCATTTTCTTTTACAGGAGGCTTGCAACAGAAGTCAGTGTCTAGACCCATTTCCTCCCCGTCTTCCAAGGTTTGTGGGAGATGCTGGTTCAGAGTTTCCGGTAGGAGAAGACTTGCTATGCCTCCAGCAACTAAAAGAGCTCCCATGATGATCAACGGCAAAATCATTATGTCAGATCCCTAAAACATTCATTACGAGAATCAGAATTGTGAATAATTAATGTGAATGCATGTTTGTTAAGCTTATACGTCTTAATTTCGGGATTGATCCTCACGATATTTTTAATCACAAAAATACCGTTTTTTTTTTAAATAAATACACTTATATGACATGCATACATAACACTCAGGCCAGTATGATAAAAGGGATAGGTAGTGTACTAGTTGTGGTTTGTCCCAATTAATAGACTGTGAGCCTTTTAGCGTTTATCAGGCACAATAACAGACTCCTAAGAATTTCTTAAAGAAAAAAACAGTTTTGTTTGATCCGGGAATTGAACCCAGCATTTTTCGACAATATGCTGCCCACTTATACCAATAATATAGAACCTTTGATAATGTAATGAGTGTGCAATATTTACCTGCTAATAATTTTAACAAATTCATCATCATCATCATCAGCCCATATACGTCCCACTGCTGGGCACGGGCCTCCTCTACAACTGAGAGGGTTTAGGCCTTAGTCCACCACGCTGGCCTAGTGCGGGTTGGCGGACTACACACCTAAGAAATTCCTAAGAACTTTTAGGTGTGCAGGTTTTATCACGATGTTTTCCTTCACCGTTAAAGCAAGTGATAATTCATTGTGAATACACACATAACTTCGAAAAGTCAGAGGTGTGTGCCTGGGGTTTGAACCTGCGACCGCCGAAATTCTCGACCGCGCGCCTAAACCTCGAGGCCATCACTGCTTTTTACAAAACTTTTAACAAATTAATTATAGCTTATTGTAACCAATTATGCGCACGATAATAATTATTATGAATTTCTCGTTATTTTGAAGATAAAATAGCACAAAATATATAACCACAATTAAATACATACATAAACTCACGCCTGTATTCCCCGAAGAGGTAGGCAGAGGTGCATTTCTGCACCCACATTTCGCCAGGTATGTATCAGTCCCACGTAATAGGGGGCGAGCCTATTGCCGTTTTTCGGGCACATTTCCAGACTCCGTGCTGTTACCGAGAATTTCCTAATGGAAAAACCCAATAACACTTTGCCCGACCCGGGAATCGAACCCAGGACCTCTAGATCGCACGGCACATACTTGTACAGCGAGACCACGAGGCAATTGGCCCTATCCCACCACACACCCGCCACTGACAGCCCCGTGGCGCAGTTGGCTAGACACCAGCTTGCGAAACGAGAGGTTGCGGGTTCGATCCCCGCACCGAGACAAATGTTTGTGTGATCCACAAATATTTGTTTCGGGTCTGGGTGTTTGTGAGACCGAAAAGTCTCTCGTAGTTTCTGATACCCACGACACAGGACTTGTATCCTAGTGTGGGGTCAGAACTATATATGTGACTGTTGGGTGTATTTATTTACTGTAACTCCTGTGCTCCAGGATCAACAGCGGCACGCACAGTATTGACGCTGAGCAATGAAGCTCAGCGGATCTAAGGGGACCTAAATTTGTCATAATCCCGCAACGAAGTTAATCAGAAAAACAAAATAAAGGAGGAGTTGGAAAACAAAGAGTTGAAGACCACGAGGCAGTCTACACATCTAATCCACAATTAAATCTTACCAAGTAATTAACGAGCGGTATAAATATAGGTCCCAGCATGCCCAAAACAGAGCTGAGACTCATGCCGAGTCCCCGCACCACTGTCGGGTATAGTTCTGACGCCATCAGGGGCAGAACTACAAATGATGACGATATACCCATTTTGCCCACACAGTATAGGGCTAAGGTGACGTATGTCTCTGAAATAAGTTATAGAAATTATGCATATACTTGTGCCAGGACAGTAAAAGTAGAGGGTGTTAAACATACATACATACATAAACTCACGCCTATATTCCCTGATGGGGTAGGCAGAGGTGCATTTCTACACCCACATTTCGCCAGGTATGTATCAGTCCCACGTAATAGGGGGCGAGCCTATTGCCGTTTTTCGGGCACATTTCCAGACTCCGTGCTGCTATTGAGAATTTCCTAATGGAAAAACCCAATAACACTTTGCCCGACCCGGGAATCGAACGCAGGACCTCTAGATTGCACGGCACATACTTGTACCGCGAGACCACGAGGCAGTCAGGTGTTAAACACATCTTTCGTAATTTAAGAAGAGGTGAACTTGTTTAACCGAATATAATTCTTAAATCCGTGTTGAGAATTTTTTAATAGAACATGCACATGAAAAATTCTGCGCGATCGTAAAGTCAGTCACAATAGAAACAAGTTGGTCATTGTACGATTTTTATTCTCCTGAATACATCGATAACGATCGAAAATCCACCCTTGTGACTACGCTATGGGCATCTGTGAGTTCCAAAGTGCTTTAAATTGAATGAAAAACAATTGAAGAATTATTATAATACAGGCGTCCCTTCTACGCTTCTTTCCGCTTCGTTCATTACGTTTTACTGAAGAATCTGCATTTTAAGTTGTGCCTGTTGTGCGGTAATCTCTTGCGTAAAATTAATTAAACTGATCCCTTATTTACTTGACAGCCCCGTGAGGCAGTTGTTTAGACACCAGCTTGCGAACGAGAGGCCGCGGGTTCGAGCCCCGCAGTGAGACAAATTTTTGTGTGATCCACAAATATTTGTTTCGGGTCGGTGTGTTTATGAGACCGAAAAGTCATAGATTCTAATACCCACGACACAACACTCGTATATCTTAGAGAGGGTCAGAAGTGTATTTGTGACTGTCGGATGTATATATTTAAAAAATAAATAAAAAAATTACCATGTTGCACCAAGAATGTAGTCAAACACGCCACGCCGCCCACCACCATGCTCATGCAGAGAGTCCATCGCCTGCCGAGTCTTTCCATGGAAGGCCACAAGAATAAATAAGTCGGAAGTTCAACCACACCAGCCAGGAAGAAGTTGAGGAACTCGTCACCTCCGAGGACTGGAGCGTAGTACGATAATCCTGGAAATTAAAATCACGATATATTTTAGATAGCAGCCGTGGAATAAATAAATGTTTGGTTTTTGTATGTGATAAGGAAAGCCAGTGTAGTATTAATTACAGCAGCGGAAGATTTGTATCTTTTCACTCTCAGTGTATAATTATTTTTTTCATTTATGTCTGCATTCACCTTTCCACTCTTATGATATCCCACGTAACAGAACAAGGCTATTGCCGTTAATCCGGAACTTTTAAAACTACATATTGCTGCTAAAATGTGCCTCGTGGTCAAGGTCAAGTACATATGTGCTGTGCGATCTAGTGGCCCCAGGTTCAAATCCCGGGTCGGGCAAAATGTTATTGGGTTTTTCCATTAGGAAATTCTCAGTAGCAGCAATGAGTCTGAATGTGCCCGAATAACGGCAAAAGGCTCGCCCTCTATTACGTGGGAGAGACCGATGTATCTCTGTATGTACTTGGATTGAAATGTGGTTGTCGAAATTCTGACAGCCCCGTGGTGCAGTTGGCTAGATACCAGCTTGTGAAACGAGAGGCCGCGGCTTCGATCCCCGCACCGAGACAAATGTTTGTGTGATCCACAAGTATTTGTTTCGGGTCTGGGTGTTTGTGAGACCGAAAAGTCTCTCGTAGTTTCTGATACCCACGACACAAGACTTGTATTTTAATTTAGGGTCAGAACTATGTATGTGACTGTTGGGTGTATTTATTATTTATTAAATGCACCTCTGCCTACCCCTTCGGTGAACACAGGCGTGAGGCTATGAATGTATGCATGGAAAGAAAAAAAATTAGATCTTACCAACGTAAACACTGGTATTTGTAAACCAAATAAATGTAATAATGATAGTCTTCTTTCTCAAGTTGGGAGTGCGGAACAAATCAAGTATTCCGTATTTGCGGGTCTTAGCCTTCTCCATGTCAACGTTAAGTTTGTCAGTCTCATACTTTCGGTGTAAGTGTACCATGTAATTGGCGGGGAGAGATTTTCCGTTTATTCTGAAAAAAAAATATTGGGTAATCTATAACCTTTTAATGAGCGCAAACAATCCAATCCATCAGCCTAAGGAAGTCCACTGCTGAACATACGCTTCCCAATGACTTCCATAGTGACCTGTTGGTGGCAGCCTGCATCCAGCGACGACCCACGACCTTTACCAGGTCGTTTGAACACGTTGTGGGTGGACGTCCTACGCTGCGCTTACCGCTACGTGGCCTCCATTCGAGCGCAAACAAGTGCAGTCCAAATAGAGTATCATATTATGAAGTTGATTTTTTAAAAGCAATATCTCTTATTTTTATTTTTATTAAACAATCCTCCCTCTCAATGGTAGAGGAGGCCCGTGCCCAGCAGTGGGACGTATATGGGCTGATGATGATGAAGCTTTCTATACTATTTTATTTGTTTCCCTCCAAATTGCTACATTTTTTATGTCCTAATAATATTTTGTCTTAATCGTAAATTAGTATCGTCTGATCTTTTCCAAATTCTAATTCTATAAGTTTTTCAAATGAGCGTTTGCCACATTCAACTTGTCTATGTTTTATTTAAATATTTATAACTTTAGCTAAGTAATTATTCCTATATACATAAGTATAGTTACTAACCTGGCCATATTTTTCAATATCGCCTCAGCTTTCTCGAACTGCCCCCTCGCCAGCAACCACCTAGGGCTCTCTGGCATCGGCCATAGGTACAGGAACAAGCTAACGAATGGTAAAGTGGTAGCCAGGGCCAAGTGCCTCCAGTCTCTCACCAAGTACACCACTCCAGCGAGCAAGATGAGGCCCAACGAGTAAGCTATGTTGGATAGTATGGTGCATAGTGTTCGGTACCGAGGACCTACGAGTTCTATGGCTAGAAAAGAAATTTTATGTTTGGTTTATAAAATTTATTACCAATACACTTATTATTGGAGTTTCTTTACGCCAATATCAATGTGAAAAAAAAATGTATATACATAAACGCATATGCAATTTGTTGACTATTTCTTGTAAGAGATAATTTCATTTTTAAATTCAGTTTTTTTTTTGGCTTAGGATTAGGATTTGGGGCTGTTATCGATTAGGCAACATATTATGGAATGCTCGTATCTAATAGATATATTAAAAAAACGATATGATTACGCACCCAAAACATAAGGTGTTGTCATGATCGCAGGCACGGTAAAGCCAACGCCGATTCTATAGATTATCCAAATGACGTAATTCTGAGCGAAAGCCGTGGCGACGCCGAAGATGCATTCAATCAGAAGATAGATAAAGAACGACGGTTTTCTCCCCAGAGTGTCTTGAAGGTAGCCGAATATGTAGTTGCCAATAATGCCTCCACCGGCCAACAGAACCAAACCAAGGGTCGGATAGAAGTCTTTGTTGCAAACCAAGTTCCACTGAAAATAAATGAATCCATTTAGTCCAATAGGCATTTTTAGCCTCCTTGAACATGTAATTCCTTTGCAACTTTATACAATACTAGCTGTGTCCGCGACTTCGTCCGCGCGGAAAATTAATTTTTAATAAGAAAATTTATAAACTAAAAGTAGCCTAAGTTATTATTCATATAGGTATAGGTACATGTAGTAAAAAATGGTTATTTCAATATTACAAACAGACAATCCAATTTTATTTATATGTACGTAGCCTAAGTTAATCCTTATTACATCAGCTATCTGCCAGTGAAAGTCCCGTTAAAATCGGTCCACCCGTTTCATAGTTTAGCGGGAACAAACAGACAGACAGACAGACAAAAATTTTAAAAATCCTTATTTTGGTATATGTACCGTGTATACATCCAAATATATTTATTAAAAAGCGGTTATTTCAATATTACAAACAGACACTCCAATTTTATTTATTTGTATGTATAGATGTATAGATAACAACCTCTCTAAAGACTGGGCATTTTATTCACTTTTTGTTTCGGATTACATTGAAGGAAATAGATAAATATAAAATGCTAGGACATCTTGAACACTATGTTGTATGGGAGAGCCACTGAAGGTGTGTTGTATACACTAAGCAACAACAACAGAAAATGCGAATTATGTACTTATTTTGGTAAAAAGAAACGTGTGCACTCACCTCACTAACAACAGTGCTTTTGTAAATTGTTTTGTCAAAGGTCCAGCCATTAGTGCATTGGACGACATCCCCAGAATTATCATTTAATACTTGCAATTTCTCGTAATTATTTGCCACCTCACTGTAGTTGAGGTTATACATAAGACATTCTGAGTGTTGAAGCACTCCATTCTTTAATTCTAATGGGATGCTGAAAATTAACAGGAAATTCTAGTATAATTTCGTTACGTCTTTCTATCTATGTAGCATATTTTAATGTAGAGGTTCATATCAGGTGCGTCTTTTCACAGTGTATGAGATTTGTTTAAATATTATTCATCTAAATCAATACAGTGGTTTACAGACTGGGCCATTTGCAATGATAATATGACTTTTTTTTTCTTCCGCAGGGAAAATCCTATTTACGGACCATCCCTCCCCCGGGGGGGCGAGGGTGTGTCGGACTCACCGGCGCCTTCTGACCCAGCATGGATGTTACCGCCCGTTTTCGGGCGGCCGCTGGGTCGGGTCCCTACCAAAAATCAATGCGCCATAATACCGACTAAAAACCCCGCGACGGCCACCATCATCGGCGCAAACGAGACGGCCCCCGTATACCCGGAAGCAAAAGGTATGGATTGGACCGGGACCGCCTCAGCGCAGTGCCAAGAGGCACGCCGACTTGACGCTTGTGACGTCTTCATCTTGGGGGCCGCCAAGGTAGGGGCGGCGGCCCCGTGTGGCCTCCGGGCGCCGGGCTATGTGTTGACCCGGCGCCTCCTACGTCGCCTGTTGCGACGAGCGGGATCGGTCGCCAGGTCGGCGCACCCAACGACGATGGTGCCTGGAGAGTCGGCGTAGCGCAGCCGCGCAAGACACGCGCAACTGCGACAATGATAATATGAGTACCTTTGGCTTCAGGGTTTCCCGAGCGCAATTCTATTAAATGAAGACTATTTTCTTTGTCCAAGATGGTCCAAGATGGAAAAATTATCTAAATGGGTCCATTCGTCTAGACGTTCAAGCGTAACACACACGTACCTACTACAAAGTCAAATAGAGTTCAATAATTTCGCATTTGGAGAATTAGTATGAATATATTTATGAGATAAATGATGTGAATACTTTAACCAGATAAGTATTAAAACGAATAATACGAGAAGTTTTAATAAGCATACTTAGAATAAGGACATTGAATAACAAAACTTGTAAACTATCATAGTAATACTAACTTTACTTTCCAATAAACTCACCTTAAATTCTTTATGATATCCACGTCAGCTATATGCTCTAGCTCGGGGACTCGGCACCAATGCTTGACGTTCGCCGCCATGAACAGCTGGGCATAAGCATGGAAACCACAGGGAATGACGGCAGGAAGCAGCACGAAGTATATAACCAGCTTCTGGTACGTGCCAAACGGCCCAACATCCTCTAGAATTGCGTCGAAATCCATTCTGAAGGAATGAAGCCGTCGTCACTTTGTGACCTGTTTTAACGTTGTGTTCTCTAACACGTACTACTATGAAAATTTAGAAACTACCCGCATTACATAGACTTGCGGTCACTAGATATTGAGTAGTCTCATATGTCAGCGATGTACAAGTATTTCCGATTAGACTTAGTAGACACAGATATTTAGTTAATACATACAGTCAAGTAAAATCGATTTCATTATATATTTGGACTGCCTCGTGGTCTCGCGGCACAACTATGTGCCGTGCGATCCAGAGGTCCTGGGTTCGATTCCCAGGTCGGGCAAAATGTTATTGGGTTTTTCCATTAGGAAATTCTCAGTAGCAGCACGGAGTCTGGAAATGTGCCCGAAAAACGGCAATCGGCTCGCCCCCTATTACGTGGGACTATTACATACCTGGCAAAATGGAGGTGCAGAAATGCACCTCTGCCTACCCCTTCGGGGATTACAGGCTCACGCCTCACGGTTCCTCCTCACGGTTATGTATGTATGTCATTAGATATAAAATGGCAAGAAACGCTAATACCTATTGTGACATACTTATACATCCTATTATGATCAGATTTATTAATTTTTCATGTATCTGTCTTGCAATTTTGTGGTTATGGCGTCAACGGATAGGTTAAAGCCATCTACTTACCTGCTTGAATTCCAAATTAAGTTCGCCTTATGATTAAAATCGTTACCAAACATTGTTAAAATTACATATCTCTCCTAATTTAACTTTACTGTATTTACTTATATTATATTTAAAATGATTGCGTCGACCAACGGGAGATCATCATCTTTCGCTGGTCGGCACTTCTTCTGGACTCCATTACACTTACCATCAGGTGCAATGGGGTCACTTTGACGTGCCAGTATAAAAAAAAAAAACATACCATAAAAACATATTCGACTCAATATTCAAATTAGACTCACCCAATTGTTTTAGTGGGACATGTGTGTCCGATTACTTGAGACCCTGCGCAGTCGTGACTGGCAGTTAGGAAAAACAAGCGCCGGAGCTACTGCGCTGACCCTAAACATTGCCTCCTATACAGCTTGATTTAAAAATGATTTATGTTATTGTTCTATTTTTCGCCGAACAATATAGGTCCTGTTAGTGAAATCTTCAGCTTGTAATAGATCTTAAGTGCAATAAATTCATCAAAATTTATAAATTTATTACTTATTAAGTACCAACCATTGTAGTAGTACTAAGAAATAGGAAATTGAATTAGAAAACTATTTTGGAATTATGTATATTCTTGCTAATAAATTTTAGGATTTTCTGACGTTTACGCTGATTTTAGTACGATTCAGGATTTGGTGCAGCGTCATCAATTGAACACGTCGGTAAACATACCACCATTCGTTGCTATTTTCATAATTGATACTGTTTTTCAATAATCCTCAGTTTTTAGACGTTATTCCTTTCTATATGCGTAATAGTCTGCTATAATGCCAAATATCAAGTTTCGAGGTCATCTGGAAGTGGGCTACGTTTTTGATCTATAAGTCAGTCAACCAGTCACATAAATGCTGGTTTTTAAACGTTAATATTTCGATAACTGTTTGACCTACTTGTATGGAATTTTGTATTCTAAGTAAACTAATAAACGTTATTAAATGTGCCAAATTTTGTGAGTTTGTAGGCTCAATGGGTTTTGAATTGTGAAGGGGTCAAAGTAGCGCCGAATGGTTCCTGTAAAGTTACACGCATGCGTTGCTAGCTTTTTTCCGACCTCAGCTGAACACGCAGTCGCGTGTCTAGATTTAAATATGCGAATATTTGCTAGAAAATCATCGATTTAATGCGATCTGTAATAAGTAAGTCATTTCAAACTTTTTTCTCAGCCTAGGTGGATCCGCAGTCGCGTGTCTAGATTTAAATATCCGTCTAGTTGCTAGAAAACCATCGATTCATGTCGATCGGTAATAAACAAGTCATGACAAACAGGAAAAGGATCATGAATCATCCTGTGTTGAAAATCGTTTGCGCGTGCACAATTATTCCATCCGCGCTCCAGTCAGTCAATTCGATTAGCAACTAATTGGAACGGCGAAAGGACGTATTCCGACCCTAGGGAGACAGAATTGCCACGAACATATATAGAAGTACTTGGGCTTTATGGACTAGTTTAGGAAAGCTTATACTAGTAATGTTTAGGATATAACATCGTGTATTTTTCGGAATCCCCAAAGGAACACCATCGTGCTGTGGATTTTAAAAGAAGAGAAAAATACTTTCGTATTTTTCATAATTAAAATTCTTTTTTATAACATTCTTACTCAAAAATGAATTCAAAGGTAAAACTCAGTTGTAATAAAGTAATCACAACTAAAGTCCCTATTATACAGGCATTTTTTACGTTTATACTTACTGGTAAAAAGTAGTGATGGCCTCGAAATTTAGGCGCGCGCTCGAGAATCTCGGCTGTCGTGGATTCAAACCCCAGGCACACACCTCTGACTTTTCGAAGTTATGTGTGTATTCCCAATGAATCATCACTTACTTTAACGGCGAAGGAAAACATCGTGAACATCGGAAACCTGCACACCTAAAAGTTCTTAGGTCCACCAACCCGCACTTGTCCAGCGTGGTAGACTGAGACCTAAACCCTTTCAGTTGTAGAGGAGGTCCGTGCCCAGCAGTGGGACGTATATGGGCTGATGATGATACTTTACTGACTATATAGATTGGGCTACTACCGGATAAAAAAAAACAATACCGGACATACATACATAAACTCACGCCTGTATTCCCTGAAGGGGTAGGCAGAGATGCATTTCTACACCCACATTTCGCCAGGTATGTATCAGTCCCACGTAATAGGGGGCGAGCCTATTGCCGTTTTTCGGGCACATTTCCAGACTCCGTGCTGCTACTGAGAATTTCCTAATGGAAAAATTCAATAACACTTTGCCCGACCCGGGAATCGAACCCAGGACCTCTAGATCGCACGGCACATACTTGTACCGCGAGACCACGAGGCAGTCACAATACCGGAATATGACATTAATACACAGCTGCTTGGATACTGTAGTGGGTTATCTTGTGGCGGTCCAAAGTAGCGCCACAGAATCGTTAAGTCTATATATGTAGGTTTTTTGAGACAGTGGAATCATTTCGGTTTAGCCGTTCATTCGTACCACAGACCAGGCTATCTACTGCTCTCATTGAAATACCGTCTGTATCATGGTGAGTGCTCTGAAGAATTGTTTAACCTTGTCCCATCATCTCCGTTCCTCACCAGAACCACGCGTGCGGGCATACGAAGCCACAGCTTTGTGGTCACAACATCCGCGGCTCGAACTAAAAAGTTCGCTAACTCCTACTTTTGCCGCACCAACAAGCTGTGGAATAGTTTGCCGGCTCACGTGTTCCCTCCTTCCTTCCTATGATCCTGGATCCTTTAAGCGAAGCGTGAAGAAGCATTTGTGCGGGCCGGCATGATTGTGTCGACCAGCGAGTGACCATCGTTTCTCGCTGGTCGGTATTATTTTTCTGGACTCCACTGTGCTTACCATCAGGTACAGGGGAGTCACTTTGCCGTGCCTAATTAAAAAAAAAATAACGATAGAAATAAACAGTCTAAGACGGATAAAATTGGCAAATTTCACTAAAATATCTTTGAAAACAATGGGAGTAGAAATAAGTATTAGTAAATTGTTCTTGTTTTATTTAATTTCAAATACTTCAAATACAATAACAATATTATGTTGCTTATTGTTGCAATGTAAAAAAATAATGAGTAAACAAAAAAAAACAACATTTTTTGCGATTTCCAGGTCGTGCATCGTGCATTTAAATGACTTTTTAAACTTTAATTGCTAATGATTTTTAATAACAGGTTCTTTGGTCTTTTATAATATAAATTGTGACCTCAAAGCATTCTAGTACAATACAGATTATACGTTATAGCTTCCTTATGATGTCCTACATCATTTATCGGTCATGTATCGATACACACAACCCTTTAAAGATTACGGTCCCATTATAAGCTCGAGTCCCAATATTATTAAATGCATTTAATACAACTACATATTTTTTGTATGAGTTTTATAGGTTTACATTCTGTCTAACAATAAATAGCATACATTTTTGTCAAGGTCAGAAAATATCTCAAATCTTCGGTCTTCAAATTAGGATCATAGCAGAAAATATGAAAATAATTGCTTATGGCATATTCGATCTATAGCCTAGTTTCCATCTTATAAATGATTGTTTAAATGATTAAAATGGTATACACTTTAGATCTTATGGCACATTTTCCTGTACCACTCAGGGTCGTCCTTGGCCACGCTCTCTGGCCGTCCGTCCGTGTGTCTGTAGTGGAACTCGGACACTCCTCGGCCGGGGACGTTATTGACCACGAATTTGCAGAACCTCTCCACCATACGCGCATCCCATTCGTCTGACACGTAGTGTGTAGACTCATACTCTACTAAGACCTGGAAAAAGGAATTGTTTATTGAGAATTCCGTTTGTAATTTATATCGTCGCGTGTGTATGATAAATTATTATCAATATGAACTTTGATCTATAGGTTAGGCTGGTCTCTACTACTAAATGTTCCAAATTTTAATTGATTGTTTCATAAAACCGCCATATTAGGTTTTGATGCAAATATGCTACAAAATAGGCCTGAAAGTCTATGGGTCTATGGCCTAATTAAGTAATAACTAACCTAACCTTAGAAAATCCGTATGCGCTACTTTAAGACTTCAAAAATATTTCCTCCGTTTTCGACAAATTCATTACTGCTCCGCTCCTATGTGGGATGATATATAACCTTCCTCGTTAAATGGACTATTCAACACAAAAATGATTTTGAAAATCGCTTTAGTAGGTCCAGCGATTACCCCCTAAAACATCACAACCTCACAAACTATACCTCTGTATAATATTAGTATAGATTATTGAATAGACTGCCTCGTGGACTCGCGGTACAAGTATGTGCCGTGCGATCTAGAGGTCCTGGGTTCGATTCCCGGGTCGGGCAAAGTGTTATTGGGTTTTTCCATTAGGAAATTCTCGGTAACAGCACGGAGTCTGGAAATGTGCCCGAAAAACGGCAATAGGCTCGCCCCCTATTATGTGGGACTGATACATACATACATACATAAACTCACGCCTGTCTCCCGTTAGGGTAGGCAGAGACTATAGAGCGCCAAATGCCACGGTCCAAACACACCACTTTCGCTTCCTCCACTGACATTATCCTCTTCATGCATGCACGTCGGTTTCGAGGACTCTTTATATTGCCCTTTTTCTGATACATACTTGGCGAAATGTGAGTGCAGAAATGCACCTCTGCCTACCCCTTCGGTGAATACAGGCGTGAGTTTATGTATGTATGTGCCGTATTATTGAATAGATAATATGATTATGAATAATATGTTTTGGTACCTGGACGACGTATTGTTCATCTCCTGCTTCGAAGCAGAAGGCGTAGTCCCTCGGAGCCTGTCCGCCTTCGCCGTGCTGGTGCAGCCTCAAATCCACAGACTTTACCGCATACACTTCTTTATTCGGCAGTGCTATCCAACCAGCCTCGAACCTAAAAAAAGCATTAATTAGTTGCCACTAAAACAAAACTGTTATTATTTGACAATTTTTTTTAAAACCACTGAACGAAATTTGATGAATTTAGATATAATATGAATTTAGATATAAATAAAATAAATAAAAAAAATAAAATAAAGATAAATAGACAAAAAGGCAGTTGTAGGCTATTAAATGTTCCGGAAAATAATATAAGATTATTACAAAAAACAAGCAGCACGCACATTAGGTTTTTATTGTTAGATAGCTCGATACATACTTGTACGAGTACTTGGAGATCAATGAGACGGGTATCGCGATCGAAAATAAAATGAAACAACTTACACAGTCGCGGTGGTGGGTTGGCAGATCACTCCAACACTGATGCTGGTGCCATCCTCCAAGAAGATGTGGTGGAACGCATATCTGTGCATCAAGGTCCAGTCGCGTTTCTGACCTGAAAATAGTCACAATCAAAATTTATGTAGTCTTCTACGATATCTTATAAATCATCAGTTTTTGCTTTTGCAGTCATGACGTCAGTCGTTGTGGAAAAGAAACGGCGAAAGACACTCCCTCAGGACCGCATACTCATCATAATAATATTGTTGTCATGTAATATATATTTTTTTACTAAGGCGGGAAACGGACCGCGCCTGATGAAACGTGCGATCGAAATAAGATGTCGTCTGGCACTTCGTCATCATCAGCCCATATACGTTCTACTGCTGGACACGGGCCTTCTCTACAACTGAGAGGGTTAAGGCCTTAGTTCACCACGCTGGCCTAGTGTAGGTTGGCTATTTTCTCCTTTTTTTATTACAACATTAATGATTTGCTTAACCATGGCAATTCGTTTCGTCCACGCTGGCCTAGTACGAGTTGGCAGACTACACACTTAAAGATTCCGATTATTTTTCACCAGATAACACAAGCTGATTCCGTCGTAGCTCTACCACTATCAAAGCAATTTTAATTTTAGGAACTAAATAAAAACTATTTAGAATGATGTGGAAATACGAAGCTACAAGACCATTCGAAAACCCAGGAATCGAAGTTTGAGCTATGCATCGCATGCGCCAATTTATGTCATGAGACATTTACATCATCATCATCATCATCATTATCAGCCTAAAGAAGTCCACTGCTGAACATAGGCCTCCCCCAAAGACTTCCATAGTGACCTGTTGGAGACCATACATTTACATAATACGAATAAATTTCTTTATATAGTTGGAGGTTTCTTACCAAAACTGTGATCTCTGAAAGACGGCAGTGTGAATTCGAAACTCTCCTCTTCAATCTTGAACTTGCACTTCAAGTTTCCGAATTGTTCATAATGTGACTGGTGAGCTCTGGAAATAATTAGAATATTATTAAGAAATCTACTATATTAACACACCGCTCTATCCTGGAAAAAAATGGGGGCCAGTCTGTTGCTGTTTTCCAAGCACATTTCCAGACTCCTTGCTGTTAGTAAGAATTTCCTGGAAAAACCTAATAACACCATGCCCATCTTCATGCCAATCGAACCCTATACCCCTAGATCACACGGATCAACATGGACCAACGAGACACTATATTATACGTATTTTTTAGCGTTACCTAAACATGTCCATATAAAGTAACTAAATTTAATACGAAAACCTTCAAAGATTTTATTTATTTATTATAGATAGATAAGTGAAGTGCATTCCAAACAAAGTGCAAATGAGGACTACAATAATCTTTCTCCGGTCGGCACAAATATGGCCTGATGTTCCAACACTACATACCAAATTCATTTAGTAATTCCATTGCGTACCTACCCAATATCCATGACATTTTAATCCTATTAAGGAAATGCGATAATCTTGCACCTGACGATAAGCAGAGCAGTATTTAAATAGATATTGGTGTTGGGCATTATTTTTCTGATCTGCCTAATGTCCTTTTGAAGGGTGATTAGTAAAATTAAAAAAAAAACTGTGTGTATACTTATGTACACGCGTTAGAAGTTCTACCACACGACTGAAGTAACACTTATAAATACGCCCAACAGTAACATATGGACATAGTACTTAGTTTACACAACATATTACATTTCTGAACGCACTCATAAATATTTGACAACTAAGTTATAAATTTTTATTACTGTCACTATTTTACATTTTTAAAATCTAAAACATTTAAACTTTTTTTTTTTTGAATAATATTTGATCCGAAACATATTAAAACCTTTCGGATCCATTTGACACTTACATTTAACATAGGCAGCTTCAATCTGTCAATTATATTGGAGCACATAGGCAGCTTCAACGTTTTACTTTTGTGTTACAGTGACGCGCGCGCATCTTAAAATTTCACTCTCATAATTTTTTCATAACGCGCCTAAAGATGTATAACTTCAAAAATTGAAGAGGTCTTTTTAAAACACTTTACGCATGACCTAATGTCTTAGTATTAAGGTACTTACGTCTTCAGACCTTCGAAGTACTCCCGACTCCATTTCTCTCTAGCAATGGACCTGATGACGGCGGGTGGGTACAGGTCACTATCGAAGTCAAAATGTCTGCTCGTGGCCTTCCATTCGCCAGTGAAGTCTACGTCCACGACTTTGCTTGGGTCGTTCTGGTACCTGATAAATAGAAAATAATTTTTAAATTTTGAAATTACGTGTATTTTATGTTATTCTAAAATGTAGGGTTATATTCTGTAGAAAGTTAAATGTGCATCTAAAAAATATATTTGATATCTCCATCCCTATAAATTTTGCAATGATAAAGCGTTAAAAGTTTCGTTAGAAAATCGTAGAATAGAACCATAACTCCTTAATTCTTCACATTATTTTAGTACGTGTGACATTTGAAGATTTGCTTCTTGGAAGACATCTGTAATTATAGTGCCGTACTTATATTGGTTTCGTTATACTAACCACATCTTTCCTTTATAAGAGATGTTCCATTTCACCATGGGTTCAACTGGTACCATTTTGATACCTTCAGCTCCGAACTCGCCTATTTCAGCGCCAAATAAAACCGTGTCTGGGATCTTTTTACTGCACAGTAGACCTTTACCAGGTAGCTGTGAAAGAACGAAGTGATCAGTTAGATTTATAAAGAAACATAAAGCGGATAGTTTTTACACTTTCAAAACCTTCATGCATAAGAAAACAGTAATTAAGGCCATCAACGAGATCGATAAATCATCATCAGCCCATATACATATACGTCCCACTGCTGGGCACGACCCTCTACAACTGAGAGGGATTAGGCCTTAGTCTACTACGCTGGCCTAGTGCGGGTTGGCGGACTACACACCTAAGAAATCCTAATAAATAAATAAATAAATACACCCAACAGTCACATACATAGTTCTGATCCCACACTAAGATACAAGTCTTGTGTCGTGGGTATCAGAAACTACGAGAGACTTTTCGGTCTCACAAACACCCAGACCCGAAACAAATATTTGTGGATCACACAAACATTTGTCTCGGTGCGGGGATCGAACCCGCGGCCTCTCGTTTCGCAAGCTGGTGTCTAGCCAACTGCACCACGGGGCTGTCAAAATCCTAAGAACTTTAAGATGTGCAGGTTTCATCACGATGTTTTCCTTCACCGTTAAAGTACGTGATATTTCTTTGTGAATACACACATAACTTCGAAAAGCCTGAGGTGTGTGCCTGGGATTTGAACCCGCGACCGTCAAGATTCTCGACCGCGTGCCTTAACCTCGATCCATCATGATTTTTTTTCAAACATATACCAATTACCAGTTTATAAATATTTATGCCAATAAACTTCAATTGGATCAAAGAGGAAATCTCAGGCATGTGGTTGTATACTAGAGACTAACTTCTCTCAGCTTCTCTCAGCGTTGCCCAACATTGAAAATTACGATTCGGGTTTTTCTATTCCTCAAAAGTGAACTATCACCGACTTACCCCAATATAGAAGAGACCGTTGCACATGCCCATGGGTCGTCGCTCGCAGCCTGTTATCACGTAGATGCCTTTGTCGCTCTCGTTTCTTGTTGCTGATATGAAGAATATGGCATCGAAGGCCTGAAATTTAGGGTTGATATATAGTTGACATTAATTTCATTACTATTACCATGCATGTCGATTAATACGTCATGTTTAGGTTAAAATTTCAATCAAGTATTATTGGAATCATTATCCGCTTCAATTGACTGCACTACAAATACATATTATTCTCAGCCTATCGCCGTCCACTGCTAAACGAAGGCCTCCTCAAGGGCGCAAACCATCCCGGCCTTGAGCAGCTTTTCCATCCACTACCCGCCACCTTTCTCAAGTCGTCGGACCATCGTGCTGCACGACGTCCTACACTGCGTCTAACTAAGTGCGGTCTCCACTCCGACACTTGTCTGCTCTAACGGATATATATAGCAAATACATAGGTATCTTTCATTTCCAGTACCTTGTTGTTCTCACATACACAATATTAAAACAAAAAAAAAAGAAATTAAAATCTGTTACAATAGGCGGTCTAATAATTTACTACGATTCCTTCAATTTGACCAACGGCTGATTTCTATAAACATATTTATATTTGTACATCTTAAGATCGATCTAAATAATAGACCAATCAGATTTAAGAATTATTTATTTATTTATACACTCTTTATTGTACACTAAGAAATAATGAACAAAACAATATACAAAAAGAATGAAGTACATAATTGGCGGTCTTATCGCTCAAGGCGATCTTTTAGAGACAACTATAAGATGGACATAAACAAGTGATAGAAGGGAGGGTAGTTCATATGTACAATATAATAATTAATTAATTTAATTGATTTATTATTTGATTTGATCACGATTATTGATTGAAATTGGCAGTATATCATTCTTCTTCCGTGTTATTTACCTTTGCATGTTCGCTTAGTTGCTGGGCTCTGTCCATATCAGCAGGGTTAGCGATGGCTTTGACACCTTGCCCAGCTCGTCCGCCCTTGCCGGCATCTGAGTTTTTATTTGCGTACTGGAAAATGCAAAATTCAATTATTATTTTAGTAAAGAAAATATTTTTTGCGTTCTAAAACGGCTATGTGTTTGCGTGAGTGAGTTTTAGGGGCATAACTTAACTAACCATTAACCATTGTATATTTGAGGATTTTATTCAAAGAATTTCTACCTGATTGATGTACCAACAGTTTAGCGAAGTGGACTTAAGCCCTATTTCTTTCAACTGCAGAGTAGGCTTTCATTCGTATTCATAACACTAATGACTAAATCACTCGTTATTTTTTAAATAGTACTTCAAAAAACTATTTTAATTTCAAATCGATATTTATTAAATATAACTTCAAACATTGTATTTCATTGATTGATAACAATTATATTCTTAGTAATTACTTTTTTATCGTGCACCTGACTGATAGTTTAACCAATTTTTACTTTTAAGCCGATAAGTTAGTGATAACAACACATCAAATATTCTTGGAGGCTTTGTGAGTCCGTACAAAAACAACTCTTGCAAGTAATTAGAACAATATCGTCAATAACAACTTAATTATTATCAGTTTATTTATTTGTTAGCGCATCACAGTAAAGCCACAAATTGGATTCCATAGCTATCTAATTACTGAAATGTTTATGCTTAATAGCATAGCTTTTATTACATCTAAATCACTCTTTAAACTATAAAATGTTTTAGTTTTGGTTAGAAATCTCATAAGACCATGCCGCCCGCATATAACGAATCGCAAGAATTTTCTGTTATAAAATCATTAGGTATATACTAATAGAAGACCCGTTTGATAGTTCAATCAATCACCTTTTTCTAATCTGGGGTAGGTAAAAGCCTTATTATATCTACAGTTAAGAGGTTATCTGAATCCGAAGTCTGGACAAAATGATTGGTACACTGTCATTGTTATTTACTATTACTTTGTGATAATTTAGTATCGAGCGTAGGACTAGGAATACACCGCTGTCTTATACCGGCGTGAGACAATGCATAGTTTGAAAAAAAAAAGCAACCAAATGATGTCGAGGTCAAAACCTAGTGTATAATTTAATCATGATATTCGATTACGTTAATTGAATAATCTTTTGGTCTATTAATACAACGAGTCACCGTCATGCCGTTGCGCTGATGTAACAAGGATTGACATCCTCGGTTTCTAGCTCAAAACAATGGCGGTAAGACCGTTAGAGAAATCCCCGTGACCTACGCAGTGAAAAACAGTCTTTTGAATCTATGTCAGCGCATAAACGCTCACAGCTGGGCACAAGTTATTAAACTTAGACCTTCGTCCACCACATGGGCTCATTGCAGGTTGGCAGATTAAATACTTAAGAAATTACTTGCGAAGAACGTATAGGTTTCCTCGCGTTTTTCTTCAGTGTTTAATAAAAATCATCATCATCATCATCAGCCCATATACGTCCCACTGCTGGGCACGGGCCTCCTCTACAACTGAGAGGGTTTAGGCCTTAGTCCACCACGCTGGCCTAGTGCGGGTTGGCGGACTACACACCTAAGGAATTCCTAAGAACTTTTAGGTGTGCAGGTTTTATCACGATGTTTTCCTTCACCGTTAAAGCAAGTGATAATTCATTGTGAATAATAATAAAAATAGGTAACATAAATGTTAAACTGTATTATTTTACTAGATTTTGCAGAAAGTTCGCTCATACAATAAATATATTGTTAAAAGTTATAAGAACATTTCCCAGTAACGAAATATTTATCACAATTAAAACAACAGCAACTAAATTTTATACGTATTGAGGGAAAAGCAGTGATGGCCTCGAGGTTTAGGCGCGCGGTCGAGAATTTCGGCGGTCGCAGGTTCAAACCCCAGGCACACACCTCTGACTTTTCGAAATTATGTGTGTATTCACGATGAATTATCACTTACTTTAACGGTGAAGGAAAACATCGTGATAAAACCTGCACACCTAAAAGTTCTTAGGAATTTCTTAGGTGTGTAGTCCGCCAACCCGCACCAAGCCAGCGTGGTGGACTAAGGCCTAAACCCTCTCAGTTGTAGAGAAGGCCCGTGCCCAGCAGTGGGACGTATATGGGCTGATGATGTATGTATGTATGTATTATGAGGGAAAATATGTATATACATACCTATTCATTTATACTAAAAATGGTAACATGACATATATGTAAGTAGTTATTTATCCGTGGTGCGTTAATTGCGTCTAATTTGACTAAATGTAATTATCTTTCTTTTTTATGTGAGGGTGAAACCTCACAGCTCAATGTTTTTGTCACCCGCTTTGCTGTGGAGGGAAGTGGACAACTCTTTGTTTTCCAAATCCTCCTTTATTTTGTCTTTCTGATTAACTTCGTTGCGGGATTATGACAAATTTAGGTCCCCTTAGATCCGCTGAGCTTCATTGCTCAGCGTCAATACTGTGCGTGCCGCTGTTGATCCTGGAGCACAGGAGTTACAGTGGCGGGTGTGTGGTGGGATAGGGCCCAACAAAATGACTTGTATTATCGGAACCAAAACCGCAAGTGGCAGAGATATAGTACCTAGTTGCTTGTAAACCAGTTCGTAAACAAATATTTTTCCCTTTGTCTATATGGCAGTAATTTGATAAGTATTTTATTATATGACCTGTAGTTTGATATAGATGCATTGCGTGGAATATATACTATGTACCTATATGGAAAAAAATTAAGCCGCAAATGACCAGCCCCGCGGCGCAGTTGTCCAGACACCAGCTTTTCAATGCCGTGGGTTGGATCCCCGCACCGAGACAAATAGTCAAAGTAAATTGTTAACTTTAAGTGTATTATCATCATCAGCCCATATACGTCCCACTGCTGGGCACGGGCCTCCTCTACAACTGAGAGAGTTTAGGCTTTACATACATACATACATAAACTCACGCCTGTATTCCCCGAAGGGGTAGGCAGAGGTGCATTTCTGCACCCACATTTCGCCAGGTATGTATCAGTTCCTATTGCCGTTTTTCGGGCACATTTACAGACTCCGTGCTGCTACTGAAAATTTCCTAATGGAAAAACCCAATAACACTTTGCCCGACCCGGGAATCGAACCCAGGACCTCTAGATCGCTCGGCACATACTTGTACCGCGAGACCACGAGGCAGCTTTAGTGTGTATTATATATTCATTTAATTCATTATAACTCTGCTAGCGTTAAAAATTTGTATGAATACACCTGAGGGCCGTTGGCGGTACTTCCATAGAAGCCCAAAAGCCCAGTTTGCCTTTCAAAATTCAGAACAATTATCTTTATGCTTTAAATGTTACTTTAAAAAAAAACAATTTGATAAATAAAGACCCCACAATAAACAATTATAAACTAGACATTACACAGACTTTTGGGCTTCTATGGAAGTACCGCCTGTGCTGAGGACCTAATATTTTTTTGGTATAAAAAGGTGGCTATAGATGCCTTCAAGATCTATGTCACCATGTAGTCTAGTCTCCTTCGAGTTATTGATTTTTAAGACGTTCCATCTTATTTCAACAACAACAAAGTACCTACAAGGGAGACTTCGAAATCTATGAACTTGCATCTTTTATTTCACAGCGTTCAAGTTTAAATCTTGCGATGAAATCTTGACTCTGTAATTCTTTCTTTGAATCAAATTAACATGATCCACGGTCTAAATGAAATGTTTATTTGTAAAGTTAATGATAAAACGTTAAATTTTACTTTTCTTATTCAGTTAGTGAAGCCTTGTTACGGTATTGAAATGAATATAAATAAATCTAAGAGATTTCTTTTGCAGGTTTTTTCGATGTTGTTCTTCATAGTACTTATACATAAACTCACGCCTATATTCCCCGAAGGTGCAGGCAGAGGTGAATTTCTGCACCCACATTTCGCCATGTATGTATCAGTCCCACGTAATAGGGGGCGAGCCTATTGCCGTTTTTCGGGCACAATTCCAGACTCCGTGCTGCTACTGAGAATTTCCATTGGAAAATTCCAATAACACTTTGCCCGACCTGGGAATCGAACCCAGGACCTCTAGATCGCACGGCACATACTTGTGCCACGAGACCATGATTCTTTCTTTGAATCAAATTAATATGATCCACGGTCTAAATGTAACGTTTATTTGTAAAGTTAACGACAAAACGTTAAATTTGACTTTTCTTATTCAGTTAGTGAAGCCTTGTTACGTATTGAAATGAATATAAATAAATCTAAGAGATTTCTTTTGCAGGTTTTTTTCGATGTTGTCCTTCATAATATTATAATTAATTATGACCATTGAACACACAAAGAAAAATCAAACGAGTACCTACCTGGTATTCGAACTAATGACGTACGACATTACTGTTTTCTGATAGGTACATTAAGTACCTACAATTAATTAAGCGATAAAACTTAAACATACCTTGCGATAATAGTAGAGAATGGCGAATAGAACATATTTCACGTAATACCACTTTCCAGGAACAGAATACACTCCAAATATAGGTTTCGGATCTTTGAATTTAACACTATAAATAATTAAGAGTGTAACGAATCCGATTAAAATGAGCAGAAACATTGTTCCGACGCCCGCGGTCCTGTGGTAACTGATATAGTTCGTCGCCCCCCAAGAATACAATGTTGATTGGAAAATAATATCGGTGTAGATAACAATTATATTGTTTAAGATATTTAATTTTAACTCACGTACATTGAGCATGGATGACACTACAGTGAAATATTGGGTTGGATTTTAGCATTTTTTGAAAAGAAAATCAATAATCTAGCTATATACCTAGATTTTACCTAGTGCAGCAAAAGGATACTGTATACTGTATTTTTGGAATTTCTTCTAAGCATAATTACTTTTTGATGGAACTGGCCTCGAGGTTTAGACGCGCGGTCGAGAATCTCGGCGGTCGCAGATTCAAACCCCAGGCACACACACTCCTGACTTTTCGAAGTTATATGTGTATTCAAACAATGAATTATTACGCACTTTAACGGTGAAGGAAAACATCGTGATGAAACCTGCACACCTAAACGTTCTTAGGAATTTCTTTGGTGTGGAGTCCGCCAACCCGCACTAGACCAGCGTGGTGGAATGAGGCCTAAACCCTCTCAGTAGTAAAGGAGGCCCGTGCCCAGCAGTGGGACGCATATGGACTCATGATGATGATGATGATGATGATGATGATATGCAATCTTTGTCTGCCGAAATAAACCAACTCGCTTACGAGCAGCAAGGTCAAGTATTTTTTTAAGGATAGATATTTAATGCACTTTTGGGAAGAACACAGGCTCCTTTTTTATAAATATGACCTCGGGAGAAGTGGGGCCAAACCTTAGTATCAAATGAAAGGATAAACAAATAAATAATGCGATCACAAATAGCTATGGAATCCGTTGTGACTAACATTAAACGCGCATAATGTACGATAAGAAAGGGTTATTAATATACAATTACGAACAAAAATAAATTGTCCGTATGTACTCATGTTATGTGCTTGTACATGTGTGAAATTACCCAGGAGATAATGTCTGCCTCGTGGTCTCGTGGTCTCGTGGTACAAGTATCTGCCGTGCAATCCAGAGGTCCCGAGTTCCATTTGAGTGTTATTGGGTTTTTCCACAGAACAGCTGAATAAGATTAGAAGAGAAATAGGCAGTATTTTGTATGGGAGCGTGTGACGCCGCTTGTCTGTCACCTGTTCATTCTACTACGATTACATGACCAATGATAAACATTTCAAACAAAAATGAAGGGCTGCTATTGGTTATCACACATTTATAAAAGTCTTGATATTACACGCCACCCGAATTACTAAGGAGCGGCCAACAACATATGATAGTCTAATGGTAGGTTCGGCACGCTCGGCATGTTGACATTCCTTTCTAGTCTTATTCAACTGGTCTGTGGGTTTTTCCCTCAGGAAATTCTCAGTAGCTGTACAGAGTCTGGAAATGTGCCAGAAAAATAGGACAATATGACAGACAATAGGCTCACCCCCTATGACTTGAGACGAATACAGAGTTGGCGAAATCTGGTTGCTGAAATGCACCTCTGCCTACCTCTTCAGGGAATACAGGCGTGAGTATAAGAGAGAGAGAGAGTCTTCCATAATAGTTTTTAAAATTATGTAGTTGCGCCCCTATGCATGTTTTGTCAGACAGATACCACTAAAGTGCAGATAAGATTTGGGCAAAAATTTCGTCGTCGAGTTCTTATTAAGATACACATAAGGTTCATTTTGTTATAAAGCTATATAAATTAATTGCTTACACTACAATCAATACAAGTCATAGACGTGTTAAATAATAATTTACGGTTAAGAAAAATATTTGACACGTTTGGTTAGTAAGTTATTCTCCGAATTAATAGTCTGAGTTATTTTGCATTGGGGCTTAAATAATTTTACCAACCAAAACAATTATTCGGCGCCGAGAAACAGTCAGCAGTGATGGCCTCGAGGTTTAGGCGCGCGGTCGAGAATTTCGGCGGTCGCAGGTTCGAACCCCAGGCACACACCTCTGACTTTTCGGAGTTATGTGTGTATTCCCAATGAATTATCACTTGCTTTAACGGTGAAGGAAAACATCGTGATAAAACCTGCACATCTAAAATAATGTTCTTAGGAATTTCTTAGGTGTGTAGTCCGCCAACCCGCACTAGGCCAGCGTGGTGGACTAAGGCCTAAACACCTTTCAGTTGTAGAGGAGGCCCGTGCCCAGCAGTGGGACGTATTTGGGCTGATGATGATGAGAAACAGACACAGGCCGTTCGGAATATGACTTGCGTGGATCACTGATGTGCCTTTTACATCAAATGTATAGTGAAATGGTTGCAAAAACCCACTAACACTTTTCTCGACCCGGAACCTTTAGATCGTACGAGACATACTTGTGCCGCGAGACCACGAGGCAGTCAGACTTTGGCCTAAGTCTTACTTACCCTTTAATCGTTACACAAGGCCCAAAGGTAATGATCGTCTAAGAACATTTAAATGCTCCATTTCTAACTAATTTGAATTAACTAAGCCCGCAAGAATAATTATATGTCGGAGGGTCTCGTGCGTTATTGTTTTTTTAAAATAGTGACAGTAAAACTTCGGGAGGTAATTTCAAAAGCTTAGTACAGAGCACCGTTCGGTCCGGCGTTCCGAGCGAGAATGAATCATTCTCGATCGGGCGGCTGTATTTATACCCTACGTTGGACGCACAGTGGGGATGCGTCGACGCTTCGACATATAAAATTAGAAATTATGCAACTGTTTAATATCAAAGTCTAATAATATTACGTTACCCGCGGAAGTTAGAAAAATATTATTTTTTTTACAATAAGGTAGTATTACGTTTCTATCTATATAAATGATAATAAAATATTTGAAATGTATAATATGTAAGCGCAGGAGGGCCGTCATTACAACTCATCGTCAATAGCGTAGGCGTCTTCGGGAATCAGAGCCAAATGAATAACCTGTTTTTGTTACAAATAAATCTTAATTTACAAATACAATTTTAATTAATAGAAAACAAACTTTACTTTATTATGTTATTCGAATTAGGTAGACGATCAAGTTTTTAACTTCTGATTTAAAGCGATTCGTCGCAAGTACATTGCGCTAGCGCCCTTCTTTCGAATGTCCCGCCACAAGATGGCCGGTCCGTTACCATAGACGCGACGCTCCGCTAGAATGACGATCAGTATCGATTTACATTTCAATTTATTAAAAACGTTTGTGTTGACGGCGCATTTCCGCGCCGTTAAATATAAAGGTACTTTATTTTAACCATTGAGGTTTAGAAAGGAAATATAAAGCGCAGTAATATAATGCATTTTATTTACGTACATACATACATAAACTCACGCCTGTATTCCCATAAGGGGTAGGCAGAGGTGCATTTCTACACCCACATTTCGCCAGGTATGTATCAGTCCCACGTAATAGGGGGCGAGCCTATTGCCGTTTATCGGGCACATTTCCAGCCTCCGTGCTGCTATTGAGAATTTACTAATGGAAAAACCCAATAACACTTTGCCCGACCCGGGAATTGAACCCAGGACCTCTAGATCGCACGGCACATACATGTACTGCGAGACCACGAGACAGTCGCAGTCAGTATTTTTTATTTCTTACTAAAAAGCGCCAAAATTGTGTTTACAGTTTACGATGACATAAATAACACTGCTGTAGGTAGGACACACTACCTGAGGACCAAATACCTTTTCATACCGATAAAAGTTGAGCTCCGAGAAAAAACACATTTGTCTATTAATTATTATTTATTTAATAATTAACGAAAATAACAAAAACCTTAACATTAACACCGACAAAAATATTTATACATTAATCATTTGTTACTAGTATGCCTAGCATAGTCACCTTGACACCGGAACTAATACTTTCTGTTTAATATTTATTACTATCAGGTGAAGTTTAAGGAAATAATTTAATACTTAGTCGATTAAATATATGAAAAAATATATTTGTGAGCCTACATATATTTACAAGATACGAGGCTGAAAGCGTAATTCTATTTTAAACGACTACTTAATGAGGTTAATGGCTTGTTTATGGTATGTAATTAACAGTTATTTTTCTTGAAATCTACATATCAATGGAATGTTTACAAATATTTGTCTTAAACTACAAATCTGTGCTATATATGTTTTTCAATACTATAGTATGTGACTATGTTAGGATAAGTCAAGATTGAGTCTAGACATATAAATACAATACAGCTATATTTATCATTAACATATAAGTTGAGAACAGCAGAGCTCAAAATCCGATGTCATTAATTTTTTATTGGTGACACCGTGGATGAAAATTATCGATACGAAGAATATAAGATTTCTAATCTAAGATAAATATATTGAGGATTGTACAGCATGAAATAACATCGACACTTTCATTACTGACAATAGCCAATGTCAATATATATTGTCGACAACAGACGGACATGTAAAGCTTTCTAAATTATCGATAAATCTATAATTATCGACATATTGATGATTACATTGATAACGAGATAAGTAGGACAGAGGTAACATTCTACTAAGTTGTGATGTAAGCGATTTTCATTCAGTGCCTTTGGATTATTTATAGATAAGTGTTAAATACGTCTATGTATTTGATAAGGGCAACTGTCATCCATCCGTTTAAATGCATATCGATAATCGCTCCAAAAAAAATTAATTATAGTTATCACACTTTGTGGGTTGGAAATAACTAAAAAGAACATTAATTTTCAGAGTTAAAAAAAATAAGTAGTATACATCGGTAAGAAAAATAGCCAATTCTTTCACACGCGTAAAGAAACGCCATTTATGATGTTTCGGTGTGACGTAACATCGATTATCGTATAAACGACAAAGCAAGCTACTATTTACAAGTGTTTTGTTTTGACATCGAGAGGTTGAAGCATGCCGCACCGAAATATTATAAACTTGATCGCTCCTCGTGACTTTTCATCGACTGTCGCCCTTACTCGTTGTCCTAGTCCCGAGCCACCCCAATGATGGTGAGGATGTACAGGAAGATGTTGATGATGTCCAGATACAGGTTGAGGGCGGCGAAGATGTACTCCTCGGGAGAGATGCTGTACTTGTGGCTGCCGCCCATCATGAGCTGCGTGTCGTACACCAGGTACAGGGAGAAGATCAGCGCGCCGAGGGAGGCGTACACCAGGGTCACGATGTCGTTGCGCGGGATGAATATTGCGATAATACCTGAAAACGAAAAATGTATACGTTAAAACATAACAACACTATAAGCACTAAGCAGTAATAGCATAGTAAGGTTTTACTCAAAAATTGTTGAATGTGAAATAACTTAATTATCTATTAATTTTAAAACTGTTTGGTAAGAAGTCTTAATTCCTTTAAATTTACTAATAAGGTACCTAAAGTATTCATTTATTTTATAATTCAGTAATAGGAAGTCAATACTCAGAATTAATGGTTGCCCTGAAAAGATCCCCACATATGATAAGCCTGCTATTTGTGCCCTTTTCTAGTACTATATTTACTTTTATGATTTGCAACTGTTTCTGAGTGTACAACAATGTGTTATAGATATAATAAATACTCAGTTTTATGTTAATTCAGACATATAGTATATTAGTGCAACATAAAAAGTTAAATTAGAAATGGTGCAATCATAAGCACGGAGGGATGGTAGTTATTGGGTATTTAACTGTACTGACACCAAGCAGCTCACCGAGTGTAAGGAAACCTACATTGTTTGTCTTCAATCCCCAACCAAATTATTTAGAATAAGATGATGTACATGAGGAGAAAGCGTTGTCCCACTTTTCTCCACAGCACAGTGGGAGACAAAATATTTTTCCCTTTGATAAAAGATAGATAAAAATTGAAGAAGCCAGATGTAATTAGCATACTACAGGTAAATAACATGGTATGGTCCACTTTTAGAACAGAGATGGTTGAGAATATAATGAGACTTACCAAACAGCATGAGTACGACGACTGCACAGAGTAGGACTCCTCCCATGGTGGTGAAGTCCCATTTGGTCTGCAGAGCGAAGATCGTCAGAGCCAAGCACACGGCAGCAGTTATGCCCACAGCCATCATCACCTGAAACATTATTGAATTGGTTAAATGTTATACATACATATGTATATACAAACGCTTGTATTGAAGGGGTAGGCAAAGATGCATTTGTAATAGGGGGCTAGCCTATTGCCATTTTTCAGATACATATGCAGGACAACATTGCGAATTTTCTAGTGAAAATCCCCAATAACACTTTGCTCAACCTCTAGATGGCATGAACACACTTGTACCAAGAGACCATGAGGTAGGGAGAAATGTTAAACACAATTTGCAAAGAAATGAATGGTTCATTTTTTGAATCGCCTTTTAAAGAGGATTAATAATATGAACTCCTGTTATTAGACTCTTCTTTCATTTCATTTTCAAAGCACAATTCGGAAAGTAAATATCAGTAAGATTGGGCAAGAAATCCTGATGTTCAATAGGGATGTTGACATAAAAAGCGAATGTATGAAAAGTTATTTTTTTGCCATAGCAGGGAATATTAGAATGCTGAAAATCATATTTTGTAAATGTAATTATGTTATTACTCATATAAATTAATTAAAAATAATTAAAAATGTTTAAAATAATTCCAAATATCACGTGACTGCAAACGCCAATCGGAGCGCGTTACGTCACAATGTATGAAGAATCACGGACAAGTTGTCTAACCTAGGGGTGTCCACTGTCCACTTTGAAAAAACATCGATGTTTTTTTCGATTCGATAAATCGGAACTTTACACTTTTTACAAGTACTTTTTACAAGCTTTTATTTAACTTTCAATGTATGTATGTATGTTTGTTTAGATTAAATCTTGCAACTTAATTTTGAAGCAGCAGATATTTTTAACCGATTTGTGTCGTGGGTATAAGTAACTACGAGAGACTTTTCGGTCTCCGAAACACCCCGACCCGAATCAAATATTTGCGAATCACACAAACATTTGTCTCGGTGCGGGGATAGAACCCGCGGCCTCTCGTTTCGCAAGCTGGTGTCTAGCCAACTGCGCCACGGGGCTGAAAATCCTATAATTTTGTACTTATTGATAAAAAATACTATTATATTTTAAGATTTTTATTCTAAATTTTCCAAAAACTATTTGATACGAGTAAGTATCGATACTTGCCGACCGATACCGAGTAAGTATCGATACTTGACGACCGATACGCTATTGAGTAGAAGTATCGATACCTTAATGGTATTGTTTCATCCCTAGTTTAACAGCAGTTTGTTGTATTTAATACACTGTTACGTCATCAAGACCAGGTGACAGCTTGGAGCGTTTAGGTGCGAAATTTAAACACTAAACTAATTAAAGTCGTTTTTTTATTTAAAATTGATGAATAAAAAAATTTAGGATATTTTTTTGTAATATTTACGTTCTTATCTATAAAATGAAAACAGTTCCAAATTTTTGTCAACATCCCTATTATGAGGGGTTAGGCCCACGACTAAGTCCACCAAGCAGTCCAAGTGAGACGTTAGCGGACTGGAATGTAAGTATATAGGTAACCTGTAAACATGTAATGTACATGCATGCGGTACTTACTGCGCTGACGTCGTAGACGCTGGAGGCGAGGCCGAGCAGGAAGCTCTCTGCGACGGTGAAGATGGCGAGGAAGATGAAGTTGGTGGGCGCGGTGCGGCGCACGCCGTCGCAGCACGCCATCGCGATCAGGCACACGAACACCAGCGCGAACGCCACCCAGCTGCACAAACATAGCACCTTCATCTTACACGCATACGCACGGTAAGACCATCCACAACCGACAAAAGCTCAAGAGGTGTCTTTTTCATCATCATTATCATCACCGCCATCATTATCATTATCATCGTCATCATATTCATCATCATCAGCATTATCGTCATCATATTCACCATCATCGTCGTTATCACCATCATTGTTATCATCGTCATTATCATCATCATCGTCGTCGTCATCATCATTATCAGCCCATATACGTCCCATTGCTGGGCACGGGCCTCCTCTACATCTGCGAGGGCTTAAGCCTTAGTCCTCAACGCTGACCTGGTGCCGGTTGGCGGACTACACACCTGAGAATTTTTTAAGAATTTTTAGGTGTGCAGGTTTCCTTACAAAGTTTTCCTTCACCGTTTAAGTGCGAGATAATTCATTGTGAATATATCTTCGTAAAGACAGAGGTGTGGGCCTGGGTTTTTAACCCGTAAAAGCCGAGATTCTCGACAGCGCGCCTAAGCCTCGAGGCCATCACAACTTACATACATTTATATAACAAATTCATCTTACACGTAAAGGGCAAGATAGGAGCACCCACAACCGACGTGTATGACAAGATGAATAAATGTTAAAGCAAAAGAGGTGTGTCTGGATCGTTATTTATCCGAAGTACCGCCCCAAATGCGCGTGACGGCCACCGAGAGGTTTTAATCGGTTTGCTGTTGTAGGATCTTAGTTAGGGACCCAATTCGGCTAAGCGGACAACTGTCCGCCAACCCGCATTAGGCCAGCGTGGTGGACTACGGTCTAAACCCTCTCAATGGTAGAGGAGAACCGTGCCCAGCAGTGCGGGGGCATGTGCTGATGATGATGGACAACTGTTCCGCGCGCCTAGTTGGAAGGCCAGGGACCCATTCAGCTTCCTCCGAGGTACATAAGGGGAGCTTGGCATTTCCTCTAGTAAAATAAATAAATTATCCCCTGCCTGTAGCAAGAGGTGGCTCATAGGGAACCTTGGGGTCGCTGGGCGCGCTGCGGGGGCAGTGCGTGACCCCGAATAGGGCGGCGGTACAGTATAATTTCATCATCATCAGCCCAAATACATCCCACTGCTGGGCACGGGCCTCCCCTACAACTGAGAGGGTTTAGGCCTTAGTCCACCACGCTGGCCTAGTGCGGGTTGGCGGACTACACACCTAAGAAATTCCTAAGAACTTTTTAGGTGTGCAGGTTTTATCACGATGTTTTCCTTCACCGTTAAAGCAAGTGATAATTCATTGTGAATACACACATAACTTCGAAAAGTCAGAGGTGTGTGCCTGGGGTTTGAACCTGCGACCGCCGAAATTCTCGACCGCGCGCCTAAACCTCGAGGCTATCACTGCTTTCGAGGCCATCACTGAATAATTTGCTATATAAAAAACATTAATTTAAAGTCTTATTTTCATAGTAAGGTTTAATATAACAATACTTACAAAAGCCATGGGTTTCTGGCGGCCCACATTTTAGTCGGCTGGTGGAACAGGAACAGTGCAATGAAACTCATCGTGACTAGAAGTTGACACATCAGGATGGAGTACACCTGAAATCAACACGAATAATGATATACACCAAATGCAATACTTATATGAAAACATTCTTCAAGTATTAAAAATTAGAATTTTCAGTTGTTGTATAGAAGAAAACTTTGACCGCCTTTTTTATTGTACAAAGGAAAACAAACAGTAGTATACAGATAATTACAAGAAGCTTGCTTAATATAAATTAGATACATATACTACCCAATACGTTTTCACGGATTACATTAAATAATTTAAAACCGTTGTAAGAGCGATAGATAGAGCGATGTTTTTAACAGCGATGTACACTGTACAGGTCTGTCGTAAACATGTGGGGTTTTTGTCTTGCATTCTCTTATTACTAATGGCACGTGAGAAAGTGAGACAAAATATAATATCGTGGTCCTTGGATATCTAAGACTTCATGCAATGATATTCATAGTAAGGCCTCAGTGCCCCACAGCATGACGAATCATTGCCCGTGGAGCAGTTGGCTAGATACCAGCTTGCGAAACGAGAGGCCGCCGGTTCGATACTCGCACTGAGACACATGTTTGTTAGATCCACAAGTATTTGTTTCGGGTCTGGGTGTTAGTGAGACCGAAAAGTCTCTCGTAGTTACTGATACCCACGACACAAGACTTGTATCTTAATGTGGGGTCAGAACTATGCATGTGACTGTTGGGTGTATTTATTATGATATATTTATTTATGCTGTGTTATTTGGCCAATACTATTAATACGTGGACGCTCTCTTACCTTTCTGATGAAAGCCTTGCGTATGGTCTGCTCGGTGAAGTCGAATCCTTTGACCTCGCCATCCTCGCCGACGCCTACGCCGGGCGTGTATGCCGCCTGCAATTTACAACATTATGGAATTAGCATATCATCATCATCATCATTAGGAAGGGTTGTTATGTTTGAAATAAAACGACTACCCCCAAGGTGGATAATAAATACAAGCCGTTTGGATCTTACGTTATTTCAAATTGATGTCCGGTAACATAACTCGTAAAATGTTATTTTTGAGGTAAACATTGTAAGAATATTTTGGTTTCATTCAAGTGCGCTTCACAAAATCACGACTCTATGCAGTTCATAGCTTATTTTAAAAAATATTTTACAAGATTAACCTAATACATATCTTAATCGCTTTTATGGATCATTGGCGTAATATAATTACACTTCGTAAATTGAAATAGTCTTATTAAACTGTTATCAATAAAATAAAAACGTCCCAAAAGCGTTTGAGTTAACTGATATTCGCTGTTTGCATTAATACGTATATTATAACAGCAATCCGCAAAGTTGCAACCACAATAATAGCTAAACTTCGCCAAAATACAACAGCCGTGGCTGACGAAATACATTGCTCACAATATTAGGTATTGAAGTACTAAAATGAGACCAAAGAACGACATGGAATGGCAATAAATTTTGACTAGAGTATTTACAGACAATTTTTTATATATTGGCACGAAAAATGACTATGGTGTTTTTGGAAACTGGCAGACTTTTGTCACTCGACATAATCGTGGCGGTATGTTAAGATGTTATTTCAAGATATGCTCAAAGTTACGGAAATTACGCTTATAGAGCTCAAAGTTATAGGAATCGGAGAGCACGGGAGCTATGACAAAATGCTCCATAGCTACATGGTGTAGCTAGGATTAACTTAAGGATTGTCTTATATACACAAACACAACATAACTGTTGACTACAACATAACTGTTGTAGACCAGCGGTCGGCAACGCACAGCCCGCGGGCCGCACTTGTGGCCCGTGAATGTTAGCATTAGTTAGCATTTTAATTTTTTCTATGGGGTATGACCAATTATACATAGGTATTACGTATAATCTAGGGTAAATATCACAAGTGTTGGCCCGCCTTTAGTTTATTTTGCCACATTGCGGCCCTTGCCTGCCAAAAGGTTGCCGACCGTTGGTTTAGACTAATACAATCACACTCTCTTAAACAAAACACCATTTTCTTATGTCATCGGGCACACTAATTATGATATTCCACCACATGTAATGATAAAAATATGTTTTATAAAAAAATCACCTCAGCCATTTTTAGGTGTATCTGTTTTCGTTCGATAAGCGTTACTGGCGCGTTACTGGCACATTACTGATACCGCTTGGGACTTATCAGGTTTACAGGAAGATAAGGTGATAAGATTTCTGGAATTCAATGAGTTCGAATTTTTGCCGATTCCGCTTTGTGTTGTTCTTGTGTGAATCATGTTTAAATTGATATCACTGTATTTACAACAAGGGTTATCTATGTTGTTATTCATCCCATGTCGCATAGGCCTCTTTTACGACGTCATTTTTAAATTCTCACTTTTCGGCGAATGAACGGCAAATTTAATAGTAAGTAATGAATTAAAGAGATAAAGACGTGATGACCTCAAAGTTTAGGCGCGCAGTCGAGACTAAATCTAGTTGGTTGCGACTCAAACACACCTCTGACTTTTCTAAGTATTCACTATGAATTATCACGTACTTTAACGGTGAAGGAAAAAGTCCTTAAGAAACCTGCACACTTAAAAACTCTTAGGAATTTCTTAGGTGTGTACTCCCCCTACCCGAACTAGACCAACGCGGTGGACTAACGCCTAACCCCTCTCAGGGGTCTGTGCCCAGCAGTGGTGTGTATATGGACTGATGATGGGGCATAAGTTAAAGAAAGTTTAGACACGATAAACGCTTTGAATAGTAAGATAATCTAGTTTTCCGCCAGGGGATACTATTTG
The DNA here is from genome assembly GCA_907164795.1 of Hemaris fuciformis. Classification (NCBI taxonomy): domain Eukaryota; kingdom Metazoa; phylum Arthropoda; class Insecta; order Lepidoptera; family Sphingidae; genus Hemaris; species Hemaris fuciformis. The sequence continues at coordinate 2,183,699 of OU015445.1, forward strand.
GAACGTACTGATTGAGGTAATTTCGCCGTATCTCACATATTGATCAACAAAGACAGAAAGATAAATCAATCCAATGACAAAATAATGAGGAAGGTAACACGCATTCGGGGCTGATATTTTCACTAAATAATTGTGATGCCTAGAGTATCTGATTACATGTCTGGCGATTTTAATTTCATCATCATCATCATCAGCCCATATACGTCCCACTGCTGGGCACGGGTCTCCTCTACCATTGAGAGGGTTTAGGCCTTAGTCCACCACGCAGGCCTAGTGCGGGTTGGCGGACTACACACCTAAGAAATTCTTAAGAACTTTTAGGTGTGCAGGTTTCATCACGATGTTTCATTTCAGGATCGATGGACATTGAAAACTGTGCTTGTCCCAAACACTCTAACACGGTTGGCTAATCTCTGATTTCATTCTCAATGTAATAAAATATATTTCAATTTAGTAAATACACTCGATTTTGAAACATATCAATAAATGTTAACACAATTTACAAAACGCCTACATTTTATTCAAACGTTATTTACATTTCCACATTAAATGATTTTAAAATAAATATAAATCCGATAAAAGGTCAGGAAAATGACATATTGCAATAAACACCCTAGCGATTCTGCAAACTCGTTAATTTCATAGCAAAAGTAGTAAAAAAATACATTAAGCTGTGTATAGATTGGCGTCACAGGCATTGTCGTGAGGACCTTGGGTGGGTTTATTTCGCGTGTTTTCAATACGATCGGTGTGTGGCACTACAAGTAATTTTGTTATAAAGGGCATAGGTTACTGACTGACTGATCTATCAATATACAGCTTAAACCACTGAATCGATTATTATGAGGTACGTATCGTTAAGAAAGGATTTTCCAAAATTTACCCCCAAAAATTGTATTGTGAAAATTTTAAAAGAATTCTATTAATGCGAGCGAAGCTGCGGACAAAAGCTAGTTTTGTTACAAAGCTGGGAATAATTATCAATCATAAGTACTATGTATGCTCATCGTAGTTAAAATTTTCTTAATAATGTATGCAATTTTATAAGCCATAGTCATGTTGTGGTCAGCCTTGATTGCAACTCGACCAGTTGGTCAGTATCCTAGATATTTTTATAAAACATGTAAAACAAAATATAGACCTACAAAATGTCGCATTTCGAGATACTTACGCGCATATATGATATTGAAAACAAACATGCCGAATATTTGTTAAATTGTTTCTCGTCAATCAGCTGTGTGTTCAACGTGTGACCACATTTGGCATACCATCCGGTACTAGAGCGGTCACATAGTAAATATCGCGTAAAATTGCTGTTTTACGAAGTCATACCCAAAATCTAAAAAAAAAAACATTTAAAAATCTTACTTCACCATATCCTGGAGCGCCGTACCCGCCAGGCTGGAATCCTGGTTGAGGTGGCGGGGGGTATCCGCCTTGCGGGTAACCACCGGGTGGATACCCACCCTGCGGGAATCCTGCCTGCGGATAGCCACCCTGGGGCGGATAGCCACCCTGAGGCGGATAGCCACCCTGGGGCGGATAACCACCTTGATTTTGATCTGCAAAATTACAATAAAAGGGCATTAATATTTAATTTATTGATTACATACAAAATTGAGTTTCGAAGTGTAATAATTCGTAAACGGTTTTAAGAGATTCTTATTTACAACTGGATGTTTTGTTAAATTTTATTTATATTTTATTACACTTTGCAACTATATACGGTACGGCACAGGTAAAAACGTGGACAGGACATGAGCGTACATGGTTTGGTGCTGTTTATACATGATAGCAAAATTGTGCGACGACATAGAACAAAAACATGGAAGACGGACTATCTGGGGCACCATTCGGACTTTGGTCATGTTAAAACTTTACACAAGGTATTTTGGCCAGTCTCTGCAATCTTTGACCGGTCATACTTCGAACTAAAAGTTGGTTTTCGTCATTTTACGTATAGTAATATACATACAAACCGGTGAAAAAGTTAGGAATATAAATTTGAAATCGAATGACTGAGTTACGCATTGTGAGCTTCAACAGGAAAAACTAAACAATGCCAAGTGATTTGTGATATACAATGCCAGCGAAATATTACTGTAGAGAATAATAGAAAAATGAATTAAACAGTATGCATTTAGTATTAAAAAATTACTTCTACAGATTGATTTTTTTATCTCATTTACTTAGAGAAAGTTATTTTAACATAAATTGTACCTTTTTAAGTGCTTTTAAGGGGTATAGAGAAGCTAATGCATTCATATAATTGATAATAATTTTGAGCCTTGACGATGGACTCAACATTCATACATTGGTAAAATTTTGGCCTCAATCATTTTCATGTCAAAAAGGGAAATATAAGCTTAAAGAGAAACTGACTCATCACATATTTTTTCAATATTTGGCTCGTTGGAAAAATAATTTTTTTTTGGCAAGCGTTGTTTGTGACGTCACGTGTCATGTATGGTGGATCACAATGAGCAGCGAAACTGTGTACATTAAAATATTAAATCCCTTTATTACGCATATGAATGTACGTTAATATCAGAAATGCGAAAGTATCTTCGTATTACTGTTTCGTGTTTTTTAGGCTAGGCTACATCACAGGGCTAAGAATCTCTCACGAATGTACTTTCACTGTGTAAATGGGAAATAATTTCAAAAATGAACTAAAATATACTACAAAATCTGCATACATTGATCAACACATTGTTGAAGAGAATACATGTATATGAAAACAGAGTTATATGGTTAATTATTTACATTAGTATTCCATAATTCATTTTAATTGCATTTCGAAAACATCATAAGTAATAAGTTCGTGTTCAAGCAACTTAACATGGGAAATCCAAGGAATTTTTCCTTATTCCGCAACATCATATTGTTGTGAGGAAAACATGGAGTATGTCTGTGTGTGACTAAACTTCTCTTCTGATCGAAATTAATAACTACCAACCCCTAGTCTACTCGCTGATTGCAATTGGACCAGATAGATGACAATTTGGTGGGATTGATCGGTTTCACGGTTTCATTTTTTTAAGCTGTTCGCAACTCCTATTATGTACGCGAAAACGAGTTTGTATGTATCTTATTTAATTATGCCTTTATCATTTAGTCGATTTTATTTTATTATTGTACATAAACAGATACAAAACTTATCGACAATACGAATACGTAAAGTTCGCTAACTTATTTGAAAACAGAATTCACTGATATGTCGCAAACAATATTTATTACTCATTTCGGACAATCCCACGCGTAGTCCTGTGGGATGTAAATGTTCGATGGTGTGGGAAAACCATGAGAGGATTTGCATCTCTATTTAATGACTCAGATATTTTAATTTTTAAATATATTTGGTGGACTACCAAGCATAGTAATTATTAAAAGATTATTTCTCCAAGAAAAAAAAATTGAGAAAAAAACCGCTGAACGACGCCAATTTTTCCGTTCTTTTCTTTCACTTATGTTCTCGGGCAGAGTTGACACTTGGTCACAAGACTCAGGATTTGTCAAGGCTACGTTGTTTTATTTATGTCAAGCATGTAGGAGAATGAGCTTCATTTGCGGAATCATCTCTAATGATTTATTAATAAGGATGGACTGCCTCGTGGTCTCGCGGTACAAGTATGTACCGTGCGATCTAGAGGTCCTGGGTTCGATTCCCGGGTCGGGCAAAGTGTTATTGGGTTTTTCCATTAGGAAAATCTCGGTAACAGCACGGAGTCTGGAAATGTGCCCGAAAAACGGCAATAGGCTCGCGCCCTATTACGTGGGACTGATACATACTTGGCGAAATGTGGGTGCAGAAATGCACCTCTGCCTACCCCTTCGGGGAATACAGGCGTGAGTTTATGTATGTATGTATGTAATAAGGATGGACTCACATCTCAACAATAAATGCGAAGTTTTTTTTTTTTCATTAGACAAGACGCATTTTCAATGAATATACCTTGACGAATATTAAATTCGAAATGTTATAATAGTTAGATTTTCTACAACTGAGAGGGTTTAGGCCTTAGTCCACCACACTGCCATGTGTGGGTTGGCGGACTACACACCAAAGAAGTTCCTAAAAACTTTTAGGTGTGCAGGTTTTCTCACGATGTTTTCCTTCACCGTTTAAGTACCTATGTGATAACTCATTGTGGATACACACAAAAGTTTGAAAAATTCGAAGGTTAGAATTTAATTTCAAGGTATTTCCTTTTTTTCCTGTGGTCAAAATTTGAGTGAATGTAAGAACCGAAGCGAAAATTTTTGTAGCGTTCCATAAACTCGTACATCACGGTAAACTTTTCTAAGATTTCTTTAATATCATTTCACTTATAGAGAAGACGCACGAACCGAGCAAGGAAATTTTTTTATTTAGAAACCACTTCACAAGCACAAAAATATGGATGCCACAAAATCGCAAACACGCACCTCTCGTCTCCGCCATCACTCAACAAAATGACGAATGCAATACAACCGCACACGCACTCGAGTATATTGTATTCCAACTATTCGACACTTGAGATTGGGGCGTCAAGTTACACACAATAGTGCCTTGTGGCAATTATGACTTCTTAGATTTGAACACATACAAAAAAACACTGTGTCAAGCGAGTGTGGTGACACAGGCCTGTTGTGACCGCTGTTGCTCGGATCGATAACGTAGTAAATACAACACTATCCAACCCTATGACTAATGAGATAGAACTCAAAGTAGCGTATTTTGAAACATTATGACATACCACGTAATGAGTGGTAATTGAATTTGCGAAGGTTTGCGAAACGATGCTAGTTTCCGGACGGTAATACGTAGAAGGTCTGGACTGTAGGTTAATTGCATTTTAGGAGTCTGTTATTGTTCTAACATACTGGTAAGAATTTAATGAAAGATATTATTATCACATTAAAAATGATGCATCGGAGTTCCCTAATGATATAATTGATTAATTTTCATTTAAGAGAAGATGACTCATTGGGTTATTTTATAACATTCATTGATAAGACTTTTCGAAGTTATGTGTGTATTCACAATGAATTATCACTTGCTTTAACGGTGAAGGAAAACATCGTGACAAAACCTGCACACCTAAAAAGTTCTTAGGAATTTCTTTGGTGTGTAGTCCGCCAACCCGCACTAGGCCAGCGTGGTGGACTAAGGCTTAAACCCTCTCAGTTTTAGAGAAGGCCCGTGCCCAGCAGTGGGACGTATTTGGGCTGATGATGATTGATAAGACTATCAGTATAACGACATTCATCTTAATAAGTATTTGATGTCAGTCATGACATCGACTGCCTCGTGGTCTCGCGGCACAAGTAAGTGCCGTGAGATCTAGAGGTCTTGGGTTCGATTCCTGGGTCGGGCAAAGTGTTATTGGGTCTTTCCATTCGGAAATTCTCAGTACAAGCACAGAGTCTGGAATTGTGTCCGAAAACACACCTACCACTTCGGGGAATACAGGCGTGAGGTTATGTATGTATGTATTTGATACGTAAAAAATAAAGTTCTACGAAGTCTTTCTCTCTCTCTAGAGAATACTGTACGAAAGTGAACGGTACCAACCAGAGAAAACTTAAAACTGTCAAATGCGTAATTTATTATATTGTTATTGTAACAATTTAGGGTGTTTCTAGCCCTGTAAAATTTGTGTAACACTCCTAATGTTAGATATCAATGTTTTATTAACTGCCATGTAAACCGATAAAAGTGCTGTACCATTCCATATTAATGTTCTTGTTATACATTCCATGCAATAAACGTAATCTATACTTCGACATTTTTTGTAAGTTAGACCTGAGTTTTTGTACTTGAAGTACCATAGTTAATTCATTAGTCTGAGGGCCTAAAATGGCTGACGTTTTGTTAATTGTTTTTTTCACAATCCACTCATTTTTAGTTTTGTATAAAAGTGTTAATTAAGAACTGATTTATGTTTCCGTATTACAAAATTGTTAGTTTATTAACCCATTCCTCCCCACTGTCCTTATTTTTAGGACACTATATTCAAAATTTTTTTAGTTGTTAGTGCTCTTATTTTTATTTTTTCTGATGGAATTCGTAATTTTACACTATTTTTCTAATAAAATAGTTTTTTTTTTCGCTGTAAAATATGTTAAGGTGATTTAATTGTAATTTTTTCAAATTGATAATTTTTGTCGACTAAGGAAGAGCATTATGATCCGCCCTTATATATCGCGAAAAAAAATTAATAAACTTATTTTTTTTCTCATACCTATTATTTTTTCTTAATGTACTAAGAACTTAATTTGTACACTTCATCAAAAAATTCCAATGGTTTCTATGCTTGGGAAGTAATGGGTTAAGTAAAGCATTTGTGGAACACGAAACACTTGTCTTCAAGTTCCCTAGCAACAAGGTTTAGTCATAGTTTTTTTTTAACTCTGTTAAAATTCAATCAGTTAATCCGTATAATAGACAGTACAATTAAAAACCTGAACCTCGAGGCCATCACTACTATCTACATTCATAGCATCTTCAAATAGTAAAACCACTATAGGTTGATAAATACAATTTTAGTAGCACTATCTCAGGAATCATTACGCATGATAGTGCCGGTTATCGCACTCTTCATATGTCAAGAAGTGTCCGATAAAGTCATGAACGTCACAATTCCACGTATTAATTACAATGTCTCTAATATTATTATCTTTTTTGCTATATGTGCAGTATGCGTTTGGGAGGTCCCGAGCACGATTGCCGAGTCAAAATTCCGAAAAATTATCTTTAAGTTTTAAATATTTATTTAACAAAAGCAATTGAACATATAAATGAGAATATCCTCACAATAAATAATTATAAACTAGACATTACACAGTTAACGTACACGCTTTTGGGCTTCAATGGAAGTACCGCCACTGGGATTTTATATTCCAAAATCCTAACTACGAAAGAAATAAATAGAGCGAATGTGAATGGAAGGGTTGGAAAAGAGCGTCCGCGAAGCACACATAAAGATCAGATTCGTGAAGTTCTTCGCAAAGGTCAAGTTAGGACTACCGATAACCGACGTATGTGTATGAGGAGATGTATGATGTTGGAGAAGCAGAAGAAGTGTGTCAGGATCTTAGTTTGTGGCACTCAATAGTCACTGCTCTCCTCTGTGGGATGCAGGCGTAACTGTGTATGTATGTATGAAATTCTAACTAGTTGCACGGAGTCTAGAAATATACCATAAAACCGCAATTTTGACATCCCCTACTACGAAGAATTTAAAACACTGCTGGCAAATCGTGACTATAAATGCATCTTTGCCTATCTCTCGGAAATACAGGCGTGAATATGTATGAGTCACGTGGCGAATTATGTTGGCTTCCTGACACCTTAAAAGTTAAAACATATATTAATTTTATTCCAAACATTTTAGCCGAGGCCACTGAACTAGTTTCGAGGTGACCTTGAATCCGCAAAGTAATATACTACATATTGGCAAAGACGCAACAACAGATATTATCTTAAGCATTAAAATACTGAAGTTTAATCCTTTCTTATAAAAATCTTTGTATCGAAATACTTGTAAAGTATTTGCGGACGCATTATTAAATTTTAAACACTGTCCTATTTTTGGAAATATCCGAGTTTAAATTTAAATGTATGGCACATTTTTTTCGTTGTATTTAATTTATTTTCTTATCTGTCATTCCTTTTTTTAACCGAAGCAAAAAAAGGAGGAGGTTATCAATTCGTCTGTATTTTTTTTTTTTTATGTTGGTTACCTCAGAACTTTCGACTGGTGAACCGATTTTGATGATTCTCTTTAATAATGTACACAGATATACAAACAAAATACGTCAAAAATCTTTATTTTTGTTTTCAAAAACTTTTTACCCTATAACTAATGTCAAAATGGGCATGAACCCCCGTTCCGCTCGCAAAATATTTATCACAATGTGAGTGAACGCCAGTGGTTGTGTTTACGAGGATGCTATTAGTCCGTCCACGTATCGATCTTCTTTGGCATTGGATGTTAGCCAAATGACCGATTCATTACTTCGCCTTTATTTACGAAGGCGCCGGTTTTTCCTTAAATGTATGCCAAGCTATAAATAACTTAAATACATGCGTACACTTGCATATTCAAACACTTAATTTGCGAGCCGCTCAATTTTTGAGCGCACGTTCGAAACTTCACACTCCATGATTTTCAAACGGTAAAAATAAAAATAAAACACATTTAACGAGAGGAAAGTGAAAAAATCCTCGCATAGAAATCTCTCACCATGTGTTATTAGCGTTAAAGTTCTTAAGAATTCATTATGAGCACCCACTTATGAAAGTCAAAGGCGTGTGCGTAGAATATGAAAATAAATAAAGGGGATTCCCCAACCACAGTTTGCAGCACGTCTTGTCTCTGTGATATATGCTGAAGTTATTTTGGGATTGGTATACATGTGTACTGAGAGTTATCGTACACATAGCACGGTTTGTAAAACAAGATTTCATTATAAGCTTGTAAGCGATGTATATATAATAAACTTACGTACGTATATAAAATATGATTCATAAGTGTTTGCGAATATTACACATTGAAATAATCTGTTTTTTTTTTTCATATTGCCTGCTGACGTTTCAGTTTTCGAATTTACGGGGATAAAGTGACGTCATCAATAACTAATAAAAACCGAGAAGTAAAAAAAAAGGCACGATCAGTTTCGCAAACGTTTTATTGTGGACGACTCTTCCAATAGTTTGATTGCGAATAATGTTTTATCAAAGAAAATGTAGTCACGCACCATTGTTATCGCTGGGGATTTCCCAATATCTCGAGTCATAGGAATAAACAACACGTTCAATAGTCAGAAGTTTAACAGCTGACTAACGTATAAGGGGGTATTAGTCAGCCGCTTGGAACTTCACGTAGTAGAATTGCTACATTAGACGCAGAGAAAGAGAGAGAGACCTCTTCAAGAGATATCTAGGTGTATTTCTTCAGACACATGTCGCAAGCTTCGCTTCTAGTTCCACGTAATTGACAGCCCCGAGGTGCACTTGATTAAGACACTAGCTTGCGAAACGAGAGGCCGCGGGTCCGATCCCCGCACCGAGACAAATGTTTGTGGAATTCACAAATATTTGTTTCGGGTCTGGTTTTTTGTGAGACCGAAGTCTCGTAGTTTCTGGTACCACGACACAAAACTTGTATCTTAGTGTGGGGTCAGAACGATGTATGTCACTGTTAGGTGTATTTATTATTATTATTATATTCGATTTTGGTTTACTCAGCTGAGCTGGCTAATTTTAAGACTCTAAAGTGCGGGTAAGTACCAAGCACTCTAAATGTCTACTGAAAATCTGTAGGGGCATTTAGGAATCGTCGAACAATACTGCATGTGTCTAATATGATAGATTTTTGTAACTGAATGTATATATTTTTATTTAGATTTAACTGTTTTAAGGAATTATGTAGAGATTTAGGCACTATTCCAGTTGATGAGATTATTATTGGTACTATATTAACTTTGTTTTGGTGCCACATATCTTTTTATTATTATTATTATTTATTAATGGGGAGGAACCCTTTTATGGCACATTTCCAGACTCTGTTTTATTAGTGAGAATTTCCTAACAGAAAACCTCTTAAGCTTAGCTTTACCAAGTTAGTTTTAACTACATGCATACTTATGGCGCGGGACTAACAAGGCATAATATTTGATTTTATTAAACCGTAGTCGGATTGCGCCAATGAGTCTCATCGGAGTGTCGCTATGGTCCCACAGAAAGCCACTTTACACGCAATTCATTTACGTAAATTCAATAATACATATCCAGCATGGTGGACGAAAGCCTAAACCCTCTCAGTTGTAAAGGAAGCCTGTGCCCATCAGTGGGACGTATATAGACTGATGATGATAGATCGCCATAAACACGCAATCATTTTACCCTATTAAATTCGGTAGCTCATACATATTCATGTATCTTGGCTCGGGACGCACAAACAAAACGTAATTTTACTTTCGCACTATTATTTACAGTTATTATTACACGTACAAGTACATTACGCGACGTTTATTTCGGTGCTTGGTTAATCTTCGTCGCCCAAATCTGAATGCGAACCGAAGCTTTGGCTAATTCATCGTTGTAGAATGGTTAAAAAAAGTCGTTCTTTTTTTTTCTTTTTTATAGTTTAATGGAATAGGCGTTTGTCTTCCATCTCACCTGATGGAAAGTGTAGATGAAGACTAGGGTGGTACACGCCCATCCAAAAGAAACCTGTTCACTCTACTCTTAAAGGCTCCAGCGTTCAACTTATCAGGAAAAATAGACCCAGGCAGGTCGTTCCAAATCCTGGCGACTCTCACCAAAAACGATCTGTCAAACCGTTTAGTTCGACTTTTGGGTATGTCAACAACGTATGGATGAAACTTTTGCCTGCGCCTAGTAGTCCGATAAAGGAATGGAGATGGCTCAATCAATTCGAAAAGAGCCTTCGAGCACTCTCCAAAGTGCATCCTATAAAAAACCGATAAGCTGGCTACTCGACGACGATGTTCAAGGGTGTGTAGTCTGCTATTTCTGACCAAAACATCTTGATAGCGTTGCGCTTTCGCTTTCGATAACGGTGATTATAAAAAAAGATGCCAAAACTCCACGACTTGTTAACACTTGTTGGAATTACATACCTCTCAACTCCAGTCTAGTTCTGAATATATGGCTCCATTGCGGTGGTACCACAAACCCACAGAAAACGTGATGGGAGCTTCTGAATGACACGAAACGCAGACTTAGTTACTATTTTTTTTTGTATAGCATAGCAGAGCATTATCATACTTTTAAAAGATATAAAATAAATAGTATCAAATAAATATACTTCTTAGAATTTCTAGTAAATATAAAAAGTTAATATACACTGATATTTATCTTTTTTACATTTCTATTTACAGTAAGTAGGTAAATAAGATAAGATAAGGTATATCAATTGAATTGATTTCCCTTCGATGAAATCATTTAATTTCCCCTTACCATAACAATCTATAAATAATATTTATGATGACCTCAAACGAAGTACTTCTGATACGCTCTCGTACAGTAAGGCGTGACGTTTTAAATATTTGACATGTGGTTATTTACATAGAAATACCGGTTAGTTAATACGATATTCCGGTTCAAGTTACCAACTTCGGTAACCAGATTATTGCTTAATATCTATAGACGCATATTATTAATCAGTTACAAATATTAGATAAAAGTTTTTGTGGTTGGTTTTAAATCTGGTGTTAAAATTAAGGTAAAAATTGCTTGCTATTCAGGACTTTTGCCAGAATGACACTTGAACAGTTTCCGCAGTGGTTTAAGGAATAAAAAAAAACTGGAATTTAAAATTAGATTTTTTTTATTGCCCTATTATGGTTTATTATGAGAAGGGACGAAACATTTTTAGGTAAAAAAGTAATGAGTATGAAAGTCGAAGGATAGACAAACAGAGGAAGGCCGAAGAAAAGATGGATGGAGTGCGTGAGAGAAGATATGAAAGAAAAAGGGGTGACTGAAGACATGACGGCGGATAGGGATGTTTGGAAGCATAAAACATACTGCGCCGACCCCAAATAAAATTGGGAACAGGGCAAACAGTCGAGACATCTATGCCCAATTATTCGCAACTCGACGAACCCGAAAAGCGGCATAATGTGTATGTTTCGTGTCGGGATTCACACATTAAACCGGATGTAATAATAATTACTTCTTTAGTATTATAAGCGTATCTTAAAGGTATTATTTATATTTTCATATTGATAAAAATATGACGTGGCCTAATACAAAGGTATCTGGCGCGTCGCAACGCGAGATAACAAGAGATTTTCTAGAAAGCATTATGTTTATTCACCGTCAATATATCTTATTCATGAATAATATTTATCGTTTTTATAGCACAGAGTTGATTCACGGCCATTTGCATGAGTTTAAAAATGATTTTATATCCGCTACTGGAGTTCACTTTTAAGATAATGCCATTTTAAATAATAATACATACATACATAAACTCACGCCTGTATTCCCCGAAGGGGTAGGCAGAGGTGCATTTCTGCACCCACATTTCGCCAGGTATGTATCAGTCCCACGTAATAGGGGGCGAGCCTATTGCCGTTTTTCGGGCACATATTGCCGTTTTTTTAAATAATAATAATCTGAGGGAAGCTACATGTAGTTTTCCAAGGAGTACTTCTTAAGTACATTAAGTTCTGTAGGATATCTTAAATGGACTATGGTCTTAGCCTCAACCGAATGGGAGACCCATGCCCACTAAAGAGTTTTGCTGAATTTAATAATTGTAATAGCCGTGATTTCTTTTATTGTCAGTAACGAGATAGATCCACCTCAATCAGATAAATCGCCATTTTATTAATAAATTTGTGACTAAAAGCAAGGAATAAACTTATTTATTTCTTGACTTATTGCTCAACTCAACAAAATAATGACATGAAATGAATGAATGTATTCATGAAGGTTGATAAAGGGAAATAAACGGGAAAGTCACCTTACATATTCATTGAAAAATACTAGAAAAGTCCGACTATGTACCAAAATCAGCCATTAGATCTACTAAGATTTAATTTGACCCGTAATCGTTCTGGGTAGGTTTTCGTAAACGTGCATAATTGGATGGTTTAGGAAATAATTGTAATAAAATGAACAATAATTGTTTAAAAAGTCCTTGCAAGTGAACGGTGAACGCCTTTTTATATTACGTAAATCGACGAAATGAGATTTAAAACGAGTGACTGCGTCAGCGACCGATTCAGAGCAGATAGTTAAAAAATGACGTGTAGTAAATAAATGCATTTCTACAAGAACTTGTGCATTAATTGGGTTAATTAATCAAACTTAACATTTTTTTACCGACCTATTATTGTATGACAGACAGGTAATAATCACATCCATATAAAATCAAAGCCAAGTTGTGGTCCCATATGGTATGATATTGTAAGTTCATTAGAAAAAATTATAGAAATTCACTTAATTTTAGTCATATTATGTCGGGGAGAGTACAATGTTTTTGAACGGTTACACAAACACATTGAGCAGACTGAACAAACAAAAAAATAATAACAGTTTCACAAAAATAGCAGACAATTAATGGTGCAAGCTATCGAGGTGCGATGTAGTAATGAAAAAAGACCTGATTTATAATTCAAATAACATTTATTGTCATTAATCAGAGTGATTTGTACGTACAATGCAATATACTAATAATTAAATTTATTGAACTCTGGATTTTCATATCAATTGTTTGTATATTTTTACTCAAAAATATGTTTTATCAAGACAAATAAACACTGATTGCAAGGTATCATTTTATAATCTAATTGATTAAAATAAATTATGTAATAATGTTGAATTACTGTTAAAGTTGTCATAACCGACAAATATGCTAAACCAAAATGTATAAATACAACAGGTCTTTTATCATTAAACAGTGACACATAGAAATAAAAGAAAATCTAGACCTCCTGGATAAACTCCTGAGCTCTGCCACATCGCGACCACAGACAACTGCGGGAAGGAAGAAAACTTTTCAATATAATAATCAAATGTTTATACATACACATTGTGTTGTAATTCGGCTGCTCTGTGCTGTTTAGGTTCTTGGTAGCCGTTTTGAATGAAAATCCTTCACTTACTCTCCGCGATGATAAACTGTGAAAGAAAAACAATGATAAGATTAGAATGTGTACTTTGTGCATGATAAATTATTGAAATTAGATTATTCTGGAGATTTATCGCTTATAAACAACACTGTATATCTATATCATCCCTTAAATAACAGCTTGGCATGGGCCTCCTCTACAACTGAGAGAAGTTAGACTTTAGTCCACCATGCTAGCCTAGTGTAACTTGGTGGACTACACACCTAAGTTATTCCTTGTGTCTAATTCCAGAACCAGTTCGTACATATTCGGCATACATTATAAATGTATTGAGTGGTGTGGGGTGATCATTGTCATTTCTTCCCAGATTCAACTGTCATGGCACTATGCTTAATATCAAGTGTGTTATAACTTTGCCATAACAATATATTTATTATAAACAAATTGCAAGGCACACCTTATGTCTAGCAGCCCATATATGTATGGGCTGACATATATGCTGATGATGACTTATAATAAAAACTTTAATAATTTTACTATTTACATCTTTTAATCTTCACTTGACATATTGAGTTACTTTAAGTTATTAAAACTGCTTTGTTCCTGTTAGAATTTGGTATTGCTTTGTATTTATTAATTCTATTATGCTAACTCTACTTAATACATTACAAGAAATCGTGTGATGTGTAACACTGTTTTCAATTTTCTTTTGATTGTAAGTATGCACTATGCTCCATTTCAACATGTTTTGAAACAAGTTCTTGATTATAATTTACATTAATATGCTATTTAAATACAGTATTATATAAGAGATAAGGGATATTGAAACTTGAAATTCTTTGGGCTATTTAAAGAATTATCAAAATGTTAAATCTCTTGTTTTGCTAGGTAGAGTATATATTTTATACAGTTCTTAATTCATTGCAATTTTGATGTATTTTACTGGGCCCACTGCCACACATGCCCACTGCTGGGCATAGAACTCCTTTACAACTGAGAGGGTTTACTCAGAGGCTGGCGGAAATTATTGATTGTATTTATCGATTGTGCCTAGATAAACCACAATCGAGTCCAAAAAATAGAATAGTGGAAAATCTTTTCAACTTATATGTACCTCTAAATAAAGCGAAAACCTGATTTAAATGGAATAACCCAAAATTAGTAACTTCACAGACACTAAATATTGCTTTCTGGGGCTGACGCAACAATTTTATGCTGCAATTGTATTATGAACACCTCTTCCTGACCTTAGGCATTCTAGAAAAATATCCAGTTTCAAGTGAGTTTATAAATTGAAGGACTATCATATTAACGTTTAGATTAACAAGTAATCGAAATAAGAGCATTAGAACACATATAAGTAATTACCCTTTTAATTATGATTTATCATGTGTTAGTGTTGTGCAATTTGAGTTTTGTTTTGAATGGGATGTTTCCTTCTTGCTCACAATAACAGACACGCAATATTTTTTACACCGTAACGGTAATTATTTTCATTATCAAATAAAGCATATAATTCAGCCTTATCTGATTTACAATACAGAATTATCGATTTTATTGACGCCACTACGTTGTACGATGTATGAGTATTGAGATTCATAACAAAGTGAAAATATGGCCGAAAACGAAAGGCTAAAACTACAAGAAAACCATTTAAATACCATTAATTTGTAATAGCCACGAAATATTACTCAAATAGCCTTCAAAAATCTGTAAAAATCGCAAATTTGCTAGAAAGTACTAGACGAATGGCGTAACAACAAAAGTGCCCAATCGATATGTTTTTAAACATGCCGGCAATGATATTGAGAATATTCTTTACCTTTGTCAATTTTACTCTTTCCACGGAGATTCGATTAAATGAACAGATCACCACTTCAACAAAGCACTTGATTTTATGCAATTGTAAATAACTTTCGCTTGGGAACTTCGAGAGCACAACTATAATATTTCTGTCGAATTCGATTGAATCGTCACTGTTTTCACATACCTTTTTATTTTCTAAAATATGAATTTTCGCGACCAATCAAATTCGCTTTTGAAAAACTTAGTTATTTTTTATTGGCCGGTATAGGCTATCTTGATTTATTAGCCAATCACAAACTGGAAGTCACGCCATTGATCTAAGAATGAACGAGAGAGTGATGAGTCATAGGACGTGCATAGATAATATCAACGGAATGGCATCCCCCTAACATAGACACATAATACCTATAGCCTTTCCCTAAATACTGCGAGAGTGTCATTCTAAGAATATCCTCCTGGATCCCAATAAGAAAAAAATTACGCTGCTATAATAGCCGATAGTACTTTATAAAGAATTTAGCCTAGAGTCCTAAATCTTCTGTCGCGTGTATTAAGGTCTAAAATGAATGGGATTTCAGGACCTCAATTAATGTCAGGACTTGACACGGGTGCCCATTTAGGTAGTTCTTTCTACAGGCCACAGCACAGGGATCCAGGAGGATATAGCAGTTTCCGAACGATACAGTAATGTCACTACTCATTGTCAGTTCGAATGTAGAAAAAGGGCGGGAAGTGTTCGGATTAAGTGGCGCGTTTATTGTTTTTCTCACATATAACTTTTATTTTTTTCTTGATAATGGTGAACGGGGGATAAAGTGTTGGTTGTCGGTATTGTGTGTGGTGTGTTTGATTTAGTTTTCCCTTTTTTCTTCCCTGTCTCGTTGTATCTGGTGAGTCTTTTCTGGTGATTGTTGGCGAGAGGATGGAGGAGCCTCCTGATCCAGGAGTGACGGTCCCACCGATGCGGTGGGACGGGGAAGGGAGAGGTGAGGGGTGAATTGGATACGCTGTGTGCAATATCGACGAGTGGTGCTTGATTCTCTGTTCACTATTGTAGTGAAGGGATTAAGGGTTGTATATGGGAGGGACGGGGGGCACGCCTTTCAGTTTGGGAATTTCCCGCCCTTTTTCTTTCATCCCTCATCATCATCATCATTTATTATACATAAAATTAAATTACTAAAGACTTGGCAGCATGATCTTCGACCTTAGCCGATTCCTTGCGGAACAAAGAAAAAAAAAACACTGTCAGTTCATTTAGCAAAATACAGAGATAACCTCAAAAATTATAATTTAAGTCTATGTTACATTTTTGTGATTAGTTAAGTTTTGTTGTATTTCAGATACCTATTAAAGAAAAATGAGTATGATCTTAAGGCAGTGCGTTAAAAACCAATATGGTAAATTTGTCTTATGTTGTAATTTTTTTTGAAGTAGCACGCAATATATTTACTTATAATTATTTTACTTTTTCAGCCGTTCGGATGTTCAGCAGCACTTCAGTATTAGGCAGTAAACAATGGCGGGTTTCAAACGGATTATCTGTTAATCCCAACGCTGAAGGAATATTAACTGATGGCCCCGATTACACATTCTTGGACGGACGACCCACTCCTCTATTGGTAAATGGATATATTTTACTTAAAAAAATAATTGAAACCTATATCAGTAAATTTTTAGGATGCAAGCTCCCTTCAGGGTATGTATGTGTGTGTTATAGGTATTCAAAATCAGATATTGTAAGAGGTCATACAAATGTTGAGCTTAAACCCAAAGACAGTAATGTTACTTGATGTTATATGGTCACCGAAACCTGTGAACACAATACACAAGATCAATTATAAGTATTGTCAACTCCTAACAGCCCTGATTTATCAATCATGAAGATGAAGATAATTCTTTAATCTTTGGGTAGATTTATTCATTTACAACTTTGTACAACTTTAATAAAACATGGAGATATATTACAGGATAATGTCTGTGTTAAATTACTCTTAGTGCTTTTTGACCATTCTAGAATTATTCTTATCCACAGCACAAACAAAAGGTGAGAATGATACGCCAGAGGCAGTATGCTGAACAGATTGTTAAAATGTGTTCCGAATTAGACTTTGCCAAAGAAAGACACCAGAAAATAAAGCAGGCTGAGGAGCAAGAGAGACAGAGAGTGCTGGGTGATAGGTTAAAGCCAAAAGGAGCAGCATTATATAAAAAATAGACATTAAAATTGTAATTTATATTATGTATCATTATAATTAGTAAATAAAGTAGTTTTAATTGTTTGACTTCTTTTTTATTTTTCACATTCAGAATGTGTCATTTTCTGAGTTAATTTTTACATATTGCTAATACAGTTTAATTTACATTTTTGTTACAATAGAAACCTTTCTATAATTTGTACCTAAATTAAAGTTTTTTTTGTGTTTTATATTTGTAGTGACATCTATTGAATTAAATGCTAAACTAAGCTACTTAAATATGATTTGACGCCAATAGATGTCGTGACTGATTCTTTTGCATTACGAGTTGCGACTGCAGTCTATTTGCTATGTTCAAAGAAAATGCTGATTAAACTATATTAAAAACTGATTAAAGTTGCTAAATTAGGCCAGTGTGGTGGACTAAGGCCTAAACCCTCTCAATGGTAGAGGAGGCCCGTGCCCAGCAGTGGTACGTATATGGGCTGATGATGATGATGATGAAATAGGGCACGACTATCCAAATTTATAAATAGTACCTACTTACAAAAAACAAACTGCTAAGAATGAATTTAAATGACAATATAAATGAACACAAAATACTAATTTGAGCACATAAAAGTTATCAAAGCGAGGCAAAAAAATATCATTATCATCATCATTATCAGCCTAAGAAAGTCCACTGCTGAACATAGGCCTCCCCCAATGACTTCCATAGTGACCTGTTGGAGGCAGCCTGCATCCAGCGATGACCCGCGACCTTCACCAGCTCGTCGGACCATCTTGTGGGTGGATGTCCTACGCTGCGCTTTTCGGTACGTGGCCTCCACTCGAGAACCTTTTGGCCCCATCGGCCATCGATTCTCCGTTAGTTAAAAATATCAGTTAGTTAAAACTGTTCGATCAAAAATTTAAACCAGTGCTTGTTAGCTACGGATCGGTGCAACACGAAGTAATTCACCCGGATGAGTGTAGCTAGCCGTGGAAATGCATTTTTTATGTATTTTTTTCATCAAACATAATGTACCTACGTGCATACAGACATACAGACAGTAGGCAGAGGTGCATTATTGCACCCACACATCGGCAATATATATATATGGGGCGAGCCTTATGCTGATGCTGCTAATGATAATGTTATTGAGAATGAATGAATTGAACACTCGAATGCATATCATATATAACGGAGTAAAACTATATACTGAGAGCTATGTCATCGCTCGTGCATAAATAAGAATGAGTCACGGGCGGTCGCCCCCCTCCGGTGTCGATCACCCCACTATTCTGTCTATAAAAAGCCGCCCGTTGCAGCGGAGCGGAGCATTCGTCCGTCTACGCGCGGACAGCAAACATCCGATGTATTGGATAATTAAAAGGAATTTTGTTTGAAGTGGATTGTGAAAATCACTTCTCAAAATGAATCCTCCAATAATAACGACTGCTATTCTTAAAAATACTGGGCTATCAGCCTTGTCAGTTGTGAACTTTTTGTAAGGAAAACTCAAAATATGAATAATAATCACAAATTAACAATTGTGACGTCAGAGTTGCTGACGTCACACATTTCAAAGCCCATTTTCCTCCGATATATACCTATGCCGCAGACCAATAAGACAATTTTTTTTATGGTATACCTATTTATTGCAGAATATTAAACCAACCATATTTCCTGTACAAAATAATTCATCTTTGTATTATGCGTCGACCGACACCTGTGAACAGAAAACTCTAACAAGTTTCCTTGTTCTTGTCGTGTTGATTAAAACTTTACTAATTAATGTTTCCGTCGGATTCTTTGCAAAACGTGTGCGCGAATAGTTTGGCAACGGTTGTGATTTATTTATTAAGTTTTTAGACCAGGAGGCATCTGTGTCCTAGGCGCACCTATTACATCTAATGGGTGATTTATATATTTAAAAAGGGTAATATCATGAATCCTCGAAACCGACGTGCATGCATGAAGAGGATAATGTCAGTTGAGGAAGCGAAAGAATTGTATTTGGACCGTAGCATTTGGCACTCTATAGTCTCTGCCTACCCACACGGGAGGCAGGCGTGAGTTTATGTATGTAGACCAGGATGCACGTTATTACTTCCGCTCCAATGATGTGTTTAAAATCATGAAATTAAATCATGTGCATGGATGTTGTAAAGGCTGAGATAACATTGTTACCCGCGGGTTTAGTGGTGGACGCTTGCATTATGCGGTGGGACGCATGATGGCGCCCGACCACGCGCGACCGGGCGCGTTCGAAAGCTCAATAATTAAATTCGCCATTACATTTTGATCGCGAATCAAGAGAATGTATTGCACTGCCAAAAATGTAGAGGCATTATTCAAAATTGTTGTTGATGAACAGCCGTGTGACTAGATACCAGCTTGCGAAACGAGAGGCCGCGGGTTCGATCCCCGCACCAAGAAAAATGTTTGTGTGATCCACAAATATTTGTTTCGGGTCTCGGTGTTTGTGAGACCGAATAGTCTCTCGTAGTTTCTGATACCCACGACACAAGACTTGTACCTTATTGTGGGGTCAGAACTATGTATGTGACTGTGTATTTATGTATTTATTTTTCGGTAAAACGCAATGAACACAGATGAAGGAAGCGAGAAGGTGGTAGCGTAAAAGGATGCAGGTTTCTTAATTCCATTGTATTTGTTTTCTCTCTCTGTTTAAACTATATTGGACGTGTTAGGATGTTCTTTGTTTGGATTATCCGTTTTGCCAGCTGTTTCAAGTATTTCGTGACAAGAGATGAATCATTTGCCGTTTTTAAGTACATTTCCAAATTCTGCTAAGAACGCTTCTAATGGAAAACACTTTGGCCTATAAGAAAATCGAACTTATGACACAAAGATAAGACAATACACTCATCTGATTAAAAAAAAGATTTAATTCATTTTTAAATCAACAATTTCTATAACTCCTTGATAAATCTCCTAGCACTACGATTTACATTTGACCCAATGCAAAGTTGTACCGCGGGACCAACGAAGCTTATTATTTTTAGTAAGAACTTTAGATATTGCTAAAGTTATATACAAAAAGCTTTTATGTAACTGCAATAATGTCCGCTCTACACGTAGCATTTTAATTAAAAGCAGGTTCCAAAGGAAATTGAATTGAATCAAGAGAATTGTACGAAAACAATGGTTGGACGTTGTCTCGTGTCTGAGATTCTGAGTACGATTTACAAGCTAAAGTTTAAATTAAAATGACGGTAAGTGTAAATTTGACTTTTACTTTATAAGTGTTTTTTAAAATAGTTTTTTGATAGTAAACAGTGGTTCAAATGACGAGAATTGATATTTTCTCTAAACTTAATGTTATTTACACCGTTACTACTACTACTACGTTACTGATCACGCAGTTAGACGGCTAAGCTGAATATCGAGGAAATATAATAAGTTACTCAATATAATTATACCACATAGTTTTTTCGGTACCTACAAAAGTTGACGTTTCGTTTTAAACCCTGGTTACCCATTTCATTTGTCACTAAAGAACTGTGTGCCGCCTGTGCCTTATAAAATTTTATTTTGTATGTAAGTTTATTTAATGAAGGCTTTAGCAGTAGTAACACGGGTCCAGAACCTAGCACTACTGCTAACGATATAGTTTTTTGTTAAGTTTTTAAGTTATTGTCTTATAAAATGAATTCCAAACCTTGTAGGCCAGGGTGTTAAATGAGGAGGAGGAATCCCGAGCGAGCAGAGGGGCGTGTCATCATCAGCCCAAATATGTCCTACTGCTGGGCACAGGCCTCCTCTTCAGCTAAGAGGGATTAAGCCTTAGTCCACCACGCTGGTTGAGTGCGGGTTGCCACACACCTAACAACTTTTAGGTGTGCAGGATTCTTCACGACGTTTTCCTTCACCGTTTAAAGCACGTGATAATTCATTGTGAATACATACATAACTTCGAAAAGTCAGAGGTTTTCTCGACCGCGCACTTAAATCTCAAGGCCATAACTGCTTGCGAGGGGCGTGTCGTTAAACGCACGCTAATGATTTAATAAATGAACGCGAAGATCCTATCATTAGCAATAACGTTAAAGTCATAACTGCAAGGAAGTTTTAAAGTTGTGTGTGTTTAGTAAACTTACTAAAGTGTTCGCGGTACATGCACCAATTGCTCTCATTTAGGTAGTTACTGTAACAGGGCACTCCATCAAAGCGTCTACGTGGGGAAGTAATTAAAATCACGGCGCGTTAACTCAAGACGCTGGGGCAGAGCCGGAGTAGGTAGTCGGGTGGAGGTCGTTTGGGGGCGAAATGAAATGAAATGAAATTGCTTTATTTGGTCACGTAGGCAATCAAATAGCACTTATGACAAGTCAATACAGAAAAGAAAAATCTTTTATTATTACATTAGATATAATTCAACTATGGTTCATTTTATATAATTTGTACAAAAATATTTACGGTTTTTTTTATAATTTATTTTTAGTTTTCATCAGGAAATACATAATATCTTATTATTATTATTTTAAAGTAAATAACGAGATGGACCTTGCGTATTTCCGAAACGTCACGTATTATTTTAATGCTACCACCGGATTCAAACGCGACCCTGACTGAGAAGACCCGGCGAAACAAACTCTAATCTGTATGTACTTGCTGTCTTACCTGTGTAGGTACATACACATTGTGTACATACATGTCTTCACTCACTTTAATCAGGGTTTTCCAAGCATTGTTACATGAAATGAAAGTAGCCTACAGCCATCTATTGACAGCTTTCGGGGATCATTTGGTTAGCCACCGGCTTGCGAAACGATAGGCCACGGGTTCGCTCTCCGCTCCGAGAGAAATGTTTGTGCGATCCGATTTTTTTTTGTTTCCGGTCTGGGTGTTTGTAAGGCTGAAAAATCTCTCGTAGTTTCTGATACACACAACACAAAACTTGTATCTTAATGTGGATTCAGAACTATGTATGTGTATTTATTTATTCATTTATTTCCGCATATAAATTTTCTGTAAGACAGCGGTAGGCATACGCACCTACACAATATTAAAACTAATACTTGGTAAAAAAAATAATTAGTTGTTAATTGTTAATATTTTCGTAAAATAACTAACAATTGATCAACTGTTAATTGTATAAAACCACGATTAACAATTAATTAATAGTTCAATTATATTTTGCCCAACACTGGTACTACCCAGTCTAGCTGGTCCATTCATACTCTAGCGTTTCATTTAAATTCCAATCCAATCCATCAGCCAATCGAAGTCCACTGCTGGACATAGGCCTCTCCCAATGATTTCCACAGGGACCTGTTGGAAGCAGCCTGCATCCAGCGACGTCCCGCGACCTCGACCCCCCCGAGCTACTGCAGTCACTACCAACCTCCCCTTCCGTGACTGCAGTATCCACTCCTATAGGCCATACTTTCCTTTCCCATATCATCCTCTACCCACACACCCTATTCCCTTTCCCCGGTTGATGACGGGCAGCAGCGTCATCAACGCGAGTCCCCTCCTGCGCTCGCCAACCCGCCTGCCAAGCGTGGCGAGTATTGGCAAATACCTTTTGATGAGTGAAACTAGGACCAGGCCCCCAGTCCCCGGCAGCCCCGCTATTCCTTGCTACGGTAGCGGCCATGGTTACGGCGGGGCAGGGGGTGCTAAGAATCCCCGGGTTGGCCCCGGCTACCACCCCCGACGACGACTGGCCCTGGTAACACACAACATACGCACGTTGAGGACAGACGAGAAGATTGTCGAACTGGAAGAAGAATTGAGCGGGTTACACTGGGACATTCTGGGGTTGTCGGAAGTCCGAAGAATCGGGGAGGACACGATAACCCTGAAGTCCGGTAACCTGCTCTTCTACCGGGGGGACGACCAACAGTCCCGAGGAGGTGTCGGATTTCTCATTTAAATTATTCTTAAATAATTACCCTATACATTGCTGTCTAAAAGCCGTCTCTGAAATTCGTCATGATTAAAAAGCGAGGGAAAAAAAGGAAAAAAACAATTCGCGAACCATGGCTGGCGCTCTCTGCAACTTTAAATCCCGTGTCAATCGTTTGTGAATTAGGCGGTTTTTCTGACACATTTCTCTCTAACTTTATTTGTGTTGTTTGTGGCGTTTGATTTTTAAGGGCTTTGTTTAGTTTCCAGACCTTTTTTTGGTAAAGAGTTACAAAAATTAATTAAAAAAATAACCAATTGTCAAATTACGATAGGTTGTGTAACGATTATGTGTATTACTTAGAAATTGACCTAATTGTCGGCCAATTCATTCTGATACTTAGTTTTATGCTTTTATATTTTGAACATCAACAAAAAGACCGTGATCGAAAACTGAGACCGCTTATAGATACGATAATTACGAACACATTTATGCTAAAAAATAAAAAATAAAGTTGACTTTTCCTGATGACCCTAACTATATCCGTCTTAGTTTTCGTTTACAGTCTGTTTTGTCCTGTATAATATTAAGTATAATATATTGAAAAAAATATATTCCTTAGGCTTTTATATAGGGTTCAAACGGACTGTGATCGAAAAAAGAGACAGGTAATACTTATGGTGGTTAGGAAAACGATTTTTTAGCGTCAATGTGTTAGTAACCGTACCGATTACCTGTCTTAGTTTACGGTCACGGTCTGTTTACACTGTTTATAACAATAGTAGTACAAACAGCAATCACTACATAACATGTATACGATCTGATGTATGTCAATGGATTATATAGGCCAAGCGCCGGGGGTTTATTTGCAACGTACGGGACCTGAATTTTTTTTTGGAATACGTTCAAGGGTGTCCCCTGAATGTAAATCCAAGTTGGCGCGGTGGGGGGGGGGTTCACTTCAGCCGCCATCTTGGAAAACACGTTTTATCGAATATCTCGCGAACCGCGCATCGTACGACAAAAATTGTAGAAATCATTATTGTAGATAATAATATTTGCCATCTTTTTTATTTGAAACTTTTTTTTTGTATAACGCATAGGTTTTTAATTATAGCGCTCCAAACAGAACTGACGCGTCTACGAAAATTTCAATACACACACAGGCAAGGGAACGACCCTAGCGTCAAGAGGGGACAAAAATGGTTAGGATTTATACCTGAATACTGTTGGAATGTTAAGAGGGGGAAATTCCGAACGACCCGAAATATATACTGCAACTTATAGGCGCATAATTGAATATACAGCATCATAATCTCATTTACAGCGTTATAGCTCCTAAACTATAAATGCTACGGGAAAAAGTTTCTGATAAAATTTATAGGTAATTTTATGCTCTACAATTCAGTTACAATTATTTTTAATTTTTAACAAAAAAAAAATAACCATTAACTAAATATTTAGTAAAAACCATATCGTAAAAAGTTTGATAATTAAAAACCTATGCGTTATACAAAAAAGTTTCAAATAAAAAAGATGGCAAATATTATTATCTACAATAATGATTTCTATAATTTTTGTCGTACGATGCGCGGTTCGCGAGATATTCGGTAAAACGTGTTTTCCAAGACGGCGGCTGAAGTGAACCCCCCCCCCCCCCCCCCCCGCGCCAACTTCGATTTACATTCAGGGGACACCATTGAACATATTCAAAAAAAAATATTCAGGTTCCGAACGTTGCATTACTTACCTACTTTTTTTGCTGCGGCGCTTGGACTAATAATCATCATCATCATCAGCCCATATACGTCCCACTGCTGGGCACGGGCCTCCTCTACCATTGAGAGGGTTTAGGCCTTAGTCCTCCACGCTGGCCTAGTGCGGGTTGGCAGACTACACACCTAATAAATTTCTAAGAACTTTTAGGTGTGCAGGTTTCATCACGATGTTTTCCTTCACCGTTAAAGTACGTGATAATTCATTGTGAATACACACATAACTTCGAAAAGTCAGAGGTGTGTGCCTGGGGTTTGAACCCGCGACCGTCGAGATTCTCGACCGCGTGCCCAAACCTCGAGGCCATCACGACTAATATAATTAACTAACTAATATAATTATGAAAATGAATAACCAATAATATTGATAGCTGTTAACCGATCCGTGTCAGCCATAATCATTATGCAGGCACACCTATCGGCATAATATTTTATTCCAAATTAAGTTTGTTAAATTAAACTTGGTTGTGAATTAATTAACAACCAAGCGATAAATATCTGTAGGCAATGAGCAATTGTTTTCGCTGCATAGATAGGTGTTTTTTTAATAGTTTAAATGGAATAGGCGTTTGTCTTCCATCTCACCTGATGGAAAGTGTAGATGAAGACTAGGGTGGTACACGCCCATCCAAAAGAAACCTGTTCACTCTACTCCCTACTCGACAGCCCCGTGGCGCAGTTGGCTAGACACCAGTTTGCGAAACGAGAGGCTGCGGGTTCGATCCCCGCACCGAGACAAATGTTTGTGTGATCCACAAACATTTGTTTCGGGTCTGGGTGTTTGTGAGACCGAGAAGTCTCTCGTAGTTTCTGATACCCACTACACAGGACTTGTATCCTAGTGTGGGGTCAGAACTATGTATGTGACTGTTGGGTGTATTTATTTTATTATTTTATTTATTTTACTCTTAAAGGCTCCAGAGTTCAACATATCAGGAAAAATAGACCCAGGCAGGTCGTTCCAAATCTTGGCGACTCTCACCAAAAACGATCTGTCAAACCGTTTAGTTCGACTTTTGGGTATGTCAACAACGTATGGATGAAACTTTTGCCTGCGCCTAAGTAGTCCGATAAAGGAATGGAGATGGCTCAATAAGTTCGAAAAGAGCCTTCGAGCACTCTCCAAGTGTTTCGAGTTCAGTTCCCGGTTGGGGGCAATGGAGTTTCCGTTCGATTATATGAGTGGCTTTGCTTACTACCAGAGCTATAGCACAGTTGGTAGTGGATCGTAATCCTAGGAGGGTAGTTGTGGGTTCAGTTAATGGGTCAATTCTTTATACAGTGAGTGTATTGCAAAAAAAACTTATTTATCAACTATTTTTATTATGTGAAAAACATTATTTTGCTAGAAACTAAATTAATTATCCTAGTACTAAATAAACAATTACTTTCTAATTTACTCTAAAATTCTTTGTCATCTACAACGAGATTGCCACTGCCGGGCATAGCCCTCTTCAGGGACCTTAGATAAAGTAGTATTCAACGGGCTAATTCTTAATTGATATGAAAAACAATGTATGGAATTAAAATGACAAATCGCATAATCACGTAACCATTTGTGTCATTTAATTAATATGCCAATTTATGTCTTTATGCTAGCAATAAATGCTTTTTTCTTTCTTTCTCTTTTTTATTTAGGTTTTGATTGTTTTAATAGGGATTTCAGTTGTAGAATATGACCTTGTATATGTCGCCTACGTTAATATAAGACAATTGCATTGGCCGATTCTGGAATGGAGCTCGGGACATCACGACCGCACGGGGAACGCTAAGACTACAAATTCGTAAAACAAAATTTTGCAAAGTTAGTTTAAATTTTTCTTTCTATTGAGCCTCTCATTCCAATTTTCCGAGTGCCAAAACATTAACTAAGCTACACTTTTCATTATTAGTTGCAAAGACCTCATACTCTTTCCTTATAACCCAATTTATTTCAAGAACTTCATACATAAAATCAACGTGTACAAGTTAAATTGACCAATTTGTCAGTGGACTCCGCGTGTCGCCCGTTTCGGATGCGGCATGGCATTTAAAACTGGACCATGAAACGGGAGTTGGTTCATAACTTAATTATTTTGACATATATTGCTGTCAATTATCGTCATTGGACGCTCGGGACTCGCAGTGTTAAAATGTATATAAATGTGGACGGGAATTTGGTATTTAAATTCTAGAATTTTAACGAAGCGGATTTTAGCATATTTCGTTGGTTTTCACCTGATAAAAATAATATTTTAAAAGTGTAAAAATAATAATTGTAAAAGTGTTATGGATATTGATGAACTTCGGTAAAAAGATAGAAGAGATTATTGAAAAGATTTTAAGCTATTTTTAATGGCAATATCCATATTGATATGAGCAAGCAAAAATTTTACATAATATTTTTTATCCTTGGAGTACCTACAGCTTTTCAGGCTGTGACTAAGAGAGCATTTTGCATTGGAAGGGGTGATTATTGTGACCACTTTTATTGCATTTTGTGTCGTATATTATATATGTTTTCATATAGTAAGAGATCAGAGTTAGTTGTGATAACTAAAAATTATGAACATAATTATTTAGCAAAAACAATCATCTAAACTTTGTAAATTCAATGAATCTTCATAGCCAACTTGTGATAGTTAATAACGTTCTTAGTATTACTACTCATGGCTTTTCCAGCGTTGACAATGTCCTTGGTATTGTATCTCTTGATATACGACTTGACATAGAAGTCCCCGAACAAGTACATGAAAAGGACGGTGTTGAAGCAGACGGCGAACAGGAGCGCTTCGGAGGGCCGGCAATCAGACACCGAGTGTGTTATCACTGCATGCAGGAACATTAGCGTGAATTGGATCTGAAAGATGAAATTGCGAATAAGTTGCAAATACTAAGTGTAATAATAAAAAGTCGTGGTGGCCTCGAGGTTCAGATAAGCATTCGAGAATATCGGCGGTCGCGGGTTCAAACCCTAGGCACACACCTCTTACTTTTCGAAGTTATGTGTGTATTCACAATGAATTATCACGTACTTTAACGGTGAAGGAAAACATCGTGATGAAACCTGCACACCTAAAAAGTTCTTAGGAATTTCTTAGGTGTGTAGTCCGCCAATCCGCACTAGGCCCGCGTGGTGGACTAAGGTCTAAACCCTCTCAGTTGTAGAGGAGGCCCGTGCCGTGCAGTGGGACCTGATGATGATGATGATGACTAAATGTATCAGGAAACGTTAGGAATATTGTACGAGTAGATGTGCTTATTAACTTAACGCTAAAATTAATATTAAACTAATATTTAATCTTGGTTGTATGATTCCATGCTGAAGACTTTTTATTATTTATTTGTAGGTATTTTTGGAGTTTGGATTTGAAAATGGTACAAACTTGGTCATGATTTTAAAAGTGCTACCTTTAGTCTTGATTATAGAAAAACATTCGCTCCTATACTTGGGGATATTAAAAAATTACAAGGATTTTCGTATTTAATACTTGTTTCAATGTGATCTGACTCTCAGTCCCTTAATTTATAAAATAATTCAACAATTCATTTTAGTCAGCTGAATAAAATCCCATACTATCATAGATCTAGAACTGAGGTGGCCGACTGGATATGTAAATAGTATGGTCTCTTCATGGCACAAAAGCGAGCTCAATAAAAACTTTACTTTCTGCATTCAATCCAAATTTATAATTAACACAAAGGTTGAAACAAGACTTACCAGTTGCATCATGGTGATGTACTTCTTCCACCACAGATACTTGGTAAGCGAGGGGAAGACAGACAAGCCGTAGTAGCCATACATGATGACATGGACGAAACTGTTGATGACGCCGAGGAAAACTGTGATGTCGGTCTTGTTGTACTTGACGATGGCCCAGGTGACCGCAGCCATCATGGCGTGGTGGTAGACGTGGAGGAAGGTGACCTGCCGCTGCCTCTTCCTCAGCACGAAGAATACCGTGTCCATCAGCTCGACGACCTTCGCCAGGAAATAGCAGTGGCTTCCGTCTATTATCTGGTAATGTATTAAATATTTTTAAGATATCATTTTTTTTGCTGGCGGCAGGTTCATTCTGCGTTTCAAAATTAGTTCATTAAAAAATTCTAATCATTTGCCACTGCTTATTGTAAATCGACTAGTGTAAAACGTAAGCAGTGGAAGTTTTAATGTACGCAGAAAGGTATAATATAAAAATGCAACTTACAATTTTCTTAAATTCTTCAGTTTCACTTAAACACTTAGAGTTCCACATGCCATTTTGGATTAAGAATCTTAAACCCTGAAAATAATTTAACTTGTTTATTAATAATAAGCAAAATAATAATATGAACACTCTAGCTGTCAGGCAACTTTCCTTAATAACTCATTGACATTTCACAAATTTATACACAGTATATACTTTTGATAAAGTAAAAGAAAAATTTCTTCACCCACATTTCGCAAACACATACATAGTTTTAAGCTCCATGCTACTGAAAAGTTAATCATGGTTAACATCATTTCACTCGGGAACTGAACCCGGAACCTTTCGATATATGCTAATTTAGAGGACCAACAATATATGATTCCGATCTACCTACAGTTCTATTAATCATCATCATCATCATCATCAGCCCAAACACGTCCCACTGCTGGGCACGAGCCTCCTCTACAACTGAGAGGGTTTAGGCTTTAGTCTACCACGCTGGCCTAGTGCGGGTTGGCGGACTACACACCTTAGAAATTCCTAAGAACTTTTAGGTGTGCAGGTTTTATCATCAGGTTTTACAGTTCTATTAATAACTTACAATTATTCCGTTTTATCTGCAGTTGTAATTAACCTTGTGAAGATGACATTCGATTAAATTCTATCTCCCTTGAACCCTGGTTAATTGGGAGCTGGGTCGTCACGCCGTGAATTAATTACCGACACGTAAACAATAGAGTCACTAACCTCTCGCAATGACGAAATGTATTGAATTCGATGTTGACAATCGTAGGCAATTTTCGTAACAGAAATGAGATGTGTACTACGCTTTATTGATTACTCAATTCTAATAAGCAGTGATGGCCTCGAGGTTTAGGCGCGGGTCGAGAATCTAGACGGTCGCAGGTTCAAACCCCAGGCACACACCTCTGACTTTTCGAAGTTATGTGTGTATTCACGATGAATTATCACTTGCTTGCTTGGTAAAGGAAAACCTGCACACCTAATTTTTTAAGGAATTTCTTAGGTGTGTAGTCCGCTAACCCGCACTAGGCCAGCGTGGTGGACTAAGGCCCAAGCCCTCTCAAAGGTAGAGGTGGCCCGTGCTCTGCAGTGGGACGTATATGGGCTGATGATGATGATGATGACGCTTTATTAATTACTGAATTCTATTATAATGTGATGAATGATAATTCATTAGGCATTCCTAGTCAGTGAATGAAATACTGGTTTCACAGATATGTGAAGTTAGATGGCCTTGTGCATTTTATGTCAGAATCGGTCACGGTATCCCTTGCCTATGAGTGGGGAATTATGGAGGTCATCAGTGTTACTCGAAGTGCTTTAAAAAGGAATGCTTTCCACTAAAGCGACTACGAAGTGGGTGGAAGACCGCGTGTCTTTGTGACTGTTTCGGACAAATGTTCCGATAGATAGTCCAAAATAGAATAATGTACATACCAAATGATGACTATTGTATTTATTCATCATCATCAGCCCATATACGTCCCACTGCTGGGCACGGGCCTCCTCCACAACTGATTGGGTTTAGGCCTTAGTCCACTACGCTGGCCTAGTGCGGGTTGGCGGACTACACATCTAAGAAATTACTAAGAACTTTTAGATATGTTGTGTTTATTATTATCTTTATATTAATGACCATATACTCGCATGGTCTTAGTTTTTTTCTCTATTTTATTCAACTCGTTTTATTACGTTACGTTTATAGACAAATTTCCAGAAAAGTATGAAGCTTAAAATACTTACCAATTGGAATATATAGAAAGATATCATGACTTGAACCGCATTATAGACTAGTAAAACTTTCTCCAAGTTAAAGGGCGGTCGTTTCTTCATCAGCTCCGGTCCGAACTTCAAGACAAACCATAGGTACAGGACTAATATTGTAATTATTACAAAAGGCGTGCTCATGAGAAGCTTCTGATCGCTGTATTCCTCTGAAAATAATATAAAGTCGTGATGGCTTCGAGGTTTAGGCACTCGGTTGAGAATCTCGACGGTCGTAGGTTCAAACCATAGGCACACACCTCTAACTCTTCGAAGTTATGTGTGTATTCAAAGAATTATATATCACGTTCTTTAACGGCGAAGGAAAACATTGTGAGAAAACCTGCACACCTAAAAATTTTAAGGATTTTTTTAGGTGTGTAGTCCGCCAACCCGCACTAGGCCAGCGTGGTGGACTAAGGCCCAAGCCCTCTCAGTTGTAGAAGAGCCCCGTGCAGTGCAGTGGGACGTTTATGGGCTGATGATCAGGATAAAAAAAAAACCTAGGCCAGTCTAGTACACTAAAATACATAGACTTTTAAGAGTTTAATAGGTGCTCAGCATTGGGACGCAAAGGAGTACGCTTTTTTTTAACGAGCGGAAAGCGACTTCAGCTCTCTTTCCTGTACCTCGGGGGAGGCCAAAAGGAGTAGGTACATCGATTTCTAATGAGTAAGGCAGAGAGGAATTTCTGCACCTACGTTTCACCAGCTCAGTTTGTCACATTTCTAGGCACCGTGGTACTGAAAATTTCCTGATGAAAGAACTCGATAATAAGCTAAGCCGGGAACCGAATTATCATTAATACTATTGAATACAATTTACCCATTTGTAATGAATGAATAAACAGTTATTTTAGGTAAATTGCTAATTATAGGGCTTTATTACTCTGTATATTTTCGTCTTCATTTTATTTTTTAAATAAATAAATACACTCTAAAGTCACATAGTTCTAATCCCATACTAAGATACAAGTCCTATGTCGGGGGTATCAGAAACCACGAGAGACTCCTCGTCTCACAACTACCCAGACCCGAAACAAATATTTGCGGATCACACAAACATTTGTCTCGGTGCGGGGATCAAACCCGCGGCTTCTCGTTTCGCAAGCCGGTATCTAGCCAACTGCGCCACAGGGCTGTCGTTATCTTACTTATCAATTTTTGTTTTTAGATACGTTGAAGTTAGGTATGGCAGTGGATAACACATTTTTTAAAATCACTAACTTCTGAAGCTCCGTTTATAAAAGTACTTACCAACTCCTTTGAAATCCCAAAACACATGTTTATCGACAATTCTTTCCATGTTCCACTACACTGGAGTTTTAGAACTAAAATTGCCTGCAGGGGGAGGCAAGTAATGGCGTTCCTACCGCGACCGTCCGATTTAATACTCGCACAGGACAGTATTTTCGTAATGGCACGACAATGAGATTATGTGTGGTGCTACTTACAGAGGTAATTTATTTTTTTAAATGTACGCTTATTTTCGCGTAACAAGATCTTATACTAATTTATTTAAGGCATAAACATGCGTGTTTCGTCTCAGATGGACGAAATGAAGGTCTTAGTGGAGTTGCAAAGAGGAATACCTTGGATTATTGGGATCAACTTCAATACACTATTATTTTTTACAATCACTTTCTTATGACCGCGTTCGACCAATCTGGCTAGCACGTTGACGTAAAGAGTTTAATATGCGGGTAGTGTAAAAAGACAATTATTTTTTATTGAAAAACTTAATGCTATTAAATATAATCAGGCGCGATAACAATGCGCCTTTATATTACGACTCAATACGACCCACATAATAGTAGATCTTGTAGTCTTATTCAAGGAGCAAGACGCAATAGAGAAGAAGTTTTTTTAGATGCTGGCATAATTATATTGTCAACAAGGGCAAACTGGAAAATTTTCTTATTGTTATTTTCAGGGTTGGCGGACTATAAAGTACGTGATAATCCATTGTCAATACACACATAATTTCGAAAAGTCAGAGGTGTGTGCCTTTGCCCTGTGGGCTGTGGCGAGGGGCTGTTAGAATCCCACCACGGTGTACTCTGCCTGTCGTAGAAGGCGACTGAAAGGGGCCCTTGAGGTCGCTGAAAAAAACTCCGAGAGGCCGATACGCTTTCGTCTCGGAGGCGCACCAGGCGGCTGCGGAATGACGGTAGGCGCTTCTCGCCCAAACACCGTGGTCGCTCCACTTGGCACGGAGATGGCCACCAGGGGATTTTTGTCGGTATGCTGGCATAGGGATATTGCTAAGGACCCAGCCCGGCATTAACATCTGCGCGGACGTGACGTCGCCGCACGCCGGGCTGGAAGGCCGGTGACCCCGGCATACACCTCGCTCCCCCAGGGCTGGCGGGAAGTAGTACCATAATCAGCTATTCTCTCGAGAACAAAAAAAAAAGATGTTTGTGCCTGGTGTTTTAACCAGCGCCCACCGAGATTTGACTTGACCACGCGCATAAACCTAGAGGCGATCACGACGCCCTAAACACATGCATAAATATCAACACAGTCCATTCAATTGTCCTTAATGCATGATGGCCTACCTGTAGTTAAAGTCTAAAGCAGACATCTCTGATCTTAAGTTATGGGTATATTTAACGTACTATTGTTAGCCTAAATAGTAATATTTAGTAATTATAAATGTATTTCATTATAATACCTTACAATATTATATTTTTAAATTATTAAAAGCTTATGCGTACAGACCTTTTACTAATAATTATTGTAGTAATAGTAAAATTGCATAATGATTATTTTATTACTTATAAGTATAATTAAAATGTCAATAACTTTAATGAGAATATAATCTTGATTAATATAAATTGATTATTGTAAAAATATTTAAAAATAAGACCGTCAATTGATCTGTATAAAAATGGTGTCGCTGAGCAGTTCGAGTTCAGTCGTTGGAATTGTCAGTTGCAAGACGGATTAATATTTAAAAATATAAAAGTTGTTAAAAATATAAAAGTTGAAGACGTACTTGTTTCTCAACGAGTGTTACCTTTTACTATCGACTATTTAAACGGTGAAAGCAAAGATCAAACGAAAACGTTCATACCGATACAAGGATATTGGTAATTAGTTGTCTCCATCACAAAATTGAATAATTAAATATTAAAAATACTATTATTTTGAGTATTAAAGATTCCGCCTGCAGTCGGCCGCACCTGAACAAATCAGATAATGTTCTAATTCAAATATAATTGGGCAATGGCTCGAACTTGGCATTGTTTTGTTCAGAACAACATTGTATGCAAAAACTTTCCCGCGTCATTGTTCGGTACTTTTGTTTTACAACACAATATTCGAGGACTGTTCATTGTTTTATTTTTAAGTACCTGGTTTTTTTTTTAATTGTGTTTTTTGGAAATTATATTTAAGTACGAATTACTAATAAAATGATGAAATATGAATAATGTTACTTACCAACGCCATCTGCTGTTGTGTCGTTAAAGCAATTAGTTGCTCACAAAAAATAGTATTATTATTCGCCAATAGATGTCAGGAAGAGTCATATTTTTCAGTTGATTTTTGTTATTTTTCTTCCAAATGACATTTTCTAAAATTAATGATTCCTAGCTATAAGTTTTTAATATACTTATTAAGTTAGGCGCGGCTTTGCACTTTAGCTGAGTAATAACAAGCGGAATCTAAGTCGGCTAGACACCAACTTGTGAATCGGGAGGCCGCGGGTTCGATCCCCGCACCGAGACAAATGTTTGTGTGACCCACAAATATTTGTTTTGGGTCTGGGTGTTTGCGAGATCGAAAAGTTTCCTTTCTAGTCTTATTCAACTGTTCTGTGGTTAGAACTATGTATGTGACTGTTGGGTATATTTATTTATTTTAACGCAGCAAAGCAGTAAAGTTAAATATCCTAAATAGCGGATTTTCTTACACGATTTTTTAGATATAACCCGTTTCGTTTTCTACTAACAAGGAATTGTTGGTATTTCTCGTTGAAAACAGTTTATTTCGTTCAATGCCACTGAATGTATGTAGGACCCGGATTATCTAGATTGAAAAGCTTGGATTTATAAAGCCCAAATACAATTTTCTGTTGTTGTATTCGTATTTTGTGTAATTTAGACTCTAAAATATATTTGGGCAATATCGACGATTTGTACACTGCAGCTTATTCGATTATAATGAATAGCTATGAGACCCAACTCCGCCTAGGCGCAGCATTATAAAATTAGTGGGTACTTAATTCTCTTCTAGGTCTTTTCCCAATGTTCTATCTATCTACATATCAAAAATCATTCAAATTGGTTCAGTACGGCTATTCATGAAAGCGTAACAGACAGAAATAGTTACTATCGCATTTATAATATGACAATGAATTACTAGATTCTGCCCGCGACTTCCTGTGGATCTAAGAATAGGGACCAGAGGGTTACATAATATGAGCAGCAATATACGATCGTTACCTCATACATACCTTTTAGGCCCGCGGTCGAGGATTGCGGCGGTCGCGGGTTCAAACCCCAGGCACACATCTCTGACTTTCCGAAGTTATGTGAGTATTCACCTATGTGAAATTTATTTTATCTATAATTATAGAATTATCACGTACTTTAAAGGTGAAGGAAAACATCGTGATGAAACCTGCACACTTAAAAGTTCTTAGGAATTTCTTAGGTGTAGTCCGCCAACCCGCACTAGGCCAGCGTGGTGGACTAAGGCTTAAACCCTCTCAGTTGTAGAGGAGGCCCGTGCCCAGCAGTGGGACGTATATGGGCTGATGATGATGATAGCTAACACTACATTTCTAACGTAAACATTTCAAACCTAAGTTTAATTCTTTCTTCCACTGAGAGCGCGGTACATGTTCCACGTGTTTATAAGAATGTCATTAAAATCGCAAGCGCCAACGGCGACGCATAGTTTGGCACGTAAAAACAAAATTAGCAATTGAATAACAGAGCTGTTAAGTACTGTATAGTTGAGGAAATCGTTTTAAGCCAGTTCAAAAGCGAATTTGAGAGCTACCAGGAATTCAGCGAGCTGGTGGTACAGCTCGGCTTTTTAAACTTTATAAACGAAGTGGAGTTGTTTTACAGCTTCACTGCCCACATCTAATGGCTTAATATTGCAGTATAACTAAAGGAACTCGGTACGGTGTAATATTTGAGGTTTTCTACGCACTTCATCTACGGACTCGAAATCTAACGCACGCTCTAGCGTGTAAGTGTCTACACTTACGCCACTGGACCAATGCGGCAGTCAAGTCAAAATACTGTATATTTACGACACGTCTTATACATTATGAATAAGGCAGTAAATGTTAAACGCTTTACCTTGCCTTTATGGTAGGGACTGCCGTATAACCGCAGAGCCCGTGACAGAAATGATTTTCGCAGAGGGAATTTTATACATTCTCCGTCGTTTATTTATACAGAAATGTGATGCTAGTGACATGGAAATTCGCGTTCCTCCCCTACGGATACTGTGTACTTTTGTGAATGCGAATTCATCTTGTAAATCTGAGTTGCGTGGATTTCCATGAAAATAGTACCAAAGTGTTGGGAATATTCTCTAGCAAACCATGTGTTGTGGGTAGTTAGTTAAATAATTATTACTCACCGTCATATAATTTAAATACACCCAAATAAATAAATACACCCAAAAGTCACATACATAGTTCTGACCCCACATTAAGATACCAGTCTTGTGTCGTGGGTATCAGAAACTACGAGAGACTTTTCGGTCTCGCAAACACCCAGACCCGAAACAAATACTTGTGGATCACACAGACATTTGTCTCGGTGCGGGGATCGAACTCGTGGCCTCTCGTTTCGCAAGCTGGTATCCAGCCAACTGCGCCACGGGGCTGTACTTATTGACGCAACCTGAATTACTAAGAAACGGCCGTGTAAAACGTATGAGTTTTATCTAATCGTATTTTCGGCACGCTCGGCATGCTGACATTTCTTTTCTAGTCTTATTCAACTGTTCTATGGTTTTTATGATGACCAGTTGGCGTCACCGGCGAATGAGGTATGCATTTGGACTGTATGACAACTGTTAAAATTTGACATAAGGCGGAAACAAAAAAATATGAAATAACGTTTAGAATGCCTTATCAGCGACTAAAGCGGACAAATTTAGACCTAGAATTCCTACCTATACATCATCATCATCATCATCATCAGCCCATATACGTCCCACTGCTGGGCACGGGCCTCCTCTACAACTGAGAGGGTTTAGGCCTTAGTCCACCACGCTGGCCTAGTGCGGGTTGGCGGACTACACACCTAAGAAATTCCTAAGAACTTTTAGGTGTGCAGGTTTTATCACGATGTTTTCCTTCACCGTTAAAGCAAGTGATAATTCATTGTGAATACACACAAAAACTTCGAAAAGTCAGAGGTGTGTGCCTGGGGTTTGAACCTGCGACCGCCGAAATTCTCGACCGCGCACCTTAACCTCGAGGCCATCACTGCTTCGCCTACCTATACAATACGTATTAAACATATTCAACAAGCTAATTTGGAAATAGAAATTAAGGAAGTTGATGAAATTGACAAAAACAATCACGTTATTTAACATGTAGTCTATATTACGATTTTCGCCTGTTGTGTCCATTCCCCGGTGTATTTCATACTTTCAGTGATATTGCCGTTCCGTTCGAAAAGGAGTCTACGCTGACCTTAGCATTGCGCAATTTGAAACTTTTTTATTAACTTAGGTATAGGTAGATATTAATAGATAAACTTGTTTCGTATCATGTTAAACATTCGATTTTATAATATACACTGTTTTAATATGAATAAAGCTTGTAAAACTAATATCATGAAGATTTTAACTACATTTTCCGTATTTATTAATAACTTTTTTCTGTTGAATTTTTCCTGCAGTACAAATGTGTGCCTTTTGTGAAGATTCTGTGTTCGGGTAAA
The DNA here is from genome assembly GCA_907164795.1 of Hemaris fuciformis. Taxonomy (NCBI): domain Eukaryota; kingdom Metazoa; phylum Arthropoda; class Insecta; order Lepidoptera; family Sphingidae; genus Hemaris; species Hemaris fuciformis. The sequence goes on from OU015445.1 coordinate 2,221,814, forward strand.
GTTATACTCGGATTTATTTGTAGGAAATGCTTATTAATGCTGGTTGCACGTAATCTAAAATTGTGCCTGAATAAAAGCCAATTGCCATGCCTTGTTTTACGTGGGAATGAAAAATGCAGCAAGCGAAGCGTGGGCGTAGACGTTAGGTAAATACTACCTATATCGGGAATACTAGCTTAAGTAGGAGTAGTACTATGTAAATATTCGATACTTAGCCTAATCCTATCACCATCCTCTACTGAACGTGGGCCACCAGTAGGGTTTGCAATCCCGCAGTAATTTTTTCCCGCAGTAAAATTTAAAAAAGCAAAAATATGTATATAGGAATGCTTTATTACCTGTAGTTTAGTTACACTATATTAAAAAATAATAATAATAGAAACATTCATACAATATCTAATAGAAAAAGTACTTTTTCATAGTTCTTTAAATGAGGTTAGGTAGGGGGTTTGCAATCAATAGGGTTTCCTGCGTGTTAATATGGACTTATCTTACCTAAACAAACAAATAAACCAATTTTAATCCTTTACTTCGCTCGATCGGTTGATCGATCTGACTGACGCGCCCGCGCTGTTGTGATGGAGCTAATAGGCCTTCAGTAAAAGCTGAATTATCTCGCCGAGTCAAAAAATGCGGGAATGCGGGAACGCGGAATTGCAAACTCTAGCCACCAGTCAAGTCGTCGTTTTCAAGTCGTCGGAGCATCCTACTACAGGCCAACCTACAGTACCTACTTCTGGTTAAACGCGGTCTCCATTCCAAGATGTAGTATGTATTTGGGTGAAATTCTGAGACCAAGATTACATGAGGTGGCTAACATAGAGAGAAAGACACCTAACGTAAAAAAATCAATCATTTCTTTCGTTTATTTTATCCAATAATACTAACACGTATTTTTAGTTCTAAAAGCTGAGTTAATAGAATTAAACTACTTAAATGCATGATAAAAAAAAATCGCGCATATTGGCAACACTAACCGGACGCCATTTTGTAGATTGCCTAGTCAGCCATCTTGATTAACATTACCGCATCGGATCCTGTTTTAAAATTCTAAGCATCATCCGATCGCCCGCAGCTGTGTTGGCCAATTACAGTTACTACGGGGCTTTGTGTGTATTTCCAGGTAGCATAGCCAAACCAACATTTATATTTATGTAAATTATATTCAAAAGATAGAAAAAAGTATAAACTGTGCTTTAAAGCGGAATTTTTTTGAGCCCCATTTCTCTTTATTTCGCTGTAAGCCTTTTCTATTCGTTCCCTTTCTTCTTTTTCAAACTGTTGATGAATATTTTGTTCTACTTACATTTCATTTATTAGTAGAACTTTACTTAGTTCGGCCCATTTATAAAAAAATCTTCAATAAGTAGCAACGATTTTAGTGTATTATTAACTGCCAATCATTCATTTCTACTTGTTATAATTTTCCATTACAACATTCTTAGTAGTAGATCTCAGTTCGAAATTACATAGAAAAACGGCAACGAAATTACCCTTATAATGAAATTTAAAAAATATAGATAACTATAATAAATATACCCAACAGTCACAAACATATTTCCGACCCCACACTAAGATACAAGTCGTGTGTCGTGGGTATCAGAAACTACGAGAGACTTTTATGTCTCACAAACACCCAGATCCGAAAAAAATATTGGTGTATCACACAAACATTGGTGTGGGTATCGAACCCGCGGCCTCTCGTTTCGCAAGCTAGTGTCTAGCCAACTGCGCCACGGGGCTGTCAATATGTATATAATGTCCTGTATAAATATAGTGTGTTATTATTTTGTACATAGTTTTGTATTACTAAATATTTCTGTTTTTTTTTGACATTTAACTATCCTTTAGAGGACGTACACGACTGTATGTCTGTACATATAACCATAAATTGCTGCCTATTTTCATTCAAACTGTAACTGTTTCCTCTCAAAATTAGTCTATGCCATATATCACAGAGTGTTGTTATCCACACAGCTTGCAACACTAACTAAACAAAGATGGGACTTACTGCCGTCGCCGGAGGCTCAACTTTGTTAACTGAGGAGTGAGCTCGCACGTGCTCAGTGAGTGAGCGAGGGGCGGTTATTCCTCACGTACAAAACGTGTCTTTGCTAGTTTACTCGGACGGAATCTATGTACGTTGCTGTTTACTGGACCGAGGGGTTGAGTCAAAACTATATTACTCAGATTGTATTAGTATATGATTATATGATGATATTATTAGTATATGATAACACTGGTCAACAAAAAAAAATATTTTTTATTGCCGGGCCGCGGTTTGAAACTTGTATTTTTCCATACCTTAACATGAGATTAGTTTAAATACATGCATAAAAAAAATTGAAACACCCACTTTCTAAGAAAAAAGAGATTATTTGAAATTTATTTGTAGGCTGAGGTGGTGGGCTGTCTTCAGCATAAGGAATCGGTTTAGTTACAGATTCCACAACAGGATATGTAATTTTACTTCTTGTTTTATAAGAATATCCCTTCAGTTTCCTTAAACAAAAATAACAATAATTCTCATGATCTTTTGTTCCCTCCAAATTACAGGTTTAGAAAAAGGCATTAATCGGTGGGTACCATTAAACCACCCTCTCAAATAACATACATTTCTTAAATAAAATAAAAACTTGGTGTCCAAGGTTGTTTAATATTCTCAGAAATCTTGAAACAAAATACAAATTGTAAATGTTATATTATAGTAACGGCGTAGGACGTTCTCGATTGGAACTTGAATCAAACTCCCCACAAACAAAATAGAAGAGATCCGATGAATTGAAACACTTTCGATTCATAATGTAAACTATATACATATAGGTATTTACTATTTAGTACACTTCTTCAAAACCGAAACGTATTCAAATTGACAAAAGCACTTCACAATTTAAACAACAACACTTTGGAATAAACACTAGAAACTGCACGTCGTCTTAGCAATACTCGTATTACGTAATGGTACCTACGTGTTAAGTAATATAAAAAAATTAAACATCAATGAACGAACAATAACGAGTTGAAAATAGTACAAGTTTTACATAACAATAAAACTTGTATTATTTAGCAGAGACGATGCACAGCATCTGTGAGAGTGCGTCATTCTTCTATTCACTCTTCCGGTCAATCAACCATCCTTTTGTCTTCCGTTTCCGCTTCGCTTCGACCAATCAGCGAGCGGCAATGTCACGTGGTCACAGGCGATCTGTATTATATAGTCCAGATCGCACGATTTTTGTTCATAGAAGTCTCACACCAGGAGGTCTTACTGGGATGCTGTGCATCGTCTCTGCTAAATAATACAAGTTTTATTGTTATGTAAAACTTGTACTATTATTCGGCATGTGACGATGCACAGCATCTGTGAGAGACCTGTCTATAACTCCTGGTGACCACGTAACGACGCTATGTGATGGTGCAGGTTAAAAATACAGAACTGTGAATTTAAATGCATTTAAAAATTATAATAATTAAAAAGTTAACAATAGAGAGAAAAAAAAATTTGACTATGAAACAGGCTTAAAATTTATAGAGTTTCGACTTTGCTGGTAGTGCTTTACCATTAATTTGTTTTTGATAAAGTCTTTGCCAGTTACCGCGTGTCAAGATCTCTATTGGACAAATTTTCGTACCAATCTAAGAATGCTACTGCGGAACGTATACTGCCTGGCTGAGATATCTGCTTCTTTAAGCACAGATTTTTCCCAATCGCCAATGATTGCTGGCGAGGCACCTCTATTTAGCCCTCGTATTGAAACGATAATGGCACTATAACAATCCATAGTGCGCCTGTGCAGACAGACTGCACGGGTGCAGACCCAGGGCTTATAACTTTTTCTACACAATATATAGGACATACATTAGGATTGTAATGCCTTAGCAATTTCCAACCTGATTGCTTATATGATTGTGAAATATATATAACTCATTACTCACGAAATATTCCGGAGGAAATTATGTAAGATCGCGTACACGTCTTCCTGAAGCTAAAAGAAGTATACTCGTACCTGTTAACCTCCGCGAGCTTCAAACAAGTATTCTAGTTTTTGGTGAATTTGCTCCCAACCAGATCACCATGTGGCTTGGATCCCAAATTGGTGGTTCATCTATGTACCAAATCTGTTCATCTATTTTCATCTGTGTATTAGGCTTCTGTAGAGAAATAGCTTTTAATATGTATGTTTTACCAAAAAAAAAAAAAAATTGAATTAAAAGTTTTCGTTATTTCGAACTTGTCCAAATGTCAACACAACTAATTTGGACAAAAGAAAGGTAGGATATGCTAATTCCATCATAAGAACCAGATGTGCTAAAAATTTTGATAAGATTTTATAGTTACACGATTTTGACCATCGGTTCCTTGCAGGCTGATTTTTTAAAGTTGATTTTCCCCAATTGATTTAAGGAAGGATTTTTCTGATTCGGCCCATTCCTTGGTGACATTGTTCCAGCTCCAATATTCCAGATATAAATCTCCATTCCTTTAACTCGATGGAGCGGTAGGCCTGTGGTTTGGTTTATCCATACTTACTGTAGTTGATGATTTTTTCGGTTTGCAGAGTGCCCGATACCATAGATCTGGCATATTTTTCAATTACTTATTAAGTATTACTATTAAGTAACTGACTGCCTCGTGGTCTCGCGGTACAAGCATGTGCCGTGCGATCTAGAGGTCCTGGGTTCGATTCCCGGGTCGGGCGAAGTGTTATTGGGTTTTTCCATTAGGAAATTCTCGGTAACAGCACGGAGTCTGGAAATGTGCCCGAAAAACGGCAATAGGCTCGCCCCCTATTACGTGGGACTGATACATACTTGGCGAAATGTGGGTGCAGAAATGCACCTCTGCCTACCCCTTCGGGGAATACAGGCGTGAGTTTATGTATGCATGTATTAGGTAACTTTGCTGGCAAATATAGGGTGCGCTCATGGGACGACATATTCCTGCAACAGCTGGCTGAAGCACCACTCGGATGGGTGCTTCCCTCGCTACATTCCTTTCAATGCATCAGGGATGAACTCTGCCCAAATTGACATGTCCAGTCTTTTCCAAAAGCGCTAGAATCTGTGTAGTCATATTAAAAAGTACGAGGGGTCTCGTCCTTCTTTTTCTTCTGTATATAAGATACGACAGTGCGACCTTTATCTGGAGCGTCATATGATGGCTGCTTAATTAGTGACCGCACTGCCATATCGCACCCACTACTGTAAATAACCCTCACCAGTAAACAACAACAAACTCACCAGAGCGGGGCCTTAATTTGCTTGATGTCGCGAAGGCAGCAGTGTTCCCCAGCCGTATTCGGACGCAGCAAGTTGCCCGCCACCTGATGTCATTCCAAGGTTGCCATCTACCACTCCAGATTGCTCGTTTGTTGCAGGTGGAAAACACGTTTCTTTCCAAGGCGTTAATCTGGAGAGACTTCTACGGAACAGTTGCAAGAAACGACAGTGCAGTCGGTCCCTTGGAAACAACAAAACTGGCGAATTTCAGTGAACACAAAATAATCTATTATTTTAATAGCCTTCTCAATGACATCGTTTGCCCGGCAATAGCTCGCCTCAAGCTGGGAAGCAATGCTTGAATTTTCTTTTCTGGTAAACCCCTGTGATTCAGCTTCGCATTCCGAATTAACCTGAGATACTTTTACCTGAGTAGGTCATACATCACAGACTTTTCTCGGTTGACCGTTCCCTCCAGTGACTTGTGCGTCGCCAGAATCATTTGCACTCGCAACCAAAATAGATGCATCGATTGACATGCTATTAAAAAATCGTCCAAATATACGACACTCCGTAATTCCTTCTGAGCGTAGATATGGAGCAATCCAATTTGTTGGAGATGAGAAATCCCCAGGCGCACATGACATTCCGATGGGTAAACTGTTCATTTGTAGAACTCGCCCTTTGGAGACAAGTCTCAAAAATCGGCGGTGGCCCTCTGCATTGATTACGTGAAAATACGGCGATGACAGGTCGATCTTTAACATCGACACCACCACTTTTGTAAGAAGAGAGGAATTTGGAAAACTTTTAATATTGAATATTCCCCTGTTGCTTCCATATTTCTTTTTTTGAAATAAACATTGTCGATAAAAAACTTGGTCCCAGACGATTCTGATCTGAAACCTGGAGGTTCACTCGCTGAGATATGATATCTCTTCTCTATGTGATATTTCGGCCAATTGCTTAGCTTGGAACCGACGTAGCAACCTCTGTGATGGGTAGATCAGCAGAAATTTGGAGGTTAATGGCAGACGTATTCCCATAATCAAATCAGGAAGGGCCTCCGAAGCCGAAAGCGCAAGCCACTACCTGCGATACGCTCGCAGACAGCCTCCATTCGATCTGAGGTGACATTTCGGCCGATTGCTTGGTTTGAAACCAACGACGTAGCAACCTCTGTGATATAGATCAGCAGAGGTTGGGAGGTTAAATGGCAGGCGCATTCCCGTAATTAAATCGAGAAGGGCCTCCGAAGCCCAAAGCGCAAGCCACTACCTGCGATACGCTCGCAGGCAGCCTCCATAAACCCGCTTTTCAGCGGCGGCCTTGAGCCCATTGACCAGCTCTTCTTTTGATTGTTTGAAACTTTGTTCTGAAATGTGTGAGATTAGTGAAAGGATTTGCTTCAAATTGGAGTTACCTTTGTTAATAACTTGGTTTCCGTTGTCCTGTGTGTGAAGGGAACGCTCTCGATGCGTTTACTTGATATATTCAGAAGCTTGGCGGTTTCGCGGCGGCTCTTTCTCGGATGTACCAGGGAGGGTCCCACTTGTAGTCACTCTCAGTATTTTGTACATACGCCTGAAGTCGAAACCCGCCAAATAAAAATATCTAGAGCTTGAAGGTATCTCTCGCAAATTCTTTTTAGTCTGCTCGTATTCTGAAGAAAAGCTGTATAATTGTTGCAAATTATTATTAAGCAATCTACATTAAGTAAGTAAGACATTATAGCTGCCACAATTCCTTTTGAATCTGCAGTGTAATCTTTACTCCTTGATAAGGGAAGTAATTCATCATTAATTTACCTCTGTAAATCCGGACGAAGCCTTATGTTACTTTTGGACATCTAAATACCAGACATGTTTTCAATCTGGTTTGTCATAACGCTAAAAAATAACCAGTGTCATTCGGACGGAACTTGCACAATTTTAATGCCGCTATGGTATTATTTCAATTTTTCGCCATTTATTAATAATCCGAGGGTAGAAGGACTGTACATCGGCTCTTGCCCAGGCGTTTGTCTTTTTTGTAGTAATAACACGCCAGGACCTGGGGATAAAGGCATGGCACGATCCGCCACGGGCTCCGAGGCGTATTTATGCCACCGTACAATAATTAAGTTAAAGTACACACTAGTAAAGCTAAATTATCAATTAACTCACCGTTATTGCTTTGTTATTTTATTCTTTTATGGGTGTGTAGCTAGGCGCTTGCAAAGGCCCTAAAAATCCTCGACATCTGGTGCAGAGCGTTCCTCTGACGGTAAATCAAGGTCCAATATGTCGCTATGGCGTCTTGCATCGCCATATGCTTTATCTTCCATTATACATATAATATAGGATCTATAAATATTGATCACCAGTATCTTTTGCATGATGTTGCCTCTTCAAAAAAGAACGACGCTATGAACAAAAATCGTGCGATCTGGACTATATAATACAGATCGCCTGTGACCACGTGACATTGCCGCTCGCTGATTGGTCGAAGCGAAGCGGAAACGGAAGACAAAAGGATGGTTGATTGACCGGAAGAGTGAATAGAAGAATGACGCACTCTCACAGATGCTGTGCATCGTCACATGCCGAATAATATACAGGTTTAAGGATATATCGTGTACTACCAACAACAATATTGTCTTTGTAAGTAAGATCAGCTGTTGCAATACTCTTTTTCGATATACCCCTCACAAAATTAAGCCAAATATATCGTACATATATGTAATTGTACATATTTACATATTTCGATGTAATAGATATTTTTTATTATTTTTCCGTTAATATTTATACATAAAAGATACCGAAAAAGTACAATTGGATTAACGGCAAAAAGTCATGTTGACCAGTGTAATTTTTGAAATCTGATGGAAGGGTTGAGTGATATTTGTTGAGATTAATGTACGAGTACATAATATGTGGAGTAACATTAAGAAAAAAAAGGAAAGAAGCAAGTTATGGCTCGTTCGAAGTTCGTGTTTAAAAAAAGAAAAGAAATTAAGAAAAAAGAAACAATCCTAAAAAAAAAAAAAAAGGATTCATCAGGGTTTTAGAATATATCGTTTTGCCTGCATTTTAAATCATAAAAAAATCCATAAAATCTTACTAATCGCATCACTAAGCTTGTAATACTAAAGCGACTCATATTTATTCATATTCTTTGACGATGATAAACTGCATAAGAAAGTGTGTCAACGTTACATAAACACGCCGCGAGATCACATTATCGCCTTTCGCAACAGGATACAATATATTTAGTCGAGCTGAAAATGTTCACGCCTCGGCCGACAGACAGGAAACCAGCACTAATACGACGGCAATAAAATTACTCACAGTTCATAGTTGCGAGACACCTTTAATTTCCTATTACCTAGGAACTACATAGCACAGTATAACTTGGAGTATCGGATAACCAAAACCGCATGACCTATGCACTTAAATTCAATAACTCTTATGTTAAGGCATTACGTTCCGGTTTCCTTTGCCTACTCCCGTCCCGAAAACTAGTCTTTGACAGGACGAGCTGTCAAACGAATTGAAATTTTATTCCAATAAACTTAATCGTTATTTTAAGCTGGCGACTTCGAATATGTTAAACTTAGCACAAAGAACAAATTCCACATACAAAATTGCCAAAGGGATCTAAACTAAAATAATTTGGAGCTTCTAAGCGTTTATTTTGAAGTTAATCGATGGGTACATTGCTTTACTTCTGCCAAGTTTGTCCGACAACTTTGCGAACACCAATTAACAAACGAAATTATTTCATCAGACAGACTAACCAAATTTACCACGTAGCGTTATTTTGAAGTACATTATAGTGAGCGGAGAGTTCATTAAACGTGGAAAATGAAACGGTTTGTGCAAACATTGTGTTATTCGTGGGAAATAAGTCGTACTATATGCAGAACCGTTGTTACATTTAATATTCTTTAAATATTGCCTGGTTGGTCCTGCACAAGTATTTATTTATTTACTCTTTATTGTACACCAAAAAAAGGAACAAAATACGTATAAGTAACATTAAAATATGGTAAATCACAAATGGCGGTCTTATCGCTATCCGCAATTTTATTCCAGGCAACCGTTAGATGGACTGAGGCAACCGAGGCCGAGCTTGTTACCCCGTTTAGACAAAGTATTTTTGGTTTTTTCTACCAGGAAACATCAGATGTAGCACGGAATATATGCTCGAAAAACGTCAATAGGCTAGTCTCTTCTTAAATAGAACTTAGAATGCAATTAGCGAAATGTAGCTGCAGATATGTATCTCTGGCGACTCCTTCGGAGATAAAAGCGTGGTTGTGTATACGAGTATATATACATAAGTTTTACCTTCAAACTATATAGATTGATTTGATAAAAAGAATATCTATCTATACTTGACAGGCCCGTGGCGCAGTTGGCAAGATATAAACTAGCGAAACGAGAAGACGCGGGTTCGATCCCCGCACCGAGACAAATGTTTGTGTAACCCACAAATATTTGTTTCGGGTCTGGGTGTCTGTGAGACCGAAAAGTCTCTCGTAGTTTCTGATACCCACGACACAGGACGTGTATCCTAGTGTGGGTTCAGGACTATGTATGTGACTGTTGGGTGTATTTATTTATTTTAGAGCGCCCTGGTGGCTATTTTAGTAGCAAGAAATATCCCTTGCATTTTCTTTAAAACTCTTATATCAGAAGAAATATTGCGGCGGTAAAACAAAAAGTAAAGGGAGATATCTTCGTTTTTTTTTAATTCAAGAAAATAAACGAGCACGTTTGTGTGTTGCAGTCAAACGTTTTCAGTCGGTATAATTGTTTACTTTCCGATAATATTAAATGTTTCTCTGAAAATGGAATAATGACAACATAGTTCTTAATTTGTTTACTATAGAAGTGTTTGAGGGAGGCCTATGTGATGTTACTTTCTATTCAAAAGTTCATACCACTTTGTCTTTATGGGAATCAGAAAGTAAGAAAAAAACAGTTTTAGCAAATCCTTATCACTTGCTGGGGTCTAATGTCTTCTTACGATCAAGATCATAAACTATTTGTGTACTCAAATATAATGATAAGTATGATCATAAAATACTTTGTGTACTAAATAATGTGATGGCCTCGAGGTTTAAGCACGTGGCCGAGACAGTCGCGGGTTCAAAACCCAGGCACACACCTCTGACTTTTCGAAGTTATGTGTGTATTCACAAAGAATTATCACTTACTTTAACGGTCAAGGAAAACATCATTATGAAACCTGCAGACCTAAAAGTTCTTAGGAATTTCTTAGGTGTGTAGTCCGCCAACCCGCACTAGGCCAGCGTGGTGGACTAAGGCCTAAACCCTCTCAGCGGTAGAGGAGGCCCATGCCCAGCAGTGGGACGTATATGGGCTGATGAAGACGATGATGATGTACTAAAATAATTATGATCTTACATTATAGAAACGTCTTGGGGTGTAGACATTTTGCAAGAGTATTTTGATTCTACAACCACATCAACTATGGGATACTAATCTTCGGTACGAGAACCGGACACAGCTTCTACAATGGCCTCTACTTGCGATCCAGGGGTTTACAAGTAGTAATAATCTCTTTTCCAATGGCCTCTAACTACTAGCGCTAAAGTGGCTGATAAGTAATCTCTTTTAATATTTTCCAGACTTAACGTTATTTCATCGGCTTTACATATCGACTGCGACGTGTGAAAAACTGTGAAATAGCCACATGTGTTTAACGAAGCGTATTGCGCGGCGCGTGCGGAGACTGCGGTCGCGCGTTGCTACTTGTTATGCCGGCCTCGTGTTCAACGCTGTTTTTAACATTACATCTGTTGAATGGATATGTGAAGAATTTCATATTGAGTTATATTTATTTTCATAACTGTCGTTTAGTGGTTTTTATCAAGTTGGATTTGAGTGCGTGAAATATTGCGCGCTATACAGCCAGTATGGTTAAGCCTAAGGTTCGTCAGCTTTGGTTAAGTCCTGTGCCCAGCAGTGGGATGTTTGGCTATAGATGGCGATACTTGACTGCCTTGTAGTCCCTAGTAGAACGTGCCGTGCGATCTAGAGGTCCAGGGTTTGATTTCTGGGCCGGACAAAATGTTATTGGATTTTTCTGTTAGTAAATTCTTAGTAGCAATACGGAGTCTAGAAATGTGCCCGAAAAACGACAATATATTCACAATCTATCACTTGGGACTGATACATACCTGGCGAATTGGGGTAGTAGAAATGCACCTCTGCCTACCCCTTCGGAGAATACAGGCGAGAGGTTATGTATGTATGCCATCATCATCATCAGCCCATATACATACGTCCCACTGCTGGGCACGAGCCTCCTCTACAAATGAGAGGGTTTAGGCCTTAGTCCACCACGCTGGCCTAGTGCGGGTTGGCGGACTACACACCTAAGAATTTGTAATGTATGTAGGTACTTGAGTGTAACTGTCTTAAGTATATTATTAAGTTCGTATCAAGTGGAATATGAGAGCTAAGCTAGCGAAACGTGCGCGACATTATACCTATGTATGTATATGCGAAAGTGAATCTGTTAGCCTTGCTTGCTCGCCTAAGCCGTTTAACTAATTTTGATCAATTTCAATCTAGACGTAGATGGCTCAAAGCTACTTTTGATCACAGATAACATAGTTAGCTACGAGATATTCATATTATATTGATTGGCAAAACTTACTTATCAATGTCTGCTCCACCGGCCGTCCGACCGTCGGCAAACATGGCCGGCCCACTTCCACTTTAGCGTGCTAGTCTTATGGGCACTGTCAATGACGCCGGTGGGGGACGTCCTGCAGCACGATGGTCCGACGACTTCAGAAAGGTGGCGGGTAGCGGATGGATAAGGGCTGCTCAAGACCGGGATGGTTGGCGCCTACTTGGGGAGGCCTTCGTTCAGCAGTGGACGGCGATAGGCTGAATATATATATATATATATATATATATACTTATCAATGTTGCCTCGTAGTCACGCGGCATAATAAGCATGTGCCTTGCGATCTAGAGGCCCCGGGCTCGATTCCCGGGTCAGGCAAAGGGTTATTGGGTTTTCCATTAGGTAATTTTCAGTAGCAGTCCTGAGTGGAAATGTGCCCGAAAAACGGCATTAATCTCGCCCCCTCTTACATGGGATGAAAACAATAACTAAAGAATGTGTGCAGATGTCCAACACTTTGTTTTCCAACTCCTCCTGTATATTATTTCTGATTAATTTCGTTGCGGGATCATGATCATGATCAAGTTCCCTTAGATCCGCTGAGCTTCATTGCTCGGCGTCAATACTGTGCGTGCTCTTGATCCTGGAGCACAGGAGTTACAGTGGCGGATGTTTGGTGGGATAGGGACATAAAAAAAGATGTGCAACACTGCCTACCCCTTCAGGGATTACAGACGTCAAAAGTCAACGCTTAAATTGACCTACAAAAAACAATGCCATCTTAAAATCCAAGTCCTTTTTTCCTGTTTCCCAGTCTCCCCGTATTTCAGGAACAAGTGGCGTTTCCTGCATCAACTGCCGCAGAATGGCGGATTACGTTTCCAATATCCCCATACAGATCAAAGGTATGTGTGGAAGCTAAGGGGACGACAAAGGAAATTGAAACCTGCGCCAGCCGCGTCTTTAGGAAGTACTTGACGCTTCAACCACACTTGCTGGCTCTTGAAGCTTAGCATGTGTTTCATGATCTGTTTTAACTCAAGTACGACATGAGTTTTTAGAAAATCCAGGAAATATTTTCATTAATACTGAAACTCCTTACTGCCTCGTGGTCTCGCGGCACAAGTATGTGCCGTGCTATTAAGAGGTCCTGGGTTCGATTCCCGAGTCGGGCAAGGTGTTATTGGGTTTTTTCATTAAGAAATTCCCAGTAGCAGCACGGAGTTTGGAATTGTGCCCATAACGGCCGTTTCGGAACATGTTATTGTTGTGGGGAAGAAAGTGCAAGAAACTTTCAGAGCAACTCGAAATGTTTTTTCTTATTAATGGGTTATTCTTATTCTTATTCTTATGAAACCTGCTCACCTAAAAAAGTTCTTAGGAATTTCTTAGGTGTGTAGTCCGCCAACCCGCACTAGGCCAGCGTGGTGGACTAAGGCCTAAACCCTCTCAATGGTAGAGGAGGCCCGTGCCCAGCAGTGGGACGTATATGGGCTGATGATGATGATGATGATGACGATGATTCTTATTCAGGGGTTATACAATATTTTTTATCATTGCCACGTATTACCGCTTATCGGCTTTAAGACCTGTTGCTTCCAACAAGAATTACCTAATAGAAACTTAATAACACCTTTCGATACGATTATTAAGGTTCTACTTTGGAAGGCTCTTAACTACACGATCCATTTTATTAATTTTGCAGATTTTCCTTATTTCCTATTGGTTTCTGCTGATCAAATTACCGGCAGCCGTACAAAGATCGCTGTATATTGGTTTTCAGTGCCAATCATTTTTTGGGGCTTCTTTTTCTCTCATAGTGGATTGGTATTGTTGGGAATTTCCATTAGTTAAGATTGTCTCCGGTTCATTATTTTATATGACATATTTTGTTTATTAAACAAAACAGGTTACAGTGAATTTACATAAAAAAGCAACCCAAAACATACTTTTCTTAAAGCATACATTAAAAAGAAAAAAAAAGTACGGGGATCGCGTACAAACTTATTGTTTAAAGAACAACAATACAAAAAAATACTTATAGAACAACATTTAGATTCATCATCATCATCAGCCCAAATACGTCCCACAGCTGGGCACGGGCCTCCTCTACAACTGAGAGGGTTTAGGCCTTAGTCCACCACGCTGGCCTAGAGCGGGTTGGACTACACACCTAAGAAATTCCTAAGAACTATTTAGATTAACACACCCAAAAAGATATTATATACGTGTATTTGAAATAAAAAATTAAAAAAGATATTATATTTTTCAAAGGTGTTTTTATATGTAACTATTATGTCTTATGCCTTTCATCACAATTATTATAACAACAAATATTATAACAATATACTTTTATAACTTGTGTTTCATTTTAGTGAGAAAAGTCTAAAATTTTTACTATTGCCTTTAATAAACACAGATTTATTAAAATATAACTATTTTTATATATTTTTTGTTAGTAGCGGGACATTATTCCTGACCGACTGCCTAATTATTATCGCATAATATTGTCATAAACGAGTCCCAGAGGATCCCAGATTGGAATCTCAGCTCAAGCAAATTATTTCTAGATTTTTCTATGGGAAAATTCTCAATGGCAGTACGGATTTTAGTGACAGCTACCTAATACCTGGGGTTGAAAACACATCTGGCAAAAATTGGCGTTAGTTATACAAGCTATTTTATTTATTTATTTACACTTTTTATACATTAAGTATAGAGGCGGACTTAATGCCAAAGGCATTCTCTGACAGTCAACCTCTGGGTGATGCAGAAGTAAAATATAGTATATACCTATAAGTATTTCTAGGACATATTTTTTGTTGGTCAATCATAATCACATAGCATAGTATAGCCTAAGTTACTTATGAATGTTTTAGTTAATTAGTTAAAAGTGATGGACTTGAGCTTTAGGCTCGCGGTCGCCGATCGCGGGTTCAAACCCCAGGCACACACCACATATCATTGCACACACCTGCACACCTACAAGTTCTTGGATCTTTAGGTGTGCAGTCCGCCAAGCCTCACCAAGCCAGCGTGGTGGACTAAGGCCTGAAACATCTCAGCATACATTAAAAAGAAAAAAAAAGTACGGGGATCGCGTACGAACTTATTGTATAAAGAATAACAATACAAAAAAAAACTTATAGAACAACATTTAGATTCATCATCATCATCAGCCCAAATACGTCCCACTGCTGGGCATGGGCCTCCTCTACAACTGAGAGGGTTTAGGCCTTAGTCCACCACGCTGGCCTAGTGCGGGTTGGCGGACTACACACCTAAGAACTTTTAGGTGTGCAGGTTTTATCACGACGTTTTCCTTCACCGTTAAAGCAAGTGATAATTCATTGTGAATACACACATAACTTCGAAAAGTCAGAGGTGTGTGCCTGGGGTTTGAACCTGCGACCGCCGAAATTCTCGACCGCGCGCCTAAACCTTGAGGCCATCACTGCTAGTTTAGTGCTAGTTTATTTGCAGTATAAAAAAAAGAATAACTCTCTCTAGACTTAAATTCAGTCTGTAAAGTCCTTAATAAGACTCTTCAAATACTTTTATTAACTAAGGTATACAAACTGAATGCTAAATTAGGTCTTGAAAGAACAGTAAATCTTATTACGAAGTTTGTAGCCGTCTAGAGCCGTAAAGGTATGACCGTTGAATAAATGAATTTATTTGTATTGTAGGTAACCACTGAACAGTTGTCCGCAATTCCGTATGCAAAACATTAGACCCCAAAATAAATAAATACACCCAACAGTCACATACATAGTTCTGACCCCACATTAAGATACAAGTCATGTGTCGTGGGTATCAGAAACTACGAGAGACTTTTCGGTCTCACAAACACATTTCCAGACTCCGCGCTGCTACTGAGAATTTCCTATTGCAAAAACCCAATAACACTTTACCCGACCCGGGAATCGAACCCAGGACCTCTAGATCGCACGGCACATACTTGTGCCGCGAGACCACGAGGCGGTTTTTATTTATTTAGGACAAATAAAAGTATTATTATCAAGAGCATCCACCATTGTATTCCTCATAGTTACTAGTACTGTCAATGGACTGATTCTAAATGATGGTCTATTGTTGGGTGGTTTCAATTTCAGTCTCATTGCCAGAGAAGTAACTCTAACGTGTTTATAAGCTGCCAGCGCTTTGAACATCTTGAAATCGCACCTCCCTTTTTCTGTGGCTAATAGAGCTCAGGTTTGTCATTAAAGAGAATGAAAGTTGTTAACATAATTACTGCGGGAGACCGATTTTGTTTTTCTTTGACGAGAGTTCGATTTTTTAAATTAAAAACGTCGCCTTTGTCCAAATTACGGCCGTAAGCATATTTTTTTATCCGATAAGTTTACGCGATTTTTGATAAAATTAAATAACAATAAAGAAAATTAAAAACTAAAACCCAACTACCACAAAAAACGAGGCCAAAATATGTTTTTTTTTTTAATTAATTATATTTTCAGAACAAAGGATTAATCAACGTTACTGAAGATGCAAAATAATCGACACTACCATGATGCCTTCATTGCAATTTGACAATAATGTCATACGATACTATACTACAGTAAACAATTATCAGTGTACAGAGATATACAAATTTAACCCTTAAATGCATATTGTTGCCAAATGTCTACAATACATAAAAAATATATTTTATATTATAACCTTTTCGGTATATTATTTACTACTTATACTACCTATAATACTTTTTTAATAAAAAAAAAACATGCATTTAAGGGTTAAGTTTGAAAAGCCGTAGTCACGCGTAATATTACAAGACGTATACAGGGATGTATGTAAAAAGACCGCGATCGGAAACTAAGACAGGTAATAGTTCTAGTGTTTATAAATACGTTGGCGCTAAAAAAAATCCCCAATAAGAAATATATTTTTTGGCGTTTTTATAGTCGACTATTACCAATTTTTTTCGATCACGGTTTGTTTCCACCTGTATAATATAAGAAAATATTGACATAAATTATAGTTTAGCCTTTTTACAGAGGGTAAACAGACGGTGGTCGAAAGTTGAGACAGTTAATGCTTTGGTGGTTAGAACAAAGTAAATTTTTTGATATTTTTTTTGGGCCGACTTTTTTGGACACGACTGCCTCGTGGGCTCGGGGCACAAGTATGTGCCGTGCGATCTAGAGGTCCTGGGTTCGCTTCCCGGGTCGGGCAAAGTGTTAATGGGTTTTTCCATTAGGAAATTCTCAGTAGCAGCACGGAATCTGGAATTGGGCCCGAAAAACGGCAATAGGCTCGCCCCCTATTACGTGGGACTGATACATATCTGGCTAAATGTGAGTGCAGAATGCACCTCTGCCTACCCCTTCGGGGAATACTGGCGTGAGGTTATGTATGTATGAATGCATTTTTTTGGTTTTTTTTTATCATCAATGTGTTTTTAATCACCATTCTAAGTTTTCGATCACGGTCTTTTACACCCTTATAGCTAGGTTGGATGTGCATTATATTATTCGGTTTCGCGCCGAATACCAGAGAAAGTTCGGTACAGCTTCTCGTGTTTTCGACACCTGCGATATTGTCGAGTGTGGAAATTGGCCCGCAGTCCCGATACAACTCGTTTAACTAGTACAAGTTTGTGTTCCAACTTCGCGGTATTAACGTGTAGCCAGGTCGGTTGTGTTTTCGGTGGAAAGCCAACATTTTTGGATTGTTGATGTGCAGACACTAATAGGATTGTTGGAGTATTTTTAACGAGTTTTAAGTTGGATTTTGATGGAAGTTCAGCAAAAATTTTACTTTATTTAGTTTTACGAAATAGTATGTCGAATTTTTGCACCCTTGCATGTAATTTACATTTTATTCAAGAACCACAGTTGTATTGTATGTATCTACTCTATACAATTATGCCAGACTATGTTTTTATGGAATGTACGGCTGACTTCGCGAAACACTTGGGTATGTCGGTGTAGGAGGGGGTTTAAAGTGTTTTTAAACTGTGTGACGTAAGCATTGCTTTGCAGATATCCCAGCATTGTTGAGAATAGCAGTGACATCACTATTATTGGAGGATTCATTTTGAGAAGTGATTTAAACAATCAACTTCAATCAAATTTTAATTTCCCAATAAATCGGATGTTTGCTATCCGCGCGTAGACGGACGAATGCCTGATCCGCTGCAGCGGGCGGCTTTCTATAGACACTGTTGTGGGGCGATCGCTTGTGAGTCATCCTTGTTTATATGCTAGACATGAAAACGTGGAGCGATGACATAGCTCGTAGTCTGGTTTTGCGCCGCTATATAGGTACTATCTATCCTTCTTCTAATCTGTTGGCACCGTTTGTTAGTTTTTTTTATCTTATGAAGAGTGACTGCACGACAACTAAGACCAATGTATAAAAAACTTTGTGGACCTAATATTAGCAAATAATAAAGTAAAGATATCCTGCATGCGCTTTATAAGTTGTAAACAGATCGTGATCAAAAAACGAAACGGGTAATAGTTATGGTGAAAAACGAACTTTTTTTTAAAATTTTGAGATTTATTAGCGTCGTTGTGTTTGTAACCGCCTTAACTATGACCTGTCTCAGTTTTACCTGTATAGTATTATTGAAACTACGTTGCTGGGCATTTTTTAAAAGGGATACAAAATTTGAAAAGGATATGCCTACAAAAAAGTTTTTCCAAAATTCAAAAGCCTATTCATTTCAAGCCCATATACTTCAATTATAAAAATAACAAAACACGAGCAGAAATGTAAAGAAACATGTTGCGAATACCGAGAAATGAACTGCGTAAAATGCGAGCTTTTTACAAACTTCCAACAAAAGCTTTTAATTGTATTCAGAGCATAATATCCGCCTGTGGCCCTCTCTCAAAAGCTTCTTTATTATTGGAATTCGATTCATGAAATTCATTTCCTTCTGCCACGATCACACGACCAATGATAAACATTTCAAACAAAAATGAAGGGCTGCTATTGGTTGTCACACATTTATAAAAGTCTTGATATTACATGCTACCCGAATTACTAAGAAGCGTCCGTGTCAAACATATGATATAGGTATCGCAGGTTCGGCACGCTCGGCATGCTGACTTTTCCTTTCTAGTCTAATTCAACTGTTCTGTGCTCAGTTACATAAGTCGAAATTGGAAATTTAAAATACTTTCGAAACTAATATACAAAAAGCAATGGTAATATTGTATGTACATATATGTTTATAGTCTGACAGTCATGATACTCTCGCAAGTTGTAGGATCCACAACATACAACTGAGAGGTCAAGTTATACAGGCCTTCCAGAGTAAACAATGAGCTGGGGTCTTTCGATAACGATTATTGGCTATGAATGTCAAGTGAAGGAGTTCGAAGTATTTACTTTCATATTGGTCTAGAATTACGGGCCGAAGGTGAAATGATATTCTGATTCATATACCTTTAATATGACTACAGCACACTCGCCATTTATAAAAGAAAAATACATCGAAAATTCCAAGTCGAGATTGTAGTTTGCACAAAATGTTTTGAATTTTTCCATTAAAAAATATTCAATAGAAGCACGGAGTCTAGAAGTGAATTAGGAAAGGTAAGCAGATTTGTATTTCTACGCCGGCATTACGAAAACTTTGTCTTTTTCCCCCACTCCCCAATATAGGTACTTCCATAGAAGCCCAAAAGCGTTACACGTTAATTGTAATGTCTAGTTTATAATTTTCTATTGTGTGGTCAGGGTATTCCTCATTTATATGTCAAATTGCTTTTGTTAAATTTAAAGCTTAAAGATTCGGAATTTTGTAAGGCATTCTGGGCTTGTCGCCACTGGTAATACTGGGTTGTGCTATTATCCAGTTACAACGGGGAATCGTAGTACGTTGTCGAACCACGTATCAAACTCTACACATCTCGATTGCAGGTGCCAATTAGTACCGAAAGAACAATGAGTCACTCTTTGTGCATACTAAAAACAAGACCGATAAGCACTTGGGTCGGAAAAATGCTCCTTTTCAAATAGATGTACGTAACTTTTACTACATTCTCATTCCGCGATATCTTTCTTTGAATAAATTTCCATTGAGTCTAGATATCGCACTCATAATTTATGTATATACCTTATTTTGCGTCGGGAAAAGGTTGCTCACAGAATTTATAGCTTTGATAAAATTTCAGTTACGAAAAAGATTCCAAATAACGTATAATAAATGTTTTGGTACTATTCTATTGAAAATAAGGTGGTCAATACAGGGTGTAAATAGCCCATGATCGAAAACTAAGACAAGTATGGTAAGTATGGTGATTAGGAAAACGTATTTTTTTTTTATTGAAGTTATACTTCTTTAGGCGCGTTATGAAAAAAATATGAGAGTGAAATTTAAAAATGCGCGCGCATCACTGTAACACAAAAGTAAGACGTCGAAGCAGCCTATGTAATATATAATTGACAGATTGATGCTGCCTATTTTAAACATACGTGTCAAATGGATCAATGTAATATGTTTCGGATCGAATATTTTTCAAAAAAAGTTTAGTTGTTTTAGATTTAAAAAATGTAGAATAGTGTCAGTAATAAAAAGGGATTGACATATTTATTAGTTGTCAAATATTTATGAGTGCGTTCAGAAATGTAATATGTTGTGTAAACTAAGAACTATGTATGTGACTGTTGGGCGTTTTTATAAGTTTTACTTCAGTCGTGTGGTATAACTTCTAACGCGTGTACATAAGTACACACACACTTTTTTTTTTTTTATCGCGTCCATGTGTTTGTACGAGTAATCAAAACTCTTACCTGACTCAGTTTCCGACCATTGTTTGTTTACACCTGTAAATGTATGTTTAATTACATATTGCTCTCGATAGATTCTAGGTTCGATTCTCAGATCGGTAACAATTATAATAGTTTTCTAAAAGGCTTCCATAATAAAATTCTAGGCCAACTTTGCCGCTTGCAAAGTTACTTGGAAGTCTTTAATCTTAGTACTTTCATCGTGATCTCGCTTCAGTTTACAGATATAAGGATATCTTTGTTTTGACATTGTGACATAGATTGTATCCACGAAGAATAGTTGTCATGGTTCTATTGTGAAGGCGTATTATCAGATGGGGCTGCAAGATAGTAAATCGTCTCTGCGGTTCCGTTGACGCGACGAAACCGCAATTTCCTAACAACAGTTGTCAGACGTCAAAATGATGATGGTTGGAATTATCATCTAATAATAATTTTAATATAATATAATCGAAATATTACAAATACACAAATTACTTTATCATTTATAACGATAAATAAAGTAATAAAGCGGTAAGTAATTGAGCAACTATTTAAATGTTTCGATTTTTTTGCACTACCTGTTAATATAAACATGTTAATATAGATTTGCACATTTATTTATTTATTGTGTCTTAAATAAGCGAAGGGTAATGATTTATTTTTTTATTAAAAAAATATCCGATAATTTTTTACATAATTTTATACCACATTATCTATTCTTCCTTTTAACGCCAATGGGTTTGTAATCAACGTAGCTATTACCTGCCTTAGTTTCCGATCACGGTCTGGGTACAGCCTGTATGTGTACAGGTCATCCTAACTGGTTATTAGAATGACGTCACCCCGCATGAATGATTGGTACACGATTGAAGCCGCAGTTGACCTAAATATGATTCTTTTTTACGATCGGAATTGATTACAGTGTCTGTGCCGCGATACCGTAATACAGTTATGGGTGTTTGACGTCAAACATTGGACGAAAATTGGATTTGTTGGCGAACCAACTTTTATTTGGCTACTGTGTATATCAATAGCTTTGTTATTTAACCACGATTAAGTATTTTTTTGTCATGAATCTATAATAGAATTTTTCATATCTAAAACTCTTAAGCAGAAACAAATTCTTTATGGACGATTGAAATATTTGTCTCAGTTCAGGGACTGAATCAGCAGCATTTTGTTTTGTAGCCCAGACCTCATACCAACTCGCTAAAATCGCTAATCACACTATCACGCCGAAATATTGGTAGAAACAACTGACACTACAAGAGAATCATATTAAAATGTCAGTTTGCCAGCCACATTCAAAAATAATTTTAATAAATATAAAATTATATATTTTGCTTAGATGCGATAAAAATAAACTTATAGGTTGTATTTAATATGTATTTATATTGCATTTAATATCGAAGCTATAAAGATACAAAACAAATAAACTCGTCATGTCTATTTTAATTGTGATCTTTTGTGCCTCTCTGTGTAATTCAAAAACTCCTACATATTTCCACGTCGCTTGACAGAAGAGGAAATCATTTAGTATGTAAATTCACTGCCACAAAACGTTCTGACGAGCTCCTCTTAAATATTAAAATTATAATTTGTATGCATATTTTTCGGGAATTTAATAATGTTCAGGAAATTGCACAGAATTTTACGTTTGTATTACATTGACTATTATATATACATACATACATACTATATAGCTTCACGCCTGTATTCCCCGAAGCTGTAGTTAGAAGCGCATTTTTGCACTCACATTTCAGTTTGCAGGTAGCTTTTCGTATTATTACAATGCGTCTGTGGCTGGGTTTGCACAAGCTATTACAGATGCATTAGTCATTGTACAGGGTTAGAACGATTGGGAAGATAAAAATGTAGTGATATTAGATATGTAAATACAAATATACATACCCTCACGCCTGTATTTCCTGAAGAGGTAGGTGCATTTCTGCACCCCTTCTGCGAACGTGTCATTTCGCAGAAGGAGAGCGCGGAGCGGGATCGGGAGCAGACCGATCCCGCTCGTCGCAACAGGCGACGTAGGAGGCGCCGGGTCAACGCGTAGCCCGGCGCCCAGAGGCCACACGGGGCCGCCGTCCCTACCTTGGCGGCCCCCGAGATGAAGACGCCACACGCGTCAGGTCGGTGTGCCTTTTGGCACCGCGCAGAGGCGGCCCCGGGTCAATCCATAGCTCTGGCTTCAGGGTATTCCGGGGCCGTCTCGCTGAATGCGCCGATGGTGGCCGTCGCGGGGTTTTTAGTCGGTATTACGGCGCAATTATTTTGGTAGGGACCCGGCCCAGCGGCCGCCCGCAAACACGGGCGGTAACATCTATGCTGGGTCGGAAGGCGCCGGTGAGTCCGACACACCCTCGCCCCTACGGGGGTGGGATGGTCCGTAAATGGATTTTCCCCGCGAGAAAAAAAAAAAAAAAAAGGTGCATTTCTGCACCCAGAATTCGCCAGATATGTATCAGTCCTACGGAATAAGGGCGAGTCTATTGCCGTTTTTCGGGCACATTTCCAGACTCCCTGCTGCTACTGTGAATATCCTAGTAGAAAAACCCAATATGACATCCAATCTAATTATATGAGTCGGCATTTTGTTAAACTGTAGCTCATTCGTGCAACGCAGATTATGCGCAACTAAAAATTCAAGCGAGCGGCCTTTTTTAGCCTATGATAGTCTAATCGTAGGTTAGGCATGCTCGGCTCGCTCAAATTTCCTTTCTAGTCTTATTCAACTGTTCTGTGATCAAACATAATCCAGTGATGGATCTTATGTCAATGGGTTTATCGGTTTTTGCACTAGACTAAGAATTTAGCTTTTACGTCTGATTTCTTATTAAAATACCTGTATTCAAAGTCATCATCATCAGCCCATATACGTCCCACTGCTGGGCACGGGCCTCCTCTACAACTGAGAGGGTTTAGGCCTTAGTCCACCACGCTGGCCTAGTGCGGGTTGGCGGACTACACACCTAAGAAATTCCTAAGAACTTTTAGGCGTGCAAGTTTTATCACGATGTTTTCCTTCACCGTTAAAGCAAGTGATAATTCATTGTGAATACACACATAACTTCGAAAAATCAGAGGTGTGTGCCCGGGGTTTGAACCTGCGACCACCGAAATTCTCGACCGCGCGCCTAAACCTCGAGGCTATCACTGCTTTTTGCAAAGTATCACAGTACAATTAAAGTTGTGCCGATTATGCATTTATTTAGCGGAACTGTGACCTCTTTCCAAACAGACTTAATCAAATTTATAATTGACAAAATGTTGACAGAATGTTGACTGCCGGATTGCTAGTATATCTCCATTATTTGTATAGGAACAAAGTCGCTTGGTGATTTGGTCGCATAATAAGGTAATCATAGAAGTACATACTTCTATCATCTATGATTACTGCTGATATCAGCACTATGTTTCTAAGACTCAATGCAGAGGAGACGGAAGTCTTTAAGGTCGCAAAAAACCCTAGTAGTTTTATTTAAATGAAGTTATGAAAGCCAATGGACTAATAGTATTGAGGATTTCAAAGAGCGAAGTGAACAAACCTTCAAAAGACTCGAAAGAATGGATCCTGGTGACCGTGATGACATATTACAGAAATAAGATTATTTAGCAAAATATCATAAATATAAATATATAACCACATAAAGTAATCAAATTTATTGTCAATCATATATTTACAATAAACTCTAGCTACGTTTATACAGAAATTGTGATATTTTTAATGACTACAGCACAATATTGATGTTACTTCAAATTATATTTTTATATGATACTTATAGTTGTTTATTTTATAATAATATACCAATTAATATTCAACTATGATATCGCTTACACTTAAAAAGAACTGGTCAAATTATTGAACCATGATATACAATAATATCCCATTGTTTTATAAATTAGTTGAATCATTCAACCATGATATCTTTTATCAACCATGATATAACCATCTGCAGTAACTCCAATACATGGTTCTAATAAGATTAAAAGCTCATACATTCTGCAAAATGCATACATTTATAGACTATTAAATTTTATATACAAAATAATGTCCCACTACTTATAGTTTTTTTGGTTAATTTAATGGGTTTGTAATAAATTGTAACCGCATGTAAAAGTTGTAATTTTTTTAAAGTGTAACATTGCAAACTCATATTATTCAAAATTCTCAATTTAAAAATGTGTTGTGGCTTTCAAAAATGAATTTTATACAGGTTTTCCGTAGTGGGAATACTCAATAGTTTTCGAAAAAATCAAAAGTAACAATATATCACGTTACCGCAAATTTAGAATTTGAATTGTTGTTATAAAGTTTTTTTTAGATCGCAATCACTTTTATTAGATATATTTTTCTGATGGTAGAAATCATGGGTTCATCTAATTATGTGACTAGACAATTTTAAGTCCTAAGTAGTGAGATATAGAACGTTACAATTATATTATAGCCAGTTTTGGCTTAAGATTACTTAATTACATTAATATTTTATATTTTAATGAATATATAGTTACGAGGACATTAAATAACTAGGGTATTTTGACAAATACTTAACAGAAATAGTAAAGGTATATATATTTTTTACAATAAAAAGGCACTGTTTTGAATAATAATTCAAAAGTTATAAAGTTAATGGGGAAAAGAATTTAAGTTAAGAAAAATATTTTGTTTGTAGTTACTATAGCTTTTTATAAACTGTGCCATATAGGTACGTACAGTAGACATTTAAACATGGCGACTTACCAATTTTATTCAAATTGCCAAGTAAATGTATAACAGATGTTAAATTTAAACTTAGTACTGGGTTTGAATATTGGTACAAAGGGAATTGCAAAAAAATTTAGTTATATTTGATTCTTAGTTAAGATTACACTTTGTATTTCTAAAAATCATCTTTTTTTTAAAGTCGAATATTTTTCAATTTATATTATATATTTTTTCAAAGTAGTTACTATGTTAGGTTACATAATGGAAGTTATATAGAAAGATTACTGGAACTAATTTATAGAAATGTAAAATTTCGAAAACGTTACAAAAGTTATTTTTTATATTATGAGTAAAATATTAACTACAATTATGTACCACATCAAATCCTTAAGTGCATTCGCGTTTTTATATTTACACACTTATGTATAAAATCGATAATATAATTACAAGCTTTAGGATAGCATACATTGATTAGAATGTTACGGATCTCAGACACTTAATGAGTGGAAGCAGCGATGGGACAAACACCATGCTGATATCTCAAAAATATATAATTCTTAGTTGAATACCAAATATTTAAAAATTTATAGTTGTAATACGGCATGGCTACTATCCTCTTTTAATTCTATTAAGCAGTTTCGTATAATATATTAAACATAGATAATCTAGGGATAGAATCTGAGATCCGTAACGACTCGGGTTATTAACTTGAGGATTACACGAGGGTAGTTCGGAATTATTTAATCAAGATAAATTATATTGTGCCTCTGTGCTTTATGGACTTTTATCAGACGGCTTTAGCATTAGCTGCCTTACAAGATATGAAAAAATAATAATACACATTTTTGTTCAAAAAAATATTTTTTTAATACCTCTTTAATGAGTGTAAAACGAATTTTTATTTTTATAGTAAGTATGCATTATATAAAGCGATTGTTTATTTTGAAGTGTGAAAAATGTAATTATGATTAAAGATTACCACAATCAATCAAAACAAATCATATTTGTGATCAATGATTAATAGTTTCAAAGTGACTTCTTTTTCAAATGTGGTCTGAAATTATTCATTCATTTTTTCAACCTGAATAGCTTCATATACTAATGCCAAAGCAGTCTGAGGATATTTAAAGTGAAATATATTACAATATATAATTTTATTTGGGATGGAAGGAATATTATGGACCCAGAAATATTTTTAAAAATAGCTACGTAGGTTCATCTTGTTTATCGCTGTAATATAAATGTTAAAAAAAAACTTTTATTACAACATCTTTAACTTGAAATATTTGAATAATCTAAACGAAATACTTAATAGAATTAAATTATACTTTTTTAAGTAAATTAATGTAAGTGAATGCGTATTTTATAGGACACAAAACACTACTTATAATGTCAAAATATTTATCTTCATTAAAATGTACTGAAGGAATAAATTTAAAATTATATATGTAGGCCGAAATAGAGATACGATATACATACATACATACATACATATATGCAGAAATATTGTAGAATAAATATTTGAGTAATATTCTCCGTTCGATTATTTTCAGGGTGTTATTTTTAATTCAATTACAGCGATGAACACTAAAATATTATATGTTACAATACTACAGGTACAATATATGTGCTCATGGTCCAATAACTATAAATCGTAAATCTATAAGATAAGTATCACTTATACATATTGCTGATATTCTCGACAACGTTGGTGCTCGAACGCTTATCGCCGATAGGGTCGATAAAAATCAAACGACGGTAAGGCCGTATGATAACTATTTAAATAAATAAATACACCCAACAGTCACATATATAGTTTCGACCCCACACTAAGATACCAGTCTTGTGTCGCAGATATCAGAAACTACGAGAGACTTTTCGGTCACACAAACACAAAGACCCGTACGTAACACATATTTGTGGCTCACACAAATAATTGACAGCCCCGTGGCGCAGGAGGCTAGACACCAGCTTGCGAAACGAGAGGCTGCGGGTTCGATCCCCGTACCGAGACAAATGTTTGTGTGATCCACAAATATTTGTTTCGGGTCTGGGTGTTTGTGAGACCGAAAAGTCTCTCGTAGTTTCTGATACCCACGACACAGGACTTGTATCCTAGTGTGGGGTCAGAACTATGTGTGTAACTGTTGGATGTATTAAAAAAAATAAAAAAAATCTGTTTGTGCATTTGGGCTGTCAATTTAACAACTCATTATTTTGTTTTTTTTAATTGTTCTTGTGCCTTTAATGCAAAAGAAATTATCAGCTTAAATTTTTATACTGATTGAAGGTCGGAATTACATAAAGAATCTTTAACACTAAGGTACCTATAAATCGAAGCAAAAATGAACCAATCACAATCCTTCTGTTAAATTTTTCACCGGATTGGTCGAATGCAATCTATTAATTTTGGCAATAGTTTCGCTGTGGGCGCGTGTGGTATTATAATTGAAATTATATTCAAATTACTGTATCTGAAGAGAAGAAAGCGTTCAATTTAATTTAGTTTTAATAAAGAAAAAAAAAATACGGCTTTAAAAGTAATGAACTTCAAATTATACCGCCACCAATACTAAACTATTAACCTCAAGAAGATAAAGATGTACCTTGTAAAATAAGACGCTATACATGTACAAGTATTGGCCGATTTTTCCCATATTTTCTGATACTCATGATACAAGAGACTATTTGTATCTGCGAGCTGTATTTATTTTTCATTTAATGTTTTCGACCCGGTAATCGGCCTGGTTATTCAGCCGAAAATTAAAAGATTGATTTTTATCAACCACTATAGTTAGTCTAGGAATCGTCTACGCACCATAGGGGACAATACTGACATAACTTACGTATACATTACTAGCTTAAACAAGACTCTATCTAAATATATTAAATTCTCTCAAAAATTGGCACATTAATAATATAAATACCATACAGTTGGAGTCCGTTGGCAACACAGCTTTTCAGCGATTTATTTAATATTAATAACAGAAATGTAAATTTCTAAATACGAATAAATACGGTAAATTTAATTTCACTGATTCAAATATTCTAAAAGAGGCAATATTTGTTTATTTGAACACTATTACTGCTAAGCCGATTACAATAATGATTTTGCAATTAGGTACTATTATGGATAATGGCTTCATTTTACGTCATTAACACAATGAATTTCAAATTCCCGCGTAAAACCTGTGCTGCCAACCGAAAAAAATAACCTAACTGGTAACACAGAAAGTCACGTTCCGTTCCACTCATCACAAAAGTACATGAACCGTTTAGACGAACACCGGTCCGTCATTCTCCACTCACAGGACGTGTAAATTCTCACAGTTTTTGAATTTCGAGTCTTCCTTGCCGAAGATCCACGTGAACATCTGCCTTGCCTTCATGCTTGCTCTGACCACTCCCCTGGATTTGTACCAGTGGGCTGGTGAGGACTCTCGGCCCCCCTCAGCGGAGTACTGCTGCCTCTTCAGCCGGATCTGGTTGAGGATGCCCACGAGCAGCTCGTCCACGTTGTGGTTGATTCCGACGG
This sequence comes from Hemaris fuciformis, assembly GCA_907164795.1. Classification (NCBI taxonomy): domain Eukaryota; kingdom Metazoa; phylum Arthropoda; class Insecta; order Lepidoptera; family Sphingidae; genus Hemaris; species Hemaris fuciformis. The sequence continues at coordinate 2,250,676 of OU015445.1, forward strand.
AGACTTCTATGAACTTTGCTTTGTATGTGCAGGCCAGGCATTTGCCGTCTGTGGACAAAGAACGGTTGATTCAAATATATTCTAATTTAGTTTCTTTTTAACGGACATACGGTGTTGTCAGACGTAAAGTGTGTGGTTAGGAAGTGGCACAAATAAAAACTAATGATGTAATAAATAATTAGCTTTTGCTAGTAAAGTTTCTTTTGTCGATCTATTACATACATACATAAACTCACGCCTGTATTCCCCGAAGGGGTAGGCAGAAGTGCATTTCTGCACACACATTTCGTCAGGTATGTATCAGTCCCACGTAATAGGGGGCGAGCCTATTGCCGTTTTTCGGGCACATTTCCAGACTCCGGGCTGTTACTGAAAATTTCCTAATGGAAAAACCCAATAACACTTTGCCCGACCCGGGAATCGAACCCAGGACCTCTAGATCCCACGGCACATACTTGTACCGCGAGACCACGAGGCAGTCGATCTATTATTAGATACTGTTTGGTAAAAACTTGTCTGATTGTGTCATTATAAAATGTATGACTTTTAAATCTGTTTCTTAAACGAATAAAGACAAATTATTCCAACATAATTGGCTTATGCCTATATGATTCAAAAACTTACGTGTCAATTAAGTAGGTATACAATGTTGTTATTTAGGTATGTATGTAGTCCACCAATGTGCGTTGCAAGGCAAAATAACAGTGCATGTGCCTTATGTTTCCTTTGTGCGATCTTATTTCTTACTACCTACAGTTCATATAAAAAGTACGTCACACCACTTGATAAATAAATAATAAATAAATACACCCAACAGTCACATACATAGTTCTGACCCCACACTAAGATACGAGTCTTGTGTCGTGGGTATCAGAAACTACTTGAGACTTTTCGGACTCACAAACACCCAGACCCGAAATAAATATTTGTGGATCACACAAACATTTATCTCGGTGCGGGGATCGAACCCGCGGCCTCTCGTTTCGCAAGCTGGTTACTAGCCAACTGCGCCACGGGGCTGTCAAATATAGTAACGCCATCCTGTTGAAAGTATAAGCGTAATACTCTGAATAAAATATTCTTTGAAGGCAAATTTTGTATCTATTGAGTCAACATATTATTAAGATATTTCCGCTAAGAAATAAGTCGGCAGAGCCAAAGCGGCCGCGTCCGCTGGCCACACGGGAAATCTGTTTTGGCCGCAATCTTCCCTAATGCCGGATAATAAAGCGGTATATTCATCTTGGCTGTATCGTCTTGATGGAGAATTATGTGAATATTTATTGAGATGTAAACGTTTGTGGGCCACTCGGTATTACTGAGTTGTGTGTTTCTGAAAGGCATTCCCAAGTCAGGGTAAGTGTTATTGTTTTCTTTAAAAGGTATCAATAGAAGAAATTACTTTGAAAATAATCCTGAAAATAGCGATAGGCTTGACCCCTAATATGTAGGACTTAAGAAACATCTGGCGAAAAATGGGTGAAATACAACACGTATGTATAAAAACGTTACACGTAATTATGTAATGTCTAGTTTATAATTGTTTATTGTGGGTTCCTGACCCCTAGATATTCTCATTTATACGTCATATTGCTTTATTAAATAAAGATTTAAAGCTTAAAGATTATAATTCGGAATTTTGTAAGGCACTCTGGGCTTTTGGGCTTCTATGGAAGCACCGCCACTGGTATGTATAACATGCGAAAATAGTACATCGTTACTCATTGTTTTCATTTCTATTAAGATCCAATTTCAAACTGCAGCAGAAACCACATTTAGGAAAGTAAAGAATAAATTAAATTTCTCTAAAGCCGTACCGAGTCTTGTTAAACGTGTGTGCCATCTGTTTTAATGTGCTTTTAAGGCGTTCGTGTATTGGGAAACGATCGGTGAGGCTCTTTCGATCTTGTTCTGTCGCATTGGCGTATGTGTACTTATTAGATCCTAGCTTTTGGCTTGGAGCTCGCTTTTATGGAGTTTTGGGTGTACAGAATGAAATAACTGTAACAAGAAACAATGGATGTGTGTATACACCTGATAAGCTTTTGATCATATTTAAACATAGTAACTTTTAATCATCAAGGTCATCAAATCTCTGCACCACGAGATATAAAAATCAGGTCAGAGCAGTGGCGGTACCTACTTCCATAGAAGCCCAAAAGTGTTATACGTCAATTTGTAATGTCTAGTTTATAATATTTGCTTATTGGATATTCTCATTTATATGTCAAATGCTTTTGTTAAATAACGATTCAAAGTTTCATCATCATCATCATCATCATCATCAGCAGCCCTTCTTACGTCCACTGCTGGACATAAGAAAGTTTAAAGATTATTATTCAGAATTTTGAAAGGCAAACTGGGCTTTTGGGCTTCTATGGAAGTACCGCCACTGGTTCAGAGATATGCACGAAAGCGATAAACAAATACAAATAATCTTTCAACGACAACTGATTCGTGAAGAATTGAAGTTTTGCCTTTGTATTCATTTCTTTATATAATCTATACTAATAAATAAAATTGGAGTGTCTGTTTGTGATATTGAAATAACCGCTTTTTAATAAATGTATATGGATGTATACACGGTAGATACATATACCAAAATAACGTTTTTTACAATTTTTGTCTGTCTGTCTGCCTGTTTGTTCCCGCTAATCTCAGAAACGCGTGGACCAATCTTAACGGGACTTTCACTGGCAGATAGCTGATATAATAAGAAGTAACTTAGGCTACGTACATATAAATAAAATTAGGGTGTCTGTTTGTAATATTGAAATAACCATTTTTTACTACATGTATATATGAATATGTATATACGGTACATACACCAAAATAACATTTTTTACAATTTTTGTCTGTCTGTCTGTTTGTTCCGGCTAATCTCTGAAACGGGTGGACCAATCTTAACGGGACTTTCACTGGCAGATAGCTGATGTAATAAGGAGTAACTTAGGCTACTTTTAGTTTATAAACTTTCTTATTAAAAATTAATTTTCCGCGCGGACGAAGTCGCGGACGCCGCTAGTATAAAAATAAATAAGAACAGCCGACAATTCAGTACAAAGGTTTCTCGAGATGCTAATTAAATTGAATTTTACAACAGTTTTCCGTGCGATAGCGGCGCGACCTCCGCCAAACCCTTTATTTCGCAGACACACTAAATCAAAGCCTTACCACCAACTTGTGCACAAGATAACTGTATTATTTCATTAGCTCGGTTGGAGTAATCATAAAATAATTTGGCGAGGACCCCGGTAATTCTATTAGCTTTAGGCGAGGTTTTTTTGGGGTTTCTTGGTGACCATCTCGGGAGATTGTATTAACTGTTAGGAGGCAAGGGACACAAAATTGATGCTAACCTTCTTTGGATAGTTTGGACCGTGACAGGTTATGCGTCGTTGGCATTGTGAAATAAGTATGTCGCTTTCGAGAGGTACCGGGTTTGACTCCAAGAAGGACCAAGGGTTTTTTTTCTGGAAATAACGGGCCGTAGCTGTCGAAATATACATACTTCTGTCTATAACTTTAAAGGTATGGGCGTGAGTGCGTGTATTTCTCTCTGAATTAAACTTGCTGTAATCAATGCAGATGAAGTAGTTAATTAAGTTAATCGTCGTCGTCATCGTCATCAGCCCAAATACGTCCCACTGCTGAGCACGGGCCTCCTCTACAACCGAGAGGGTTTAGGCCTTAGTCCACCACGCTGGCCTAGTGCGGGTTGGCGGACTACACACCTAAGAAATTCCTATGAACTTTTAGGTGTGCAGGTTTTATCACGATGTTTTCCTTCACCGTTAAAGCAAGTGATAATTCATTGTGAATACACACATAACTTCGAAAAGTCAGAGGTGTGTGCCTGGGGTTTGAACCTGCGACCGCCGAAATTCTTGACCGCGCGCCTAAACCTCGAGGCCATCACTGCTATTTTAATTAATTAAATTAATAATATTACAATTTTTGTCTAGAAATTTATGTTTACGCGGACATTTAAATTGCATTGGTCCAACAAAAAGATCATTCGGATTTAATCCGGTAGTTTGGTAGACAAGTCAAAAACCGGACTGCAACAAATGAAAAATCACAGAAACCGGACACCTAGTTTGAAAGGCTACCCGCAACTGGGTATTTCTATTGCGGCGTAGAAGGAATTTTTATTGCTCAGTAACTTGGACGTTGCGAGCTATTCCGAATGCCTTTGTTCATTACAATTATTCTCGTTTCTAGAGACATCTCCGAACAAATTACCTACGGTCTTTATCAGACTTTAATCAACATTCCTTTTGTAGGTAAACGGTTCTGAGATTTCAATTTTTCTTCTGGACTTGCGTTTTTATTTTATTTAACAAGTTTCTTTGATTCGAACTGCAAAAAAAAAAACCAGCGAACTTCGTTCCGCCTAACAGTCGATTCTATTTTTTTATTTTTATAGTCTAAGTTACTCCTTAATACATCAGCTACCTGCCAATAAAAATCCCGTCAAAATCGGTGCACCCGTTTCAGAGATTAGCCGGAACAAATATTTTGGTATATGTACCATGTATACATCCATAATGCAATTATTAAAAAGCAGTTATTTCAATATTACAAACACACACTCCAATTTTATTTATTTGTATAGATAGATTGTATAGATATGTTAAATTTCAATTTTTCGATTAGACCATTCTCAGTAGCAGTGTCTACATGTGACCCCAAAAATGGCAACAATCACGCCCGCAATTACCTGGGATTTAAAGATACATAGGTACTACATACGTTGTTTCCGGTATCATAATCGTGAAGACGTGAAGCCAATAAAAGTTCCATCAAAATCGGTCCACCCGTTTCAGAGATTAGCCGGAACAAACAGACAGACAGACAAAAATTTAAAAAAACGTTATTTTGGTATATTACCGTGTTTACATCCAAATACATTTATTAAAAAGCGGTTATTTCAATATTACAAACAGGCACTCCAATTTTATTTATTTGTATAGATGTATAGGATGAAGGATGTACGAACCTTGTGTAGATACAGCTCTACTCCTGGCCAGGTCGATCTTGTTGCCGACGAGCAGTGCGGGCCGGGCGCGCAGCATGTCGCAGTCCAGCAGCCTAACCAGCTCCTGTTCGGCCTTCTGGAACGAAGACTTGTCCACCACCGAGTAGATCACCACGAACGCATCCGGAGGTTCCGACCTCTCGATCTCTTCCTATAAAGTTAGGATTATTTAAAAGGTTTGCACATACATTCACTTTTTTGTCTTTATTTCATAGAAGAAGGTAGAAATTTTGAAAATTGAGCGGCATTCTTACATCTTCTCATATATTTACTAGTTCTTACAATTATCCCCAATCGAGAAACAAATTAGGGACTTCTAGGTTATAAGGCACTCACTTGTGACTGAGCCAAGGCAGTCACGATGGTGAAATATTAATAAAACACGAGGGAGTTATCAGAAACTTAAGTAGTAGTGATGGCCTCGAGGTTTAGGCGAGGGGTCGAGAATCTGCACGGTCGCGGGTTCAAACCACAGGCACAAACTTCTGATTTTTCGAAGTTATGTGTGTATTCACAATGAATAATCACTTATTTTAACGGTAATGGAAAACGTCGTGAGGAAACCTGCACACCTAAAAGATCTTAGGAATTTCTTAGGTGTGTAGTCCGCCAACCCGCACTAGGCCAGCGTGATGGACTAAGGTCTAAACCCTCTCTCAGTTGTAGAGGAGGCCCGTGCCCAGCAGTAGGACGTATATGGGCTGATGATAATGATGATGATGATCAGAACCGGCATTCTAAAGTCTCACAAATACACGGAAACTAAATTTACCGAATCAAAACAGCACTGGATCATGCACAAACAGTGAATCCGAAATGGATCGTTCAATTTCCTGTACCGCGATGTAGCTCGGATATTCTCTGTACCGGCGCAAACCTCTTTAATAAATATTGTTATGTCCAGATGTTTCAGGTTTGGTTTGTATAAATAAAACTACTTAAGCTTGGTTTCAATAGCGTCTGACACGTCCACTCGGTCCGACATCACAGGTAGTAGTGAACCGGTTTGAGTGGGGAACAGCGCTTATATTATGATTTATTTTCACGTTTACCTTACAATTAATTATTAATATTACGTGTACACTACAAATATTCTTTCGTATAATTGGAACGACTGTGTTGTTCAGTTTTAAATTGCAGCTAATTTCCACGTTAAATGCAAGCTTGTTATTTGTGAAAGTTTGTTACTAAAACGAGCAAAATCGTCGGTTGGATTTGGTAGGTTTTTTACTTATTCTTTTACTCACTGTATCGTTTTGCAAATAAATAAATAAATAAATACACCCAACAGTCACATACATAGTTCTAACCCCACACTAGGATACAAGTCCTGTGTCGTGGGTATCAGAAACTACGAGAGACTTTTCGGTCTCACAAACACCCAGACCCGAAACAAATATTTGTGGATCACACAAACATTTGTCTCGGTGCGGGGATCGAACCGGCAGCCTCTCGTTTCGCAAGCTGGTGTCTAGCCAACTGCGCCACGGGGCTGTCATACTATACTAGTACCAGTAGAGTTCTTTGTTTTATTCCTTTTTCGATGAATGTTTACAAAGTATAACTAGTATTATTAGTATTATTTAAAAATTTACAGGATCTACGTAAAGCACGGAGTTCAGAGTCAATATTTATAAAGCAGTATATATGTCACCGTAAAATTGTAAATACCGTTAGATTATAATATATCTAGCGACATTGTAAACTTTCGAAAGATTTTGAACCGTAATGGATATAAACGCACCTCGCGTGCTGATTGGTTGAATACTAACCTTTTTTTTTTTTTGCGGGAAAGTCCAGTTACGGACCATCCCACCCCCGAAGGGGCGAGGGTGAGTTACCGTAACCTAACTCTATGAATATAGAATGGTCTTCTGTAAGGTCGACCACTCAGGGAGCTAGATAGATTATAATCTAACGGTGTTTACAATTTTATGGTGACATATATAAAATAAAACCTTAATCTCTTATCAAAGCATTAAAAATAGTTCTTACCTTTGTGCTAGTGCAGTTGACAAAATACAATTCTGATTCCTCTCCGTTCAACATGATAGATACTTTCTGCTCGGTGCTGTCTGTGTCTGAAAAGAAGGCAATATTTATTATATTTGCATTACCTATTTATTTACACTTAAGACATATATTATAAAGGTGGACTTGATGCCTAAGGCCTGCAGTCGAAGTGAGAAGTTGTCATAGATATCACATATCTCTATATCATATCATAATTTTCGAAGTTATTTACAACAATTTATCTATAACTTAAACGTTGAAGGAAGACACAGTGTGAGGAAACCTGCACACCTAAAAGTTCTTAGGTATTTTTAGGTATTCACCGAAGGGGTAGGCAGAGGTGTATTTTTCCACCCACATTACGCCAGTTATCTAGGGGGCGAGCCTATTGCCGTTTTTCGGGCACATTTCCAGACTCCGTGTTGCTACTGAGAATTTTTAAATGGAAAAACCCAATAACACAATAACCCGGGAATCGAACCCAGAACCTCTAGATCGCACGGCACATACTTGTAGCGCGAGACCACACGGCAATATGTAATATACATATTTTATAATCCCTTTATTTTGCCAGAACATGAAACGTATTTCCATCGGAATCCAATTAGCGTTTTCATGAATTGCTAATGGTTTTTTGGCAACAAATATTTTTCGCTATATCTATTGAAAAAATATTTTTGTTATTCCGTCTCGTGTGTTGGAAACATTGTAAACGTGCACAGTTTGACTGATGTATTTATGAATTCATGTAAAACTAGTTGACTCTTGATGTTTTTCTTCACAATTAAAATATGTTATAACTTCTGTAATAAATTCCAACCCAAGGAACTTTGACTAACACACGTTTCAAAGCGGCAATAGTATGAAAAAAATAGTTTAATATTGACGATTCAAAAGAACTTGTTAAACTCTATTCGAATAAAGATGATTTTGACTTTGACTTTGACTTTGAAAGTTATTTGTATTTATAATGAATTACTTCAATTTAAAACGGTGAAAAAACATCGAGAGGTTACTTTACCAACCGACACAAGTACGTCGAGCTGGAAAAACTAACTCCTGTCAACTATCACGGGTCTAGAATGGGGCGATAATTATCCGGTATACATATCCGATATACATAAAGTTAGTTAGGGAAGGTAGAGGTGCATTTCTGCACCCAAATTTCGCCAATTATTAGTAGGGGGCGAACCTATCGCCGTTTTTCGGGCAAATTTCTAGACTCCGAACTGCTATTGGGAATTTATCAATGCAAAAACATATATATTTAAACACAAATATTAATACGATTATTTGATTTTACGTTTGTAAAAAGACAAAACAATGAACCCTGGACCATGATTTCCAACATTACTCTCATCCTTTCGTTTAAAAAGCTGTCTCGGTAATTACCAACGTACTAAAACAAGAAATGAAGTTTTCCTTTTAACTTGACGTTTTCAATACATTCCTATCTGCTTGCTAGAATTTAAACTAAAAAATACACGTTAATATCTCGCCGACCCAATTTTGGCAGAGTACTCAAAGAAAATCTCAATTTATGTTGAATTTTCATTCGTTAAGTGAAAACGGTCGGAAACTCCGGATTTATGAGAGTTTTCATGAAACCGTACGAAGGGAATTTGATAAACAGGCTGTGTCGAACAGACTGTTAAGAGGTGGTTCTTGTTGCTTATTTAATGCCAAATTTTACAAAAAATATACAGGGTTGATACGACCGAAGGGCATTTTTTTAAACTGAATATACTGGGTACCATTTTCAAGCTCTGTACTAAAAATCAATTAAATAGGAGCAGTAGTTTAGTCATAAATCATATTTTAAGTTTTCACTCCATTTGAACACGATGTAGCTTTTCTAACAGCTGATTACGTCTAACGGTAAATCCTACTCAAATCTACGCGTTGTTGCCGCTCTGTACAACGACACCACGATAACACATGCCGCACGCGACGTTGCCAATTTGAACAGGTTTGTAAAATTATTTATTATACCTTTATAATAATAATTATTATATGATTGCGTATTACTCTTATTTGTAAGTTATTTAGTTTGTTTGAAACAAAAAAAAAACACATATTTGGTATAATTAATTTTTGCGCCGTGTCGAATTATCACTAAGGACGTATAGTATACGTAGTGCAATTTAATGTCCATCTGTCGTATCAACGTATGAAAAAATGAATGGAGAATGGCAAGAAATGATTACAATTCTTCAAAAGTCAACATAATTATACTTGCACGTATTGGGATTGTAAGATTTGTCACATTTCATTTCATATTTACGAAATTAAATAAATGTCAATATATATAAGTCTACACCAATATTATATATTTCATGTAATTCAAAACATTTTTTTATATACATCCCACTGCTGGGCACGGGCCTCCTCTACAACTGAGAGGGTTTAGGCCTTAGTCTACCACCCTGGCCTAGTGCGGGTCTGCGGACTACACACCTAAGAAATCCCTAAGAACTTATATGTGCAACGAATTTATATGTTGAATAGAAAACAAACCTACCCAACATAATTTTAACTTTTAAGCAATAAAAAACGCCAAAAAACAGCCGACAAGAGACTTCAAAACTTTTCACACGAGGCATTATTTAACTAACAATTACTCAGCGTGCCAAAACAATGGCAGAATTTGGCACATTTAGAGATAATGTGAAAATTCTGCGCGTTGGTATCAAGTGCATACATCAATCAAGATGCCAACGGATTGCCAAATCACTGGCATCGCTAATACAAACACGTCGCGCACGATTTCCTAAAATATGCCGCCGCCTTTAATATAGCGCTCTTTGTGTATAATTTATTAAGAAAAATATCGACGTGAATTAAATTATATGACTTTTTGTTGTTCAGTATGTCTCGGCGTAACAGAATACGCCGACGCCCCGGGGGTTGGCACCACGGAGCACCCAGTCGTAGCCGATGTTCCACAGAAGGGGCCCAAGAACCGACCCCTGTGGAACACCGCACGACACCGCTCTTCGGTGTCACCCGTTGGCGCCCGGATACACTACATCCCTGTTGGAGAGGTACGAGTGCACCAGACGCCTGAGATAGGGTGGCACCACGTGGTACCGCAGTGCTTCCTCGATACAGGCCCAGGGCAGGGTGTTGAAAGCATTGGCGATGTCCAGGGACACCGCCACGACGCATTTGCCCCGGGGGATACCTACTATATTTGTTGAAGCACTGTAGTTATGAAAATAAATAGAAGCTAATTTAACACCATAGTAATGTTTCATACTAATATAGTATTTTACGTAGTTATATAGCCACAACTGTGGCAAGCCGCATCCCGAGCCGCGGTACGTCTAGCGTCGGAATTCAAGGCATTTGGCACCAAGAACTATAGATTCCTGTATAATGGTGACACACGAAACGCATCGCTGTAATGGTGACAAAATCTATGAAACAGATGTGCCTTAATAACAACATTAATCATGCGCCGTCAAAGGAATTGTGACGAATAAACAAACAATTTGTAACTTAAATATTATTAATGAGTTAAATCAGTTTTTTTTATTTATTTTTTATTCTGGCACGGCAAAGTGAATCCACTGTACCTGATGGTAAGCACTGTGGAGTCCAAAAAAAAATATATATAGCAATATGTACTGTAATGTGTACTGCAAGTCGTGATGGCCTCGAGGTTTGGGCACGCGATCGAGAATCTCGACACACACACCTCTGACTTTTCGAAGTTATGTGTATTCACAATGAATTATCACGTACTTTAACGGTGAAGGAAAAGATCGTGATGAAACCTGCACACCTAAAAGTTCTTAGAAATTTATTAGGTGTGTAGTCTCCCAACCCGCACTAGTTCAGCGTGGTGGACTAAGGCCTTAACCCTCTCAATGGTAGAGGAGGCCCGTGCCCAGCAGTGGGACGTATATGGGCTGATGATGATGATGATGATGAATGTGTACTGTAGAATGGTAAAAAAAATTAGTATCCATTAAGTATTTTTAGAAATCAGTGGAAGAAATTACTGCTAATAGTATTTTTCGTTTTTTTTTTGTTTTGTTAAAATGGTATATTGACTGACATACTGGCAGCCTGACGTAGTATTCCAATGATTAACAACTCACCAGAAATGTACGGTTTTATCAATCATCATCATCAGCCCATATACGTCTCACTGCTGGGCACGGGCCTCTTCTACAGATGAGAGGGTTAAGGCCTTAGTAGTCCACCACGCTGGCCTAGTGCGGGTTGGCGGACTACACACCTAAGAAATTCCTAAGAACGTTTAGGTGTGCAGGTTTCATCAAGACGTGTTCCTTCATCGTTAAAGTAATTGATGATTCATTGTGAATGCACATATAAATTCGAAAAGTCAGAGGTGTGTGACTGGGGTTTGAACCTGCGACCGCTGAGATACTCGTCCGCGCGCCTAAGGCTCGAGGCCATCACTTCTTTTGTCAGATGAGTTGACATACTTAATACGTGCAAAAACTGACTTATTCCCCTGATTGAGACCAATGGAGCATGTAGCGTAGCATATAGTTTTTAATAATCTATAGACGCAATAATGAAGCTAACACAAAAAAGTCACGCACATAAGCTATCTAGTACACTAACACAGTAAAAAATAAAATAAAAATAAAAGAAAAAAAAACAGATTAAAAATGAAAAATATCGCGATAATTGAATCAGGAGATAGTTAAGCGTCAGTTTTTTGGCGGCGGTGCCAAATTTTGTAATTATTGTTTCGATTTTTGGTTCACTTTTGTGAAATAGTGGCGTCACGAGCTCACGTGTACTTTGGAACGAATCCAAAAAATTACATGATTTATTCAATGTATTTTTTTAAAAGTTAATTGCATATTTACACGCGTTATTTGAGCGCTTCCGTATAAAATAGGGGCAATAAGTGGCCTCGTGAACATTTTACGGTGAAGAAAAACATCGTAAGGAAACCTGCATACTTAAAAGTTCTTAGGAATTTCTTAGGTGTGTAGTCCGCCAACCCGCACTAGGCCAGCATGGTGAACTAAGGCCTAAACCTCTCAGTTGTAGAGGAGGCCTGTGTCCAGCAGTGGGACGTATAAGGGCTGATGATGATGAAATGGCCTGGGTTACTTGATTTCACGGATTATAAAGTGATTCGCTCATTCACTAGCCAAGCTTAAATTATGTAAAAAGGTGTTATTTCTCATAATTATGGATACGTATTAAAAATTTACGGCCATTCATATTGTTATAGCATTTTTATGTTGGCAACAATATTACGAACGTGACACGCGAGCATAGTGTCGTTACGAATGTATGAAAAATTTCATAGAGCAATCTAGAATAGTTCAATTTTATTCTGATATTACAAACGCTTGGTAGAACACTACGCGAATAAAGAATATTTTAATAAAATTTAAAATAATGCTGCTTTTATGTTTTATTTTCTTTTTACTTTTCTGATTTTATTCAGCCAGCATCCAGGTATTTTTAAAAATAAATAGAACTTATTTTTCTTATTCTTCAAAAGACAGAATTGTATTTTTACGATGTAAAATACTGGCTTGAATATTGTCAAAAAGAAAATATTTATTGCTTGAACAAAACCAGTTGAAATTGAAACTTAAAAATAGAAAAGACAATTTTCATAAATATGTCCTCCTTTAGAACATAAAGACTTATGCGAATAAATATTATACTTCTTTTGAAAATTGACTAAGTATTTTGAATAAAATATTCTTCGTACAAAAGATGAATATTTAAATCATTTAATGATTCTATTCTTCGCCGATTCTGAAGAGGACCAAATTGTGTCTCGATAGTTAATTGAAAGCGAAATTGAAATTGCTGGTGGTAGGATATTCGTATCCGCCCGGATAGCGACCACCGTACACAGGGCGTAAAACCCGCCATAGTGGCACATGCAAGTGTGCCGCGTTCCGGGATCAGCCAGTGTATATCCGGTTTTCGGGGGGGCTTCAATCATGGTGAAAGGATGACCGTGCCGACATTTTTTGGCCGGTTTGTCGCGGTCGGTCCTTTGATCACCATGATTGATAGTCCCCCAAACTTCTTCACAATAAGGTGAAGAGGTATTCGGCCGGCATGATTGTGTCGACCAACGGGAGACCATCATCTCTCGCTGGTCGGCACTTTTTCTGGACTCCATTGCGCTTACCATCAGGTGCAATGGGGTCACTTTGCCGTGCCAGAATAAAAAAAAAATAAAAAAAAAAAATTTGCCGTAGATTTTTATTGCCTTACCTTAAAATACGCCATTACAATCCCAGTTGAGACGATTCGATGGCGTAATTTAATTTTATTTGACATCTCAGTGATATTTTTGGTGATTAAAAGAAAATAGGTATCGGTAATCAACAAGTAAAAATTACTTGCAGCTCGAAGGAACAAGATAAGCTTTAGACGAAATATTGTTGTCCGACTTTGTTTTCCCTTTTTTTCTTCGCCTAATTACACTACGCAACAATGAAATTGTTTCGGTCTCAAAATTAGTCTAATCCTATGTCTTTTCGTTCACTGAATGCAAAAACGACCATTAAAAGAACCAATTAGCTCTAGTTTTAAAGATACAAGCTACTTTATACATTTTATAAACTCTTCTTTTTCAATATGCGGAAAATTTGTTTTCGAAATTGGCAAAATTGTTAATTGTGAGATATTATGTATGTGGGAGCTTTTTATGTATGTGTGATAGTAGGGATAGAAAATCACATTATATACAAGCAGATTGGCCTGCAAGAAATCCTTAACCCTAGTGAGAAAAACGTATTTGCCGAGCCACTCGTAGATCCAAAAAAAAATTATTCTTCCACCCATACATATCGAGCTGAGCTTAATAAAGAATTTTATCAAAGCCATGAACCGAGAAGATCAGGCTTTTAAATACTTAAGAGACAAATTTCCTAAATTAAGTGATACAAAGGTCAAGAAAGGCACCTTTGTTGCGCCACGCATACGTCAACTATTAAGGGACATTGCATTCGATTTAGTTTTGGAAGGGAAAGAAAAGGAAGCTTGGGAAGCTCTCAAGGGAGATATACATGGATTTTTAGGGAATAAAAGAGATGATAACTGCCGTCAATTGGTTACCGAACTTCTACAAAAATACCACTAACTCGGCTGCAATAATATGTCCCTAAAAATCCATTTACTCCACTCCCACCTTGATTTTTCCCCACTTAATTGCGGAGAAGTCAGTGATAAGCATGGAGAACGGTTCCATCAGGATGTTTCTGTGAAGGAACGAAAATATCAGGGCCGCTGGAATGAAGCAATGCTTGCTCATCACGCTTTTAATGGTTGTTAGCATATGTAATTCATATTAACCAATTTCTTAGAAACAATAATTTTCATCATTTACATATCAAAAAATGTAGAGCTAATAATAATTTTTCTTTGTCATATTCGTTTTTCTTAACCCAAAATTAGTAAGAATTGACTCATGAAGTGAAGGAAACATTCAATTTTTTTATTTTTGTTGCGTAGTGTTATTTAAGAACAGGAAAGCACTTACGATATTGTTTTCATCACTTACTACCTAAAAGCAGCGTGCTTTGTTGCTGGCAAAATTATACAGTAACTATTTGTAGCCCGTAACTTCAAATGTAATATATGTATAACTTCAAAAAAAAAAAAAAAAACAGTGATGGCCTCGAGGTTTAGACGCGCGGTCGAGAATTTCGGCGGTCGCAGGTTCAAACCCCAGGCACACACCTCTGACTTTTCGAAGTTATGTGTGTATTCACAATGAATTATCACTTGCTTTAACGGTGAAGGAAAACATCGCGATAAAACCTGCACACCTAAAAGTTCTTAGGAATTTCTTAGGTGTGTAGTCCGCCAACCCGCACTAGGCCAGCGTGGTGGACTAAGGCCTAAACCCTCTCAGTTGTAGAGGAGGCCCGTGCCCAGCAGTGGGACGTATTTGGGCTGATGATGAACTTAAAATGTGAAACATTAGACTTCAAAAGGACTATTCTTTCCCCGTTTTTACCACATTTTCCATTGCTGCTCAGTTCCTATTGGTCGTAGCGTGATTATATATAGCCTATAGCCTGCCTCGATAAATGGGCTATCTAACACTCAAATAATTTTTCAATTTTTTTTATAAAACGGTCCAGCAGTTCCTGAGATTAGGGCGTCCAACCAAACAAACAAACTATTCAGCTTTATAATTTTAATATACAGCGAGACGTATTTAAATTAATGATGATGATCATCAGAGTTTATACATATCATTGTTAGACACGGGTCACCTGTACCCACTGTTGTGAGGGATAAGATCCGTCACGTTGGCTTAGTGCGAGTTAGTGGACTAAATTAATTAGAGTCCAACCCGGCTTTCTCTGGTAAAATTTTAGCTTACTTATAACTTTTTTATACATCGTGTGAGCAAATATTCGTACAAACATACATAACCTCACGCCAGTATTCCCCGAAGAGGTAGGCAGAGGTGCATTTCTGCACCCACATTTCGCCAGGTATGTATCAGTCCCACGTACCGTACGTGCCGTATTTTCAGACATTTCCAGACTCCCTGCTGCTACTGAGATTTCCTAATGGAAAAACCCAATAACACTTTGCCCGACCCGGGAATCGAGCCCAGGACCTCTAGGTCGCACGGCACATACTTGTACCGCGAGACCACGAGGCAGTATGTATAATCATTTTTATATTCAAGGAACATCCTTAACAGAAGAATCATAATTAATGGTTTTTAATGCTGTTTTTAATGCTTTAATATTAAACATAATAGCGTATTTAAATCAATTGTATGACATGATTATATTACGCATCATATCCGACAGCTGTGCCAAATCTCCATACAAAAACGCCATTACAATTAACCGGAACTGACAAGTCCGGCAGTCAAGCTCATAAAAGCGTATGAAAAATAAATAAGTCCTGATAACTAATATGACAATATCTAGTGAGCTACTTACAGATATTGCGAATGCATGCAATGCATGCGGGATGCTGACGAATCAGACGTGCTATGATGAAAGTGATACGAATAGCTGCAGCAATTTTGCACTGACGTATAAAATGGTGAATTTTGAAATGACGTCTAACGTTGATTGGCTTCGTGCGGCTGTGACTTTGATCACAAGAGGAGCGTTTTGAAGATAATTTTTTTTAGTAAAAATTGAGGGTATTTGAGGTCGAAAAATGCATTACCATTTGTAATTTTTTTGGGCTTCAACTATATTTTAATTCAGTAAGAAAAAAAATCAAATAAAAATATTTAGTATTATTATAAAGTTTCTTATAAATTGATATATCTAATATGGTTCAAAGTTATATTTTTTATGTAGTGACAAAAATATCAATAGCCCTACTGCTGGACGCGGGCCTCCACTACGACACAATAAATTCCACCACGCTGGCCTAGTGCGGATTGGCGGACCATAATATATTTAAAAATACTAATAAATAAACATTTCAGGCAGTTTCATTGTAGGATATCAGCAAGTTGTAAAATGACGAAGAATGTAACCAAAAATAAGAATGCTTTAATCGCAGGTGACTTGTAGGTCCTAAGGGTTATGACAGGATTTCATTTTACAAACGAAACATTTTACTATTGTATTGGTTGTGAATTGTTAATAAAAATAGATTATGTAAGACTCTGCTTATTTTATCAACTATCGAGAAAACCATTACAGTAATAGATACTGACCTAATCTCAGCGTTTTCAAATATACAAAATGGAACGAAGAATGATTGTCCAGAGATGGATGCACATCTATCAGGCTAACGTGAGCCGGGTTGGACAGCAAAAAATTGAACCGCTTATACGATTTTCAGCAAAACTTTCGTAATCCCAACCAATGCACGTGATTCCGAAATACAATCTCCTATATTTTTTTGTTCTAAACAAAAATCTTTAAAAAGAAGAAAAAATGGTTAAACTGTAAAAGATATGTCAAAAATAAATACCAACAAACATAATAATTTGACAGCCCCGTGGCGCAGTTGGCTAGACAGCTTGCGAAACGAGAGGCCGCGGGTTCGATCTCCGCACTGAGGCAAATGTTTGTGTGATCCACAAATATTTGTTTCGGATCTGGGTGTTTGTGAGACCGAAAAGGCTCTCGTAGTTTCTGATACCCACGACACAAGACTCGTATCTTAGTGTGGGGTCAGAACTATGTATGTGACTGTTGGGTATATTTATTATTTATTATTATAAGAAACATAAATAAACCGAGTTAATTGATATGAACGTCAGGCTGCTGCTTAAAGGGAAAAGTCTAGTTAATTAGGAACAAGCAAAACAAACGGAAGAGGCGACGATTTTTATCGCTCCTCTGCCACTAAACGCGGATTTTTTTTTTCATTAAAAAAACTAATATGAACAAGAAATGGAAATGCATTTAACAAACTCGACTCCGCTTTAATTTCAGTAAAATTTTTCTTTAAATTGCTACTTTAATTAATTAACTGAACATTAATTTGAGTTGATATAACCCTATTTTTCTAGAATATATTTGAATGAAAGCATTTACTCATATCTTGATGTACATCAGGACTCGTCCCCTATTTTATTACTATGAACTCCGTATATGAACATTTTATTATGTCAGCAGTTCTCAGAATCGTTTACTTTATGTTCTTTCAATAAAAGGAAGACAAAATGTGGGACAATATTGCGAACTTTATTACTTATGAAACGCGCACTAATGTGACACGCGTTTATTTGTTGCTTCATAGAATGCTGACACTGTTTACTACTTCCCATATGTAACTAGTTACAGCCTGCGATTTAGTCTAGATTATTATTGAGTCCAGAAATAAATGTAAAATATAATGTTTCTTATATTTAAAATTTTAAATAGATAAAGCTCGTGATTTGCCTAGACCTTCAATTAGGTCGATTTTCATCATTAGCCCATATACGTCCCACTTCTAGGCACGAGGCTCCTCTACAACTGAAAGGGTTAAGGCCTTAGTCCACCACGCTGGCCTATTGGGGGTTGGTCAATTTAAAAAAAACATTAAAAATCCTTACTGAGTTCATTATTTTTCTGATATTAAATAATAAGATCTAATTATGGATAGAAGTCTAAAATTCATCATAAAAAATTTAGGAATATAGACGTGGAAACGAAAGAAACAACCCACAATGAATTCAGTAACACATTTACAATAGAATTTTCGTCAAGTTTCAACGGCGGGCCTCATCAAATTTTGGTGAACTACCGATAATTATCTTTTATCAAACACAAATAGATTTTATCGCTCCAGTGACGAGCATAGTAGTAGCATAGTAGCGAGCATAGTAGTCATCAGCACAACATCAACACAAAAGCATTAATTAATCACGAAACGTCACGCTCCGCGAGTCACAATGCTCTTTGCCTAATCTCCCCGAGCATGCGATGACCTGTCGTGTGCCACACTTTGCTATAAAGCTGGAGATCCACTATGGAATGACTGAATTATACTTAATTTACCGTTTTATGGATCTGGCTTTATTGGATATTTGCTTAAACTAAACTCAATTTATTGTAAGAAATGCTTCTAAAGCAATATTTAAAATGACATTGTCTGCAATAGATGATTATCTTTATATAAAAAGACCCAGAGCTGCCAACTATGCAGTCAGAGACTGACGGAGTATTTGGACGTTGTACATATATTTCTTGTTAGTTACACGGAATCTTAGACTTTATTGGCACAGCTTTGCTTACTAGAATTGTTGATTTTCCTGGAACGGTTTTTTTATAGTATACGGATTTGAGGTTTAGCAAGGTATTCTTTGTATATAATAGTTGTGGCTTAACAAAGATAATGATCTTGATAATTAAATTGATATTTCACGCTAAATATGAAAAGGATGAACTGGATGAACGAAGAAAAGGAACTGAAGACTGCCTCGTGGTCTCGCGGTATAAGTATGTGCCGTGCGATCTAGAGGTCCTGGGTTCGATTCCCGGGTCGTGCAAAGTGTTATTGGGTTTTTCAATTAGGAAATTCTCGGTAACAGCACGGAGTCTGGAAATGTGCCCGAAAAACGGCAATAGGCTCGCCACCTATTACGTGGGACTGATACACACTTGGCGAAATGTGGGTGCAGAAATGCACTTCTGCCTACCCCTTCGGGGAATACAGGCGTGAGATTATGTATGTATGTATGTATGTATGCATATGAAAAGAAATATGAAATGAAAATAAATATAAAAAAAATAAGTAGAACTTTCGTGACGTTAGCTTAGGAGCCAGCAAGTGAAATCCACAGAACGAGACTCAAATCTTCATCATCATCAGTCGAAAGACGTCCACTGCTGGTCGAACGGAACGGAAACGGCCTGCACCCAGGGACTTCCCGCGATTTTCGG
Organism: Hemaris fuciformis; assembly: GCA_907164795.1. Classification (NCBI taxonomy): domain Eukaryota; kingdom Metazoa; phylum Arthropoda; class Insecta; order Lepidoptera; family Sphingidae; genus Hemaris; species Hemaris fuciformis. The sequence goes on from OU015445.1 coordinate 2,270,062, forward strand.
TAGATCGTCGGTCCTCCTTGTCGGTGGACGTCCAACGCTGCGCTTGCCGGTACGCGGCCTTCACTCGAGAACCTTTTTGCCCCATCTGCCATCAGTTCTACGAGCTTAGTTCTATGACTCGAATCTTAGTGTATTTGTTTATTAATTAGCCCTGTTGTAACTTATTAAGATGTGTAAGTAAAATTGTCCGAGATATAGAAAGTACGATTTACTACAATAGTTTCCTTCCCCGCATGAAAATTCTGAAATACAGACACAACTTTGAAAACTCGTACAAGATTGACATGACGACGTTTCCACTGATATTGTACCTAATCCCTTAAGCCTAAGCTACGAAATAAAAAACAACTTATAATTCTACCCCCATTTTACCATTGTCGGAAGACCGCAATGCACCAAACAATATATAATTTTGATAGGCTGAATGTATTTGTTATGGACGTCGTGAGGAATTTCCAAAAGTCTATAGTCAGTAATTTGCTGGTTAAATTATGGGGTTATTGCATGTGACACGTAGACACCTATGATTGGGCAGAATGACCGGTATGGGCACTCCCCTAATGCCTTTTATGGGATTAAAATTATATTGAAATGATATTAACGTTTATTTATCATGTAATAATAAAACTATTAAATTTTGTAGTTTAATAATACATCAAATGAAACGTAACGCCATCTATTGTAAATAATTTGTTAGTGAATTATCAATACTCTTGTCGATTGTAAATAATCTGTAGCGAATGAGTATGTTCATTGTTCAGAACATATAAATGTAAAATTGTTCATTCCTAGATTACAGTTTTGACAATAATAGGTAATTGTCTTTCATTTATAATAATAAAAACAAAATTAATTGATTAACTGGCGTAAAATACACTGATCAATATGTTTTATTTTTATTAAAAATATGTATTTTAATTTTATTTTTGTTCGTAAAAAACTCTATTTAACAATATATTATAAGACCACCATACCGTAGTTGAAGCATAATAATTTTCAAAACGTCACGATTGTTTAGAGCTACAGGTATTTCAACCAGATATGACAATCAGTTGTCACATTATTGACGGCGTTTTTGTTTTCGCGGCATGTGCGGTGTGCAATCGAAATACATACACATACATACATACATAAACTCACGCCTATATTCCCCGATGGGGTAGGCAGAGGTGCATTTCTACACCCACATTTCGCCAGGTATGTATCAGTCCCACGTAATAATAGGGGTAGTAGGGGTAATAGGGGGCGAGCCTATTGCCGTTTTCGGGCACATTTCCAGACTCCGTGATGCTATTGAGAATTTCCTAATGGAAAAACCCAATAACGCTTTGCCCGATCCGGGAATCGAACCCAGGACCTCTAGATCGCACGGCACAGTAATCGAAATATGCCGGATTTAATTCTGTTGGCGGAAAATTGTGCTGGGAATTCTTAATAGTACCACGAGGTCTGATAATTTTCCCAAAAAACGGTATGGATCTTGTCCCCTAGGGGCTCTTGCGTCGGGATTAAGAACAGCCTGTCATCAATTGGTACGTAGAAATCATTTTCAGTCCCACGCTGTCCACTGCTGTACATAGGTCTGCCTCAAAACGTTTGGATTTTCGATTTTGGTAAACAAATACGAGTATACACAAATCAAGCCATCTTGCCTCGTGGTCTCGCGGTACAGGTATGTGCCGTGCGATCTAGAGGTCCTGGGTTCGATTCCCGGGTCGGGCAAAGTGTTATTGGGTTTTTCCATTAGGGAATTCTCGGTAACAGCACGGAGTCTGGAAATGTGCCCGAAAAACGGCAATAGGCTCGCCCCCTATTACGTGGGACTGATACATACTTGGCGAAATGTGGGTGCAGAAATGCACCTCTGCTTACCACTTCGGGGAATACAGGCGTGAGTTTATGTATGTTATGTATGCTCTTTATTTATTTATTTAACTCTTTATTGTACACGTTCAAAATCATACAAAAAAATATAAATATATAACATAGAGAAAGGTACAAATGGCGGCCTTATCGCACATGGCGATCTTTTCAAGACAACCATAAGATGGATATTTTTAAAAAGGATTTATTGGGAGGGCAGTGTGTACAGAAAGAAAGATATAAATGCATAAATGCAAATAATAAAAAAAAATACAAATACAAAAACTAAAAATACATGATTATATTCTTATCTTTATATTGTGAATTTAAGTTATTTAATTTTAGTTTTCCGTTTTGAAACATCTTTAATCTTCCAGAATTGGATGCCCGAAAGGGTTGGTGTATGGTAAGCTGTAGGTAGTAAAATTACAACCCGGATGAAGTTTCGTCGACCTTATGTAAATGTCGGCTTAGAACAGGTAAATAAATTGAAAACCGACGTAGCATACAAGGTACGTTTTAAACATTTATATATAATACCTATGTAAACGACGATCATACACTCTGCTATACTATAAGATCACTATGTTATAAGCGTGTCTGAACACGCTTATTCTAAAATAGATAGTTGTGTAACTAGTAACACTTTGTACGGCGTACGCCCCGGGAACCAAACGCGGCACCTCTCATTTAAGCCTTACATTTAATGCGTCAGCGCCAACGAACCAGTTCTTTCATATAAAAATAAAAATATTTAAAATATTCAAAAGTTTAAGCCTGATTACCTTACTTAAATCGAAGTTTTACGACGAACTTTTACTAACTAGCTAACTTAGTTCAATGTCTGCGCTGGGAAACACGCAAGTTAACGTGTTAGCATTATTACAGGGCCGTGCCACGTTCAATTTCAATATTATTCGACCGTAAACAAAATTAATTGTAAACAAATGCATAGGTAATTCAAGTTTATAATATCACCTGTTTCGTAAATAACTTATTATCGTATAAGCAAATGTAATTATTTTACCCTTTCGCAATTCGATATATTTGTATTAGTAGTATTATAACAAATTGAAATATGGTTGGGCTATATTAGTAGCCTCTGCGGCGCAGCTGGTTACAAATCGGATTTTTAAATAAGGCGATCCCAATAAAACTTGTTAATTTCTGAATATTTTTCTTCAAAATATGCCTTAATGTCTTGGACTGGAAGAAGTACCTAAGCCTTCAAATATCCTAACCGTTAGACCAATCGATTTTAATCATATCGTAGTAAAAAATCATTACAGTGGGGTTTACAGAACAGTCATTACTGAGTAGTAAATAATGTACGAAATCAATCATGGGAGCTTTAGTCAAATATTTTTGTAACGTCACGTCAATCAAATTGTGAATTATAGATTCGAAACCCACCTTAACCCTCAAACGAGACTACATGACCAGTCCAGTTCAATGTCTCAGTCTAATAACACGCGAGCTGACGTGTTAGTGTAGTAGCCTGTCACGTCACGTTATCACGCTGGATAATTCAAGCCGATATAAACATACAACCGACCATTAGGCTTCACGCCTTTGTTTGGGGAAAACCCAATGTTTTGATTAGGTTTTGCGGCATCATTAATTACCAAGTTTCGAGTAGTGAGGATTCGTTGAATAATTAATATATATTGCGAGTTTTGTTTAATCAATCAGCATATGCGGAATAATGAATAATAAAGTTTAATTCCTGCATTGAAAAGAGTAGACAGAGTTGCAGTTAAGTCAAGTTTAACTTTATTGGTCTTGGTTCGAGATGCATTTTATTGAAAACTGTAAGAGGTGCTCAGGTTGACATATCGTAAATGGATTGGAGCCAGGGACTCCTTATTGCCTCAAACCAAATGTTAGAATTCCAAAAGAATTATTAACTAAATACTTGTAAACATGTTGGCGTATCGACTATCATTTCTTTTCATTCTAAATTCTAACAAGCTATTTCATGTTTATCAACCGGTTTAAAAACAACTGAAAAAATATTGTGCATAAACCTACAGATGGCAATATCTATTACAACATAGCCAGCGCAAATGGACGCTGAATTTTCATACCGAGAATTTCGATTTATATTTACGATTCAGTGCTTTCAAAATGCTTTCAGCGGTTGGATATGTTAAATACGATATGATTCAATAAAAAAACGTTCCATTTACACAACGGCTGTGCAATCAAATTATACAAAACGTCATGGTACGAACAAACCACCCTTTGACTGACGGAAAGTTTTACCGCAAGTAAATTACAAAGAGCGAAGGAATTCAGGGTTGTACTTTGTGTGTCAATTGTGTCGAATCATTGTTATTTGTGGCTTTCTAATCTGGAAGCATAGAAAAATTAACATTTTCTCAGAAATTGTATTCGAAAGTAAACAAAAACTTTTTTTTTCTGCGGTCGGTGTATCGAGTAGACGTGTTTTTCTGTTACGATTTAAAATTACTGTTTTAAAATTGGAAACTGAAAATGTAGTGTATTTAATAGTACAGACAGTTCATCCGATGTACTTACACTAGTGCCACTATATGTGATCCTGCTCTGCACCATCTGCCAGCACTTACACATATCACTCATCACTTGTTTGAGGAAAAATCCCTGAGGCATACGTAATTCGCAATGTCAAGACTCGCGGACATCCGAAGTGCACAGAAAAATCTGGAGGACAGTTTTTCGAAACGAATGGCTCAACTAGAAGCACAACTTCACACTGGGGGCACTGTCAAGGACACCGTTGATCGAGTTACAGAAGAGTTCCGGAGTTTTAGAGAGCTCATGCTTAATATGCTTCGGCTGCTACGGCAGCAAATTACGGAGTGCGTTAATATGGTGGACGCACTGGAGACCAGGCATCGTCGAAAAGCGCTGTTATTCCTCGGAGTGCCTGAGGCTGACAAAGAAAATTGTACTGAGGCCGTGTTGTCGTTGGTTAACGGTGCCTTGTCGCTTAAGGATATCTCAGTGTCTTCCATCACAGTTTGCCATCGCATTGGAACGCCGAACAAAGAGCACCATCGGCCTATACTCGTTAGGTTCACTAATGTAAGTCACAGGTCAGCTGTTTGGCGGGCCAAGTCTAAGTTAAAAGGCTCGTCCGCGTCCATTAAAGAGTTTCTGACAAAACCACGACAAATTGTGTTTAGCAAAAGTCGGCAGCACTTCGGTATGCGATCTTGTTGGACACAGGACGGCATTATTGTCATCAAAGTTCCGGATGGAAGCCGAATTAAAGTCACTACCGTTGAGGAACTAAACTCTTTAATGGTTAAGTTTCCGAAGACAGCGGAATTATCTTCGGCGGCCGTAAGTAACCACGGGGCGGCGGAATCATCGCGCTCGGATTTAAAAACGCGCACGCCGTGATGCTGTAAGAAGGCAACTAACATACTCGTATTATGTCCGTTTATAATTGTTATTGTTTGCCTATGTTTTTCTATTCTACCCACATTTTCATTGTATTTTTGTTATTTCCCTCTCTCTCTTGCTTTTATGTCACTTTTGACATTTGAGTGATGTAAATGTTACGTTCCTTTTTACAATAATTTATTGTTGTCTTTTTTTTTCTCATCTCATTAGATAAAATTAAATTTCGTTTTCTTTTTATGTAAAATTTGCTTTTTATATTTAATAGTCTTAGCTGGCGGGTGGCGCAGTGTATGATTGATCGCGGTATAGTGGTATATATATGTATTTATATTTATGTATTTTTATGTATAAATATTATGTATGTTGCATTTATTTACGTAAAACATGAAAATCTTTATGGTATACACCCACGAGATTTCATCCCCTAAAGGTGGACTGGCAGAGAATGCCTATGGCATTAAGTCCGCCTTTATACATACATGTAGGTATGTATATGAAGTTTAAATAAATAAATAAAATGCTTAGAATGGACGTGATAAATCGCAAAATCATTTCACCACCAACCTGTTCGTTTGTATTGCATTTTTATTGTTTCCAATAGCAATTTCGCTTGCTAAAAGTTACTTAATTTACGACTTCACGATTGTCGATAGCTAGATTTGGAAAGAACAATAGTCATTTGCAGAGAACAAGAGTGTTCTCTAGTGAAAAATGTATGTATCTAAATGATGTATGTACTACGAACTCGTTATGTTCATTTTTTGTCACTCATCAATCGAAGAATCGCTTTGTCAGAGTCAGTCAAATAAGAGTCTTTATTGTATCGCCTTTCTATACTAATATAAATCTACAAGCCTCAGTACAGTTTGTCCTATTTTACCATGAAACATTATCTTTTACTCCCACGAAAGCCATTAACTGGCCCCCTACTAAGTCATTACGCTATCATATCTTTATGACCGCTTCAATACCGATTATCATTATCTTTATAGATAATTTGTGATAATTTATGGCAAGAGTAAAATAAGCTAAATATTTCCCTTCATAAAATGTGATTAGACAGATGGCGAGTTGAAAAATTATCACTAAGACTAATGACTAATGACTGCCTCGTGGTCTCGCGGTACAAGTATGTGACGTGCGATCTAGAGGTCCTGGGTTCGATTCCCGGGTCGGGCAGTGTTCCATTAGCAAATTCTCGGTAACAGCACGGAGTCTGGAAACGTGCTCGAAAAACGGCAATAGGCTCGCCCTCTATTACGTGGGACTGATACACACTTGGCGAAATGTGGGTGCAGAAATGCACCTCTGCCTACCCCTTCGGGGAATACAGGCGTGAGTTTATGTATTTATGTAGATAATAATAAATAGAAGAATGATTTCACTGTTGGTTTCTGATGTAGGTACATACCTACTGTGCTAGAAAGACGAAAATTAGCTGAAACGAAAAAAGAAAATTTTTACACCCACTTTGCGCCGTTGTAAATTTTATTATTAATCCAATTTTATAGGAGACGAGCCTATTACCGTTCTTCGGGAACATTTATAAATTCCGTGCTATTTACAGATGAAAAAACGCAATACTAATTTGCCCGAATTACAAATAGAATTCAAGACCTCTTGAATGCAAAGGAAGTCTACTTTTACATCTATTTTAAAAAATATTATCTTTTAATAATTAGAACGATATCACAGATCAAATTTTTATAGGCTCATGCCAACCCTACAACGATAAAGTCAAATACGTCTACCCTCAAAAGTTTACATCCCAAGTGGATGAAACTCCGTTTTAGGTATTCTTCTTATCTTGTGAGAAAAAGTGAAGCGGTGACGTGGGCAGGATGTTGGATGTTGGCGGGAGGTTGATTGAATTTTGCCATGTCTCAAACACGTGACGGTGCGTGGCTATGAAACAGGAGAAGCGTCTTAATGAGCCTTATCTCTGTCAGTTTCTATACGTTTCGGTGCCAAATAGGGGGTTTCTCAAGCATTGGGAAGGGCTTGAAACGTCAAGAAGCTTAGTGCTGGTCAGTGTACTTCACAATTAAGAGGTTTCGGTTAAAATCTATCAGAACCCATGGATACTTTAGCTTCGGTGTGATAATCTATACATCTATACATTCAAATAAATAGAATTGGAGTGTCTGTTTGTAATTTTGAAATAACCGCTTTTTAATAAATGCATATGGACGAATAACGTTTTTTACAATTTTTGTCTGTCTGTCTGTCTGTCTGTTTGTTTGTTTCAGCTAATCTCTGAAACGGGTGGACCTATTTTAACGGGATTTACACTGGCGGATAGCTGATTTAATAAGAAGAGTATCTTAGGCTAAAATAAAATTAAAAATAATAATTAAGAATCGACTGTTAGGCGGAACGAAGGTCGCCGGGTCATACAGAATAAACACATACCTGTTACAAATCAGAGGCATGCTTGCGATTCGAACATGCGATTAAATTAGTGGCGACTGTTTAGCTTTTTTTTACTTCAAAAGATACTTGGCCTTTTGCTAATCAAAACGTATACAAAAATAAGTAAAAGTAAGATGAATTGAATTATCAAAGCCAAATTACAGTTTTTGTGGACTGTGTTGGCTGATTTGCTTATTTATATTTATGAACTTGACTGAACTGAATTCTCTATGTTATTCTCATATTTAATACAATAGTCTGAGCTTGTATTATTGAGCTGCTCTAATTCGGAAAATTTAGTCTTTGCATCAATATTGTAGACTCTCTTGATTGAAAAAGAGCAACACTATAGTTTTTGCCCGTTCTTCACTAGTGATGACTGCATTTCGAACAGGGTGGTAAACTAAATTTTGAAATGACTGAATTTAAGTGATGCATTTAACAATTTAGATTATTCAATTAATATTATTTCATTTCGTTATAAATACGTTAAAGAAATTACTTCAAACAAACAAAGAATTACTGCGCATTTCATTTCAATTACATTTGGTTCCCGTCACGAGCGATTATCCAGCGTGTTTTACGGCCCAATATGGGACCGTTCCCATATTGTCTCTCTGAAGGACTGAGTTAACGTTCTTTATTTCTATGGTAACTGTTTTATTGCCACTCTAAACTAGTTCACGCAAAGAAATTTCTTTCTGATTTCAGGAAACAGGGGATTAAAGGAATTTTAGGAATTGCATTTATTAAAAACATGATTGAAAAGTGACTGCCTCGTGGACTCGCGGTACAAGTATGCAATCTAAATGTCCCGGGTTCGATTCCCGGGACAGTGTTGTCGGATTCTTCCATTAGGAAATTCTCAGTAACAGCACGAAGTCTGGGCGTGTGCCTGAAAAACGTCAATAGGCTCGCCTCTTTTTACGTGGGACTGATATACCTGGCTAAATGTGGGTACAAAAATGCACCTCTGCTTACCCTTTCGGGGAATACAGGCGTGTGCTTATATATGTACGTATGTACACATTAAAATAAAAGAGTTACTCAAAAACAGATCACACTTTCTATACACATTGTACAAGTATTTTATAACAATGTGTTTTCCTGCTATGCATGATATATGACGGGAGAAAAAATGTCATATTAAACTTATGATACCCGTTTATGAATAAGCCCATAATGTGTTCGTCCCTATCACATTTGCTACGGCAAGGCAGAAGCAGGGTGGCTCTCGATCAATATATAACGCTTAGCTAGCTAACCTTTTCTAATGCCATAAGTTATTTTTAATGGCACGCCAAGAAAATATGCCTTTTTTAATTAATGATATGTGTACCGTAACATCGATTATACAAGATAAACTTGTAGATTCTTCTTACAAGTTTAATATCAGATGGAAGGTATTATAAACTCTGACTTTTACGTGAATAATTGGCTGCTAATGGTTGTCACACATTTAAAAAAGTCTTGATATTACCCGCAACCCGAATTACTAAGAAGCGGACGTATCTAACATATGATAGTCTAATCGTAGGTTCGGCACGCTCGGCATGCTGAGATTTCCTTTCTAGTCTTATTCAACTGTTCTGTGAATAGTGTCTACTGGTCAGAAACAAAAGCGTTGATCCCTCACATGTCAATACAAATATTATCACTATGTTATGCAAGGATCGTGATTCCCTATTTTAATATAAAATGGTAAAACTATGCCTCATAAAAAGGTATTTTATGAAAGTCACATAAAATCAAACAAAAACATTCGTATATTTTTGCCCGAGCGTTGATCCGCATAATTTCTACCTGGCCGGCGTAGCAAACAAAATTGATGCCATTATTTTTTTTGTCAGTGCCATGAATAGCATTTCGACCTTTAAAAAATCGACGCATTTGTTAAAACGATCTTTTTGAGCCGAGAGCTGTCATTTCCAAATTCCCTTGATGGATTTTAAAAAAATCGCCCGTTCGTAAAGTTTTTTTTACAAATTGTTGAAATGTTCCCTTAAAATTCGGCACGAGTTAATAATTTTTTTAAAAGCGCGCTATGGGTTTCGAGTCGAGTGTTCCGTACAGCCGTTCTCTTAAAATACATCGCGATACGCTTGTACTATACCAGTATTTAATAAATTTTTGTTACGCCTTTGTGCCTATAGATCTAAAAAATATTTTCACGACTGAACGAAGATAAAAATAAAGTAAATAGTTTTGCACAGGACTACTGAACAGATCTGAACTAAATTTTCGGTTTTCACTTTTTCGATATCTCTGGTACTACTAAGAGTTATCATCATCAGCCCATACACGTCCCACTGCTGAGCACGGGCCTCCTCGAACTTTGGATTTAGGCCTTAGTCCACCACGCTGGCCTAGTGCGGACTACTCGCTTCTCGTTAGATCAAATGGCTGAAAAGTTTACCTGGGGTGGACCGCCACCTGAGGTGGGTTTTGCCTACTCCGGGCAGTACGATTGTACTTGAATTTATTTCAAGTAAATTATATTATAAACTAAGAGTTACTACAGAGTTAAAGGAAAGCCCAATAACATATGTCTGATTGGTGCATCGAACCCGTGACCACTCGATTGCACGAGCAATTTACACCGGTTACCACCTTGGCAGTCTATTTTATTAAAATGAGTATCTACGCACATAGATGATAACAATAACAGTTTTATTTCAATTTGGTTTCATTGACACCCCACTGTCATGTATATTGAATTGCGTTTCATATTGTCGACTGTATTGGTTTCGAAAAGTCTTAAAGTTAGAAGTGTTGCGGGTTCGATTCCTGATCGGATATCTTTTTCTATGGATTATAAATATTTCTGTGTGTACATATTTACACACACTCGTGCCTGTAACGCCAATGGTGTAGACAAAATCACATGTTTAAAATCAGGATTAAGGAGCACATACCTAAACGACGAAATCGAAAAACAAAAAAACGCATTGCCCGACCCGCGAAACAAAACCGAAATGTCTACATCACATGGCACACGTTTACGTCGCGAGACCACGATCCATCCATCCATCCATCAGCCAACAGAAGTCCACTGCTGAACATAGGCCTTCCTCGATAATCTTTTATCCATTGAGGGGATTTTACCGATACTCGCTTGGCAGGCGGGTTGGCGAGCGCAGGAGGGGACTCGCGTTGATGACGCTGCCGCCCGTCATCAACCAGGGAAAGGGAATAGGGTTAGTGGGTAGAGGATGTTATGGGAGAGGAAAGTATGGCCTGTAGGAGTGGATATTGCAGTCAAGGAAGGGAAGGTTGATTGTGACTGCAGTAGCTCGGCGGCTGAGGTCGCGTACTCGTAGCACCTATTCTAGGACAGGCCATGTTCACTAGATAGGAGCATCCCTGACCAAAGACCACGAAGCAGTCATCAATTAAAAGAGTGGAAATATTTTTCTCGTTTCATTAATGAGACACGTTTTGAAGTGCCTTATTACAGAATTTCTGTGCCGAGTGGTTCCTCAACTTTCATTATTTAGCGCGAGAACCAATTACATCGCCACGAAGGTCTTTTAAATGAAAAAGTTACAACGTAGAATTTAATTTAATTAAGTTAGTTTATAATTTAATATTTATTTTCAGCTCACAGGATCATACTCGGCCTATTCATTATCAACAGTTTGTACAATACAGTACTAACATAATAAAGGCAAAATTAACTTTGACGCCTAAATCACTTGACCAATTTTTATTAAATTTGTATGAAGATAAATGTTATGTAAACCTTGGCACACACCTCTGACTTTTCAAATTTAGGTGTGTATTCACAATGAATCATACTTACTTTAATGGTGAAGGAATGTATCGTGAGGAAACCTGCTTACTAAAAAGTTCTTAGGAATTTCTTAGGTGTACGCCAACCCGCACTAGGCCAGCGTGGTGGACTAAGGCCTACACCCTCTCGGTAGTAGAGGAGTCTTGTGCCCAGCAGTGGGACGTAAATGGGGTGAAGACGATGATGATGAAACTTTGAAGTCATAGGCTATATATTAAATAAAATTGCGCGTAAGCGAAGCTGCCAAGTAATAAAGAAGACCTCTCAGAGTCTTAACCCTTGCATCTTCTTACAAGGATTACACCCATAATTAACAAATTCATAAATTAAATCTACAATTTAATCTGATATGAATTTGGATATTGAATATGGACATTTTACTATAAATTTGGATTTTCAACCCTTCCCGATTGAAAGGTATCGGCTATTTTCAATTCATCACAAAACCACGCGGCGATGGAATAATTTATTCATTGCCTTAATTGTTTGCCAGCTCTGACCATTTGTCACACTAAGTATTACAAGCATGTTTAATTAAGGACTTCAGTTTGCGAAGAAAGTTTCACTTGAGGCAAGGAACGGTTTTAGAAACTTTTAAAGAGGTCGTTGTATTTTATGTAATAATGTCCTTGACTTATATACAACTAGCTGTGCTTGCGGTTTTACCTGTGTATGTTCTCTGCATCGTGGTGTGATGTAACATAGTCTTTTTAAATAAATTAAAAAAGGATTATTAAAAACAAAAATATTTCGAGCTAGTAGTTATTGAGATTAGCGCGTTCAACCAAATAAACTCTTCTGCAATATAGAAAACTTTAGACCGCAATGGAACTGAATGTTAAATGGTAAATATGTATACCTACCTACTTTCTCACCAAAGGATTCGGGATAAAAATTAATGATATTCAAGAACAAAACAAGACGTTAGTTGTTGCTAGTCAGAAGACAAATTAATAATATGTAATGGCACGATATCGACAGCCTCGTGGCGTAGTTGGCTAAACATCAGCTTGTGAAACTTGAGTCCGCGTGTTCGATCCCAGCACCGAGACAAATGTTTGTGTGACCACATATATTTGTTTCGGGTATGGGTGTTTGTGCGATCGAAAAGACACTAGACTTGTAACTTAGTGTGGGGTCAGAACAATGTATGTGACTATGGGGGTATTTATTTATATGATGGTTTTGGGTGACCAAAAAATTTACATAATTAAAATAAATATGTCAATGTATATCTAGCCAACTGTACCACGGGGCTGTCAACTGTTTCTTTTTAAGTAACTTTTATTCGGAACAAATAAATTTCTTCCAAGATTGTATCCGTACATCAACCGCGACGTGTTAAAACAAAATCGATATTTACGCGAAACGTTTCCCAGGCTCGGCCATTTGTCAAAGCTGCGGCTTACGAGCGGGTTCAATTTAGGATTTCATAATTTATGAACTGTTTTGTAGCCGTGTTTATCGGATGTGGGAGACGACATGTTTTATGATGTCGCAAGTTTGTTGCGAAAATTCTGATCTTTACATTCCTTTTTTCGTCTTTATTTAAGAAATTCTGTTTGGAAAAAATGTTTTTATGTCTATGAATTAGAACTAGTCTTCTTTGAATCGAAAATATATATAAATTAGGCGCAATACGAGTATGTGCTAACTATACTAAAAATAATTGATTTACTTAAAGTTTTAACGTGTATACCTACTATGCATTCAACATTTACACAATAAGTTCTGACTCCCATTCCATGTGTGTTTTGTGAATTGTGAAGTGAATTTTCGGTGTCGCAACAATTTCGTCAACGTAATTCTCAACGAAACGAAACATATTTTAGTGTAAAAAACTTTAATTAAATATACGTAAACTCACGCCTGTATTCCCTGAAGGGGTAGGCAGAGGTGCATCTCTGCACCCACATTTCGCCAGGTATGTATCAGGCCCACGTAATAGGGGGCGAGCCTATTGCCGTTTTTCGGGCACATTTCCAGACTCCGTGCTGCTACTGAGAATTTCCTAATGGAAAAACCCAATAACACGTTGCCCGACCCGGGAATCGAACCCAGGACCTCTAGATCGCACGGCACATACTTGTACCGCGAGACCACGAGGCAGTCAATACTACTATAATAATACTAGACTAATTAAATATATTCCCTTTATAATTAAAAAATCAAACATTAACTCGTTAAAATAATCCCAAAGTTACAGCACATTAATGTTATAGCTTTTAAAATTCTTCGGCGAACACGCGATCAACCCTTTGTTAAAAAAGTTCGTGAAAAATGTGGGAGAAAATTCCGATTAAACGGAACGTATGCACTCGAGTTAACGAAGTTTTTCTTCAATCGGGAACCGAGCGGCCATTGTCGTCAAATTGTTAAAAAAACTACGTGAATATCGAGTTATTTTCTCCATTACATTCCATTTGAAGTTTTTGCGGCGCGCAAAATGACTACGCTTCCGATAAAACTATCAACTATTTTTTATGAAAAAAGGTTTCGATAGTCTATGGACGACGGGTTTTCTTTCTTGTTTTGTGAAATCTAGATACTAGGTACTTCAGGTATCCAAGTTTCCTCACTCCTTTTTCCTAAACTCCTAAAATAATTAAATGTAAGCCATACTATCATTTGACTTACAAAATACACAATAAAGTTGTTCGTTCATGTCGATTTCTTAAAAGAATTTAATACCACATTTATTGCTGTGCAACTTGAAGCATTACCTGCTTTGCAATAAAGTTATTGTATGACATTTTTTCCTTTTTGCAAAAGGATCTGTTTCTCTTGTAACATTTATTTCCTTTATCTTTATTTTTATTCAGAAATAAGTTAAGTCACATTGTGAACACAAACACAATATTCTTGCATTTTTAAAATGAATTATCGAAGCGCCCAGAGCGATCTGATGTGTTGTTCTAAGCATAACTTTGGGATACCTACTTAAAATTGTTTATTTTTTATTTTTTGTAACACAATCGCGCCTATTTCTACGAAGTGAAAAGAAGTATAGTATTTCTACAACAATGTTTTACCAGCTTTTTCAAATCCCTCCTTAAAAGGGTTTACCTGATGCTGTTTTCGAGGTAATATCGGACTTTGGGATAGTTCTGATAATTCTCATACGGAAAACATCCAGAAACACTTTACCCGAAACAGGAATCAAACTCGACATCTCTAGATCGCATCACGCATGAGTCAAACAACTGCCTTTGTGAGATATTTCGTGCATTGGTGAGATGCTTGTACTAAATCTGACCTATGACGTGGTCTTAATCCGGTACTGACTTCAGTCAACGTTTGGTTAAGTTTTTTTTTTCTTTGGTACAGCCCAATTATGTCCCACTGCTGGGCACGGGCCTCCTCTACAACTCAGAGGGTTTAGGCCTTAGTACACCACGCTGGCCTAGTGCGGGTTGGCGGACTACACACCTAAGAAATTCATAAGAAGTTTTAGGTGTGCAGGTTTTATCACTATGTTTTCCTTCACCGTTAAAGCAAGTGATAATTAATCGTATGTTTTGAGAATGTTAATTCTATATCAGAGGCAATATTTTTCTAAGAAATTGATAGATTTTCTTGAATGTTTATTCAGTATTACGGAGAAAGTTACAAATCGAATTAATTAATTAACAATTTTCTTTACAGTTATATTTAAGAGTGGGCACTTTAAATAAGTATTTACTATAAGTAAGTGAGTGAAATATAGCTAAGAGTGAAACTAGTGAACTAGAAAACTAAGAGGTCAAAATATCTTCGCCTATCATTACTTTATTTAAACCGCATTTTAAACATCATTAAATAAAACATAAAGAATATTTACTTAAATTGATAATTATTGGTAAAAATCATCATCATCATCATCAGCCCAAATACGTCCCGCTGCTGGGCACGGGCCTCCTCTACAACTGAGAGGGTTTAGGCCTTAGTCCACCACGCTGGCCTAGTGCGGGTTGGCGGACTACACACCTAAGAAATTCATAAGAAGTTTTAGGTGTGCAGGTTTTATCACGATGTTTTCCTTCACCGTTAAAGCAAGTGATAATTCATCGTGAATACACACATAACTTCGAAAAGTCAGAGGTGTGTGCCTGGGGTTTGAACCTGTGACCGCCGAAATTCTCGACCGCGCGCCTAAACCTCGAGGCCATCACTGGTTAAGTTTAGTTAAGTTAGTTAAGTTTGTTAAGTCCAATTTCTAATAAAACAGGCTTAAAAATAGTAGGTGCAAATGTTGGGAACCTATTAGAAGTCGGGAGCTAATTAGTTTAACCAAGGCTGCTTGGCACAGTCGTATGCAGGGTATTAAAACATTCAATAGCGGTATAATTGCTTACTTCCCTCTGTTTTGTATAAGCATTACGTTTTGAATTCGCTTGCGGTTTTGCGAGAGAGGCTACGCTTCTTGCTGATTTTATTCAATCGTATGTTTTGAGAATGTTAATATTATATTGAAGCAACATTTTTCTAAGAAATTGATAGATTTTCTTTAATTATATTGAATATTCTTTTATTATTTATACACGACTGCCTCGTGGTCTCGCGGTACAAGTATGTGCCGTGCGATCTAGAGGTCCTGGGTTCGATTCCCGGGTCGGGCAAAGTGTTATTGGGTTTTTCCATTAGGAAATCCTCAGTAACAGCACGGAGTCTGGAAATGTGCCCGAAAAACGGCAATAGGCTCGCCCCCTATTACGTGGGACTGATACATACCTGGCGAAATGTGGGTGCAGAAATGCACCTCTGCCTACCCCTTCGGGGAATACAGGCGTGAGTTTATGTATGTATGTCTTTTATTCAGTATTACGGAGAAAGTTACAAATCGAATTAATTAATTAACAATTTTCTTTACAGTTATATTTAAGAGTGGGCACTTTAAATAAGTATTTACTATAAGTAAGTGAGTGAAATATAGCTAAGAGTGGAACTAGTGAACTAGTAAAACTAAGAGGTCAAAATATCTTCGCCTGTCAGAACTTCATTTAAACCGCATTTTAAACATCATTAAATAAAACATAAAGAATATTTACTTAATTGATAATTATTGGTAAAAATCATCATCATCAGCCCAAATACGTTCCACTGCTGGGCACGGGCCTCCTCTACAACTGAGAGGGTTTAGGCCTTAGTCCACCACGCTGGCCTAGTGCGGGTTGGCGGACTACACACCTAAGAAATTCCTAAGAACTTTTAGGGGTGCAGGTTTTATCACGATGTTTTCCTTCACCGTTAAATCAAGTGATAATTCATTGTGAATACACACATAACTTCGAAAAGTCAGAGGTGTGTGCCTGGGGTTTGAACCTGCGACCGCCGAAATTCTCGACCACGCGCCTAAACCTGGAGGCCATCACTGCTCTTATTATTACGACATAAAATTAAATGTAAGTTTGCACATTATTATTACGACATATTTGACCGTCAAGATAGAATAATTAAACTAAAAGAGTAGTATCCAAAAATCTTTTAGTTCAATCAATTATAATTCGTCTTAAGCAGAATAAGTAAAATTAACTCGAACTGCTTTATCTATATCGATAAATAAACAGTATAAATGCATTTTAAAACTTGTCGCAAATGATTTAACGTGAGAGCGTGTGAGTCTCTTACGCGACAATGCTATTAGCGCTGCGACTGGCGGCGAAAACCAGGTGTTCCATCGACGACAAAAACGATTACACAAAACGCCCGAGATTATCTCCACGGCCGTACGCGCTTCGTGAGTTTTTCTCGTCGCTTATTTGGCTTTTTTTTAGATTATTTAAAGGTGTTTGTTGAAACGGGGTTGATGTTAGGACGTTGATTTGTGCTTTGCGTACAGGTTGAGGTTATACAGAAAAGTAATATTTACACAACTGCGAATTTATAATTGTGTGAATATAATAAATATCTTTATTATTATTTTTTAAATATCGCAATTAATTAATTTCTTCGCTGGAACTATGATCTAGTACATAATATGTACTATCGCATGATATTATTATAAAAAAGATAGTGATAGTTAGGGAAAATACAATATATCAATCTATGTTTAAATACATTGGTAAATAATAATGATTATTAAAGTTATAAGGCAAGTATAAATTTGATAATAATTATTTAAATTTATCATTTTAATATACGTTTTACCGCGGAAGTAACTCTGAGAACCTTTGTGCACGTATAAAGCTTAGCTAGGCCATTACTTAATAAATATGAAAAACGCCAACGACAAACTCTGCTATAGACCGATAGCCTTACTTCGGCGGCATTATTGCAGCGCCGACACGACCGTCGCATTGTCTGCGCCGCGAGGACTACACGAGACGAGTTTCCACTTCGACGTAGTAATTGTAGTCTGTAGTAAACTTGCTACAGAACTTTGAACACTTTGCTAATTACTAAGTGCAGATAGATGAAGGAATCGATATTATAGTTGGATGGGTATGTGGTTACTAAAGCAATGGCATTGTCGAATGGTACGCATTACTAGTTTATATTTTCATCTGTAATCATACCAAAATTAATCCAAATCGGGCAAACAGTTTATTTATTTATTCTTTTTATACATAATAACGTATAAAGGCGGACTTAATGCCTAAGGCATTATCTACCAGTCAACCTTAGGGTGGTGCAGAGATACATGATAGGTGCATAAATATTGATGATACAGAAAATATAGATACTCATATATATATATATAAATATATACAAGATATATATAAATAAATACATAAATAGTATATTTGTAAAACCTACTTATATAAATATATAATATACATAAATACAAAACTACATATACATACATATATATACTAAGATGCTTCTGACAATTGATTCAAAAAAAGTTGCCGAACCCTTACTTTAAAGGTAAAGCGGTTTGTCGACATCCTGATTTCTAGGGGGAGTGCGTTCCATAGAAGGATACATTGAATGAAGAAAGAAGTATGTAGAAAGTCTGAGCTATGAGAAGGACATGAAAGGAGAAGATTGTTAGACGAGCGAAGATTCCTGTCGTGGTTACTACCTAAATATTGAAAGTAAGAAGTCAGATAAGTTTAGGTGTGAACGAGACAAACAGTCATAATTACTTGAGTATTTATAAGATTAGGAAATTCTCTGTAGCAGTTTGGAAATGTGTCTGAAAAACGGCAATAGGCTTGCCCTATAACGTGGGACTGATACATAACTGGCACCTCTGTCTACACTTCTGGGAAGTACAGGCGTGATTATGTATGTATTTATAATATTTACATATATAGATCATGTGACCATTTATAAAAAGTAAAATCACATTCACCCGGGCAGAAAACAGGTAAATAGCGCTAATATTGTCGTTGAGTACTGTCTCAGCGCAAAGGAGCTGTTCAGTCAAGAGTCGAGTAAAGAGTTTAATGAACCCGATAGACGTGGAAATGTGTTGGAGTTGTCCGTATGGAGCGGTGTCGCTCCGGGAAGGATTCCTGCCGCTCGGGATATTGGATTCTGAAGCATCCCACGACCGGTCGCTTTGCACCGTAAGCCGTTTGTGGAATGATTTTATATCGCACTGAAATATATACAATAATGTACCTATTTCACCTTTTTCGTTGTATTTTTTGCAGAATACATTTGTGCGTATCATTTGGTGATCCCGGATTTAATATCAATCGAAACATTTTGGTATTTTTTCCATAATTAAATTCTCAGAAGGAAGACTTGGGTGATGAGACACACGTCTCATTTCAACTTTTCTTCCGTCTCAGGTATTTGGTGTTTCTTTTGCCGTTTTACTAAAATTTACTTCCTAATTGTAAAACCAAATAGCAATATTGTCATGAACGCTTTTGCTCCATCCGAGAATCGACCAGGGAATTATTAATTTGTATGGCACACACTTGTGCCCTGAGACCTCAGGGCAATTTGTATGTTAATCTAACGTCGACGCTAAACAAATCGTGAGAAGTATACGTATAATAGATTACAAACTACGTAAATTACTGACCTACCTTAATTAAATTAATATGGTGATTGTTAAAAACTAGTTTCGTGGGTAATTGCGGCCATGGTGCCATCAATTACTTTTGGCGTGACGTGCATGAAGTAAACAAAGGCTTGGCATCTACGGCCAAGACTTAACTTTGGTTACCTTTGAATCAGGTTAGGCTGCAATGATTGATTACATTTGTTAGTGATGTTGTTTGATATCATACGCAAGGGTGTATAAGCTCTTGGTACTGAATTACGTAAATTTGTCGCCAGTAAAATTGAGCCGACTGGTATTAGAAAAATAAAAAAAAATCTCATATAGAATGGTTTGTTTTTTGCCCTACCTTCATCTCAGTTTTAGACTACAAGCCCATGGTAAAAATTAACCTGTGAAATGAACCACCGTGAATTACGCTTAGAAGGCTGTTACTATATCATAAAATAACTCTGAGCGCTATGCCGTCATTTCTGAGCGGTACAAGTGAGTACGAGAGTAAATGGAATTTCTCTGCTACAGGGGAGGAATTACGACTACTTATTAATGTACGGCTTTTATTATAACTTATAGATGATTAAAAATAAATGTCGAAAAACCTAGTGCCGTACTAAAGTGGTGGTACCGGAAGTTAGTGCAAATTTTTAATTCGCCAGTAATTTTAGGAGCAATATAGGTCATTTATTACTGTACGGCATTTGTGTAATTCTTTTTGTATACATATACAGATACTTTACCCATGAACGCCGTACAAATTTTCCAGTGCAGGGGTCGAAAGCCAAGGGACGCAACTCTTATTTCTGATTGTATATAAATGATGATGAAATGAAACAACATAAAATTAAATGATCTTCAGAGTACTTCATGAGTAGATAATATTTTTTAGCATGCCGTACATTTTTTGTGGGACACATAGGTGTATGGGGTAAATTACTTCCCTCCGAAAAGAGTAACTTGGTGACTTTTTTCTGTACGGCAATAACATAGGTTTTTAGCTCTTTAGAAAATCTTTGATAAAAAATAAATGCCGTACAATTTTGATAGTCCGCTATTCTATAAAATGGAAGATTAATCCACCGCCTCAGACCGCTGTCTGTAATAGAAGAAAAAGGGTATAACCAATAGTGCTACAAACAATTGACAAATTTATCCGTAATAAGAAAATTTGAAGAAAATTGGTTTATTTCACGTAATGTTCCATTTAAAATGTACGGCATTATAATTTTTTATTATTATTTAATATTAAAAACAAAATTTATCAAATGCCGTATAGTTATTAATGACCTCAAGGGACATCTCAAATGTTATCGAAGTTTTGATCAGCTGTAAAGAATAATCTGACGTAAAATGTACGGCATATGGTTTTTTTGTTTATTTATATTTGTTACAAGTAAAATAACAATAATCTTTGAAAATATTACTTCCCAAATGACTACAGGAACATTTGAAAAATCTTATAAATCTCGGAAATTTCCTTTTTAAAAAATCCTAATATTTTTATTTGTTACCATTTATAATGAACGGCTATAAGGTACAACGGTAATAATTAATAACATTATATTAAAAAAAAGGTTGCCGTACATAAATTTATGATCTTACAGCAGTAATAACTCGGTAAATCCTGAAATGTAGATACTTATTTATTTATATAAATATGAACTATAATTTTTAGACGGCATAATTACCAAACGTTATTGTCCGTATAAAATAACATTTTGAACAAGATGCCGTACATTTTACAATGACCTTATAACATATGGTGTAGGGAAAGGTTTGCGTCCCTTGGCTTTCGACCCCTGTACTGGAAAATTTGTACGGCGTTCATGGGTAAAATATCTGTATATGTATACAAAAAGAATTACACAAATGCCGTACAGTAATAAATGACCTATATTGCTCCTAAAATTACCGGCGAATTAAAAATTTGCACTAATTTCCGGTATCACCACTTTAGTACGGCACTAGGTTTTTCGACATTTATTTTTAATCATCTATAAGTTATAATAAAAGCCGTACATTAATAAGTAGTCGTAATTCCTCCCCTGTAGCAGAGAAATTCCATTTACTCTCGTACTCACTTGTACCGCTCAGAAATGACGGCATAGCGCTCAGAGTTATTTTATGATATAGTAACAGCCTTCTAAGCGTAATTCACGGTGGTTCATTTCACAGGTTAATTTTTACCATGGGCTTGTTGTCTATTTACCGTTATTGTAGTTAATGTGTTCGTACAAAAGGGATTCATTTTGGATTTTAAACTATTAACAATTTTGCTTATATCTCATCTTATAACATCTTCATGAACCTCTGTATCTTTTATCCTATATGAATTTCATATATCTATGGACCCCTTCTTAAATTCCATGCAGAAGAAAACACGATTAAAAGCTAAAAACGTACACAATTTACTTACTTTGTCGGTCATATGCATTGATACATTCGCTGGTCTGAAACTGGCTGATGAGGGCTGTCTTCCCGACGCCCGGCGCGCCGATCATGGCTACTCTGTGGCACGCTACGGGCCGCCGCTCCGTGGTCTCGGGAGCGCTCTGTGCGGGAGACGATGGGGCCAGGCTGCCTGAGCGGGACCTCCGACGACGGAATGAGTCCCCACGGTTCACTATGCCTGTAAAGAGGGGGTGAAATGATAATTTTTTTTTCAAGATCATATGGTTGATAATTTTAATCGACTGAGAAAGAGTTGACATATAATGAAAAACTTGTATTGTTGGAAATACTTATAGCACATTAACAAAAAATACTAATTAGCACTGTCGGTATAAAAATGGTTGAAATGATCATTCTTTTTGATATTTAATAGTGCAAGTTAAATAAAAAGGGCCAGCGTGGTGGACTAAGGCCTAAACCCTCTCAATGGTAGAGAAGGCCCGTGCCCAGCAGTGGGACGTATATGGACTGATGATGAAATAAAACATTAGATAAAATTAAAAGATCTGTACTTTAATAACAGTCGATTTGGATTTAATCGTTTAAATAAATATCGAGATAGGCCGTCTCATGTCTTTGGGTAATCTCACGTAATTATTTTCTAGCATAAGAATAGAACGTGGATACGAAAATAAAGCTTATCAGTCTTTCTACTTTTAAGTAAAAATCACCTGTCATTTTGAAATGTTTAAAAATATTTCTCGCCACTGACTCTGTGCCTCTTGGTTCATATCGTAAATAAAAAAAACAAGCAATCTAGCAACTCACGTGATGTACAAAACTTGGCAACATTGTCAGCAAACTAGCTGGTAGAAAAATCTTTCATGTACATACATCATTAATGACTTATAAGAGCGAATGGTTCTTAGAAAAACAGTTCCCATTTAATCACTAATTCTGAGTCATTGGCACACGTCCATGTGGAATATTTGTTGGAAATCTCTATACCTATGTACAGCTACGACTGGGTATGGAAATTGGCCACTATTCAGATGGATATGTGCCGCGGCCCGACTTCACCAATACTTTTTTCACACTTCACTGCTTAAAAGCGGTTTGACAGATCGTTTTTGGTGAGAGTCGCCAAGATTTGGAACGACCTGCCTGGGTCTATTTTTCCTGATAAGTTGAACTCTGGAGCCTTTAAGAGTAGAGTGAACAGGTTTCTTTTGGATGGGCGTGTACCACCCTAGTCTTCATCTACACTTTCCATCAGGTGAGATGGAAGACAAACGCCTATTCCATTTAAACTATAAAAAAAAAACTTTACACAATTCACTAACTTTCAAAACCCGAAACCTCTCGACCACTCTTTACTATAATGAATATTGGTACATCGGAAAACGAGAGGGATATTCTAAAATGTATAATTTCGCCTAGAATTTTTGTGTTCGAAAGTTAGTATGTGCTGTTTATTGACTATTTAAGTTTATCAAAAGCGTTATATTATTGGTAAAGATTATTGCATTTTCAGACGTAGCCTTATGGCTATGGCTTATATATAGGAAAACCATGTGGCTTAAGTTTAAATTGCTCGCGTGAACATTGTCAATTTTTAAGTAAACTTATCGAATTTTATTGTCTAGGCTCTGTCAGTGGCGGATTTATCAGAAGGCTGAGTCTAAGCTTGAGCCAAGGGCGGCAGATTTAGCCCATGTTTTTTTCGTCGAACAGAAGAACAGTAAATAATATAATCATATTAATTTTGTGAAGAAGGGTATATTTAATTGCAAAGGTTAGTAGAAGGAAATTATGAATAGCCCACTGGCGGCTAATGTTTGAATGCGCCACTGCTCTCTGCTAAAGGGTCTCTCAAACTTTGTGTTATGTGTATAGAGGCGTGTGCGAGGTTGGCGCCAGAATGCTTTGGCGTCGTAAAATGGTGATTCAAAGTACCTACGGCTGGCCAACTCTCCCTACAATTTCTCTGAAGTTTGGAATTGGTCCTTAACGTGTTATGAATGTTTTGATATTACGACTCGTATGTGCGGTTGGCCTGTTATTTATAAATTTGAGTGGAAGCGAAATATTTACAGCATATGTGGGGAAATTGGTTTTGTATATTATCGACAGAGCGGTGGCGCAGTTAGCTAGACAGTTAGACATTAGCTTGCCAAATGAGTATTCGAGGGTTCGATCCCCGCACCGAGACAAATGTTTGTGTGATCCACAAATATTTGTTTTGGGTTGGGTGTTTGTGAGACCGAAGTGTCTCTTGTAGTTTCTGATACCCACCTTGACTCGTACCTTAGTGTGGGGTCAGAACTATGTATGTGACTGTTGGGTGTATTTATTATTATTATATAGGTGCGCCTTGGACGTCTTCCACCAACTTCGACACTCAATTCCGCACAGTAATTCTACACTCATTCATCCTTTCAATTCTATTACCATAATTATAGCTTAATAGATTTATAAACATCCCACTATCGGACATGAATTTTTGAGTGGGGTTGAGCCTAAGTCTATCAAAAGCCTAGTTTGTAGAGTTTTTAAGATTAATAGTTGCCTTAGGCACCCATTTAGGTGCCTGCTATCGGAAAACTGAATTCATATGCCGTACAAGGCAAATCTCTGTGATGTAAAGGTTCTAAGAGAGAACCGTTTACGCAGAAATATCACGAAGTCTGATTATCATAAGTATTTTTTAACGAGAGGAAAGCGCTTAATGCGCTCCGCTTTTAGTACCTCGGGGGAGGCCGAAAGGGGTACGTCTCGGTCTTTGGTCTTCCAATTCGGCGCGCGGGACGGTTGTCAGTTTAGGTGAGTTGAGTCCCTAACGAAGATCTTACGTCAGAATACCAACTTAAACTTCTCGGTGGCCGTCACGCGCATTTGGGGCGGTGCGACGGCATCTCGGGGCGAGAAGCGCCCTGAATT
Source organism: Hemaris fuciformis (assembly GCA_907164795.1). NCBI lineage: Eukaryota > Metazoa > Arthropoda > Insecta > Lepidoptera > Sphingidae > Hemaris > Hemaris fuciformis. The sequence goes on from OU015445.1 coordinate 2,294,790, forward strand.
GGCCCGCGCTGCCGCCCGGCACATCACACCAATCCACTCACCATCTTTTGGACGCTCACTCTTTGTGAACGTCCGCGACAGTCAAGAGGACACACACTATGGCCCACAACTCGGGATTGCTTACAGTCATGGCACACCGCCCCCGCAGTACGCCCAGCCACCCCTGTGGTCCCTGTTAGTCGCCTGCTTTTTTTTCAGCAGTCAGTAGCGTTCCGGGTTAGTAAATCATAATTACTGTAGTTCCACAAACGCAGGCGTCTATGTTGATGACTAGTTTTCAACAAGAAGCAATTTGCACGACCTTTTGTGCCAAATGACTGAGCAGTCTTGTGCTTTGTAATTTCTATTTTTAGCGGTATTGTACGGCGTATCGTGTTTTATAAACTGTTCTCGGCTTGTTATGTATGATTAATATTCGCGTTGAGATTGTTTTAGCAGACGTTGTTGAAGGGATTGGGCTGTAGTTAGATGTTATTTTTTTACTGGTAATATTTTACCAGCTTACGAAACGAGAGGCTGCGGGTTCGATCCCCGCACCGAGACAAATGTTTGTGTGATCCACAAATATTTGTTTCGGGTCTCGGTGTTTGTGAGACCGAAAAGTCTCGTAGTTTCTGATACCCATGACACAGGACTTGTATCCTAGTGTGGGGTCAGAACTATGTATGTGACTGTTGGGTGTATTTATTTATTTATTATTATTTAAATATTTTAGTAGGAGAATAGAGTCCGGTAATACAACAAAAACGGTAATACGGCTTACTTCGTATGTCCTAATACAATTGTCGAAATATGAGTGTGAAAATACCTTTGTCTACCTTTCAAGGTATACAGGCGGATGTGTGTGACGGGTGGGACTTTGGATACGGTTAAAGGATTTTTTGTGTACTGAAAAGATGTTACGCTCGAAGTGATTTTTCCTTCGTATTACACCGGTTTACAAAATCACTTATTGCAAGCAAAGCTGCAGTCAAAGGTAGTGAAATAATACACTCAACTGTCTTACATTTTTCTTGGCCTTACACTGATTCACTTATTTAGCAGAAACTATGAATTTCGACACATAGGTACCTACATAAATACTTAACCTTAGAAAGAAAAAAAGAAAGAAAAAAAAGTTTTATTGTTGGCTATAGGAAAAACAGATACAAAGAACAAACAACCAAACAATTAGCAAATACAATTTACATAGCCAACAATGATCCCTTCATTCAGCTGTGTGCTGCAATTCCGCTTACACGGTATTGCAGCGCTGGTTTTCAATAAAGGGACCAAGTGACAAAACGGACGCTAGGTAGGCGTACTGATTTTAAACAATAATAAAAGTTAATAATATTAACTTTACTTTATAATATTAATATTAACTTTACCTTACGCCTCTATTCCTCGAAGGGGCAAGCAGAAGTGAATTTGTGCGTTTCGCCAGGTATGTATCAGCCCCACGAAATAGGAGGCGAGCCATATATCACTTTGCCTGACCCCAAAATCGAACCTCTAGATCGCAAAACACATACCTTACGACTACTCCCAAAACACATTTTTTTTAAACCTGGAATCAAACCTGTACCTTTCAACGGACCGTGCAAATTCATTCTACATGACCATCAAGACCAATGTTTTAAGTAAACAGTATAAATGATGCAAACTTCGCTTTCATCCCCTTTGAGTAATACGTCTTATTATTAATTCAGTTTCTGTTGCGGCTCTGAGCTTACCAACTCCGTCTATTAATAAAGTATTTTGTATACAAAACACTAATAGCATTACATCATTTTTAGAGCAATGTGTGAGTATTAAAAACTCAAATTTAGAGGAAAAACGTGTTGTTTTTATATCATCATCATCATCAGCCCATATACGTCCCGCTGCTGGGCACGGGTCTCCTCTACCCCTATGAAATTCCTAAGAACATTTTAGGTTTGCAGGTTTCCTCACGATGTTTTCCTTCACCGTTAAAGTACGTGATAAGTCATTATGAATACACACTTAACTTGGAAAAGTCATAGTGTGCCTGGTGTTTGAACCCGCGGCCGCCGGATTCTCGACCGCGTGTCTAAACCTCGAGGTCATCACGACTTTAATGTCTTTTTCATGGTGATTTTTTTATATGAAAAAATATATATTTTTGCACGGCAGTGATCAGAATGGAAATCGAATTAAACTTGACACTATAATACCAAGAGATTTAATTAATGTTCTTATTCCATTATTTGCCGTACCTAATTATGTACAGTTTTGACAGCCCCGTGGCGCAGTTGGCTAGACACCAGCTTGCGAAACGAGAGGCTGCGGGTTCGATCCCCGCACCGAGACAAATGTTTGTGTGATCCACAAATATTTGTTTCGGGTCTGGGTGTTTGTGAGACCGAAAAGTCTCTCGTAGTTTCTGATACCCACGACACAGGACTTGTATCCTAGTGTGGGGTCAGAACTATGTATGTGACTGTTGGGTGTATTTATTTTATTTATTTATTTATGTCAGCTTTATATAATTGTAAATAGAAAATTCGAAACAAATGTTTGTTTCAACGCTGAACTTTTGTTACACTGATGACGTCTTTCGTTACTGCAATGTCTCCGTAACTCCTTGCGTATAGACAGATATGTCATTGTACATCTCCTTATCACCAGTTGAGTTTCATCCCCACCGTAATGGAGTCTCTTTATTGCCGATCACCGGACGAATTTGTACACCTCGTGTTCCAACCGAGGATTTCCTAACGGAAAACCCAATAACACTGCCCGACCCGGAAATTTAATCCGGTAATTCAACTTTTACCGCTGATTCTTACATCCATTTTATACATCGATGTTATTATATCGATACATACAGGGTGTTCTCAGACCGTGATCGGAAACTAAGGCAGGTAATAGCTACGGTGATTACAAACCCATTGGCGTTAAAAAAACCCAACAATAAATACAATTTTGACGTTTTCCTAACAATCATAGATATTAAATGGACGTGGTTGTAAGGAAAACGTATTTTATTTTATTATTTGTCGGGATTTTTTTAAATGTCACGGTGTTTGTAATCACCGCAGCTATTATCCGCCTTAGTTTCCGATCACGGTCTGAATACACCCTGTATAACAGTGCAGCTTCGTATGTATGCTTCTATAGGACTAACTTGTAAGTAAACAAGAAAAATCGATGTCTTCGTCGTATTGCGGATAATCAAACAGTTTTGTTTACAGCGAAATTGGTTCACGAAAAACTACATGTTGCAGACCACAAGCTACGCTTAACATTATCTATTTTCGATATTTTTTATATGCATACATACATAGTATAACCTCACGCCTGTATTCCCTGAAGGGGTAGGCAGAGGTGCATTTCTGCACCCACATTTCGCCAGTTACGTATCAGTCCCGCGTACTATGGGCGAGCCTATTGCCGTTTATCGGGCACAATTCCAGACTCCGTGCTGCTACTGAGAATTTCCTTATAGATAGACCGGGACCTCTAGATCGCTCGGTATATACTTGCCCCGCGGAACAACAAGGCATTCATACGGTGTACAAGTGCAACTAAAATGAATCTTCTTCAACAATTTAGTAGCTAACTGCAAATTAGCACGTCCTATATCGAGCATTTCCAACAAGTTTACGCACGGCCGCGCTCGCCTTCCGTCCGACTGACGTCCACTTGTACTACAATAGATCTTATGTCAGAGCGTGTTACCGTAATGGCACGGTGGGCGAATCGGAGTTGTGGTTGTGACAGACTATGGCAGGTTTTGACGCCTCGCTGGTTGTAAATTGGTGTGGGTGATTGAGATCTCTCGAATTCCTGTAGTAGGTATTATTGATGGAATTTTCGACAAACATGCCTATATGTATGGATAAGGGCTGCTCAAGACCGGGATGGTTGACTTGGGGAGGCTTTCGTTCAGCAGTGGACGGCGATAGGCTGAGTATATATACCTATATAGGTTGTATACCTATTCAGGTCTAAATTCCATAGGGCAGTGGCGGCACTTCCACAGAAGCCCAAAAGCGTTACACGTTAATTGTGTATGTCTAGTTTATAATTGTTTGTTGTGGGGTCAGGATATTCACATTTATATGTCAAATTACTTTTAGTTAATAAAGATTTAAAGCTTAAAGATTGTTATTCCGAATTTTATAAGGCAAGTTGGGCTTTTGGGCTTCTGTGGAAGTACCGCCACTGATAAGGTGGAACACATGCTATTTCATGTCATAATATGTAGGTAAGCAGTGATGGCCTCGAGGTTTAGGCGCGCGGTCGAGAATTTGGGCGGTCGCAGGTTCAAACCCCAGGCACACACCTCTGACTTTTCGAAATTATGTGTGTATTCACAATGAATTATTACTTGCTTTAACGGTGAAGGAAAACATCGTAATAAAACTTGCACACCTAAAAGTTCTTAGGAATTTCTTAGGTGTGTAGTCCGCCAACCCGCACTAGGCCAGCGTGGTGGACTAAGGCCTAAACCCTCTCAGTTGTAGCGGAGGCCCGTGCCCAGCAGTGGGACGTAATTGGGATGATGATGAATATGTAGGCATCTAAGTATATCTCACTCACAATTGTCTTTTATGGAAATGGTACAGCCACACAGTAGTTTAATTTTATTGTGGTTCGGATGAACAGGTTGAACCGTGGTGCAAGACAACCCACTTACATTTATTTAGGTGAGTAAGGTCGACTGAAGCTGATATTAATAGTTGCAGGACACTATCCCGTTCATCGCAATACCGTATGTAGATATTAACCATCCGCCCAGCATGGTCGAGTCGATTGCTGAAAGTCGCTATCGTTTCTCGCCAGTCAACACTTTGGATCATTGTTTGCCATCAGGTACAAAAAGCAGATTTGACGTCATCCATCAGCTGATAATAATTCTCCCTCACTCCTCGAGTGAAGATCTCGTTGCATTGAACAGACGTGATTATTATTAGATTTGACAGGCGAGTTACACATGCTGCGGACTGACGTCAGTAGTTACTATAGATCTTGCATCACGGCGCGCTGTGCGTCCGATGGGTGAGTGAAGGCGTGTCTGTCTTTGTTGGCGTGTAGTTATTATGTGGTTTAGTTTGCGGATATTGTTAGTAGATGGCGGTGTTTTTGATTTTAGAGAGAGTGAATTTAAACACAGTGTTTTTTTGAGGGTCATGTAGGGTCGATGGCCACGAAGTTTAGGCGCTCAGCCGAGTCGAAACTCGGCGGTCGCGGGTTAAAAATATACTGACTTAAATGAACCAGAAAGGTTTCTTGCACAGAGCAGCTGAATAAGATAAGTAGGGAAATAGACAGGACTGCCTCGTGGTCTCGCGGTACAACTATGTGCCGTGCGATCTAGAGGTCCTGGGTTCGATTCCCGGGTCGGGCAAAGTGTTATTGGGTTTTTCCATTAAGAAATTCTCGGTAACAGCACGGAGTCTGGAAATGTGCCCGAAAAACGGCAATAGGCTCGCCCCCTATTACGTGGGACTGATACATACTTGGCGAAATGTGGGTGCAGAAATGCACCTCTGCCTACCCCTTCGGGGAATACAGGCGTGAGTTTATGTATGTATGTATGTGGAAATAGACAGTATTTTGTATAGGGACGAGTATCGCTGCTTGTTTGTCACCTGTTCATTCTACGTCAAACACACGACCAATGATAAAAATTTCACACAAAAATGAGGGGCTGCTATTGATCGTCACACATTTATAAAAGTATTGATATTACACGCTACCCAAATTACTAAGAAGCGGCCGTGTCAAATATATGATAGTCTAGTCGTAGGTTCGGCACGCTCGGCATGCTGACATTTCCTTGCTAGTATTATTATTCAACTGTTGACTGACTGCCGCGTGGTCTCGCGGTATAAGTATGTGCCGTGCGATCTAAAGGTCCTGGGTTCGATTCTCGGGTCGGGCAAAGTGTTATTGGGTTTTTCCATTAGGAAATTCTCAATAGCAGCACGGAGTCTGGAATTGTGCCCGAAAAACGGCAATAGGCTCGCCGGTCGCCCCCTATTACGTGGGACTGATACATACCTGGCGAAATGTGGGTGCAAATGTGGGTGAAATGCACCTCTGCCTACCCCTTCAGGGAATACAGGCGTGAGTTTATGTATGTATTCAACTATTCTGTGGCTGTGTTTCATGTGTAATTTTTTTTATATTACTGCCAAATTTCTTTTATTAGTGTAACTACCTATCTCTAATGTTCGTACCCAGTGCTCTAAATTCCGCCTTCTAAATGTCATTTGTACCAGCTCGCCCTAAGCCAAGGTGATGAACTGTGGACTAAGTCCTATTCTTACTCAATTGTATAGTTTTTCACATGTAGGTACTTGATGCTACTCAATTAGTATAAAATAAATGGAATGTAAAAATTAGTATAAAAGGCATGGAGTATTTTTTATCCACTTGAAGAACTTTCTGGCAACACTTTTGTATTTTTGGCACGTTTTTATATTCATTAGTGAAAAGTTGGCAGGTAGGCTGAATTTTCCGTTTAGAGATTTTTAAAACCAATTTAAATATTAAGCCTTTTACATTTGACTCGGCAGTGGAAGCTTTATTTAAAAGGCTCGGGGCTTAAATGTCCGTTTTTAAGATAGGTTAGTAATTCAATCCCCGCATACACCAGTAAAATTAGTTTTATGATGGTATGACGCACCCAAGAAAAGCAAAGTTATGCAAATAATTACAAAGCTATTTCGAACTCAAGCTCCGCATATTAGCTAAATTTAAGAAAGCAAACCCACTAATAACCGCTAAAACAAGGATTTCACTTACTGCCAACAACGTTAAGAGAGCCATTAAAAATCAATCGCACGTCAAACGTGAGTCATAAAGCGTTGACTCACGAGTCATTTCAGTGCGCCATTGTGCTGCATCGAGACGGTTCCGTCGTGACGTCAATCGGCCCGTGTTTACTAACAACTGCACCGTGTTTTATGGTCACCCTACTTGTTTACGCACTCGCTAAATCCGGACGGACAAAGAGCGTGGACACACCCTCCTCGGAGACTTCAATTTCGATTCCCGCATCGGCAAATGTTTGGCGCAAATATTTGTGTCGGATCTGGGTGTTGGAGATGGTCTTTTGTGTATGCTGACCGATTTACCTTAGTTGTTAGGAGTTAATCTGGGTGTTATTGTGAAATACTATTTCTAAATTTAAATCTTAGGTTCAACTCGTTCTACCTATTTTCTCTTTTTCTTTATTTTTTTTTAACGGGTTAAACACAAGCTAGGTCTAGAAAGTCGCTGGACTTCACCGCTCGGTGTCGTTTCTGCTGATTCTGATGCACGAGAGTTGCAGTGATAGGTGTGTGGTAAGTCTACATCGTCCAAACAGCTGGATAGGCAATCTCCGACACGTAGTGGCTGTACTTCCATAGAAGCCCAAAGCCCAGCTTGCCTTACTAAATCTTAATAATAATCTTTAAGCTTTAAATCTTTATTTACAAATGAAATATGACATATAAATGCGAATTCCCTGACCCCACAACAAATAATTATAAACACGACATTACACAATTAACGTGTAACGCTTTTGGGCTTCTATGGAAGTACCGCCACTGGTAGTTATTTACAACACTATCTGCTGGCAAGTCAGCTGGAGAGGATTGATAACCAAATTCGACACCGTTTGATAAAATTATTCCTTGGCAATTAGATTCTAGATTATTTATTTTGAGACGTTGAGAGCAATTCCATATATTGAAAAAACATGTTTATGCAGGTTTCAAACGCTTTCAGTATGTTTATTTCCATCCTCGATTCATGGCTACAAAATACAGGTATAACGAATAAGGTAGGTCCATACAAACAGTCTGTCAAAGCTTACTGAAGTTAATGTAAAAATTAAACGAGTAAATAAAACAGCATGTGCAATACGAGTACGCCGGTAAGTCGGCTGGCTCAGCGGGAGCTCGGCTTAAGTCTCTTAATGTTGTCGCGCAGTCCTAAGTCTTGGGAGTTGGTAAAAATAATATCTGTATATATTGCAAGTTAAAAATATAATTCTTAATATCTTCAAAGTAGAAAAAGCTAAAGCGTAGTATAGATATGAACATAAGTTGTATCATAGAGTTTTATAGATTTATTTGTTATACTTTCATGCCTGAATTGGTAAACAAATTTTGATGAAGTTTCGTGAGGGAAGACAGTCAGGACTCAGAAATCTGCTTAATATTTATTGATATTTATTCCTCATATATAAAGAAGATAAAATGGATCCTCATACCAGATAGTAAGTGCTGTCCAACGAGAGTGACAGCTCCGTGGCGCGATTGTATAACCACCAGCTTGCGAAACAAGAGGCCACGGTTTCGACCCCGCATCAAATGTGTGATCCACAAATATTCGTTTTGAGTCTGGTATTTCTGAGACCGAAAACTCTCATAATTTCTGATACCCGCGACACAAGACTTGTATCTTAGTGTGGGGTCAGAACCAAGTATGTATGACTGTTGGGTGATTTTTTTATTTATCTAACTAGACGCATCGTCTATCACCTTCAAGTCAACTTAACTTTGTTATTCCACAGCTTAATACTGAACATCCGAGCTTCCGAACCTCTTTCATAAACACGAACCGTAAGGACATCTCAACTTCCTCGACTCAACACCAGTGGCGGTACTTCCATAGAAGCCCAAAAGCGTAACACGGTAATTTGTAAAGTCTAGTTTATAATCGTTTATTGTGGGGTCAGGATATCATTATTTATATGTCAAATTGCTTTTTTTTAATAAAGATTCAAAGCCTAAAGATTATTATTTGGAATTTTAAAAGGCAAACTGGACTTTAGGGCTTCTATGGAAGTACCGCCACTGCTCAACACATGCGTCTTTTCATCCATCAACTCAAAATTCCACTCAATTATTGAAGCCCCACGAGAGTCATTGCCAAGTTTCAATTTCGTTTAGGACATCGCTGTAAAAAAGGGATCATTGACATAAAAGGAAAGATAATAAAAGTTTAAGTCCCGAAGTGGAGGGGGTGTAAACACTTCGCCAGTATTGCCACTAGGGTCTTTATTGCCACCCGCTGCCCTCAACGCCTTAATTATAAGGTCACAGATAAGAATGGAGGTTGTATGATATGTATTTATTTATCTTTTATGTGAGAGTGAAACATCATCATCATCATCACCAGTCCAAATACGTCCCACTGCTGGGCACGGGCCTCCTCTACAACTGAGAGGGTTTAGGCCTTAGTCCACCACGCTGGCCTATTGCGGGTTGGCGGACTACACACCTAAGAAATTCCTAAGAACTTTTAGGTGTGCAGGTTTTATCACGATGTTTTCCTTCACGGTTAAAGCAAGTGATAATTCATTGTGAATACACACATAACTTCGAAAAGTCAGAGGTGTGTGCCTGGGGTTTGAATTCTCGACCGCGCCTAAACCTCAAGGCCGTCACGACTTTTATGTTGTTTTTATGACGATGATTCGAAAAGTCAGAGGTGTGTGCCTGGGGTTTGAACCTGCGACCGCCGACATTCTCGACCGCGCGCCTAAACCTCGAGGCCATCACTACTCTCATAACCCCCATGCGAATATCTAATACGAAACGCACAAGAAATAAGTCCTTCGACAATTTAACTCCTTACACGGCTCTTGACATAAATTTTCGTATAAACACTGTAAATCATGCAAATCGCAGCTGTTGTAGGACAAACAAAAACAAACATGTAAATATTTGCCGCGGAGTGCGTATCTCCGCTTCTGTTACGTTAGTGAAATTGTTTTAGTCTGTATAAATAATATTATTACTTGATTAAAAAAAGGGTTTATTACATTGTATGTATATAGTTTAGTGGTGCGGTCTGCTGTGGTTGTAGATAAGTAGAGACATGATTATAATTTACCTTATATAATATCACTTACTCTGATATTAAAGCTAATATCGTGAAGCAGTAAAATATCTTACGACCTTCTTAAAGTCTAGAAGTGTGAGTGGAGTGGCCAGCAGCGGAATTTAGAAAGATATTATGAGAAAATTTATATTATTAGAGTTAGACAGAGGCTTAAATGTAAGACCTAACCTAATTTAACCTATTAATTTATTAAAATAATATAAAGAGAAGGCGATATTTTCAATTTATTCGATAAAATAAGCAACAAATCAATAAGAAACAAAACAAAATTGATAGATGTAAATAAAAGTGTCAGACTTCTAAAATGGAACTGGGCGGGACATATATGCAGACTAAGGGATGAAAGATGGACAAAAAGAGTAACAGAATGGATACCATTAGACCATAAAAGAAAACAAGGAAGACCAAAGAAGAGATGGCGTGATATTTTTGTACAGATGTGTGGATCAGACTGGATGAGTAAGGCTCGGGACAGAGACAGTTGGAAGAAGGTAGGGGAGGCCTACGCCAAAAAGGCGACTACTACTGATCATTAGACTAGGATAAATAATAAATAAGAGTGTTACTTTAGGTTAAGCGAAGATTACTTTTATAAGAGATGTATGTATTTTAAACGTTGAATAGTAGAAATAAAGGCTTTTTATTTTATTATTTTATAAAGAGAAGGCAGAGGTGCATTTCTGCACCCACATTTCGTCAGGTACGTATCAGTCCCACGTAATAGGTAGCGATCCCGGTGGCGGTACTTCCACAGAAGCTCAAAAACCCTGCTTGCCGTACAAAATTCCGAATAATAATCTTTAAGCTTTAAATCTTTTTTCAACAAAGCAATTTGACATATAAATGAGAATTTACTGACCCCACAAAAAACAATTATAAACTAGACATTACGCAATTAACGTGTAACGCTTTTGGGCTTCTATGGAAGTACCGCCACTGATATAAAGATACATACATACATAAAAAACTCACGCCTGTATTCCCCGAAGGGGTAGGCAGAGGTGCATTTCTGCACCCACATTTCGCCAGGTATGATATAAAGATGTATAGATATATAGATATGTAACAGTGGCCTGCTACTATCTGGTAATAAAAGATAAACTTATACAGCAGTAAGCCTGATGTGATGAAGAAATACACTTCAACAAACCCCTTGTTTGGATATAAGTGTGAGAATTTGTATTTTCTCTAAAACATATTTGAAGTTCGTATTGAATTTAACGAGGCGTTGTTATTCGCAACATACTGTGAGTCTTATTTGCTTCGATTTTACGAGCAGACGGGACCTTCCGCGCTTTTTATATTATTCATAAAGTTCACCCGACATGCGCAGCCATCTTTGAAGTTTATAATTACCGCTGTTTATACTTGTTGTGTGTGTATTTTTATTTATATTTACATATCTTTCATCATCATCATCAGCCCATATACGTCCCACTGCTGGGCACGGGCCTCCTCTACCATTGAGAGGGTTTAGGCCTTAGTCCACCACGCTGGCCTAGTGCGGGTTGGCGGACTACACACCTAAGAAATTCCTAAGAACTTTTTAGGTGTGCAGGTTTCATCACGATGTTTTCCTTCACCGTTAAAGTACGTGATAATTCATTGTGAATACACACATAACTTCGAAAAGTCAGAGGTACGTGCCTGGGGTTTGCACCCGCGACCGTAGAAATTCTCGACCGCGTACCTAAACCTCAAGGCCATCACGACTTATCTATACTAATGTAGTCTTATAGAGAGGAAAGATTTTTTTGTTTGTTACGATTTAATTTAAAAACTAATCGAGCGATTTGATTGATTTTATGCATGTATATAGATAGGGTCTTGGAAAGTAACATATGCTTTTATTTATCTAGGAAAAATGTATTTGGACCTTAAGATGTAACATAGGGTATTTGATGTCGCGGAACCGGAAACTAAGGCAGGTAACAGCGACGGTGATTACAAACCCATTGGCGTTAAAAAAAATCCCGACAAAAAATTAACAATAATTCGTTTTCCTTACAACCACATCCATTTAATATCTATTATTGTTATGAAAACGTCAATTTTTTTTATTTTTTGTCGGGATTTTTTTAATGTCACGGTGTTTGTTATCACCGCAGCTATTATCTGCCTTGGTTTCCGATCACGGTCTGAATACAGCCTGTATGTATATGGTTTTGTTGACTTAAATACTGATTTCTTACAACCATGACTCATAGTCCTGATTGCAGTGAAAGCTGACGTTCCCCATCTCAAACACGTCAGCGTGGAGACTGCACATCCAAGAAGCTATTAATCTTGTAATTAAAAACTAGATTGGAGCTCACATCCTGAGGAGAAATAAATTGAAGGCGTTGATAGAAGTGGGGCGACGGAGGGGGCGACGCAGGGGCAGAGGGGTTGGAGGGGGGCAGCACTTCAACGGATATGAAAAGTCTATACAATGTGTGGAGAAGTCTTAAGGGAAAATAGAAATGATATTGCGTGCAGTGATTTTAGAACACATGTTTTACGAGTAGTATTATAGTTGTTTTTTTCATATTGTCTTAAATGTAGGCAAAGAAATTGAATTGTAGGTTCTGTGTATAATGTTGAAATAATCAATTGAGACTTAGTACCAAATTTACTTATTGTACATTATCGAATAAATAATATGTAAAATTTGTCAGTCTAATTCTATTGACCTTTAAAATAACAAATTTCGACAGGACTGAAAGCTATTGTCTAGCTAATACAATTTATAAGGAGAAATTAAGTTACATTAAGCTTGAAAGCCGTACCGGAAAGCGCAGCGTGGGACGTCCTCCGACAAGATGGTCGGACGACCTAGTAAAGGTCGCGGGACGTCGCTGGTTGCAGGCTGCTTCCAACAGGTCCCTGTGAAAGTCAGGAGAGGCCTATGTCCAGCAGTGGACTTCCATTGGCTGATGGATTGGATTGCAATCTTGAAAAAATTGCGATGAAAGTACAGAATAATAAACAATACAAGTCATAACATAGTTCGAACTGCATGACGAACACAACAAATCTCTTGGAAGACTGCTTCATTGTGTGCAATCGAGTTTCTTCTTTGAAATATACGGAGATTTCCAGAAACAGCACAAATTCCGGAAATATCCCTGAAACTCTGTAATAGTATCAGAGATGTTTAAGTGGGACTTAAAACGTATCTGGCGAAACGTAGGTGTTGAAATACAAGAGTGTTGAGTGTAAGTCTGCACAAATTTTTGACGCATCATAATTATACTGCGGTACGGCTCTCAAGTACACTATATTTAATTAAATATCAAAGCTTTACAAAACCAAGCTATTTCATTGTCCATCATTTGTTGTATGACTATAAAGTTGTTCCAAAATGATCATAAAAAATAACGCAGCCTTCAGTTTATTAAACAAAACATCAAATGTTCTTTGATCGCTATTGTAATGCAAGGCCAGCGGTCAACGCTACAAGAATACAGTAATAAGCGATGGATCAGACGTTACATCGCTTCTTTAAACTTTCTTTATGGGTGGTGTGACTATGCCGTAGGTAAAATTGAATTGATTTTTTTAGTCTTGACTCCAGCTCCTGTTGGTAACTGTGATCCAAGAGTCTGATTATGTTCTGTTTCATTTTTCTCGCGTACTCTATAATAATAGCTTTTCCTGGTTTAGGCAAAGGGTTCTTTCTTTAGGAAATTCTCATAACAAGCCCAGAGTCTGTAAATATACCCGAAAAAGGGGAGAGCGAGCCTAATAAGAGGGGTGCTTTGCTTATACAGATGAAAGGTGGGTGCATAAATGTACGCATAAAAATTCATTCATACAGGTTAATTTAGTTTTTCAGTTTATATGTTACAAACGCCTAGCTTCGCCAAGACGCACTTTATAAAAATAGGTTGCCTATTTCCCTTCCTGAGGTCCCATTTACCATAAACATGCCTAAACAATAAAATCAACTACATTGGAGAAAAAGCATCAGACAGAGTGACTTTGGCATTTTACAGAAAAAAATATATATTTGACATTTCGTGTTGCTGAGGGAGTAGGTATCTTACAGTTTTTTCTCCATAGCGATAACACGTTCCGAAGCGACAAAAGTTAAAAATTGACGATTCAAAAGAACTTGTAAAAGTCTATTTGAATAAAGATTACTTTGACTTTGACTTTAATATTAAAACGAGTATTAGTGTCGGTGTTTAAATAAATTAATATACTTTGTTGTTATTGCCAAAATTAATGTCATTCTGACTCTTCAATTAAACATTTCACGTAAAAAATAATTAAAATATAATTTTATTCCTTGCCAAGCATGTCCACCCTAAGATTTTAATGTAGCAGATAAAATAAATCAAGTTGATATGCGCACATCAAAGCGTTCGTGATGTTTTTAGTGTTGTGACGTAGGCGACTGCAAGCAAACGCCTGGCTCGGTACCGACACGTCATGAGATTATTCATCGTATTTACTTTCAGGTAGGGTAGTGAAATATTTATTTCCGTATAGCCAATAATAAGACCAACCTGACTCATGATTTGGTATTAAGTTGTCTCGAAAATGCGATAATTGATTTATAGATCGCTCGTGGTGGTATTTGACCATCAAACAACAGGTACCTAAATATGTAGTGTTCCGAAATTATCCTGTGAATATTTCATCACCTTTACGTCAGAATATTAGCGTCGATTAGTGATGGATGAACAAAAGGTGGATGAAAAGTAAAAAAAACTGATTATTCAGACCGAATAAATAATGATTATATGACTATCTCGTGGTCTCGCGGCATATGTATATTCCGCTTGATCTAGAGGATCCGGGTTTGATTCCCAGGTCGGGCAAAGTGTTATAGGGATTTCCTTTAGGAAATTCCCAGTAGAGCTCAAAGTAAGAAATGCTCCCGAAAAACAGCAATAGGCCCCCTCTCAATTACATGGGACTGATACATAAATGGCGAATGTGGGTGTTGAAATGCACCTCTGCCTACCCCTTAAGGATTTTTTTCAATCAAAGTCAAAAATAAAAGTCAGTATCAAAGACTGACATGTAAGGATATTCAAGGGCCAAAACTATTATATCTCTCAAACCATAATACTACTGATAATGGTTAATGAGGCGAGCATCGGCCGAGCAGTGGACAGCCTTCGCAGGGCTCACTGCGGAACAATCGGCACGGAAGCTTTGTTTTACTAGGGTTGACTGTATCTAATACATAAACTCCCATTAATTACTAAATAACTATGGCCTAGGATTGATAATACACATACATACATAACCTCACGCCTGTATTCCCCGAAGGGGTAGGCAGAGGTGCATTTCTGCACCCACATTCCGCCAGGTATGTATCAGTCCCACGTAATAGGGGGCGAGCCTATTGCCGTTTTTCGGGAACAATTCCAGACTCCGTGCTGCTACTGAGATTTTCCTAATGGAAAAACCCAATAACACTTTGCCCGACCCGGGAATCATACCCAGAACCTCTATATCGCACGGCACATACCTGTGCCGCGAGACCACGAGGCAGTCGATTGATAATATATCTAGAGTCTAGATTCTAGACTAAAACTATACAGGTAACTGCGGAAATAGTTATAGAGGTTTGATTGAACCGCGTCCAATTTGGATGAAACTTGATCGAATATAATATATAATACGTTTTAAAAGTGCGGGCATAACTATAATACAATAATATACAAAGAAAATATCCTCGTTTCTGTTTGTAATAGTAATGAAAAGACAGAATGTAGGCTACCTTTTTATTAGATCGTTCTTCTATAGCGATAACAGCCTTCCGAACAGGGTGGTGAATACAATTTTGTACTGAATAAATTTAAGTGATTAATTTGACAAAAAAAGTATACAAAGTAAATCCGAAACTGGTTTTAAAGATCTATTTATAATTTAGAGAATTTCATATACTTTTATCATACAGGTCATATAATATAATTATGTTATCCTTACTGGACCAAATACATGCCCACTGAGTTGGACTCGCTGGATCTACTCAGGTGTGGGTCGCGCCGCGTAAATTCCAGTAGTAAAGTGAGCCCGCTGAGTTTGTTTCGCCGGGTCTTCTCAGTCAGGGTCGCGTTTGGATCCGGTGGTACCATTAAAATAATACGTGACGTTTCGGAAATACACAGGGTCCATCTCGTTATTTACTTTAAAATAAGATTTTATGTATTTCCTGATGAAAACTAAAAATAAATTATAAAAAAAACCGTAAATATTTTTGTACAAATTATATAAAATGAACCATAGTTAAATTATAATGTAATAATAAAAGATTTTTCTTTTCTGTATTGACTTGTCATAAGTGCTATTTGATTGCCTACGTGACCAAATAAAGCAATTTCATTTCATTTCATTTCAATTTCATTTCATTTCATCTCGAATAAGATCTGTGAACCGAACGTTGTGTATTTTGTTAAACCGCATACAAGAGCAACCCACTGTTCGTTTAGGCTCCCACGCAAGACAGCCGTTTCCGACCACACCGTTTGAAAGGGAATTGTAAGCATCTTTACGGAAACATATAGTATGTGTTTGTATGACACATACTATAGAGGTGTAATCAAATCGTGATCAAAAATCAAGCAGGTAATAGTCAGTGGCGGTGCTTCCATAGAAGCCCAAAAGCCCAGCTTGCCTTGCAAAATTCCGAATAATAATCTTTAAGTATTAAATATTTTTTTAACAAAAGAAATTTTATATATAAATGAGAATATCCCGACCCCACAATAAACAATTATAAACTAGACATTACACAATTAACGTGCTTCTATGGAAGTACTACCACTGGCAATACGAGTAGTAATGGTTGTTACAAACACATAGACGTTAAATATATAACATACATACATACATAAACTCACGACTGTATTCCCCGAAGGGGTAGGCAGAGGTGCATTTCTGAACCCACATTTCGCCAGGTATGTATCAGTCCCACCTAATAGGGGGCGAGCCTATTGCCGTTTTTCGGGCACATTTCCAGACTCCGTGCTGTTACTGAGAATTTCCTAATGGAAAAACCCAATAATACTTTGCCCGACCCGGGAATCGAACCCAGGACCTCTAGATCGCACGGCACATACTTGTACCGCGAGACCACGAGGCAGTTAAATAACTCCCAAAAAAAATACTTTTTTCTAATCACCATAACTATTGCTTGTCTTAGTTTTTAATAACAGTCTGTTTACACCTGTACTTGTATGATTCCATATTTAAGTTACGTATGACTCGTGGATACGGATAGCTGCGCGCGATCAAGAGACTTCCAGATTTTATGGTCAAGAAAATTATATACGAGTTTTTCGTTAGGACATTCGCGGTAAAACGGAGTTCGGAAATCCCGATAAATGACTGTCAGAAGGCTCATCGTGGTAGCACATATACACCCTTCTCTACCACCCGTCGGAGAGATATTATGTTACTATCAGTGGAGTACTTCCATAGAAGCCCAAAAGCGTTACACGTTAATTATATAATGTCTAGTTTATAATTGGTTATTTTGGGGTCAGGATATTCTTATTTATATGTCTAATTGCTTTTGTTAATTAAAGTGTTAAAGCTTAAAGATTATTATTCGGCATTTTGTAAGACAAGATGGGTTTTTAGGCTGCTATGGAAGTACCGCCAATGGTTAGTATGTGTATTAAATATACGAAATAAGGGTATTGATAGAAATATAACCTCATTTTAATTTAATTATCATATTTTGGTCACTACGAAAAAGCAATTCGTAAAAATCAACAAAAATTCAAAGAACCTACACCTATGCATTTACAAAAGCATTCTTGCTTAAAATCCTATAAAAACCCACATAAAATTTCCAATAGTAGTTTCTTCCCTCGCAGCTGGCAACCCCGGTGTGTTTCCGCTCCCCCGCGCCGGACGCCCTCTTCCGGCCGCTTCAAAGGGAACAGGCACAGCATCCATGTCAGATCTATACGTTTATCTGCAGATACAATGGATGCGGCGGTGTTATCGCTGGCTTGAAACGGGGCCGCGGGTCAAACCACATTTGTGACGGTTTGTCATTTGATTTAGTCAAAGATGCTCTTTTAAAAATGGGGAAGACCTTTAGTTATAGGCGAGGGTTTCTTAGAAGTCTATCGCGCCTGTTTCCTTTGAATGTAGGCTGAGTTGTATTTCTATACACGGTTGAGCTATGTTTTAAGTCCGAATAGTATGCGAATGTATTGACGTTTAAATAAAAACAGTGTGATGTTGCTGAGAGTTTTTTAATGATAAAATAAATTGCCTAACCCGTAAGTTGTAACCGTGACCCTACGGTTGTTAATGTAATTTTTACAATATTCTTAAACTATAAGTTTTTGATTGACTAACAAAACAAAATAATAAAACGCAAGTGTGTCATATTCAGAAATTATTCTGTATAAGCAAAGTTTTGGTCAGGCCTGCGTTATAGAGACGATCGGCGAGAGAGATTCAATCTGTTGCTTTTTTAAAATACAAAAATAAATTCAATTCAATAATTAGATGCCGAGATTGAAAATATACAAAATATATTTAGGATCTGTTTAGTTGTTCAAGAGATTGAGTATATACAACAAATTTGATTAACTACTGTAGCCATAACATAGTTACTATAAAATTAATGGGTGTTTTTCAAATAGCAACACTGAATCTTAATAAGTATTACATATAAGTGCAGCTTTGGGCGGTCACCCTCAAGATTGACCGTTGATCTAGGGCGCAAAAAGTCTAAATATTATTTGTTCGTAAATTTTTCTCAAAGCAGTGATGGCCTCGAGGCTTAGGCGCGCGGTCGAGAATCTCGACGGTCGCGGGTTCAAACCCAGGCACACACCTCTGACTTTTCGAAGTTATGTGTGTATTCACAAAGAATTATCACATACTTTAACGGTGAAGGAAAACATCGTGATGAAACCTGCCCATCTATTAAAGTTCTTAGGAATTTCTTAGGTGTGTAGTCCGCCAACCCGCACTAGGACGGCGTGGTGGACTAAGGCCTAAACCCTCTCAGTTGTAGAGGAGGCCCGTGCCCAGCAGTGGGACATAGTTGGGCTGATGATGAAACTTTTTCTCAGACTTGACACTTAGACCACGACAAATATTCGTGGGCCATAAAATTTTTCTACTTTCTTTTTCTCAGTATCTATATATTTAACCGGCGTATTATTATCTGCAAACAACTATTTCCAATAATAAAAAAAGCTTGTTTTCTTCAAAAAACCTTTCCTTAATTCTCTAATTCCTTGCCATCGGTCCGTTGTGAGAATGACCCTGCAATCTCTTTTGGGACTAAGTTGGTGTACAACATTTATAAATAAAGCTTTAATTAGTTACAAAACAAAAATAACACCACAACGAATTCCAAGAGCTTCTTGAGGAGTTGTAGAAAGTTTTGAAGTGTTGGGGTTTAATTAACAGAGTATTCTGAAAAAGTTTGGCGTCGCTGTCTTGAATTTTCGATGGTGGCATTTCTGACGCGACTTTATTTGCGAAGTTCTGATTTAATTTTTGTTTGTTTATCTATTGATTAAGCTGTTGAGTGATCAAATCGATCAAATTTTATTTATATTTTACTAATAGTCAGCTTTAATTAATTAGCGGTCGCGGGTTCAAACCCCAGGCACACACCTCTGACTTTTCGAAGTTATGTGTGTATTCACAATCGCTGTCACATACTTTAAACTATATCCCGAAGATCTCGTCGGGGTAGGCAGAAGTTTCGCTACCATTTAAGCCCCACATATTAATCGGGGAGAGCCTTAAGTCGTATTCCGGGAATATTTACAAACTCCATGCCACAGAGAATTCCGTAATAAAAAACATACATACATACATAAACTCACGCCTGTATTCCCCCAAGGGGTAGGCAGAGGTGCATTTCTGCACCCACATTTCGCCAGATATGTATCAGTCCCACGTAATAGGGGGCGAGCCTATTGCCGCTTTTCGGGCACACTTCCAGACTCCGTGCTGTTACTGAGAATTTCCTAATGGGAAAAACCAATAACACTGCCCGACCCGGGAATCGAACCCAGGACCTCTAGATCGCACGGCACATACTTGTACCGCGAGACCACGAGGCAGTCAGCAAAAACTAAAACAAAGCAAAAAAAAAAAACATTTTATTCAACCTGACAATCGAACCTTCTTTTTAAATAATAAGTGGTTAAGAAATAAAATATTATACCAATGACTTTCGTAAGTGTCTAACATTGGTGCATCTTTAATAAAGAAGCCAAGGAAACCAATTCATACAGCCAGAGGATTTGAAAGAAAAGTTTTAGCGACAAGCACAGCTGTTAGCTCAACGTGAGTTTCTCAAAGATATGTATATTGCTGTTTTCCTAGTACTATGTTCCGGAAAAGCAGTGATGGCCTCGAGGTTTAGGCGCGCGGTCGAGAATTTCGGCGGTCGCAGGTTCAAACCCCAACCACACCCCTCTGACTTTTCGAAGTTATGTGTGTATTCACAATGAATTATCACTTGCTTTAACGGTGAAGGAAAACATCGTGATAAAACCTGCACACCTAAAAGTTCCTCGGAATTTCTTAGGTGTGTAGTCCGCCAACCCGCACTAGGCCAGCGTGGTGGACTAAGGCCTAAACCCTCTCAGTTGTAGAGGAGGCCCGTACCCAGCAGTGGGACGTATTTGGGCTGATGATGATGTTCCGGACAGTAAAATTACGAGTGCACCTTGCGATGTGGATATATTGTCTACTTGATTTGTTATAAGGGAGCGATGGGTTAGTGGCTTGCGTATGGTGAGATGAAGAGTGCTGGTTCAAATCCAGGTTTAATATAACTTATTTCATAGAATTTTGACCGCTTATTGCAATTGACATGACGGTGTCAGAAAAGGCAAGGGTTAGGTGACTAGTATTAAATAATTTTTTACTGCTAATAACAATTACTGTCTGCCTTTTAAGTTTACGATGATTATTTTAGGACAGTCAAAATTTCGAAATGTGTCTTTTGGATTCGAATTCACGACCAACATAGTTCCTCGGTAGTAAATCATCAGGCGTTTTTGCACTCTCTTTTCTAGTAATCAAGGCTTCATTATAGTTCTTTTATGCTGGTGAGTACAGTGCGTTAGTAATAGTGTCGGATATTTAATTAGTCATACTTCATTGCCTAAAAATTGTTGCTTCATGGGACTTTAAATACAGCTGGCAAAACATGAACAAAGGGACTAACAAGGAGATGTATGTTAAATTTACCTTTGTCTAATCCAGGCTTTATTAGCAATACGGTAATCATCATCAGCCCATACACGTCCCAGTGCTGGGCACGGGCCTCCTCTACAACTGAGAGGGTTTAGGCCTTAGCCCACCACGCTACTTTAGTGCAGGTTTGCGGACTACATACCTACCTAAGAAATTCCTAAGAACTTTTAGGGGTGCAGGTTTCCTCACGATATTTTCCTTCACAGTTCAAGAACGTTATAATTTTAGTGACCTTAAAGGTTAAGGCGCGCGGTCGAGAACCTTGACGGTAGTGGGTTCAAACACCAGGCACTCACCTGCGAATTTTTCAAGTTATGTGAATTCACAATACGGTAATGTATAACTAAAACTCGTAAGTTTGCTGCAAGTTAGATAAATGTAGTCTCCAGACAACTAATAATTTTTCGAAATTAAACCCAAATGTACACGGATTAAAAACTGTTTTTTAACGCAACACTCGCCGTTCCACCTACTGTAACGGTAGTAGCATTTAAATTAGTAAACACTTGTAATTTTGCGCAAAACTGTTAGTTTTGGAATGTTTCCAAGACATGAAACGCACGGACCAAATCCGATTATCAATAATATTGCTAATAAAACATCTATATTTATGCCGGCGTAAAGGTGCTGTTCCATGGAGCGGTTTGTCGTCGCGATATTAATAATTTTGTATTTAATGTGTGTTAGCGTGGGTGATAGATTGAAACGGTAGTTTTGAATTAGATATACATAACCTCACGCCTATATTCCCCGAAGGGGTAGGCAGAGGTGCATTTCTGCACCCACATTTCGCCAGGTATGTATCAGTCCTACGTAACAGGGGGCTAGCGTATTGCCATTTTTCGGGCACATTTCCAGACTCCGTGCTGCTACTGAGAATTTCCTAATGGGAAAACCCAATAACACTTTGCCTGTCTGAATCGAACCCAGGACCTCCAGATCGCACGGCACATACTTGTGCCGCGAGACCACGAGGCAGTCAAAAAATATAATTATGCTTAGATTATTATTAGCATTTCAATATTTAATGACATAACACGTTACATATAATAAAAGAGTTAAGTATAGTCGTCCAGCACGTTATTTGTATCAACGATATCATCATCAGCCCAAATACGTCCCACTGCTGGGCACGGGCGTCCTCTACAACTGAGAGGGTTTAGGCCTTAGTCCACCACGCTGGCCTAGTGCGTTTTGGCGGACTACACTCCTAAGAAATTCCTAAGAACTTTTAGGTGTGCAGGTTTTTATCACGACGTTTTCCTTCACCGTTAAAGCAAATGATAATTCATTGTGAATACACACATAACTTCGAAAAGTCAGAGGTGTGTGCCTGGGGTTTGAACCTGCGACCGCCGAAATTCTCGACCGCGCGCCTGAACCTCGAGGCCATCACTGCTTATATGTATACCGCATATATTATGTGTATACCGCAGTATTTATACATATCGGAGTAGTATTATAGTACTTGTTTCGTATGTTTATTACCACATGTGGTGAGTTATTTAATTAACAGGTCATTAGGAATTATGATTATCTCTATCAGCCCATACGTTGGCACGGGGCACGGGCATCCTCTACAACTTCTTTCTAAAAAAATCTTTATAGGTACTTTTAGGTGTGCGGGTTTCCCCACGGTGTTTTTCTTTACTATTGAAGTGTGGGATAATTCATTGTGAAAATTGAGAGAGTCAAATATGTGATAGCATGGTGGATTAGGCGAATAATTGGGCCCAGACTCAACCGTCTAACGTTTCACCATAGTTTATGACATACATACATACATACACCCAACAGTCACATACATAGTTCTGACCCCACACTAGGATACAAGTCCTGTGTCGTGAGTATCGGAAACTACGCGAGACTTTTCGGTCTCACAAACACCCAGACCCGAAACAAATATTTGTGGATCATACAAACATTTGTCTCGGTGCGGGGATCGAACCCGCGGCCTCCGTTTCGCAAGCTGGTGTCTAGCCAACTGCGCCACGGGGCTGTCATATACCACCACTGTATGTTAGACTTCCAAATACCTACTAATCGAATCTACTCGTAAGTCGTAGATATGCATTCATGTTTATTTGTCAGAAAATGTATCTCTTATTAAACATTGATATTGATATTGACAGCCCCGTGGCGCAGATGGCTAGACACCAGCTTGCGAAACGAGAGGCCGCGGGTTCGATCCCCGCACCGAGACCAATGTTTGTGTGATCCACGAATATTTGTTTCGGGTCTGGGTGTTTGTGAGACCGAAAAGTCTCTCGTAGTCTCTGATACCCACGACACAGGACTTGTATCCTAGTGTGGGGTCAGAACTATGTATGTGACTGTTGGGTGTATTTATTTATTTATTTTCGTATTTGTTGTTTTAATAAACACATAATATTATGTACTACATACATTCGATTATCCGGATTTTCGATAATTCGAATGCCTAACGATAACAATTAGTCGAGTTATTAAGTTTCTACTGTAACTTCTTGGCACTAGGATCGACATTTGCTCGCACAAAAATGACACCGCGCACTGAAGCCTATTGTGTCTAAATGGGGACCTAACGACCTGACGACTCTTGTCTTTACCTAGCAATGAAATTAATCAGAAGAAAACAAATAGGTATTGGAAACATACTTGTGTAACAAATATGCATACATATAAGCATTCGTGATGGCCTTGAGGTATGTGTTGTTAATCTCGACGGTCGCGGGTTCAAACCCCAGGCACACACCTCTGACTTTTCGAAGTTATGTGTGTATTCACAATGAATTATCACGTACTTTAACGGTGAAGGAAAACATCGTGATGAAACCTGCACACCTAAGAGTTCTTAGGAATTTCATAGGTGTGTAGTCCGCCAACCCGCACTAGGCCAGCGTGGTGGACTAAGGCCTAAACTTGATGACGCAGAGGCTCTTTTGTCGTTAGGTTTTTTTATAATATACTTTTTTTAAAGTGAAACTTTGATTACATCGTCTCAAACTTTTTGGTCTGTGTAGCGCATGTCGTGTGACGGTCGGCCGCCGAGTAAGTATAAAGTGAAAGGCGATTGTCAGTGCAGCTAAGGCCAATGTGGCGGCGCCTATAGTTTGCAGCAGCTGACCGTGTAGTGTATAGACTATTACTCATTTGTGCCAGTGCTCCACGCTATATTATTTTTTCCCATTATCATTCCAATTTTCCAAGTATAAAATTAAGATTGATAAAGCGATTTTTATACCCTTAATGGAATATTATTCGATTTTTTTTTAGTTAAATGTCTATAGTGTGAAAAAAAGTTTCACTTCTACCGTGGTTTCATAAAACCACACAACATTTTAATTTATTTATTGTTATTTCTCTTTTTTATTTATATTAATTTGTTTGTTAAGGTAAAAAGGGTTTAAGGAGGCAAATTACTGTGTTTAATTCAATCATTAGATTAATAGTTGCCACAGACTTTTTCTCATGACTTTTACGCCTTTATTTATCAACATCATCATAATCATCATCAGCCGAAAGACGTCCACTGCTGGACAAAAGCCTCCCCCAAAGACTTCCAAAGCTGTTTCGGAAGCAGCCTGCATCCAGCGGAGTTCCGTGATTTCGGTTATATCGTCAGTCCACAAGGATGGAATTAAGCCCAACCGTTTCTATTTAACTTTATTTTATATCAACTATCAGATAAAATGTCCACTTCCTCCATAAAAAATATATGTCATTAATTTCATCCCCATTTCCTAGAACACATAAACATAATATATTAATCAGCGTAAGTGACATAGTGGGGTCGTAAATTACCAATCGCTTGAGTCACGCATTCCCGCAACAAAATTACAACGTTACAGCTTGTATCAATTTTGTCGTGTACACGTATGACGTCATAATACGTCATAATATTCTTTTACCATAATACTGTTGTGGGGGTTTTTATTAGTAACTAGGGCATCCGCACTTCGCTCGCATGTCAACTAAATTCATGGAAGAGCTCAACAAATACATACATTACGTCACGCCTGTATTTCCCAAAGGGGTAGGCAGAGCTACATTCCTGCATCTGCGATTCGCCAATTGTTTTTTGCCTGTTGCAGTTTTTCGGGCACCGTTCCAGACTCGATGCTGCTATTGAGTGTTTCCTAATGGAAATCCCAGTCACATTGCCCGACCGGGAATTCAAAAACACACTACACACACTTAGGCCGCGAGATCGGGAGGCAAAGTTTGTTTAACAATAGGGATTCATAATATTAGCTGCGCGACCCAACTTCGGCAGCAATATTAAAGTAATAAGTAACCTATAAACTCTCTAACGTTCCCATTCATCATCCAAAAAGTCATCGAAATTGGACCAGAAATTTACGTGTAGAAAATCTATTTCTTAGGCTTTTCTTTTTAGTTATGTATTATGATAAGGAGAGATTTTAAGATTGTTAATATTAATCAGTGGTATAATAGTGATGGCTTTGAGGTTTAGGCATGCCGTCGAGAATCGAGAGTTGAGTTGAGTTGAGCTGTTAGCTCAACGTGAGTTTCTCAAAGATATGTATATTGCTGTTTTCCTAGTACTATGTTCCGGAAAAGCAGTGATGGCCTCGAGGTTTAGGCGCGCGGTCGAGAATTTCGGCGGCCGCGGGTTCAAACTCCAGGCATACACCTCTGACTTTTCGATGTTACGTATATATTCATAATGAATCATCACTTACTTTAACGGTAAAGGAATACATCGTGACGAAACCTGCACACCTAAAAGTCCTTAGGAATTTCTTAGGTGTGTAGTTCGCCAACCCGCACTAGGCCAGCGTGGCGGACTAAGGCCTAAACTCTCTCAGTTGTAGAGGAGGCCTGTGCCCAGCAGTGGGACGTATATGGGCTGATGATGATGATGAATATTATTCACAAACTACATATGTATTTACATCGATAATTCTTTTTATTTAGTAACAGCTTCGGTCTAATTTCTACGGCCGAAAATACAATTATGTTTTTATAAACTTTACGCAATATACTCTAAATAATGTTGCAATTGGATGGGACGTTGGGTGCGAGCCCATCCAGTGACGTCAATGGCCCGGGTTCGAACCTTCGCTTGTATTTAATTTTAAATGATAAATGTTCACTATATTATTTCATTGGCGATTCGGGGAATTAGTTTGAGTTACAGTTGGCGATCTTTTTATGTTGGTTATTTGATCGTAGGTGTTTTAGTGTCCAGGTAAAATAGACGTGAAGTATGGAGCTAGAGTGAATTATTTATTCATGGATTTTTAATCTAGTTATTGCCCACGACTTGGTTTACGTTTATAGAACTAGGTTTTTAAAGAAATTAAATTTTGTTATAAAAATGTTAGCGAAATAAAAAGTCTACAATTCTCTTTTATTCTGTCTGTATAAAGAGTAAACAAAAAAAAACAAATATGTAGGTACACCCAACAGTCACATACATAGTTCTGATCCCACATTAAGATACAAGTCCTGTGTCGTGGGTATCAGCAACTACGAAAGACTTTAGTCTCATGAAAACCCAGACCCGAAACAAATATTTGTCAATCACACAAACACTTGACTCGGTGCGGGTATCAAACCTGCGGCCTCTCATTTCGCAAGCTGTTATCTAGCCAACTGCGCCACGGGGCTGTCAAAAATAATTCTAAATCGAATGAAACGGATAAACTCACGCAAGGGATAGGCACAGATATATAAGTATACTCAATAACGCGTGTTTTTTATTGGCTCGGCATAGTGAACGCTCTGGCGCCTAATATTAAATGCAGTGAATATTTGGTCCTGAAAATTCAAATGCAGTAGCGATTGGCAAATAACGACCAAGAGCTCCCCTCACCAATCGTCACAATAATGGGGGCCTGATAATCTTCAGCTCATCGGCTTATCCAGCTCACATTCTAAACTAACTATAACATTACCGTACGTTAGTATGTGCCATGCGATCTAGAGGTCCTGGGTTCGATTCCCGGGTCGAGCAAAGTGTTATTGGGTTTTTCCATTAGGAAATTCTCAGTAACAGCACGAAGTCTGGAAATGTGCCCGAAAAACGGCAATAGGCTCGCCCCATATTACGTGGGACTGATACATACCTGGCGAAATGTGGGTGCAGAAAGGCACCTCTGCCTACCCCTTCGCGGAATACAGGCGTGAGTTTATGTATGTATGTATTACCGTACATTAATATGATTAAATTGCTATTACACATCATAAAGGCGGTTGGCCTATTTCAAAGAGTATTACAGCGCTTTTGCTGATCTTTTTAATACATTGATAAGTGCTCTAAATGGCGGCCAATGTATAGAGTGATCTCAAACGCCAATACGCATTATGAACGGCCTTGTGAAAAGGGAACATTTACCAGTCCCCGCTGGGCTAAGTTGGGAGCGAAAAGCGGGTGAATAGAATTGGGCACTGTGTAAAGTTTTATGGTTTGCATGTTTAGAGATGGATAGATGGCGACTTGCGTAAGCGTTATTCAGGCCAATGTGGATGGTAGGATCGGATAAGGGCCCCACTTGGCGTGAAGATGGCCACCGTGGTGTTTTGGTCAGTATGCCGGCGTAGGGAAGGATCGGAAAAGGGCGTCCTAGTAGTGAATACGCCATTCTAAATGATGTTAAATTGACTTGATAATTAAAAAAAAAATTTAAATATACCCAACAGTCATATACATAGTTCCGATCCCACACTAAGATACAAGTATTGTGTCGTGGGTATCAGAACTGAATTCAGACCTGAAACAAATACTTGTGGAACACGCAAACTTTTGTATCGGTGCGGGAATCGAACCCGCGGCCTCATGTAACGCATGCCGGTGTTCAGCCAACTCCAAAAAACAATACGACATTTCTAGTGGCTGAGGGATTTTCTTGCCGTTTATTTTCCACTGCGATAACACGTTCCGGCGATTGACGATTCAAAAGCACTTGTAAAAATCTATTTCAATAAAGATTATTTTGACTTTAAGTGATTCATACTCGTTCTAGACTCCCCTTTCCTTTTCGTAGATATCCGTCTACAGCACACTCGTAATATTTTATTTTCTCTTATTAGCCCGATTGATGTGTCGTAGGTTCGAGGGGTCTTTGGTACAATATCCAGGTCATCCATAACACAAAAGAGAGTTAAAAAACGCACAGCTTGCGAAACGTGACTGTCTGTATGGATGCATAAAGCCTTGCTTAGCTAATCCATTTCACATTTATTCACTTTCTTCACAAATGAACATTTTAATTTATTTATTTAAAACTGTATACACAGAACTGTATATAGGCGGACTTAATGCCTGCGGCATTCTCTAACAGTCTACCTTAGGGTGGTGGAGAGATGCAGCATGGTTGGTGTAAAAAAGAATTTACAAATTTTAAACACAGAAAAAAATAACACATCGCTTTTTTCTCATCAATTACGCCACGCAATGGTCGCACGTGCTACAGATGTAAAAATAGCCGTTTTAAATTCGTGCTGCAAGCATTACAACGCTTGTTCAAGCGTACTTTTAGCTTTTTGTGTTAATTGCTTTATATTTGAATGTATTAAGCATGCAACCGACAGTGGACCTCGAAATTATGTTTAGTTCTAGGATCAGCGTCAGTACTGATCAGTATTGATTGTTGAAGGATAACAACAGTTGTTTATTACTAATCGACAATATATTTAGAATTTTAGACCTCTGCGTGTGTAGATTTTTTGCCGTACCCTTATGGCCTTATCCTACCACTCACCCGCCACTGTAACTTCTGTGCTCCAGGATCAACAGCACGCACAGTATTGACGCCGAGCACTGAAGCTCAGCGAATCTAAGCGAACCTGATTTGTCATGACTCCGCAACGCAGTTAATCAGAAGAAAGATATAAAGGAGGTGTTGGAAAACAAAGAGATGTCCACTTCCCCCCATAGTAAAGCGGGAGACAAAATATTGAATACACATATTATTTTTATCCTTACTGTATAAAAGTCGTAATGATTTTTTAAACTTGGCTGCCTCTTGCTCTTGCGTCACAAAAACGTAATAGGTAGGTAAGTAAGCGGCCAAATTATTATTGGGTTTTTTATTTATTTATTTACACTTTTTATACATAAGTATAGAGGCGGACCTAATGCCAAAGGCATTCTCAACAGTCAACCTCTGGGTGATGCAGCGATAAAAAGGTAGGTGCATAAATAGTTAAATGGTTAAAATAATATAGATAAAGGTATAACTAGCAAGATTTATATATACTAACATATATACACAGATAAATAAATAATTATAGATACATATAAATACACATACATACATAGATACACAAAAGAGAGATAAAAACAATAGATAATTGGACATCACACATATTATTCAGGAATTTAATAAAAGAATAACTGTCGGACTTTTAATTTAAATGCCAAGCGAGTTGTAACCGACCTGATTTCGAGGGGGAGTGCATTGCATAGGAGAATAGATTGGTGGAAAAGGAAGAATGGACAAAATCAGAGGTGTGGGGAGGGCACTTAAGGAGAAGATTGCTTGAGGAGCGGAGATTTCTAGAATGGGTGCTACCGAGGTATTGAAAATGCGTTTTTCTATTAGGATACTCTCAGTGCAGCATGGAGTTTTGAAGTATGTCCAAAAAACGGCAAAAGGCTCGCCCACTATTACGTGGGACTGATACATACCTGGCGAAATGTGGGTGCTGAAATGCACCTCTGCCTACCCCTTCGGGGAATACAGGCGTGACTTTATGTACGTATGTATATTGTGCTTGCACGGTAAAATGGAAACATCACTCCTGATGTAAGTTCAGCGCAGTTCAATTAGAGTGTCAACTAACAACAAAAAGCAAGCAAGTTATCTGATTGCACAAAATGGTGTCAACTGAGCCACAGTAAGTCAAATACGTTACTTAGTATGTTTTAAAATCCTTTATACAATTGTAATACTCGTATATTTGGTTACTATGTGCAACTCAAAGTAATATAGGCATATGAAATTATATCCGAACAAAATGATAGAATATGCTGACACGACCCACGATCCCGCAAGGCTCCAGAAACAAAATTGGGACAATCTGTTTGCCTTGCGAGGTTAAATCAGTTTAACCCTTCAACCTTTTCGCTCCCTCGGGAACTCTGCTTTGTGACTTAAAGTACCGCTAGTTATATGCTTTCTTTTGTTCACTAAATCAATTTAGCTATTATTCTTCATTATACGAAATGTCTAGAAAGGCCTTGACAAAAACGGACGAAGAACTTTCAAGGCTAAATTAGAGAAAATGTTGTTGAAAAAGGTTCGAATGTAATTTTTTTAACCTCAGGAGCAATTCGGCCGGTAAATTACCTTTAATAACTTCAACTCACGACTTGATAACTTTGAAACTAAAAACTCCTGTTCATGGCATTGCTTTTTTTGACGGCTCCTTCACAGTGCAGGCGCCATCAATAAATTCAATAATTTTTAAAAATAAATTGAAGCCCTACCTCTCTATCTTTAAGTAATATTTGTTATTATATTATATATATTATTGACAGCCCCGTGGCGCAGTTGGCTAGACACCAGCTTGCGAAACGAGAGGCCGCGGGTTCGATCCCCGCACCGAGACAAATGTTTGTGTGATCCACAAATATTTGTTTCGGGTCTGGGTGTATGTGAGAGCAAAAAAGTCTCTCGTAGTTTCTGATACCCACGACACAAGACTTGTATCTTAGTGTGGGATCAGAACTATGTATGTGACTGTTGGGTGTATTTATTTATTTAATATTTATTTATTTATCTTTCTATGTAATAATACATAAGTATTATGTGTATACTGTATATGTGCCTACATATTTATTTATTATTTAAGTACTAGTATATGTATGTTTTGTGCATATAAGTGCATGTCTGTATTATATACTATATTCATATATGTATAAAAATATTAACATTCATTATATCATTAAAACACCCCCACAACTGGCTAATCACTCGGTATATTCCATCAAGCCTGGTTGTCTGGAAGAGATCGCTTTAAGTGATAAGACTGCCGATTGTCCACTTTATTTAAATTGTTTTTGCGTATTTGTTAAATGGTGCACAATAAAGTGTTTTTTTACCTAAGTAGTAGGCAGAGGTGCAAGTTTGCACCCAAGTTTCGTCAATATAGTTATATACGAGTAGTTTTTCGAGCACATTTACAGAACAGAAGTACTGAAAATTAGTTATGAAAAAACTGTATATGCCCTGAACATAATCCTCGGAGCAACGAGGCAAATTTAAAATGCATTATTGTGTATATTTCAGCGCGATATAAAATCATTCCACAAACGGCTTACGGTGCAAAGCGAACGGTCGTGGGATGCTTCAGAATCCAATATCCCGAGCGGCAGGAATCCTTCCCGAAGCGACACCGCTCCATACGGACAACTCCAACACATTTCCACGTCTGTCGGGTTCATTAAACTCTTTACGGTGACTGAACAACTCTTTTGCGCTACGACAGTACTCAACAATAATATTAGCGCTATTAACCTGTTTTCTGACTGGTTGGCGGTGATTTTATGTTTTTTTTTTGTGTTTAGGTGATATAATAAATGCGAAACAAGCTGTCTGTCTGTGTTACGCTTACACGCCTGAAAATCAGGAGCGATTTTTGTTAGGGAGATAAATAGGACCTTGGGAAAAGTCATAAGACAGCCCCGTGGCGCA
Source organism: Hemaris fuciformis (assembly GCA_907164795.1). Classification (NCBI taxonomy): domain Eukaryota; kingdom Metazoa; phylum Arthropoda; class Insecta; order Lepidoptera; family Sphingidae; genus Hemaris; species Hemaris fuciformis. Next base: position 2,326,481 of record OU015445.1, read on the forward strand.
GTTGGCTATACACCGGCTTGCGAAACGAGAGGCCGCGGGTTCGATCCCCGCACCGAGACAAATTTTGTGTGATCCACAAATATTTGTTTCGAGTCTGGGTGTTTGTGAGACCGAAAAGTCTCTCGTAGTTTCTGATACCCACGACACAAGACTTGTATCTTGATGTGGGGTCAGAACTATGTACATATGTGACTGTTGGGTGTATGTATTTATGTATTATTTATTTATTTATAAGATATTTTATAGATTTATATTTTTTTAGATCATTATATTGATATAAATGCAGTATGTGTGATACAGTGCAACCTCGATATAACAAATCGGAGGGGAACAAGAAAATATTCGTAATATCAAGTAATTCGTTGAACTGAGGTTTGTTATGTTGAGGTTAGATTGGTCTAAAATTCGTTATAAAGAGGTAAAAGAATAGTTTTATTCAGCATGATTTTAATCTTTTACTGTTTACATTCAAACCACTTTCTTCTGAAAACTTATCTTTAGATTTTAAAATTGTAGCCAATGTACTTGCGGGAATCTCGAACTTATTAGCTATGTCTAATTTTTTCGTCATGGGATTTTGGTCAACATAATTAATGATGTTTCGCTTTTCTGCGACCGATAAGGAACACTACGTTTCTGAGCCATTTTAACTTAAATCTTTAACAATAGTGACGAGCAGAGGTGTTTACATCACTTTCCATCAAAACAACAATGATTACTTTACAAACAAAAGCGTGTCGAAACATGTCGAGACACGAATCACATTATAAGATTAAGAGTTATATTATTGGTGGAAACTTTATATAAAGGTTTTGGGTTGGCAAAATTCGTTAATTAGAGGTATGAATACTTTTTCTTGATAGTTGAAAATTCGTTATAAAGAGGTTGTACGCAAAGAATGTTCGCAATGTAAAGGTATATTTTATATTGACTCTTATGGACAATTCAAGGGGATTACGAAGAATTTGTTAAATCGAGGAAGTCGTTATATTGAGGTACGTTATATTAAGGTTGCACTGTAATATCGTCATCATCATCATCGTCAACCCATAATAAACGTCCCACCGCTGGGCGCGGGCTTCCTCTACAACTGGGAGGATTTTGGGACTTAGTCCACCACCTTAGTTATGTGATATAAGTAAGGTTAATAAGAATAGTATCGGTACTTCCATAGAAGTCCAAAAGCGTCAAACGTTAACTATGTAATGTTTAGTATATTATTATTCGGAGTTTTGAAAGGCAAAGGCAGGTTTTGGTTCTATGGTTTATTTGATTCGGGCCATACGTAATCCATGCTATGCTATAGAGCTGAAATGGCCTCATAAACATTATATATGTATGTAGGTTCTACACACGCTGATCGCACGCCTAATTCTTGAGGCCATCCCAGATGGGGTAAAGTTGAATATTTCTTCGGAGCATTAACCATGTGACACTAGAAAACACGAGACGTAAAATAGTACTTAAAATGTCATCATCATCAGCCCATATACGTCCCACTGCTGAGCACAGGCCTCCTGTACAACTGAGAGGGTTTTAGGCCTTAGTCCACCACGCTGGCCTAGTGCGGGTTGGCGGACTACACACCTAAGAAATTCCTAAGAACTCTTAGGTGTGCAGGTTTCATCACGATGGTTTCCTTCACCGTTAAAGTACGTGATAATTCATTATGAATACACACATAACTTCGAAAAGTCAGAGGTGTGTGCCTGGGGTTTGAACCCGCGACCGTCGAGATTCTCGACCGCGCGCCTAAACCTCGAGGCCATCACGACTTAAAATGTAATGCAGCAATATTCAAAATTTCCCCTTTATGCATTCATTTATGAGAACAAAAGAAAAACTTGAGGTAGCCGCGTAAAAACTTCGAGCTCAAAACACGGGCGGGAAGTTTAAATTGCATTGCTGTTAGAGATTGCAAACCGGGCCCGGCCGGGCCGGGCCCGCCCGGGCCCGGTGCCCTTTAACGCACCCACCGGGCCCGGCCATTCTTACCGGGCCCGGTCACCGGGCCCGGCCATCCGACCCGTTAAGTAAATCGCGGCGCAGGAGCGCCTACTCGTAGCAGTTACTGTTGTAAAATACTCGTATCGATCATTCTTTCAGACTGAAAAATAATTGTTACTTTTTGTTTCGTTATTTTATAGTTATGAAGCCTACGTAACGTAACCAAAGTTACCAAACTTTATTTATCTATCTAATTTAATATTGTTATGACACGTTTCGTACTTTAAGCTGCGTTATTAGTATCTTATTATAATACTATGTTTTCAAATATAATAGGTATATACACTATAAGGAGTAAAGAGAAAGACCTGCTTGTTTAAACTTATAAAAGTGAATAATTACTAATACTAATGTTACTTTTCCGTCCATAAGTCAAAGTAATCATTTTTTTGAGATTTGAGTGAGACTGATTACTGTGATAATTTATTTGAAATGAATATCAACCTTGAATCATTCACTTATATATAGAATTTTTTCATAAAATACTTTAAAGGTTTCATCGCTAACATAACCCGGCCGGGCCCGGCGGACCCGGCCGGGTTGGCGACGGATGCAACCGGGCCCGGCCGGGTTGGGAAACATACCGGGTTGCAATCTCTAATTGCTGTGTCTCGCCAGAGCAGAAATTTCTGGAAATGTCTACTGGGGGCTTACTATGACAAATATACTATTTCTTTTTTTAAGAATGTTTTATCGCTTAGCAATAATATTGTACTTGGGGTGTATGCCGTATCAAATTCCCGTGTCGGACAAAGTGTTATGTTTTTTTTTCCATTGGGAAGTTCTCAGTAGCAGCAAGGAGTCTGGAAATGTGCCCCATAAAAGGGAATAGGCTGCTGTTGGGCACTGGCCTCCTTTGCTATTGAGAAGGGATAGGCCTTAGTATACCACGCTGGCCTAGGGCGGGTTTCGTGTGCAGGTTGTCCTCACAATATTTTCCTCTACCGCTCAAGTACCTACGTCATGGTTAATTTTCAATAAACATATAAATTCGAAAAGTCAGATGGGTTGAATATTCTTTAAAACCTTTCTACAGAAATTGAATTTTTTTAATAGTCAGGTCTTCATTTTAGTTGGTTTACAGTAGTCTTCCAGTAGCTTCGCTTGTTTCCAGACAACGTACTCCAATGTAATGTGTTATAAACACACTTGTACTATTCAACGGGAATTTTAAAGTGGCTTTGACGGCATGTAACAGCGTCTGGTGCACCCAACTTTGGTACAAAATACAGACTAAAATGTTCGTTGTTGTAGATATTTTATTTCGTTCATTGTTTGTAGAATATTTTTGTGTTTTGTGTAGTTTTGTGTCGTGGTCTAGCGGTACTAGTATGTGCCGTGCGATCTAGAGGTCCTGGGTTCGATTCCCGGGTCGGGCAAAGTGTTATTGGGTTTTTCCATTAGGAAATTTTCAATAGCAGCCCGGAGTCTGGAAATGTGCCCGAGAAACGGCAATAAGCTCGCCCCTTATTACGTGGGACTGATGCATACGTGGCGAAATGTGGGTGCAGTAATGCACCTCTGCCTACCCTTTCGGGGAATACAGGCGTGAGATTATGTATGTATGTATGTAGTTTTAAACCCGCCGTAGTGAGTTATGGAAATGTGTTATGTGTGTATTAATGTTAAGTTCTTAGGAATTTCTTAGGTGTGTAGTCCGCCAAACAGCTCAGGCCAGCGTAATGGACTAAGGCCTAAACCCTCTCAGTTATAGAGGAGGCCTGTACCCAGCAATGAGACGTATATGGGCTGATGATGTTGATGATATAGGCAAAATTAAAACATTCCTTACTTAAGCAGTCTTTTATAAACACCGATTAATAGTCATGGCTAAGAAGCACGTTGACATTGGGAAAATCATAAAAAATACTATAAACTTTTATTTCACAAGATTTATCGAATTATTAAACTAATGTTTCGGAACGTGTTATTAAAAAAGACGGCGTAAAAAAACTATTGCAACAAGAAAGATGAATTCTTTTAAACATTTATTTCACTACTACGAGACTCCATCTGTTTTAACTTTAAACTTGGTTCAGAGAGAAATATCCTTGGCGAGCAAACTCGTATATTATTTATAATGAAACATTTTAGACAGTATGATATATTTGTAAATATTTATATACAACCCTCTCAGTTGTAGAGGAGGTCCGTGCCCAGCAATGGGACGTATTTGGGCTGATGATGAATGAATGAATATATAGGCGGACTTAATGCCTGCGGCATTCTCTAATAGTCCACTTTAGGGTGGTGGAGAGAAGAAGCATGGTTGGTTTAAAAATAAACTTGTACTGTAGACCAAACATCTAAATACTCGCCTACATACATAGATACATATAAACTCATATAAAATATAAATACCTAGCTATGTATATATACATATATTGTGTATGTGACACATACAAATATATACATACACATACAATCTTAACAACAATTATCTATATTTAAAAATATCCTCAAACCTGTTTATTCCACAATCTCTTTTTATCATAAGTTTATTCCCGAAAGTTTCCCGCGTCCCGACCCCATTACAATTAAGATTAAAAACTCCCGGGGATAATCCAGTAAAGTTGTTTACTTAAACCGCGTTATGAATTTCCCTAATAAATCTTAATATTCAAGGTGAATTAGCATCTCAAATTTTAAGCTTACGACTCCAGACTTTTGAGACTGGGATTATCTTCGTACGCATCAATTATATGTTTCAGTATAAATAATTAAAATTATGCGATATTTCGTCCCGTACCCAGCAGTGGGACGTATTTGGGCTGATGATGATGATGATATTTCGTCATTTAGCATAGCGTAGGTCGTGTTCAAGGGTCGGTCTGTGTATCAGACGTTATTTAAAAAATAAATCGCAACTAACTAACACCAGAAGACTATTTTAGTTGGTCAAGGTGCCAAAATGTATTTTTTCTCCATCGAATATTTATAATTTGTTCCCTTAGTTTTTATTTTTATTTTTTATAAAATAATTGTCTACAACTAAATGAAAATTAAAGGTTTTCTGCAAATAATGTTTTGTAAATGGGAATTGTCTAGCTTCATTTGGCTTTTGTCCTGATATATCATCATCATCATCAACAGTCTTTCTTCACGTCCACTGCTGGACATAAGCCTCTTCTATGGCACGCCACTGGGCTCCATCTTCGGCCCTCCTCATCCAACCGCTGCCAGCCACCTTGCGAATATCATCACTCCACCTAGCCAGAGGGCGTCCTACGCACTACGTTTGCCGAGCCGTGGTCTCCACACCAGAACACGTTTTCCTGATATATACAAAAAATATATTGAAATTTATGTCTAGTGATTAATTTAGTTTAAATGACATTTTTTGCAGTGATGGCCTCAAGGTTTAGGCGCGCGGTCAAGAATTTCGGCGGTCGAAGGTTCAAACCCCTGGCACACACCTCTGACTTTTCGAAGTTATGTGTGTATTCACAATGAATCATCACTTGCTTTAACGGTGAAGAAAAACATCGTGATAAAACCTGCACACCTAAAAAATTCTTAGGTCTGTAGTCCGCCAACCCGCACTAGGCCAGCGTGGTGGACTAAGGCCTAAACCCTCTCAGTTGTAGAGGAGGCCCGTGCCCAGCATTGGGACGTATATGGGCTGATGATGATGACATTTTTTACGTAATAGCTTGAATAAATTACGGAACGTCGACCAAAACTATACACACTTACAGAAATATAATGTTTAATTTGACAATCAAGCAGGATATTCAAATAAACATTCATTCATCATCAGCCCATATACGTCCCACTGCTGGGCACGGGCCTCCTCTACCATTGAGAGGGTTTAGGCCTTAGTCCACCACACTGGCCTAGTGCGGGTTGGCGGACTACACGCCTAAGAAATTCCTAAGAAGTTTTAGGTGTGCAGGTTTCATCACGATGTTTTCTTTCACCGTTAAAGTATGTGATTATTCATTGCGAATACACACATAACTTGGAAAAGTCAGAGGTGTATGCCTGGGGTTTGAACCCGCGACCGTCGAGATTCTCGACCGCGTGCCTAAACCTCGAGGCCATCACGACTTCATTCAAATTCATTTTAATTCAGTGTTATTCAAATAAACATTTCATTGAAAATCTATAATTCCTTCGAATCCTTTAGATCTGCATTAATTAGCATCCGACACGGCCCAAAGAGATTCAAACACAAGACACGCTGAGTTCTCACTGTGACCTTTCACCTAGCATAATTAACACGGCAAATTGAGGTCAGATCGCAACAAAAGGTAGATGATGAAAGGAGCGAACGTCCTCACTGAACGGAATGGTAGATAGGTCGTCATGAATAAATAGGGACACGATATCGAATAGAAAGTATCGATACTGTACTCATGAGTAGTATCGAAAAAAAAGTATCGTACTCATAAAAGTATCGATACTTCAAGGTATCGAGTAGGTACTTTTCTTAGGGAATAAAGACCCCGACATAGGGATGTCGGAAATCCAAAAAAAAAACGATATATTATATTATACATGTCGTACCGTTATGTAAAAAAAAAAAAACGATATATCGATATTTTCGAGGTTCCTAATGCGCCATAACCATAAACATAGGCCGTAAGATTGCAAGTTTTAAATGGGTTATTTCTAAAATTACTCATTTAAAACTTAATTTCTTATTCGATACGATACCTGCCTAAAAGTACACATTGAGTAAAAGTATCGAATGCAAAGTATCGAGTACAAAAGTATCGGTATCGAACGGCAAAGTACTCGATACCACAAAGTATCGATACTTTTTTCGTGTCCCTAGTCATGAACGAATGTGTCAACTACACTGACAGAATAATGTATCAGACGAATGTAAAGGTGATGGCATACAGAGAACCTAATTTTGTAGATAGCTGTGCCGCGCCAATTGCTCGCGTCAAATAACGTTTTATTTTCCGGGGCGTTTTGACGCAGGGTGTCATCTGCCTCCATAACTAGTATCTTAAAAATTGGTTAAGCAGTTTGATCGTGAAGAAGTAACATACGAAGTACAGTCACAAGCTTTCGCCTTGGTAATTTTAGTGCATCTTACATGCAAGATGAGGTTTAAGTATAGTGCACATCATATATAATCTAATCATATATAATATATCTTTTACCATGTCTCATTTCAACAGAAGACTAAAATGTTTGGAAATAAGTATTTGGGGAGAATTAGTTTGTGTAATCTAAAAATATATACACACATACATAGCCTCACGCCTTTTATCCCCTGGCAGAGGTGCATTTCGCCAGGTATGTATCAGTCCCAGTCAGGGGCGAGCCTATTGCCGTTTTCCAGACTCCGTGCTGCTACTGAGAATTTTCTAATGGAAAAACCCAATAACACTGCGCGACCCGTGAATCAAACCCAGGACTTCTAGATTGCACGACACATACTTGTGCCGCGAGACCACTTACTTACGACTCCGTTTAATCAGCTTAGTTGTTAAATTATTGGAAATTCGTATCTTAGTTACCTATATCATAATAAATAACTGCTTGTGACGCAATCAGTTCATTTGTGTGTTGATAGATAATGTAATGTCCTGGTGTCTGAGGTGGTTTGTATAAATAATACTAATAACACTTAGTTTCAATAGCGTCTGGCGCACCCACTCGGTCCGATGTCAGGCGTAGTAGTGAACCGGTTCGAGTGGGGAACAGCGCTTATATTATAATTTATTTTCACATCTACCTTACAATTTATTATATAATATTACATCTACACTACATACACTACAGATACCTAACTGATCTCGTCTATTATATTCAATATCGACTGCTTATTAGAAAGCTGAGCTATATTACTCGTTAATTAAATTATCCAACACTACACAGGCTGTTCAATAAACATCAAAGGCAGCTGCACAGCTTCCGAGAAATCAGGGATTACCATTCTCGGCAATGAAGATTGACAATATTGTCAATGCACAGTAAGCCACTTAGGGCGTGACGTATCCATTGATAGGATTATATGCAGCACGCGGCGTAAGGATCTTATACAAGCCAATCTTAAGCTCGAGGAAATTCATTATGTACTTTGAATTAATCTATTGACGGCTACAAATTGGTTGGTTAGTCAGAGGGGAAGCTGTCAGTTTGATCCCTGCTATAAGGAATTCATAGTCTGTATTTGTTATCAGAACCTTTACTTTTGATTTCTGTCGTAACGTTGCAAAATAATGTTTTGGGCTGTCAATGAATCCGCAAGCTTTTTGACCTGGTAAATTAAATCCTCGACTTCGAGAGTAATTAAATCGTATATTCGTCGTCGTCATCAGCCCAAATACGTCCCACTGCTGGGCACGGGCCTCCTCTACAACTGAGAGGGTTTAGGCCTTAGTCCACCACGCTGGCCTAGTGCGGGTTGTCGGACTACACACCTTTTTTTTTTTGTTCTCGAGGGGAAAGCTGTTTATGGCTCCTTCGAAAAGTCAGAGGTGTGTGCCTGGGGTTTGAATCTGCGACCGCCGAAATTCTCGACCGCGCGCCTAAACCTCGAGGCCATCACTGCTTACGTATACATTTATAATAATTAATTTACTTAGTCTTTAATCATTAGTACACATCATGTCACAAAAACTTTGATGTTCTTAAAAAGAATATTTATTTTATGCGAACATAATACCTTTGAGGTTTTTGTCGTTTCATTAAACCTTATCAGAGTCGCAAAAAATTAAAATTATTATATATTTTCCGCAATTTAGGGTTCCGTACGTCCGAATAAAAAAACGGAACTCTTGTAAGATCACTCGTGCGTGCGTCTGTCCGTTACAGTCAAATTATCTCTGAATCTACAAGACCGATTAAGTTTAAATTTGGTACACATAAATTATTATATTAATTTCTGTGACCCAAACGCAAAGGTGTGACGTAAATAGATGAAATCATTATATAGGAGGTCATTTTTGGAGGGAAGGTGGAAAATTAAAAAAATAATAAATAATAATAAATACACCCAACAGTCACATACATAGTTCTGACCCCACACTAGGATACAAGTCCTGTGTCGTGGGTATCAGAGAATACGAGAGACTTTTTCGGTCTCACAAACACCCAGACCCGAAACAAATATTTGTGGATCACACAAACATTTGTCTCGGTGCGGGGATCGAACCCGCGGCCTTTCGCAAGCTGGTGTCTAGCCAACTGCGTCACGGGGCTGTCATATATATGAAAACTGCATATTTTTGAAAATTGACCATTACATCCAACCCGAAACTACTGTTTTCAATACTTTTATAATGCATGCACCGATAAATGATTTTGTGTATCCCCAACTTAGTGCGCATTGTCAAATTCAATACAACAGCGGGGACCTAAACAAATATGGCATCAAAATAAGGATCAAACAAGCCAAAGCCTTAGTATACCAAGTGGACCGAATATTGCGATGAGAACGTACTTCGTACATACACAATAAGTTATTGTTTTGGACAATGATGTAAATTTCTTAGGTACCCCTAAGTTTCTATTTATCAGTGAATATCCATTGCACAAATATGAGAATCAAACGACTGCCTCGTAGTCTCGCGGTACAAGTATGTGCCCTGCGATCTAGATGTCCTGGGTTCGATTCCCGGGTCGGGCAAAGTGTTATTGGGTTATTCCATTAGGAAATTTTCAGTAGCAGCCCGGAGTCTGGAAATGGGCCCGAAAAATAGCAATAGGCTCGCCCCCTATTACGTGGGACTGATACATACGTGGCGAAATGTGGGTGCAGTAATGCACCTTTGCCTACCCCTTCGGGGAATACAGGCGTGAGTTTATGTATGTATGTATGAGAGTCAAACCTGCGATCTTCCATCACAGTATACTCAACACAAAGTCAGGATATTACATGTCATAAGCCAACTTTTCCTATTTAGCACAATGGCGCAACTTTCGCGAGTCATCTAAACCATGGAAACACGTGTTTTATCGAGATAATGGGAGCGAGATTGGGATGTTAAAACTTTTTGATGTACTGATGTAAGATTCACGTCTAATGTCACTCACAACAGAAAGGTGCATTAAGATAATATGAGCTTTGTCTTTGTAGCAGTTCTGTTGGACGCGAGACGAGAATTAAATAAATAAAAACACCCAATAGTCACATACATAGTTCTGACTCCACACTGAGATACAATTGTGCCGTGGGTCTCAGAAACTACGAGAGACTTTTTAGTCTCACAAACATCCAGTCCCGGCAAGAATATAATGTATGTGGATCACACAAACATTTGTTTCAGATCGAACCTGCGGCCTCCCGTTCCACAAGCTGGTGTCTAACCAACTGTCGATAAATTGGGGCTGTTAATAGCGACATATTTTGCCAATTTTGACAGCCCCGTGGCGCAGTTGGCTAGACACCAGCTTGCGAAACGAGAGGCTGCGGGTTCGATCCCCGCACCGAGACAAATGTTTGTGTGATTCACAAATATTTGTTTCGGGTCTGGGTGTATGTGAGACCGAAAAGTCTCTCTCGTAGTTTCTGATACCCACGACACAAGACTTGTATCTTAGTGTGGGATCAGAACTATGTATGTGACTGTTGGGTGTATTTATTTATTATTTGCCAAGACTTTTTTTCTAATGAAGGTTTCTGGTTCAGCTGTAAGTGTATAATTGTAAGTACCTACTGTAAGTGTAATTGTAAGTACTATAAGTGTAATTTTGCTTCAGCTCAAATAGCAACCTACATAAGGTGTACAGCTTATCAGTGACTTGATCCGACATCAAGTCCTGAAATAACTGAAACTAAGTGGTCAATACATCATATATTATTTAATTTTTTATCATATAATATTTTTCATATTTTTCGAATCTATAAAATGTCATATTTGAAATTTTATAGATTTAATTAATATGCATATTTCATTTTATTTAGTGCGATGTTGTCACTTTACATTGCCAGGATGTTAAAAAAAAATATTTCGCCACGAATTGTCAAACTATAGATCCAGCAAACGTCATCATAAAAACGAATATAGCGACAAGCCCTAGGCACTATTTCAAATTTATTCTATCACATTAACTTGTACAAGTCACTGGCCTCTGAACTACCCAAGCGAGTGGCCGCTTCTTTGTTGTAGTGAATTTAGCACGTCCATAAACTCGGCCAAGATAGGTGGCTGTTAAACTTTATTATTGGGGTCGTATTTTGGAGAGTTGACGCGTACTGATAATAAAAGCAAATGTCAGGGCCCCTACCCTTAAAATGTAGAGCCGAAATGCTATAATTGCAGAGCGCTGTCCTATCTGATTTACGTATATATTCTATGTTTTCAGGGGCTCTTTATTAAAATGTTTCATATCCGGTCAGCGCGCCTTTTATAAAGCCGAAATATCAGACGTTGTTTCAGTAAATAGCTGACAGAAATATAAAGCTGGGACTGGACTGGAAGGATAATAGACACGGCAATGTTCGGCAAAGTTCGGTTAAATAAGTATAATAGATAATTTCTGTACTGGCGTGTAATCAACATCGCATCTGATAATAAGTGTAGTGCATTCTTAAGACTTTGATTAGGTGTAAAGTCTGTTATACTTCCTCTGGCAGTTGCACAGGCGAAGGTTTCTTCGCAGTCATGGTTTGACTTCATTTTGTTGGATGGAAACCACATTGTACATGCTTGAACGCTCTCATTTTTCTTTTTACCGCCGCTGGAGGGTGCAAAGGGTTATGGGCAAAATCCTTACGAAAATTACGAGAATATTTCAGTAGTAGTCCTTCGCACGGACAATCTTCGTCTAGACAGCTGGCGTTTTTACGTTGGGGTAATAAATAAACAGCAGTGATGGCCTCGAGGTTAAGGTGCGCGGTCGAGAATTTCGGCGGTCGCAGGTTCAAACCCCAGGCACACACCTCTGACTTTTCGAAGTTATGTGTGTATTCACAATGAATTATCACTTGCTTTAACGGTGAAGGAAAACATCATGATGAAACCTGCACACCTAAAAGTTCGTAGGAATTTCTTAGGTGTGTAGTCCGCCAACCCGCACTAGGTCAGCGTGGTGGACTAAGGCCTACACCCTCTCAGTTGTAGAGAAGTCCCGTGCCCAGCAGTGGGACGTATATGGGCTGATGATGATGATGATGATAATATCAGCTGATTTGGGACTAAATAAATGCAATTAGCCAGACCTTTTTGCTCGATACACAGTCGATAACCAATGGTCTGAGACACTGCGATACGCCGAGAAATAGATTGCGAATTATTCTAGAAATATTTGAGCCTAAATAAACAAACACAAAAAAATCTCCAAACATACTCTTACACACTTCTGGGGCCACACTAAAGCAAAAACAACGGGAACATTTCTATCGCACAAACACCCAGACCCGAAACAATGTCCTGTAGTTTACGTCAGTTCCAAACTTAGCTTAATACGAGAAATACTCTGTTAATCCCACTTCACACTTCCCCCAATATATTATTAAATTTTGGTATAAAACATCATCAAATATTGGATATAAAACCCGAGTCACACGTCTTATATTCCATAATATTCGAAGGGTGGTGATTCGTCCATAGAATTCAGTAAAGATCCACACGGCGAGCGAGCACGTTCGCGCTATAAAAATTACGCGTACTTCCCGAATCGAAATAAAATGAAGTTTGTTATAAATAGGCGGCTTGTTTTGTCGCGGAATTTTACTTGAATTGTATTTCTATCGATCGTTTGTATCGGTGCTACCAACCCCTTTTTTACTAAGAATCAGCCTAAGTTTACTATCCCTGATAAGTTTATAACGCGGAAATTTCACACATGATTTTGATATATATTTTAAAATAATTTCAAAGCCGTAAAAACTTCTCAATATTAACTAAATGACATTTTTTTTAACATATTTGAATAGAAAAAAACCTACTTCAAAACAATTATTTATGTATTGGCCTTTTCCTTCGAGAATCATCGTCGTCAGCACATATACGTCCCACTGCTGGGCACGGGCCTCCTCTACAACTGAGAGGATTTAGACATTAATCCACCACGCTGGCCTAGTGCGGATTGGCTGAGTACACACCTAATAAATTCCTGAGAACTTTTTAGTTGTGCAGGTTTCATCACTTCACCGTTAAAGCACGTGATAATTTATTATGAATACTTTTTTACACACATAACTTGAAAAAGTTAAAGGTGCGTGCCTGAGTTTGAACTCGCGACCGCCAAGATTCTCGATCGCGCGCCTAAACCTTGACGCCATCACTACTTTTAATTCGGAATTGATGTTTAATATTATCTGCTGTTTAACTGATTTTTTTTCAACGTAAATAACAATTTATACCTCCTAGTCAAAAGTTAAATTATAATGTGTTACATTATTACTTTAAAAATAAAAGATAACATCGCGAGTAGGATTAATTGTTTACTTTCCGTGCTAAAGTGTATCAGATTATGATAACCTTAGCAGTGGCGGTACTTTCATAGAAGCCCAAAAACCCTGTTGCCTTTCGAAATTCCGAATAAATAAAATAAATAATAATAAATAAATAAATACACCCAACAGTCACATACATAGTTCTGATCCCACACTAAGATACAAGTCTTGTGTCGTGGGTATCAGAAACTACGAGAGACTTTTCGGTCTCACATACACCCAGACCCGAAACAAATATTTGTGGATCACACAAACATTTGTCTCGGTGCGGGGATCGAACCCGCGGCCTCTCGTTTCGCAAGCTGGTGTCTAGCCAACTGCGCTACGGGGCTGTCGAATAACAACATGTCGGGAATAACAACATTAAAACTTTAAATATTTAAATAACAAAAAGCAATTTGTTAAATAAAGACTTCACAATAAACAATTACATACATACATAAACTCACGCCTGTATTCCCTGAAGGGGTAGGCAGAGATGCATTTCTGCACCCACATTTCGCCAGGTACGTATCAGTCCCACGTAATAGGGGGCGAGCCCATTGTCGTTTTTCGGGCACATTTCCAGACTCCGTGCTGTTACTGAGAATTCCTAATGGAAAACCCAATAACACTTTCCCCGACCCGGGAATCGAACCCAGGACCTCTAGATGGCACGGCACATACTTGTACCGCGAGACCACGAGGCAGTCAATAAACAATTACGTATAATACATTGTACAATTTACGTGTAACGCTTTTCGGCTTCTATGGAAGTACCGCCACTGAACGTTAGTTATTGAAGGCCTGTAAAAAACAGTCAGCGTAAATAGATTGGTGTCGTAAGTAGATCATCATCATCATCATCAGCCCAAATACGTCCCACTGCTGGGCACGGGCCTCCTCTACAATTGAGAGGGTTTAGGCCTAAGTCCGCCACGCTGGCCTAGTGCGGGTTACATACATCAAATAATTTTACGACCGCAACATTGTGGATTTAATTTCAATTACCTACACCTATAACGGCAGTAAAATACTAAAATTTCATAACCACCAAAATCCCACTTAGTACATTACGAGTGGTCATCGTAAAATCTAAGTTTAGCACTTAGACATTTCTGAAATAGGGTCAAGAATTGCGTCGGCTGTGCGGCGGCGTGCGTTCGTCTATTTACGTCGCGATTCGGGCGTGTTCGGCTATTTTCGGCGCGGTCGCTGGATCGTGTTGGACGGTTTAAAATTGGAAAACGCTTTCGCATCGCCTTTAATGTGAAACAAATGTTTGCAAGAGTCCATGCGTTACAAAACTATTGCAACCGCTATATTCTTTTTTTGTAATACAATGATTTGTTCGAAATTCAAATGCTTGCATTTGTTTTTCTTTTACGGGCAGCGGGGTTGGCGTACCAGCCAGTGTCCAATTCAATTCTTCGCTTCCACAATTACTGATTCTTAATACATTATCTTCTTGTTCTGTTCCTAAGTCTATTTGGGGTCGGCGCAGTCTGCTTTATCCTTCCAAACATCCCTATGAGCTATCATGTCTTCATTCACGCCTTTTTCGTTTATATCTTCCCTCACGCACTCTATTCATCTTATTTGGCCTGATTCTTAATTAATATTTATTAATTACTGATTCTTAAATTCGATATCGATCTAAACATTATAATTATATCGCCGGCTGTATAGCTATTTTGTTTTGGCTCTAAATTTTCATCAAACAATTTCACCGTACATTGTTTTGACGGGAGATATTCAATGCTCTATGGACAGATTTATATTTCGAATACTTTTCAAATACACAATGTAAAACATCTAAAAATAGCCTGTGAAATAGCTAAGCGTAGTGCAAAGAACAGCCGGGCTCGTTTCTGGCCCATTGGTTTGGAGTTTGTACGCGAGGGAAATAGAGTGTGAACAATGCTGCACCATTGAGTTCTTCAAGATATAACGCGATTTATTGGAACTTGTTGCTCGGATGTAAAATGGATCAAATGTTTGTGAAGTATATTGATTTGAATCTTTCGTGACGTGGTGTGATAATTACAAGTATTATACAGATTGTAAAATCACTGTGATCTTACTTAGACAGGTACTAGTTGCAGTGATTACAAAGTCATTGGTGCTGAAACATCCCCAAAAAGAAAAAGAAATTATGTTTTCATAATCATCATAACTACTACCAATCTTGTTTTTCGATCAGATTTTGTTTACACTTGTATAAAATTACAAAATATTAACATATTAATCCTTAGGCTTTTTACAGGATGTAGACAGACCGTGATCAAAAACTGAGACTGAATTGTTTTCGGGATTTTTTTATCATCATTTTTTTTTTTTTAACATCCGCGGCTCGAACTAAAAAGTTGGCCAACTCCTACTTTTGCCGCACCACCAAGCTGTGGAATAGTTTGCCGGCTCACGTGTTCCCTCCTTCCTATGATCCTGGATCCTTTAAGCGAAGCGTGAAGAAGCATTTGTGCGGGCCGGCATGATTGTGTCGACCAGCGGGTGACCATATCGTTTCTCGCTGGTCGGTATTATTTTTCTGGACTCCACTGTGCTTACTATCAGGTACAGTGGAGTCACTTTGCCGTGCCAGATAAAAAAAATTGTGTTTGTAATTACTATTACCTGTCTCAATTTTCGTCGTGAAGGCCTCGAGGTTTGGGCACGCGGTCGAGAATCTCGACGGCCACGGGTTCAAACCCCAGGCACACACCTCTGACTTTTTGAAGTTATGTTTGTATTCACAATGAATTATCACTTGCTTTAACGGTTAAGGAAAACATCGTGATCAAACCTGCACACCTAAAAAAGTTATGAGGAATTTCTTAGGTGTGTAGTCCGCCAATGTAGGCTGATGATGATGTCTCAATTTTCAATCACGGTCGTTTTACACCGTGTATTTGTCACCGTGAGATTGTAAACACCGTTAGATTCACACGTTTCGACAGCCCCGTGGCGCAGTTGGCTCGACACTAGCTTGCGATACGACAGGCCGCGGGTTCGATCCCCGCACCGAGACAAATGTTTGTGTGAGCCACAAATATTTGTTTCGGGTCTGGGTGTATTTGAGACCGAAAAGTATCTCGTAGTTTCTGATAGCCACGACACAAGACTCGTATCTTAATGTGGGTCAGAACTATGTATGTGACTGTTGGGTGTATTATAATCCTCGCTAGATTGCAATATGTAGGGAGATTGTGAACCGTAACATACTGCTTACAATATGGTATATTATAATGTATCATTACCTTATAATATCTCATCAATCTATTCCTGAACAAATAGCTCTCGTTTCTTTATTCAGAATAATTTAAATCTGATCTTTTCAGACTAAACGAAGACAAAAGTAAAACATTTCCAAATGATATTGATAATCTATTTTTTAAGTTTAGGCACGCGGTCGAGTTTGCCGACGGTCGCGGGTTCAAACCCCAGACACACACCTCTGACTTTTCAAAGTTATGTGTGTATTCACAAAGAATTATCACGTACTTTAACGGTGAAGGAAAACATGGTGATGAAACCTGCACACCTAAAAGGCCAGCGTGGTGGACTAAGGCCTAAACCCTCTCAGTTGTAGAAGAGGCCCGTGCCCAGCAGTGGGATGTAGGGGAAAGTGGTTACCCTTCGTACACTTTTGAGATTTTATTTTTTTACTTTATGATTAATTGTCGAATTTATCTAGTTTATGTACTTAAGTGTAACAAATATATTGTAGTTTGTTACAAAAAAGTCTAAAATTATTATGTCAAAAGGTTAAAGGGTTATAGCCATTTTTCAACGATAAGATATTTGTACGAACGTACCCCACGTACGGGGTACATTCGTACAGTAGGTGGGGTACTTTCGTACGCCATGAGGTAGATTCATACAGGGTATTTAATAAGCAAATTGATAATTCTAAGCTTTACAATAAGCCTAAATGAGATGTTTACCATAATTTTGTATGACATTGTTGTACAGTCTTTGACAATTTAAACTTAAAGTAGGTAATTATACATTTAGTTGATACTTTGGAACTTATTGCACATTATAATTATTCAAATAACTTCAAAAGTAACATGTCCAGCCATTCTAGCTGCATAGCCCGTTTGTGGATCAGACAGGATCATGGCGACATCGCTGATATACAGAGAGTGTATGTCTTCTATATCAGGAAAAAATAATGACCATGACAATCCCAGTTTCAGAAGTCTTTTTTTTTAACTTTTCCAAAACATAACAAATATTTTTTATTTTCTCTGGTGTCACATTAAAATTATTATTGATACTACGATCATCAGTTTCTTCGTCCATTTCTAAATCAACTGGAGAAGTTGAACTCTGCCGCAAGCTAAATTCCGATCCTTCAGATTTCTCTGAATCTTTATCGCTTTCTATTTTCTAAGCTTTTATTTTCTTTTGTCTTGAATTAAGTTCCTTTAAACTACGTTTCACTGCTTTGGCTCTGGCTTTCCTTTCCTGTTCCATTTTTTTTCAATTCTTTCTGTCTATGTCTCTCTTCTAGTTCAGTTTTTTCATGTGTATCTGTATATATAGGGGATTTACCCGGTTTTCTTCCTTTATTGGTTTTCTGTTTCTAACAGCTGTAGGATAAGGTCTTATGACTTCTGGTGTTATGGGAAGATAAGAACTCGGCTCAGATTGTGCCTCAGCCGCAGAGGTGGAAGGTTCGCCAGTTCCGGTAACAATGTCTTTAGGATTTTGGAGCATAAAAGGCGACTGCTCACGAATATGGTGGAAGGGAACACTGGTGGAAGGTTGTGGTTCTAGAGCGACAGTATTTGTTTCCGGATTAGGTGGCACATTTACCGAATTATTTGAAGCATACACGTCAATGGTACACGTACTGGTGGTAAATGGAATCTAAAGGGGAGCATTCGTACGCGTACGAATGTGCCCCCTGTCTGGCTGTCCGAATGCACCCCATGCCTTCGAATAAAATTAAAATACAACTTTTTACAAATTCTAATTTAGTTTGAGAAATATTACAATTGAAACTCAAAATAAACAATGTTAACATTAATCAATCATCACCATTTTGTCAAAAACATAACAATTCTACTTACAATTACGAACTAAAGTTAGGTGAAAAATTTATTCACCACCGGCGAAAACACGTTATGTGTTGTCAGCTGATACACCGTAGTGCGATTGGCGCGACACTCCGCTAGCAACATGTCGGCCAGTATGTCTATACACACAAGAAAAAGCGTTTTTGTGTGCCTTTTAGTTTTTCTGTTATACTAATTGTACGAATGTGCCCCGCGTACGAATGGTGACCACTTTCCCATATATGTGCTGTTGATGATGATGATGATGATTTTTTGTACACGAATAAGCGACAGCATTATATTAAAAAAGAACTAATTTATGTATATCAAATATCACAAAAACAACTACATAATGCTTGCTGTTCGAAACAGGTACAAAAAATGAAATAACAAGCCAGTCTTTTTGCTTAAATTACTATGAATTAATTAGCGAGAATATTCCTCTCTACATTTTATTTCGTTGAGTGTTGAGTTTACCTGCGCGAATGGAGCAGAGATTTAATTACCTGGAACAAATAATAAATACATATAATAAATACCATAGAATAAAATCAAAAATCAATAAAATTATTTATGCGAAAGTGAACTTATATTATCATAATCAGCCCATCATCATCATCATCAGTGGCCCAAATCAGCTAATCGGATATTTCTTCTGCGCGCCGAGTTGGAAGGTCAGAGACCCCGACATACCCCTTTCGGCCTCCCTCGAGGTACCGAAGAGGGGAGCTTAAGGCGCTTTCCTCTCGTAAAAAAAAGAGGGGTGTGCCTGGGGCTTGAACCCGCGACCGCCGAAATTCTCGACCGCGCTCCTAATCCTCGAGGCCATACGATCAATTTTACGGGTACGATCGATATTATATATTCAATAAGTCATAAAGTAAGTAAGCTTTTTTTTATTATTCTGGCGCGGCAAAGTGACTCCACTGTACCTGATGGTAAGCACAGTGGAGTCCAAAAAATAATATCGACCAGCGAGAAACGATATGGTCACCCGCTGGTCGACACAATCATGTCAGCCCGCACAAATGCTTCTTCACGCTTCGTTTAAAGGATCCAGGATCATAGGAAGGAGGGAACACGTGAGCCGGCAAACCATTCCACAGCTTGATGGTGGGGCAAAAGTAAGAGTTAGCGAACTTTTTAGTTCGAGCCGCGGTTGTTGTGACCATAAAGCTGTGGCTTCGCATACCAGCACGCGTGGTTCTGGTGAGGAAAGGAGAGGATGGGACAAGGTTAAATAATTCTTCAGAGCATTCACCATGATACAGACGGTAGAACACGCTAAGTGCGGCAATGTCCCTGCGCAACTGTAGCGGCTCCAAGCTGATGCAAGTCATATCAAGCCTGAATCGCACAAGGTTAGGCAAAGACTATTGAGTGCCACAAGCTTTGATTGACACATCCCTTTTGCTTCTTCAACATTCATTCATACTCCCAACTTGGCCTCACAAGACATGACATTTCAGACATGAAAAATATTTATGTATTCAGCATTCTCATCAACGGTCCAAAATGCAACAGTATTATTTGACGATTTTCTGAAAAACAATGGTACATAATGGCCTTTAAAGAATTTATATTTCAGTGCAATAAATATTTCAACAGCTGTTCTGAAAATAGTGACACATATTTCAACGATAAACATTTTGTCACTTTACGGAGTCGAAACACGCTTCAACTTTTTTCTTTCTCTGGAATATGTACAAGTTTTTAAGCCCGTATGCCCGGAATTTGACATGATACGTTCACTAGCGCAATATACATAGTTGTGACCTACATAATTCAACCTGCTTATTTTAAAATAGAATATATTAATTGTTAAATTTTAATTATAACACCTATTTTTAATTGTATTTTATGTTGAAATATAATAAAACTAAACTCAACCATATCAAACCTGTGCTCAAAAAAGACGGTGAATTTTTTTGTCGCATATTTTTTTTTCTATTAATAAATGGAAAAATGCTGAAAAAACGTTACAGAGCGTTTACTTAAAAAAAAAAGCTTTTTCTGCGATTTTGAATATTTATGACTAACAAAACTGGAGAGCTAATGAACAATGTTAAAAAGGTATTTGTCGCCGTGTCAAATTTGTATAATTGTGCCCCAGTGACATCTGAATAACTTAGTAAAATATTTTGAGTCATTTGAAATTTTGAGAAGGCAATACAATGTCGTAAGATTATACATATTTCTTAAAAACTAATTTTCGCGCCAATAATTCACCAACTCTTAGACTTAATGCAGCGCCGACTGTCCTGTAGGTATAAATTTTTCCAGACAGCAAATATGCTGTATATATTTGCTGTAATATTACTCAATCAATACTTTTTCAGTATTTTTTCCAAAGACACAACAGAAATGCATTTATTAACGTCAAACTACGAAAGAAAAATTACAAGAAATAAATGGGACAGCTTAAAGGAGAAATGCTCGCGATTTTCTCACTGCATTAGTCGAACAAAATCAATCAGCCTGGCTCTTGGTGGCACTGATCCTGGCACTAAAGGGTACGACGCTATGCAGGCAAGAGGACGACTTCATGATCGATCGCACAACTATTGTGTTGTAAGGCGTTCGCTTTTGTCGTCTTTATTTTGCTCTAGCAATTCCCTTTTTTACAGCAGTCAAAGAAACGCTGCATTTTTTTTATTTAAACATTTTCTGTCTTCCGCTAATTTATTTATTTAAACTCCATACACAGAACTGTATATAGGCGGACTTAATGCTTGCGGCATTCTAATGTCACAAGTAACAAAAAAAGACTAAATATTTTCTAGGAAAAGAAATAGCAATGGCTTTATAAGAAAGACTAGTATGGACCTATTTAATCCAATGTGTTTAAAATATTCTGAAATAAAATCTGAAATACTTTAGGCGCGCGGTCGAGAATTTCGGCGGTCGCAGGTTCAAACCCCAGGCACACACCTCTGACTTTTCGAAGTTATGTGTGTATTCACAATGAATTATCACTTGCTTTAACGGTGAAGGAAAACATCGTGATAAAACCTGCACACCTAAAAGTTCTTAGGTATTTCTTAGGTGTGTAGTCTGCCAACCCGCACTAGGCCAGCGTGGTGGACTAAGGCCTAAACCCTCTCAGTTGTAGAGGAGGCCCGTGCCCAGCAGTAGGACGTATATGGGCTGGTGATGTATGATATGATGAACTAAAAAGATACATTTTCTTTTACAATTCAACACCCTTTTTAAAATCAACATAATATTTATCCAGATCCGTCATACATACTGGTATAACATGATCTACATTGTTTTACAACTATATTTTTTGTGTGATCCATAAATATTTGTTTCAAGTCTGGGTGTTTGTGAGACCGATGAGACTCTCGTATTTTCTGACATCCACGGCACAAAACGTGTCGGGGTTTCATCATCAGCCCATATACGTCCCACTGCTGGGCACGGGCCTCCTCTACCATTTAGAGGGTTTAGGCCTTAGTCCACCACGCTGGCCTAGTGCGGGTTGGCGGACTAGTGCGGGTTGGCGGACTAGTCCGGGTGTCGGGGTTTAATTATTATTTATTTCTATCCGGTAATAACTGTAACAAGATTTCTATATCTGATTACGTCTACCACGCTTCATTTTATCCTAAGGTAGACTGGAATTCTCTGCCCGTGACAATTAGACTGCCTATAAAGTGTACCATATGAACGTTTAATAAAGCCTACGTTTACAATACTTAGTAATATATTTATGTAAGCAACAAAATCTACCTTGACATTTAAGATTGCTTCGTCGGGGATCGGTTTGCCGTGTCAGTGGCTCGCTTCGCTAACTCTCAATGCCGTAGGGGCGTGCGTTCTATAAAAGAGCAAATTTGCCTATCCATAACAGCAGGATACACGTCTATTAAATTTCAAAAACAACATTATACTGAAATTAGAGTTTATGAGCAGAAGGTATAAATTTACGCTTGGATAATTCAAAAGCTATTTTCATTATGTTAAAGGCTTATATTGTGCTGGCAGTTGTAATTATTTATTTGCTTACAAAACCAACAACTATTTAATTAATTAAAAATAAGATATTACAAGTAAAAAGTTTCACTAGACAATCAAACACATCGCGATTATCAAAGAGATATATATATATAGTCATCCATCCATCCATCAGCCAAAGGAAGTGCACTGCCGAACATAGGCCTCGATGATTTCCACAGTGACCTGTTGGAGATAGCCTGCATCCAGCGATGTCCCGCGACCTTTGCCAGGTCATCTAGCCACCTTGTGGGTGGACGTCCTACGCTGCGATATCCGCTATGTGGCCTCCGTTCGAGAACTTTTTGGCCCCATCGGCTATCAGTTCTCCGGGCTATGTATCCACTTCAACTTGCAAATCCGCTGGGCTATGTCGGTTACTTTAGTTCTCCTACGGATCTCCTTATTCCTGATTCGATCTCGTAGGGAAACCCCGAGCATAGCCCTCTCCATAGCTCATTGATTGACTAGTACTTTAAATAATACATCAATAGACACCCACGCGTGTGAACCCGGTTAGAAAGCCAGAGGTGTATTACCAAATAAATACAAAAAAAAAAACAGCCACATATGTGTGTTCATACATAGTTCTGACCCCACACTAAAATACAAGTCTTGTGTTGTTGGCATCAAAACCTACGAGAAACTTCTCACAAACACCCTGATCTGAAAAAAATATTTGTTGATTACAAAAATATTTGTTCGACAATTGTGTTTAAGACCTCTGTAGCTTATTTAAATGGCACATGAGGTCACAAAACATGTTATCCAAACTAAGATCTATTCGAGTGATATAAAAGTATAAGATGAATGGTTCCATTAATCAACCGTCCCAAATCCCACGCCGAACGGATTAAACTCCCCTAATTGCGTATTCAGTGTTAGTAATTATTGTAGCGCCGACAGATAGAGTTTCAAATACCTGATTACTGCAGGAAGCGTTTCAATGAATGCTTATTGGTGCTCGTTTTAATTAGTACTGTTTTTTTGATGTGACTGAATGCGGTGTTTTTTGTGGTTGTTTTTCCGTTGTTCTGTTAATTAGCGTCATTGTGTAAATAAAATCATAAATGCTGCCTCGTGGTCTCGCGGTACAAGTATGAGCCGTGCGATCTAGAGGTCCTGGGTTCGATTCCCGGGTCGGGCAAAGTGTTATTGGGTTTTTCCATTGGGAAATTCTCGGTAGCAGCACGGAGTCTGGAAAAGTGCCCGAAAAACGGCAATAGGCTCGCTCCCTATTACGTGGGACTGATACATACTTGGCGAAACGTGGGTGCAGAAATGCACCTCTGCCTACCCCTTCGGGGAATACAGGCGTGAGGTTATGTATGTATGTATGTATGTAAAATCATAAATGTACCTTACAGACGCTCACGCTTGTATTCCTGAAGGTATGGTCAGAGGTATACTATACTATGCTTTGCTGGCTGCTTAATGTTTAACGTCTGCTTTGTCCAGTTACGAGTGTACTGTCATGTCCAAATCACGGATAAATAAAAGTCTACAAATGAGTACAGTTATGAAATCTTATCGTAGGGTATCGCTAAACAAAACAAAGAAAGTATCTAATAGATAGATTGCTACCTTAATGTAATTTAACATGGGTGATTTATGAAACCAGGATGGTAGCGGTGGCATGCCACTATAGTAAGGTTAGCAGACTTACGATATCATGATTATCATCATCATTTCCTTGCCCTGTTCCCAATTTTTTATTTGGGGTCGGCGCAGTCTCTTTTATCCTTCCAAACATCCCTATCAGCCGTCATGTCTTCATTCACCACTTTTTCTTTCATATCTTCTCTCACGCATACCATCCATTTTTTCTTTGGCCTTCCTCTGCCTGTCTATTCTTCAACTTTCATACTACTACATTTCATACTAAATTAATAAGTAAGTGATAAGTCACTTGATGCTCTGTTTGGATAGCACTATACTTATTAATTTAGTATGAAATGTAGTAGTATGAAAGACTCTTAAGTCTCTCTTATCACTTGACACACCCGTCACTCATGCCTAATGAGATGCTCCTTCATGCTTCGCTTGAAACACACATTAATACGAAGCTTGTATTCAAGTTTTAAAATTCATAAACAAGCAATTTATTACTCGTATATCCGAGTTGAAATTATTAAAACTTTGAAAGTGATGATCCAAAACTTGAGAACTTCTTGACATGGTCGGAACTTGTTACTGAAACAAAACTAGATGAAAACTTTCCAACTGTGTTTGAAGCTTAAGCGAAACTAAATGAACTACTTAACTAACAATATAACTTCGTACAAGTACACATTTCAAGTAGGTCAAATTGTTTTGGTATTAAGATATTTTTGATACTAGTATGAAAATCGAACAATCGACACGGGATAACCTAAAGACTTTTAAATATCGCATAGCAAAAAAAAGGGTTTTTAAATTGTGACTAAAATAAATATAGAAGAGATCAAAACAACATTTAAAATCTTGAAATGACAAGTTTTAAATTTATCCTAAAGACGGGGTTACGCAAAAAATATTCAATTCACAATATAATTAAGCTTTTTGAAAACAAAATAAACAAATAAAATTAAAACCTGTATTATAACTTGAACACGTATAAAAGCGTCTCGCTCCTATAAACATCAAAGAGGCCAAGAATCAATGACACACTTTCGCATTGAATTCAAATGAGTAAAATGAATGACTGACGCACGTAGCGCCGTAGCACGCTTCACCGCTACGCAGTAGTAGGCTACGTCATCCGTAGCGTTATTGATGGGGTAATGTGACGTCATGTACACATAAGGCTGTGACGTTTAAATCTAATTTTAATAATATGGGGGTTGAGTTAAAAACAGAAATAATTTGCTAGAAAAAAATTGTTCTTGCTCGACTTAAAAACAACTTCCGAACGGTGATGCAACAACCTTACGTAATTATAAGAATTCATGAAGATATTAATTATTATATTACTATGGAAAGGCATCCTTGTTACATTCAATTACGAAGTGACTGGATTAAGTATTTCCATTAGCAACGGCTAATTGTATTGATTTTACCTCCTTTAGATTTAACTTAAATAAAAAATACAGCATAATCCAATTTAAAAATATTCATAAAATTAAAATCACATAATTTTCCCCACTAGACGGCTAATTGTATTAATTTTCCCTCCTTTAGATTTAACTTAAATAAAAAAAATACAGTATAACTCCAATTTAAAAATATTCATAAAATTAAAATCATATAATTTTCCCCACAAAAAAAATTCTTCATAAAAATAATCCCAGCGAATATTATAGTATATTTAATTTAATTTCTCCGCGTAGTCACTTAGCGTACCTTTTACGGGCCCTCTAGGTACTTATCCTAAGTAGGTGGAATATTTAACCCTGCCTCCATTGAGAGCCACTTCAGTTGATGGTATGACAGACCATAAATGTATTAGGCTAAATGGGAACGTAAAGTAAGAAACAAAATTGTTATAATTCATTTAAACATTCTCTTTCTGATGTAAATTTTATTGAATGTAAAGCCAATCCTTGGTTGTCTGTAAGAGATCGCCTTGTGCGGTAAGACCGCCTTTTGTACAAATGTAGTCTACTGTATTCCATAGTTTTTAAGCTATGTATGTGTACAACAAAGGTTTAAATAAATAAAATATAGACGGCTTTGTTTTTTTCCGAATTCCTATATATGTCTGCAACAAGAAATACTAATTCAGCTCATATAACGTAGTAAGAGACATATTGAATTACATTCTCTTCTAAAACATTTATTAAAATACAAATCTATAAAGCCCATCGACCAACTCGTCTTTAGTAAGCTATTGTCTCATTCAAAACTACGTTTAAAAGGCAATTATACTCGCCTATTTGTTTATTATTACGAAAAATATTTTACTCCAAATATTTTCACACTTTATTGCATTCAAACAAGCTGCGAAACGATTCAAACAAAACCCGAGCAGTTGCGAGCCGACAGGGCTGCCAACAAACTAATATTATACTATTAGCGCGAAAGAAATTGGAATTAAAATTATGGAACGTTCGATTTTATTTGTTTAAATTGTAATATGTTTATATTCATTTTAAATATAAATGTTGTAAAAACTTGATGATGATGAATGATGATGAAGGGAAGGTTTTGTATATTTTAAATTAGTGGTGCATTGTTAACGCAAACAATGAATAAAAACATCAAACGGAGTCTTGTATACGTGAATTTCTTTGCAAGGGTTCACTCATGTTAGAAAATCTATTATCTACCCAAAATAATGGCCCCAAGACTTTGCAATGGAGCGCATATAAAAAAAATAATAAAAAATAATCTATAAAAAATTCACATCACAGAAACGTTTATAGCGTTCGACATAAAACAGAGCCACATTACCTACCTACGATCCCGTAACTTAAATATTTTATTACCCGTGAACACAATTCCGCAAAGCACTTGACAACGTTAAGAACTAATAAAAATGACCTAGGTACGGAAGTTTTTATAGCTGATGATAAATACAAACAGCTTCAATGGTATGCCTATTAAAGGTGAAAATTAATGTGAAATGAAAGACCTTAGGTTTGATTACTTCTCTGTGATTTTTTTTTGAATTGAGTGTTTTCGAACACGTAAAATCTTGTCATTAAAGTTTTTTTTAGTTTAGAGTGAAAGCTAAGTGTGTAGCTGTTAAATATATTTGACAGCCCCGTGGCGCAGTTGGCTAAACACCAGCTTGCGAAACGAAAGGCTGCGGGTTCGATCCCCGCACCGAGACAAATGTGTGCGTGAGCCACAAATATTTGTTTCGGGTCTAGGTGTTTGTGAGACCGAAAAGTCTTTTGTAATTTCTGATACCCACGACACAAGACTCGTATCTTAATGTGAGGTCAGAACTACTTATATGGGTGTATTTATTTATTTAAACACATTGACGCTAAAAAAAGTAAAAAAGAATTTAAAATTTCGACCTTTTCCTAATCATCATAACCATAGCCCGTCTTAGTTTTCCATTATGGTCTATTTACAGCTTGTATAATATTACAAAAGATTAATATAAATTGATTTCTTAGGCTTTTATATAGATGGTGATCGAAAACTGAGACAGGAAATACTTATGGTGGCTGGAAAATCGTTTTTTTTTTCGTGGTTTTTTATCGTCAATCCGCTTTTAATCACCATACTAATTAGTTGTATTAGTTTTTTAATATACTTTTTATATACAGGGTGTATTCAGACCGTGATCGGAAACTAAGGCAGGTGATACCTAGGGTCATTATAAACCCCCTGACGTTAAAGTAAATCCCGACAAAAAATAAAAATTTTGACGTTTTCCTAACAACCATATACATTTTATACCTGTGGTACTGAATAATGTAATATGGTAATACAGGTATATACTTGGAACCTGATACATGTATACTTGGAATAAACATACATCTCAAATTCGCTTACCTAACGTCACATAGTTCCATCTAGATAAATATAATTGTTGTGTATTTTACGATTCACTTCGTCTCATACAGATATTTATTGACGCATAAAACTTATCTACACGTTTATATTCGAAATTAAACATCTACGTGGTGTGGAGGGATTCTTGTGATCTTTTGTGAACAATGTGTAAGTGTATCTGTTCACGTGGAGTCACCGATGTACGTGAATCTGTGATACACGTGTAATGTTGCGTAAGTAGGGTAAATGAAACGACCGGTGTTGATGCGTGCTAATATATGACTCAGTGCATATCAAACCTTTATTGCCTTATATACTAAATTTTGGCATACTTCGAGTTCATCGACTATGCTGACGATGCTCCCACATTAGTTCCCCCCTTTTTAAAAAAAAAGTAAATGTATAACAATAATAATAAAATAAAATAAAAAATGTAAATGTATATGACACAAATAAATTAATTATAGGTTCTTGCTTTTCCGCTGATCAGGCTCTATAGCAAATCGTACAACAGGGCGTATGACGCGACCCGAACGTGTTGTCGTCAGCGTGGCCTTGTTCTTTTCCGCGAGCTCAGCACTGTTGCGGTCGTTGACGTTGTTGCTGCATGTGCTTTTTAAGTGTGCCAAAGGTTCGTTCGCCTTTTCTTCATTTACCATGTAAGCAGGTTTCAATCTGTCCACTGTTACTATGGATGTTTTTTCTGGCATTTGTATTTTGAAATATTTTTCATATTTCTCTAACACTTTGTAGGGTCCTTTGTATGATGGTGTTAGGGGCTTCTTTACAGCATCTGTTCTGACGAAAACGTATTCACAATCTTTCATGTCCGGGTGTATATATGGTTTATGGTTTGTAGCGTGGTGACTGTTGTTAAACGGGCTTAGATTGGCCATTGTCCTTTGTAGTGTCCGTGTAAAAATTTCTGGTGATGTATTTTGCTTTTTCGGCTCGATAAACATACCAGGTAGACGTATATTTGCTCCGTATAACATTTGTGCTGGGCTGATGTTTTCTTTCAGTCGTAAGGCGCTTCGCAACCCTAATAGGACTAGGGGTAACTCATTTGACCAGTTAGTTGTGTTACCACGCGCAATTAGTGCGGTTTTCATTGATCTATGCCAGCGTTCAACTAATCCATTTGATTGTGGGTGATAGCTGGTAGTTCTGGTTTTCTTGATACCGAGTGCTTTGGTTAAGGCGATAAATAAGTCTGACTCAAACTGTCGTCCTTGGTCTGATGTAATGGTAGTTGGGCATCCGAATCTTGCTATCCAGGTATTCAGGAGAACTTCTGCTACAACTTTTGCTGTTACTTCTGGTACTGGTACGGCTTCAGGCCATCTTGTTGCTCTGTCGATCATTGACACGATGTATCTGTTTCCATTGGATTCTGGCAATGGACCGACGATATCTATGTGCACGTGGTCTAAACGTGCTGTTGGCGTGAAACTTCCATTTGGGGCTGAGTTGTGCCTGTATGTTTTACTTGTCTGGCATGACTCGCATGTTTTCGCCCATGTGCCTACGTCTGTATTCATGCCTGGCCAGAAGTAGTGTTCAGAAATCATTTTCTTTGATGATCTTACACCAGGATGCGTAACGTTGTGCATAGAGTCAAATATTTGTTTTCGAAGCGACTTCGGTATGTACGGTCGTGAATTTGTTCTTGAATTTTCGCACCATAATTGTCTCGTTCCCGGTAACTGGATACTTTTCCAGCTGAGGTTGTTTTTATTTAACAGCTGAGAGAGTTCATTATCACTGCGTTGCAAATCTGCTATGTCATTCCAATCCACAGGTGTGGGGCAATCTATTTGTTCGACTCGTGATAGTGCATCGGCCACTGGGTTCATATTACCGGCGAGGTGACGTATGTTTGTCGTGAATTGTGCTATGAACTCTAGATGACGTAGTCGTCTTGGGGATATCCTTTTACTTGAATTGTTTTGTTTAGTAGTGAAGGCGTGACATAATGGTTTATGATCGGTGTATATTATCAATTCTCGTCCCTCGATATAAGGTTGAAAATGCGTTACAGCCATGTAAACTGCCAGCAATTCTCGATCATATGTACTGTATTTAGTTTGTGCTTCACTCAGTGCCTTTGAAAAAAATGCTAGTGGCTTCCACGTGTCGTTTTCGTACTGTTGTAAAACGGCGCCAATACAAGTTTGCGAAGCATCTGTCATGAGTGATAATGGAGAATGCGGATCTGGAGACGTCAATGTAACAGCGTCGCTTAGACTTTCTTTACATTGATCGAATGCTTCTAGTGCTTCGGAAGTCCATTGTATTTTAGTTTTGTCGTTTTTCTTTGAGCCAATGAGATATTTGTTCAAAAGAGCTTGATGTCGGGCTGCCTGTGGTATGTTATTGCGGTAAAAATTGATCATGCCCAAAAATCTGCGTAGCTCTTGCACCGTTGTCGGAGTCGGGTATTTTTTGATTGCTTCAACCTTTTCAGGTAATGGTTTGATACCCTCTGGAGTAATCAAATATCCGAGGAATTCTATTTGGGGTTGTCCAAATACACATTTGGCGCGATTTATTGTGATGCCATGCTCGTTGAGTCGCTTAAATACTTCATGTAGATGCTGTCTATGTTCACTGGGTGACGATGACCTCACTAATATGTCATCGATATATACAAAAATGAAGTCTAATCCTGCTAGTACTGTGTTCAGGAATCGGACAAAAGTTTGGCCCGCGTTTCGTAAACCGAACGGCATTCTAGTGAATTCGAATAGACCGAACGGGGTAATTACTGCGGTTTTTTCAACATCTTTGACGGGTATTTGGTTGTAAGCTCGTTTTAAATCAATTTTTGAGTATATAGTAGCTCCAGGCAACAGGTATGTGAAATCTAATACCCTCGGGATCGGATATCTATCCGGTACAGTGATGGCGTTTAATTTTCTGTAGTCGCCACATAGTCGTAATTCGCCGTTTTTCTTCTTTGTCACCAGTAGTGGACTAGCCCAGGGACTCTTGGAAGGCCTGCATATGCCTGTCTGTAACATGTCCTCTATTTCTTTTTTCACCTTTAGGTATTTGTCGGCCGGCAAAGGTCTTGACTTGGAGTACACAGGATGTCCCTCAGTGATAATGTGGTGAATCACGTTGTGTTTTGGTGGTGACAGAGTGTCGAGCGGTTTTAAAATATTTGGATATTCTGCTAAAATATCTGCGTAATCTTCGGTTAAATCAACGGTCCGAAGTGTTGGTGTGCTTGACTTCATCAACTTTGCGTTTCTTTGAAGTCCAGTCGTACCATCTATCAAACGCTTGTTTCTAATGTCGACCAAAATGTTGTGTTTTTCCAAAAAATCGGCTCCAAGTATTGGTTGTGTAATATCAGCGACGATAAAAGTCCAACGGTACGGTCGTCTCAAATTCAGATTTAACGTCAGCGTTTTGTCGCCGTATGTTTTTATTGGTGTGCCGTTTGCGGCATATATTTTGTAAGTGCTGTCGGTTTTTATTTTGTTACTTCTTCTCGGTATTGCTGAGATGTTAGCGCCAGTATCAACCAAAAAGCGATACCCACTTTTTCTGTCGGTAACGCATAGGCGGTTTGATGGTACAATAGCGCTGACGACCGCCTCTGTCAACGCTGATTCTAGTTTTCCGACGGCTTTCTCCAATTGCACGGTTGTTCACAATTCCAAGCTCGATCCTTATAGCGCAAGTGATATTTACATAACCATTGAGGACTTTCCGGCGTGATTCTTGTTCGCGATCGGGATCTTTGACGCGTTAGGCTTCGATTGCGTCTATGGTGAGGATGTCCGTTTCTGAATGAGCTTGATTTCAGTGCTGCGACTTCCATGGTGAGCTTACACATTTCGTTCATTAGCTGCATCATGAGCTGTGAATGACTACTGGATTTAGCGTACTCACAACCTGCGTTTGGGTTCATTTTCTGAATAACTATATGCCTCTTGAAAGCCAAATCAGGGAGATCCGCTGGTGGAAGGCTGATAAGGCTGTGCAGTACAGTTATCACAATTTAATGAAGTTTGCTTCAAACGTAGGTATCACGTCGGTTTTGCGTCGGGTATTTTTTTTTCTTCGTCGGGGTCACCAGTTGTAAGTGTATCTGTTCACGTGGAGTCACCGATGTACGTGAATCTGTGATACACGTGTAATGTTGCGTAAGTAGGGTAAATGAAACGACCGGTGTTGATGCGTGCTAATATATGACTCAGTGCATATCAAACCTTTATTGCCTTATATACTAAATTTTGGCATACTTCGAGTTCATCGACTATGCTGACGATGCTCCCACATATGTTTTGAACTTGTATACTAATTCTTTAACCTGTGATAATGTGGAGAGTCCTCCGCATAAAATATAAACACGCACACACACACAGGCACGCACGCACGCCCGCACGCATATAGTATACACAATAAATAAATTACAAATAAATACACAGACTGATGGACAGGGTGATCGCAATTAATATTTTTTTATATATGTAGGTATTTAGTGAGCCCCGGCACATGAGGTCAAACCGGTTTCGGTCCGCAGAAGCGACCCGTGCATTTTAAATTAAATGTTACAACAGTCAGCTCCTAATCGCTTTAGACGCCAGACCCTTGACACTTTGCGTTTCGCTTTATATCGTTAGCTACTTCATGTCCATCGCTATATACATATGTATGTACCTACTTTCTGTTATACTTTTGTCGCTATATCTATGTTAAATAAATTGTTTTTGGTTGTGTTTTGGACTTGTTTATTCGATGACCCGGATATACACATTGAACCCAAAACTCGCACGTACACTACCACCACATCTGCAATAAGAACGCATACTTTATCTTTAATTCTCCTTTGACACTCTATACACTGCATAAAAAAGACAGTGTTCTTTAAATTGGTGAGATAAAATTAATATAAACCACACCTATTACTAAAAGGTTGCCGCCTAATACGTGTGCAAGAGGTTGACAATAAAAATCGTAACAAAAAACCGATGTTACTAGTCCTACTAATTTTTTAAAGAACACAATTTATAGAGCAATGTGCAAGGCTGAATGAATAAGTTTCCTTTGCCTCGATAATGAACAAGAATTATTTTTCGGTTGGCAGCCCTGTCACAACACTCACTGGGCAATTCTGCCCGTCCATTAGTTGAACAGCGCGCACATTGTTCAATGGAGCGACAATGAGTTAGTCTGTACGGACACTCGAATCCACTTTTTTCCAATAGGATTTGTTGCCAACGGAGATAGAAAATCTAGCATTCATGGATGTTAGGCTGTGTTGCGAACAAATAAAAATTATAACTGCCAGTTTGAATGAACGGTTGTGACGAAACCTGTGTTCTATATTGCTTTAAAACAGTTTATACGTATATCTTTTTACATATACTCACACCCGTATGCCCTAAAGGGGTATGCAGACAGAGGTGCATTTTTGGACCCTCATTTCGCTAATTTTGTTTTCGTTCCACTTAATAATTTTCTAAAGGACAAACCCAATAACATGTTACCGGACCCGGGAATCAAACCTGGTACTTTTAGATAACAAGGCACATAGTTTCTAGTGCCCCGAGATCACGAGGTAGTATTTTTGTTTTGAGGATAAACATACTATTTCTACAACATTCTGTCTCAATGGTCTAGAAAATATTTTTTTGCATGCGATGGTGGATCCACCAAATGGGAAGGTAGAAGTTTATATCTTCGCAAATAGCAGTCAGTGTGTATTGTTGAATAGCTGTTGGTGGAACTAGTCTACTAATGGTAGTCACACCTTGGTGTTAAAGAGGTTAAGTACGCATTCATAAGAAATTATGGGTCTTTTTATAAATAAATAAATACACCCAACAGTCACATACATAGTTCTGACCCCACATTAAGATACGAGTTTTGTGTCGTGGGTATCAGAAACTACGAGAGACTTTTCGGTCCCACAAATACCCAGACCCGAAACAAATATTTGTGGATCCTTCCCACTGTCCTATTTTTGGTACACTATATTCAAATTATTTTTTAATTGTTAGGGCTCTTGTTTTTGTTTCTGATTAAATCTGTAACTTTACACTATTTTTCACTATTAGGTGTGCAGGTTTCCTCACGATGTTTTTCTTCACCGTTTAAGTACGTGATAATTCTGTGTATTCATTATGAATACACACATAACTCCGAAAAGTCAGAAGTGTGTGCCTAGGGTTCGGATCCGCGACCGACCGGCCGTACCTAAATTACACTACTTATTACG
Organism: Hemaris fuciformis; assembly: GCA_907164795.1. Classification (NCBI taxonomy): domain Eukaryota; kingdom Metazoa; phylum Arthropoda; class Insecta; order Lepidoptera; family Sphingidae; genus Hemaris; species Hemaris fuciformis. Next base: position 2,360,559 of record OU015445.1, read on the forward strand.
ATACGCCAAAATATAAAACTTAATACTTCCATGAGCAAAACTCTTCAGTGTAATTTTCTTGACGATGTTCTCCCTCAAAGGTTGGACTGCGATCCATAACAAATATATACGTACAATAATAATAATGTAGGGAAGTTTTTTAACAACCCTGCTTGTCTATGTTACTAATGGACAAGTAGGGTTGTTAAAAAACTCGGTCAACGGGGTACTTGAACTTCGATGATCGCATCAATCAATAAAATACAAAACTAAATATATGTCGGAGCAGGTGTGGCTTGGAAGTGTCTTTAAGATGTGTGACGTCACATTGCCGACGTCACAATTGTTGGTTTATGGTGATAACTCATACTTTGAGTTTTCTTTAGTAAACTTTCACAATTACTGACGAGGCAGATAGCCCTGTATCGTTATGAATAGCAGTGACATCGTTATTACTGGAGGATCCATTTTGAGAAGTAATTTCAACAATCAACTTCAATCAAAGTTCCTTTTATTTCCCAATAAATCGGATGTTTTGTTTGCTGTCCGCGCGTAGACCGATGAATGCTTGCTCCGCTGCAGCGGGCGGCCTTTTATAGACGAATAGTGGGGGTAATCGACACCGCAGAGAGGTGATCGCCCGTGAGTCATTCTTGTTTATGCAAGAGCGATGACGTAGCTCTCAGTATATGGTTTTACGCCGTTAGATACAATGACTTTTTAATTATAATAATGTACTTGACTCTCTCTTGGTACCCTCTGTAAAGCTGGAGATTGCTGTAGTGAGGTCTTGAGTTCGATTCCCAAATTTAGTTACTATTTTATTGTCTTGTAACCTAACCTAAGAAATTCAATATCTAATGGCAATACCTCCTATAACTTGGAATTTAAATAAATTGCGAAATCTGGTGTACAATACCTATACCAACACTTTTTACAGTTTATATACATATTACATATGTTATAACCGTTGCCCGCAACTCCGTATGTGTAACTTCAAAAAAAAATATCCCCGTTTATGCCACATTTTTTATTGCTGCTCCGTTCTTATTGGTCGTAGTGTGATGATAAATAATCTTCTCCGATAAATGGACTATCTAATATTGAAAGAATTTTTAAAATCGGACCAGTAAGTATAACCTAAGATTTGCGCGTTCAGGCAAACAAACAAATTCATCAGCTTCATAATATTCATCATCATCATTCATCATCAGCGCATAGTACGTCCCACTGCTGGGCACGAGCCTCACCATTGAGAGGGTTTAGGTTAGTCCACCATCCTGGCCTAGTCCGGGTTGGCGGAGAGGGTTGGTTGGTTAATCTACACACCTAAGAAATTCCTAAGAACTTTTCACGATGTTTTCTTTCACCGAATATTATATTGTATAGAATATTTTTATTATGAGTTGAAATATTAAAAATTGCCTCGTGGTCTCGCGGTACATGCATGTGCCGTGCGATCTAGAGGTCCTGGGTTCGATTCCCGGGTCGGGCAAAGTGTTATTGGGTTTTTCCATAAGGAAATTCTCGGTAACAGCACGGAGTCTGGAAATGTGCCCGAAAAACGGCAATAGGCTCGCCCCCTATTACGTGGGACTGATACATACTTGGCGAAATGTGGGTGTAGAAATGCACCTCTGCCTACCCCTTCGGGGAATACAGGCGTGAGTTTATGTATGTATGTATGTTGAAATATTAAGTACCTTTTGCCTTTATGTGCTTAATAAAAGTGGCGTGAATGTACGTGAATGCCTATTTTTACCGTTTAACATCTTGGCTTTCACTGCATTAGCAAATGAAATCCCATTGCTGAAATCAAACCTCTATTTTCGTATTAATTGTGGCGAATAAAGAATGAACAGTAAACATTGGTTAACGTCCCGGCCACATGTTGCAATAAAAGCGGTAATTTATACCAGCACTGTGACTGCGCCATCAATTTTATCGCTTTTCGCCGATGTTGGCGATATTAATTGCAACTTAGAAACAGGACTTCCACTGTGGAACTACAAGTTAGTTTTTTCACATATGGGGTCATTTTTTGCCCGATTGATATGAAATTATTAGTTTTATTAATGTTTATGATACAGTCGTGATGGCCTCAAAGTTTAGGCACGCGGTCGAGAATCTCGACGGTCGCGGGTTCAAACCTCTAACTTTTCAAAGTTATGTGTATTCACGAAGAATAATCACGTACTTTAACGGTGAAGGAAAATATTGTGATGAAACCTGCACACTTAAAAGTTCTTAGGAATTTCTTAGATGTGTAGTCCGCCAACCCGCAAAAGGCTTGCGTGGTGGACTAAGGCCTAAACCCTCTCAATGGTAGAGGAAGCCCGTGCCCAGCAGTGGGACGTATATAGGCTGATGATGATGATATAACACAATATTTGTATCACTTTATTACCTAGAAAGAATTTCTCATGAATTCAAATTAACTTTAAATTACTATTAAGTGGTAAGCCTAAGCCCCCTAGTATAAACAAATTTAATTTTCTTATTTTGTACAAAGATTGTATAAAATTATTAATATACCAGCAATGTCAGTAAAATTATAAATATTTTATTATTCATCGTTCGTTAAAACAGCCTAAAATCTCTTAACTATTCTAGAAAATCATTCTTCTACAGCTAAATTTAGCTCCTTGTAAACTAAATCCAGCGTGCTAGAACTTTAATCTCACTAAGTTAAACGGTCCTTTGGGACATCTGGAATATTAGGGAATTATACATAAACTCGTCGTCGTCGAAGTCGTGATGGCCTTGAGGTTTGGGCATGCGGTCGAGAATCTCGACGGTCGCGGGTTCAAACCCCAGGCACACACCTCTGACTTTTCGAAGTTATGTGTGTATTCACAATGAATTATCAAGTACTTTAACGGTGAAGGAAATAATCGTGAGGAAATCTACACCCCTAAAAGTTCTTAGGAATTTCTTAGGTGTGTAGTCCGCCAACCCGCACTAGGCTAGCGTGGTGGAATAAGGCCTAAACCCTCTCAATTGTAGAGGAGGCCCGTGCTCAGCAGTGGGACGTATATGGGCTGATGATGATAATGATGATACATAAATTCTCGCATGTTTCTTTGTTGACGGGACACTGCCGAGAACTAAATCCTGCAGATTAAACATAATATTTAGGTCTCTTCATTACATACATACATAACCTCACGCCTGTATTCCCCGAAGGGGTAGGCAGAGGTGCACCTCTGTCTGCAGAAATGCATTTCTGCGCCCACATTTCGCCAGGTTTGTATCAGTACCACGTAATGGGGGGCGAGCCTATTGACGTTTTTCGGGCACATTTCCAAACTCCGTGCTGTTACTGAGAATTTCCTAATGGACAAACCCAATAACACCATAATAGAACCCAGGACCTCTAGATCGCACGGCACATACTTGTACCGCGAGACCACGAGGCAGTCTGTCAGGCAGTCTCTTCATTAACATGCTATAATTCAATCTTTTTAGCGCATATATTTGTAGAAGAACAATAAAGGAACATAAACATTATAATGTTTTGACTGCCTCGTTGAAGACGGCATAAGTATGCGGCGTACGATCAAGAGATCCCTGGTTCGGTTCCCAGGTCGAACATTGTTAATTTTTAAAAAGTTCTCAGTAGCAGTGCTAAAAATATGCTCTAAAAACAGCATTTAACACGCCATACTAATGGCCGAATACTGAAACGCTACTTAATCTGAGGGCGACTTATATTTATGTGGCTGTTATAATTTAAGCAATAGTTTAAAAAAAACTTACTTGACGATTCAAAAGCATTTGTAAAAGTCTATTTGAATAAAGGTGTTTTTGACTTTGACTTTGACTTTAAGCGGTATATACTTAAAAAATGTCATGTAAAAGAACTTTTTGTGGTAATGTTGCCATTTATGGAAATTTAAGGTTAATCACAGTCTTACAACCGATAAATTACACTGGAAAACAGCATGTCTGTTGCATGAGGTTTTTTACATGAATCTGAAGAGTTTTTCCACGCTGATTTCAAAAATATATGCCGTTTTTATGTAGCAGCTCTAGTTTTGGAGTTATGAAGTGACAGGGTTTTTCATTGAAAATGCTCATAGTTTAAGGTTAAGAAATTCATTAAATATATATTTATTGTGAATAATATTTGCTTATTTTGGATTTTCTAGAGTGAGATGTATTATGAGTACTATTTTGAATGCTCCAACAATAATCAGCCATCATATGTTCATTCCAGTACCCCCGATACCTCTCCTCCATAGTGTAAATATCCTGGTGTAATCGCTCGCCTTGTTCTTCACTGAGATCCCCAAGATTGGCAGGAAAATAGGCTGAAAATGGGCTAGGTTGTGGAGGAACTGTAACTTGATGCTCATGTTACATCCGAGCCTTGAAAAGTGACGCATTAGTTCTTGGACGTGTTGAGAAAAGTTGGAACTTTTTTTATTTCTCAAAAAAATCTGTTATAACCAAACAAACTCATTCCATGCGTTTTTCTCACTATTTGTCATAGTCTACATAAAATTGGCGTCTTGTATTAACAATTTTCTTTGTGGCCCGTCAAAAATACCCGCTTTTATCTTCGCTGCACTCAGTTTTGGAAACTTTTTTGATAAAATTGTCAGTTTTCGCCTCAAAATCCATAGAGTTTTCCTGAGAAGGACCGGGTAAGGCTCAGGTAAACTAGTAAGACTCAAAACACGTCTATGTGCGGACCGTATAGACGGATATTCCCGTTTGGCTCGATTTTTACGGTTAATACCAGTTATGGTTACCATGCAAAAATATTAGTTATTCTCGTGGTTCACGGGACCTTTCCTCATCATAGCGGTTCAATCTATTCCTTTTCTTATCTTTTCACAAACGTAGAGACTCAACACACGTTTTCCATGCCTTTTGCGGAATCCAACGGTTGTTGTTCATTTCTAGGGGGTGTCCAAAGTAATTTTTGTAAGCCTCAATTATGAACGTTTTCACATTCAAACGGAATTCTTTGAACTATATTCTCCGCAAATGAAACAACAATGATTTGGATCATTCACACAAACTCGTCTTGACGAAACCATATCAAATTATATTAAGAAAACTTAATAAGTTAGAAATTATGAGCAAAGTAACATGGTAATAAGTTGATTTTTATGTGATAGCTATAATTCGTAAACTAGAGCTGTTACAAAAAAACTGAGAGTATATCTAGAATCAGCGACGTCAAATTAGTAAAGATCAAGTGATAAAAGTCAATCATCATACAAAAGTTTCAATTTTGTTGTGCAGTGTTATGTTTCAGTATACCGCTTAAATTATAACAGCCACTTAAATATAAGTCATCCTCAGTTTAAGTAGCGTTTCAGTATTCGGCCATAAGACACTCAATAATTGGCGAGTCGAGCTCGTTAAAACACACCTTTTTCTTACATCAGTAGTACAAGTGCGAATTAATGTATGTTGTTTTTATTATAATAAATACCCCCAACAGTCACATACATAGTTCTGACCTCACATTAAGATAGTAGCCTTGTGTCGTGGGTATCAGAAACTACGAGAGACTTTTCGCTCTCACAAACACCCAGACCCGAATCAAATGTTTTTGGATCACACAGACATTTGTCTCGGTGCGCGGATCGAACCCGCGGCCTCTCGTTTCGCAAGCTGGTATCTAGCCAACTGCGCCACGGAGCTGTCAAAACATAAAGTTTTAATTAATAATTTATCTCCATCATACACGAATTCCCCGTAATTCACTATTCAACTAAAAACAAAGCTCGTGGTAAAATCCAAATAAATCGAATTACCCTTTGATGCACGTATTAATTCTGATAAATAATATTAATAAACCATATGAACGTATAAATAGCCTGCGTTTTGATTGATATTGTTTCGTGTTAACATCGTTATCATGTTATTGCCCCGGGCGCATTTTACAAACAACACGAGTGTTATTCCAAGCTTAATATTTGTTATTGAATATTAATACAGATCAAATTATTATTCATGGATTATTTGTATGGTGATTGAATTCGATCTGCGGTCTACAATTGAGATGGTTTAGGTCTGAGTCCACCGTACCGTAGTGCGGGTTGGCGGACTACACACCTAAGAAATTCCTTAGAACTTTCAGGTGTGTATCCTCGCGATGTTTTCTTTCATCGTTAAAGTAAGTGACAATTCATTGTATGTATGTTTTTTTGGCCCTATCCAACCACACACCCTCCACTGTAACTCCTGTGCTCCAGGATCAACAGCGGTACGCACTGTTTTGATGCCGAGCAATGAAGCTCAGCGAATCTAAGGGGACCTAGTTTGTCACAATCCCGCAACTAAGTTAAGAGCGATTACGCGCCACGCGGCTAGTCGAATTTCGGTAAATATGACTCGCGTAAATATATAATATTTCCGTTTCCGGATGTTAAAGTGTCAACAAGTCTGTAATGTTCGTCGTCAATCAAACACATATTAAAAATAGTTAAAGTTACAAACCAGGAATTGTAGTGCTACAAACATCATCAAATAAACATCAGAAGACATAGAACAAACAATCCTTGGATATTTTCAAGATCCGTGCACTAAAAGTGAACTTCAAATATACATCTACAATTGAGGTTAGAATACAACATCTTTTTGTTTTTAAATCAACGTCAACTTGACAGCCGGTAAAATAAAATAAACAACAATATTTAAACTGTCAGGTGGCAAAGTTGACAACTAACCAAAGTGTTGCCATTACAAACAAATACTTTCTACCAAGTCGCATCTACGTTCCGTTTCACACAATTTATTCGACAACATGGATAAACAATTTCAATTGTTATTCGACAAAATGAAGATAGAAATGGAAAAACAGACGAGTGATCTAAAAGAATCTATTACGAAGAATATAATGGATCAGATTGATGGAAAACTAACTCCTATGATAGAAGAAAACAAAAAATTAAAACAAAAAGTTTCTAACCTGGAGAGTGAGATTGAATATTTAAAAAAAGAGAAAAAATGTAACAATGTAGTTATTTATGGTTTAGAAGAGAGAGAAAATTCAACCCTAGAGCTATTTCAAACCATCAAGGAGATCCTTAAAAGGGAATTAACTTTATCATTGGAAGAAAATGAAGTGAACAGACTATACCGTCTAGGAAAAAATAAAGTTGAAAACAAACATAGACCTGTGCTATTATCATTTACAAACGGGTGGAAAAAAGACCAAATTATAAAACATAAAAAAAGTTTAAAGGGGATCTATATATCGGAAGATTATACTAAAGAAGTAATAGAAAAGAGAAAGGCTTTGTTACCACAGCTACTAGAAGAGAAGGAAAAGGGGAATATTGCTTTTTTAAAATACGATAAACTAATTGTTAAAGGTCCCAACACCGACAAAAGAAAAAGGGAGTTATCTATTTCACCGCCGTCGACGTCTACCACTAAACCTAAAAAACAACAAACGATAAGTTCCATAAAAACTAACAGGACAAACGCTTTCGACCTGATGAGAATCCGATCAAACTCTGTTAATGATATGAGCACACATAAAAACCAATAGCAATTAATAGCCGGCAAACGGATAACACAACCAAATTGCAAAAAACTAACACAAGAAATAACACAACCTCCCCCAAGCCGACTGGTCCTCGTGGGGGAAAATGACCACCACCCTCTAAGGAATAATTCTTATAATCATCTTAAAAGAAATACAAATGATATCCATATAGCTACTATTAACTGCCGATCACTTAGAACTACAGAAAAACTTCAGGAATTCGACCTGGCAATTGAAAAACTGCATTGGGATATTATTGGGATTAGCGAAATGAGACGAATTGGAGAAAGTATTGAAGACCATGGAAAATACATATTACATTTTATTGGAGAGACGCAAGGAATGTATGGAGTGGGATTTATTGTTAAAAGAAATCTAGTAAACAACATAGAAGAACTTAGAGGAATATCAGAACGCATAGCAATCCTTAATATTAAACTAATCACAAACAGGAAAACTGAAGAGAAATGGTCTATCATACAAGCTTACTCACCAACAGAATCGAACAAAAAGGAAGAAATTACAAAAATCGAGAAATTCTACGAAGATCTACAAAACACTATCGAAAATGCATACAAAAACGTAATAGTGATGGGAGATTTTAACGGGCAAATTGGAAAACAAAATTTTGGAGAAGAATGTATTATAGGACCACACGCGTGTGGCTGTAGAAGCAAAAATGGCACAAGATTGATAAACTTTGCCTTACAAAACAAATTATGTATTCTTAATAGTTTTTACAAAAAGAAACAATCTAAAAAATGGACGTGGATTTCACCTAATGGATTTTACAAGAATGAAATAGACTACATTATGTCAAACAACAGAAATGCCTTTAAGGATGTAAATATCATAAATAATTTAAATTTTAATACGGACCACAGGATGGTTCGAGCAACGTTATCAGGGAGACGTTTTGGAAAAACTAGAAGATCTTATAATAATTGTAATACAATTCAACACATAGGCGATAAGGAATTATTGCTCAATACTCTTCAAAAGTCAGTAGCCGACGTAACATCGCAGGACAAACCACATATGTCAATACAAGAAAGATACAACAATCTGGTAACGCAAATCAAAAGAAGCTTAAGTAGAACAAAAAATAAACAAGGTAAAAAAGAAATCTCAATGAAATGCAAACAATTACTCCTTGAACGGAAAGAACTTTTGAAACAAAGGAATAATAAAAACAATAGACAAAAAATTAAAGAATTAAGCAAGATTATTACTGAACAACTTAGAAACGATCGGAAAAAGAAGAGGTTAACTACGATGAAATATTATATACAAAAAACAGGAGGAATAAAAAAAGCATTGAAAGAACTAAGTTATACAAAAGACTGGATTCCACATATGAAAAAGAAAAACGGTACTAACACAGGCAAAAGACTAGAAATATTAAAAATTGCTACAGAATATTACAAAAATTTATACCAGAGTCTAAACGTAGAACAAGATAACAAAAAATATGAAGATATTCAAAAAGATGAAGAGCCAATACTTGAAATCCTAAAAGACGAAACTATAAAAGCAATTAAGACCCAGAAGCTTGATAAAACACCAGGATCGGATCTAGTAACTAATGAACTGCTAATAACAACACTTCCTATAATTGCCCAAAAACTTACAGATCTTTTCAACGAAATTATTGATTCGGAAAATATTCCAGAAGATTGGACTAAATCAATTATTACATTACTATACAAAAAAGGTGATAAAGCAGATATAGGAAATTACAGGCCAATTAGCTTAATGTCTAATATTTACAAGGTATTTTCTAAAATAGTTTTAAATAGAATTTCCAATACCCTCGAAGAAAACCAAGCAAAAGAACAAGCCGGATTCCGTAGACAATTTTCAACTATTGATCACATTCATACCCTTAGGCAAATACTACAAAAGTTTAAAGAATATAAAAAGACATACTACTTAGGATTTGTGGACTTTAACAAAGCTTTTGATACATTAGAACATGAATATATCTGGCACGCTCTACAGGTACAAGGTGTACAAACAAAATATATACGAATACTTAAAAACATATATTCAAAGAGTACTGCACAAGTAAAGTTGGAATCAACAGGCGAAGTATTTCCAATAAAAAGAGGTGTGCGCCAAGGAGATCCTATCTCACCTAAGCTATTCTCAGTGGCTTTGGAAATGATATTTAGAAACCTAGAATGGAACCATAAAGGATTAAATATAAATGGACAAAATCTTAGTCACCTTCGTTTCGCAGATGATATAATATTATTTTCTGAGAGCCCAAAAACGTTAGAAATTATGCTGCAAGAACTTGATGAAGAAAGCAACAGAGCAGGCTTGTCAATGAACCTAACAAAGACAAAAATAATGACTAATTCTTCACAAGAATATGTGATAAAAGTTAAAAATGAAAAAATAGGGTATGTAGAGGAATACATATACTTAGGGCAACTAGTATCACCTAAAGAATGCATGCAAAAAGAAATAGAAAGAAGAGTCGTAAACACCTGGAAACGATATTGGTCGCTCAGCGAAGTTATGAAGAGCAGAGATATGCCAATTAAAGAAAAAAGGAAAATTTTTGATGTATGTATTTTACCATGTCTCCTTTATGGGTGTCAAACTTGGGCTTTAACAGAAGAACTGGCCAATAAATTAAAAATATGTCAAAATGGAATAGAGCGAAGTGTACTCGGAGTTAAGAGAAAAGACAGGATAAAATTAGAATTTATAAAAAGTAAAACAAAATTTAAAAATGCATACACAACTTTCAGGCAATTAAAATGGAGATGGACGGGTCATATGTTGAGGGAAACGAGGGAAAAATGGACTAGAATAGTAACAGAATGGTACCCACGGGACAGTAAAAGGAATAGAGGTAGACAGACTATGCGATGGGAAGATGACATCATGAAAATAGCAGGTCGGAAGTGGACTCGTTTAGCAAAGGATAGAACAGAGTGGAAAGCCTTAGAGGAGGCCTTTGTCGGAGGACAAGCTGGACTGAACTAACGACAGTTTGCCGATATTATCTTAGTAACCTAAAACTTTATTTTATAATTTATTATGTAAGGCACATATAGCATGTTATTTGTTAAAAATAAGACAGCAATAAAGGCTTTATTATTATTATTATTATTATTATTTTGTATTATAATTATTCTCCCGTACAGGGGTAATAAATCATAGTACCGAGCTTTTGGCCAAAGTACTATGAAACCTTATTTTACTAAGAAAAACTAATCAAGCGAAAGGAATTTTCTGACAATTCTACAGGTGTTGAGGATTACTGCTTTCTGTAATAGTGTGTATGTGAGTGGATGAATTTTTAAGGCTTTAAGGCTTGCATGGAGTGTTTTGGGTACAACTCCTGTGCTAGAAACGATGATTGGGACTGTTTTTACTGACTTTACTCTCCATTGGGTTTTAAGTTCTATGCTTAGGTCGGTGTATTTTGATAGTTTGTTAGTATGTGTTGATGTGAGATTGTGTGTGTTAGGGACGGAGATATCTATAAGGTATACTACTTTATTGTGTTTGTCATGGAGTGTGATGTCGGGTCTGTTATGGTGTACTGTCTTGTCTGTAAGTATAGTACGGTCCCAATACAGTTTGTAATCTTGTGATTCTAGTATCACTTGTGGTGTGTATTTATAATAGGCTATTTTTTCGGTGATAAGATTGTGTTTGTGGGCCAATGTTTGGTGTATAATTGCGGCTACTTGATCATGCCGATGTTTGTAGTCCGTCTGTGTTATGAATGAACATGCTCCTGTTATGTGTTGTATTGTTTCCGGCTGTTTATGGCAGTGGCGGCAATGATCACTGTTCAAGGTGCTATCACGAATGATGTACTTCCTGTAGTTTTTGGTGTCTATGACTTGATCCTGAATCGCCAACATAAATCCTTCAGTCTCGGGATACAACTCGCCTCGTTTTAACCACGCGTTTGACGCTATCTTGTCAACAATAGGGTTTATTAAATCGAGGCGATGCCGACCATGAAGTGATTTTTGGGTCCAGGTATCAATTTTCTGTTGGTTAGTTTCTAATTTTATGTGTTTATTTCGGTCTGCAAGATTTAATGGCGTGTAACTATCTGCTTCAACTATGACTCTGTGTAGTAGTGATTGGTTAGCGTGGGTATGGAAGAATGTTCTGAGTGATGTGATCTGTTTATTGTGCAAATTTGTTATGTCAATGAGCCCTCTACCGCCCTCATCGTTAGGTAGAGTTAATCTTTGGATGCACGCACGTGGGTGGTGTTTTCTGTGTTTGGTCAGTGTTGTGTTAATGATTCTTTGTAATTTTTTTAGGTCTGTCTGTGTCCAACGGATAATGCCAAATGAATATGTAAGTACGGGGACCGCAAAAGTGTTGATAGCTTTTATGGTGTTTCGTGAATTTAGTTGAGTGTGTAATATTTTATGGATCCTACTTTTAAAGTTTTGTTGCAATTTATTTTTCATGTCTTTATGATGAATCTGTCGCGACTGATGAAATCCAAGATATTTATACCCATTTATTGGGTCCAAAGAATCTATGACGTCGTCATGATTGACTAATTTATATGTCGTTGGTTCTACTACTCCCTGTTTAACAGATTGTATCGCACATTTATCGATTCCAAACTCCATTTGTATATCGGATGAGAAAGTTTGAGTAATTCTAGCAAGTGTATGTATATGGTCTATTGTGCTGCCGAAAAGTTTAATATCATCCATGTACATAAGATGAGAAAGTGTAATATCCTGAAAATCGTTTTTAATTGTAAAGCCAATGTTTTCTTTGTTAAGCATATAGGAAAGTGGGTTGAGGGCTAAACAGAACCACAAGGGACTCAAAGCGTCTCCTTGAAAAATACCTCGTTTAATTGAAATAAGTTCGGTTTCAGTGGTTTTATTACTATTGCATATTTTTAGTTTGGTGTTCCAGTATAACATTGTGTTTTGTAAAAAGGAGGTGATAACAGGATGAACTTTATAATGTTCTAATATGTATATTAGCCATGAGTGTGGTACTGAATCGAAGGCTTTCTTGTAATCAATGTACATGGTGTAGATATTTCTTTTTTGGTGAACTGCTTGATTTGAGGCTACGGCATCGATTGTGAGCTGTTCCTTACATCCTTGACTACTTTTGCGGCACCCTTTTTGTTCTTCCGCCAAAATATGATTCCTGTTTATATGTTGATATATGGATTCGCTCAGACATGATGTGATGATTTTATATATATTCTGTAAGCAAGTTATGGGCCGATATTTAGCCGGATTGGCGGTATCTGTAAGATCTTTCGGTATCATATATGTGATTCCCTGCGTAATGTAATGCGGCATTGTGTTTGGTGATTGAATGAATGTGTTAATATGTCGGTGTAATAATGTATGTGTGCAATTAAATTTTTTGTACCAGAAGTTATGTATATTATCTGATCCTGGGGCTTTCCAATTATGTGTTTTAGATATAACAGCTTTCAATAGATCTATATGAATTGCGTCAAATTCCATTTGTGGTATATTTTTAAATTTATCTTTGTCTTCCTCTACCCATTGATTTATATTGTGTTGAACAGGTTTAGACCAAATATCCGACCAGAATAAATGTAATGCTTCAGGAGAAGGTAGATGTGAGTTTTCTGATGGTGTATTTTGTTGCACTGAAAGTTTTCTGTAAAAGAGTTTTTCATTGTTGGAGAATAATTTATTTTGTGTCTTTCTATTAGTTGTTTCTTTGTATCTTCTTAATCTACTAGCAAGTGTATTCAACTTTTGTTTTAAGGTATCTAAGTAGTGTGTTAAATCGGTGTTTTGAGTTTCGTGTTGTGAATGAATTTTGTATTTCTGTTTTATTTTATTTATATGTTTTTCTAACTTTTGTGACCTAACTCCTCTAGCGTATTCAGTAACTCTTCCTATGTCGATTCTGAGACCATTAATTCTTTTTTCTAAGCGTCTTTGCCATCTAGGTACTCTCTGAATTCTGTTATTGAGGGTATTTTTATCTAGAATTCTACCACCATTAAATTTAACTGCAGTATAGGCCCCACAATAGATAATGGCTTGGGTGGTGTTGAAATCAGTATCAGTCGATAGGAATTTAGGAAGTATATCAGAATTAAGATGATTTACGATCACAGCAATTTTTTTCGAGGGTTTTTGTTTTGGCAAGTTAGGTCGCGATGTCGGTTCGGTGTTTAGATATTTGTTATACGTCTCTGAGAACATAACTTCTAATTCTTGCTGTATATGTGTAGGTAGTTTTGATGTACTGTTGTGTTCAGGGGAAGTGTTTCGTTGATTAGTTTCAATTTCAATCGGGTTTAAACTGATTGGTGGTGGCGGATGCTCTGTAACACTTGCATCCGTTGTGTTATCTGTGGGGTGAATGTTTAACTGATTTCGTACTTCTTCTAAAATTTTATTTATATGCTCAGGGGTCAAGAGTTGGTTATTGATTATGGATCTGCGTTGGTCAGATATTCTCTGTGCTGTAAGATGTGATAGTGAAGGATATTCAGAGGTGATTTGTTGGTGTAGCAGTGGTCTATACGATGTTAAGTCGGTTTCTAGTTTAGTTAGTCGGTAATAACTTCTTAATATGGCTTCGTTTAATTCGGTCGACCATCTCATTCGGGACTGTTTATATTCTGTATGTATGTTAATATCGGTAGGTGATTGGTTATGGAGTAATTTTTTTACGTCGTCTTTTATGTCGTTAATCTCTTTTTCCGAAAGAAATTTACGTTGAATAATAGCTCGGCGTTGGTCTCCGACCCTTTGCTTACCCACTTGCATTTCGGGATACTGTGCAGAAAATCTTTCATGTAGAGGCGCGAGATACTGTCTTGTATTAGATTCAAGGTCGGTGAGTATGAAGTAGTGGCGCATTATGAAAACATTCATATCCTTCGTCCATTTTTTGCGCCGTCCATTTTTGGCGGGTGCAGTAACTTCGGCTGAAATAGCCGCCTGCACAACATCCTCAACGGAATGAGGTGATAATGACAATGATGACGGTGGTGATGACTCTCGCAGTCTATCGAGATATGATGGTGGAGATGAAGGAATTGATGAGAACAATGATGATGTTGGTGAAGAGCATGATCTTGTTTGATCATGTTGACCTACAACAGTCTGAGACTGGGCAGATTTGTGCGATACGGTGCCCTCCCCAGAATACGTAGGGCAGCCCGAGCTGTGAGGCTCGGGGCGGGATTCTCCGTCGCAGTTGGCTTCGGTACCCGCCTGGGGTATTGTCCTGTTTCTTAGTCGCATCGCATTTGGGTTATTACTAGTGCTTCGTTGGTCATTGGTGAGTGTGTAGCTAAAAGCTGCCAATGTCCGCCCCTCACGTGGCATCTGATGGTCGAGCCGGACGTGAAGTTAGGTTTATGAGGGGCTTATTATTATTATTATTAATACAGATCAAATTATTATTCATGGATTATTTGTATGGTGATTGAATTCGATCTGCGGTCTACAATTGAGATGGTTTAGGTCTGAGTCCACCGTACCGTAGTGCGGGTTGGCGGACTACACACCTAAGAAATTCCTTAGAACTTTCAGGTGTGTATCCTCGCGATGTTTTCTTTCATCGTTAAAGTAAGTGACAATTCATTGTATGTATGTTTTTTTGGCCCTATCCAACCACACACCCTCCACTGTAACTCCTGTGCTCCAGGATCAACAGCGGTACGCACTGTTTTGATGCCGAGCAATGAAGCTCAGCGAATCTAAGGGGACCTAGTTTGTCACAATCCCGCAACTAAGTTAAGAGCGATTACGCGCCACGCGGCTAGTCGAATTTCGGTAAATATGACTCGCGTAAATATGAGCGTCGATAGTTAATGATATGCAATGAAAATGAATGAAACAATGTTTATTGAGTCCATAAAATGTTAAATACATCACTGATCATCATCATTGTTCGGAATGCAGTCAGAGCAGAGCGATACTTCCTCTCTCTGAAAAGCCTTGCGGCGGACTGATTTGCACCGGGCTGTGCGCAGCGTTTTATAGTACATTTTAAAATATTTATAAAAAAAAATAAGATAAATTTATTTAAAACAAAAATTGTACGATTTCAAGTACACGTTCTTATATTATAAAAAGTTGTTGTTTTATTAAATTAAGTATCATATATGGGTAAAAAAAATACAGTATTGACAGTAATTTCTCAATATTTCGAATGCCTTAGATTTTTTATTACTTGAATAAGGCATCTAAATCTTAAAATGTTTTTCACTATTTGCTTGTGGATATTTCCGATTCAACAACACTATTTTGATGAAATATGTTATAATAAACCCAAATTTTGTGCCTCGAAAATGACTCTAAAAGTGAATTTATGAAAACCTTCGTTCAGTTATCATGTTCTTTATCAAAATTTACACAAAAATCTTAAAATGTTCTTCACTAACTATTTAGATGACAATATTCCCTAAAATAATTAGAAATATACATGTTTGTACGATGAGTCTTTCATCAATTTTAAGGGGTTCGAAAAGTACAGTTTTTTTGCTCTTTGGCTAATTGCTTAATAATCATTGGATGTTTGTAAACCCTATAATATCAAACCAATTTAAATGTTTTTAGAGAATTAACATGCAAACGCTAAATAAACGTGACACGCGGAAGCCGCAGCGGTGCGTCGCGGCGTTTGTTCCGACAACTATTTGACTAACTTGTTGAGCTCCAGTATACAATAGTTTTGGACCGACTTTTCAACTAGCAAAACCACACATGTCTATTTTCAAATAGACATCGTACAAGCCGGCAAATTAGTATGAGATAAATACACTATGATGGCCTCGAGGTTAAGACGCGCGGTCGAGAATTTCGACGGTCGCAGGTTCAAACCCCAGGCACACACCTCTGACTTTTCGAAGTTATGTGTGTATTCTAAATGAATTATCACTTGCTTTAACGGTGAACGAAAACATCGTGATAAAACCTGCACACCTAAATGTTCTTAGGAATTTCTTAGGCACCAGGCCAGCGTGGTGGACTAAGGCCTAAACCCTCTCAGTTGTAGAGGAGGCCCGTGCCCAGCAGTGGGGCGTATTTGGGCTGATGCTGCTGATGAAATACACTTTTTTAGAGATATATTATTCAGTAGTAAGTAGTGATATCAGCCAGCGGTCACTAGGCCAGCCTAGTGTACTAAGGCCTAAAACCTCTCAGTTGTAGAGAAGGTCCGTGCCGAGCATTGGGACGTATATGGACTGATGATGAAGTAGTGATGACCTCGAGGTTTAGGCGCACGGCAGAGAATTTCGGCACACACCTCTGACTTTACAAAATTATGTATGTACCTATTTACAATAAATTATCACTTAGTTTAACGATGAATTGAAAACACCGTGAGGAAACCTACAATCTAAAAGTTATTAGGAACTTCTTAGGTGTTTTGTCCGCCTACCCGCACTAGGCCAGCATGATGGACCAAGGACTAAACCCTCTTAGTTTTAGAGGAGGCCCGTGCCGAGCAGTGGGAATAATATGGGCTGATGTTGATGATGATACTATCAACATTTTATAGGACAGTATATTCCCTATCCAATATCCAAACAAATCTATATGTAAAAAGAGAAAATTGACGATCATTCGGAATCGACATTCATCCAATCGTAACGAACTTTCAATATTTGGTCACCTTTGTTTGCCTCGACTGTGTATTTTTGTTCGAATCGCTCGATTTGTGTTTCATCTGTAAAGTATTTTTGTACGTTTTGTAATCCACTCGTGTAACCAATATTTGGCTCAATTCAGCGGGGGTACTTCCATAGAAGCCCAAAAGCATAACTCGTTAATTGTATAGTGTCTAATTTATAATTGTTTATTGTAGTGTCAGTTTATTCTCATTTATATGTCAAGTTGCTTTTGTTAAATAAACATTTAAAGCTTAAAGATTATTATTCGGATTTTTGTAAGGCAAGCTAGGCTTTTGGGCTTCTATGGAAGTACCGCCACTGGTTCAACTGTAACTTAAATCCCTTGTTTTTAAATGGCAAAGTGATGTTGCTCGTACAGCCACGACGTAAAAAGTAAGAGATTACAAACTTTTTATGCTGTTTCAAATTTTTAAAACGTTGAACGGACGGACACCACGTAGCATACTTTCCCCCGGGGCCGCAACAATTTATCAAGAATTGTCCAAGGAAATAGCGATGTACTAATATTTTTCGCTTTTTTGCACCAATAGACCATGCTGTACTGTGGGACCGCGCGGGTCACTTGCCTTAGTGAAAAGAGTCGAAATAGTGTCCGTCGGCCACCTAGAGGCTTCTGTGTGATCGAGGGCATGCGGACACACGGTGTCCGACGCGGCCCCATGGACCCGACGTATTGGCGGTCACAAGGTGTCCGCCACGGCCCACTGGGCTATACGTTGTTTTTAGTCTGACGCGTGTTAATCTACCACGATATCCTGCGACGTATTAATAAAATATTTTGAGACTAAAGCCAATTGAAAGAAGACCTGAAAAAGACTTCGTTGGTCTCACAGGATATGGATACGAAGAGAGCCTGAGTTCGGTTTCCATACAGTGCTACATGCCGATGTTTTTTCCATTAAAAAAATGTCAGTGACAATACCTACGTAATTTTGAAATGTGCTTAAAAATGGTATTAAGCTCACCCCTTTATGATATCTACTATATAAAAATAAGTCGGGTTTTCCTCCCTGACGCTATAACTCCAGAACGCGCGAACCGATTTCCACGGTTTTGCATTCGTTGGAAAGGTCTCGGGCTCCGTGAGGTTTATAGCAAAGAAAATTCAGGAAAAATTTCAACAGAAAAGCGGGAAAATCTTTTTTCACATACAGCACCATTTTTATCATATAAACTGTTCTACCTAATATCCTGTCAGACATTTTATGTTTATCCCATCAATACGGTTAATGGTCCCCTCAAATTAAAGAACGTATTTAAATAAAGGTTTGGAATCGACAACATATATCCACAATATTCGAATAATTGCGTATTTTGGATTTTAAACATGTAGAATAGTGTCATTAATAAAAAGGGATTGACATATTTATTGGTTGTCAGATATTTATGCGTGCGTTCAGAAATTTATTTTTAAACTCCTTGGTTTACAATTTACAAACGAAGGCAGGTTCGGTAGTCATCACGTTTTGAAATCTAAAACACTCAACTATGCAATGGAATGCACTTGGTGTTGAGAAAATTGTTGAGTAATGTTATTCACGTGACGATACTCAAAAGACAATAGACATAACAATTTTTTTGGTATGAACATAAATAAGACCCTGTGAAGTAACATAGGCTATGTTTCATCCCGGGAAAATGTAATGTTTCAATGGGATAAATATATTATAAATACGAAAATAACTTTCAGAGTTTTACTTTTACGCCTAAACCATTTGATCGATTTGGGTGATTTGATGTGATGGATAAAAATGGGACCTTAAAAAAGGACATAGGCACCGTTATTTTAATTCAGTAAGTGCCATTTTGGCCACTTGAGGAACGATTTATAGATTCACTTATTATTTATCTTTCTGCACCCAACCCTGTAGTCTACGCGGACGGGGTCACGGGCAAAAGCTATAAAAATATAAAAAATGCGATTACAAAACAGGTGTTGTTCGTAGAGGGGTGAAAATTTGGGGTTGTATGTATTTTTCAATGCTGAATCATAAAAAAATAAAAACTTAAAAATGTCCACAAAATAAAAAAATAACTTTTGGGCTGGACCCCCCCTAAACACCTAAGGGTATAAAAAATAGATAACAACCTATTCTCAGACTTACTGAATATACATATAAAATTTTACTCTATACAGATTTTGGCCATAATTTTTTGTTTAAAAATTAGATTGGCCAGTAAAAAAATAGAGGTTATGATGAACCTGAAAATTTAAGATTATAATAATTTATCAATGCTGAATCATAAAACATAAAAACGTTAGGTCAATAGAAGAAAAATAATCATACCCCTAAATGTTAAACCCTTAAATTTTGGGCGATTCTCAGACCTACCTACGATATACACATAATATTTCATAAAAATCAGTCGCGCCGTTTCGGAGGAGTTTGCAAAAAAACACCGCAACACGAGAATTTTATATGTATGGCAAAACAACGTTTGCCGGGTCAGCTAGTCTATATATATATATATATATATATATATATACTCAGCCTATCGCCGTCCGCTGCTGAACGTAGGCCTCCCCAAGAAAGCGCCAACCATCCCGGTCTTGAGCAGCCCTTATCCATCTCTGCACCCCTTATGATGTAGGACGTGAACACAGCTGGTGAATCTTGGGTGTACAAATACATCTACCTATCCCTTCAAGATCACAAGTCTTAGCCAATATACATTGTTGATAAAATTGAAAAATAAAAAAAATAGAATTTAATAACAACTGAAATATTAGAAATTTCACGTAGTTCCCGGGACAATATCAATGCCGATCCGTCAATTTATACAAGTTCCTTGGGAGTTACTAGTATGAATTATTACAACAGTATAGCCCCGATTCGTACCGTGGACTTTACGATAACTCCCGTGGGAATCGCGTCACGGATCGGGATAAAATTGAACCTCGATAAGCCGGGATGTAAATTGACATACTATATTTGATATTGAATAGCTTTGAAATATTTTATTTGGTGCGAAAATTTTCTTGCGAAATAGGATCTGTATATTCAATCAATACGCCGAAATAAATAGTTACATTTACGCTTGTATTTCTGGAAGTGAATGCAGAGTCGTTTTTCTACATCCACGTAGTCTATTATCATTTTTCGGGCACACTTTCAGACTCCGTGCTATAATTTTTCGTAACGAAGAAAAAAAAGTTACATACTACATTTTGATCGGCCCCGTATCAATCCTAGACTCTATATACCTTTAGTATATATACCGATATGATACTCGACACAATCATATCTCATCATCAGCCCATATACGTCCCACTGCTGGGCACGAGCCTCCTCTACAATTGAGAGGGTTTAGGCCTTAGTCCACCACGCTGGCCTAGTGCGGGTTGACGGACTACACACATAAAAAAATCCTAAGAACTTTAATAGATGTGCAGGTTTCATCACGATGTTTTCCTTTACCGTTAAAGTACGTGATAATTCTTTGTGAATACACACATAACTTCGAAAAGTCAGAGGTGTGTGCCTGGATTTGAACCCGCGACCGTCGAGATTCTCGACCGCGTGCCTAAGCCTCGAGGCCATCACGACTTGCAATCATATCGTACAGTTCAAAATCGAGTCTCCAGAGATTGATCGCAACACATTTATAAGGGCCACTATCATATATTGTACACTTTCAGAAGATCACATCGCGCGTTGTATACCATAAATTTCTTACCCAAAGCGGGCTTCATATTTCACAAAAAATTTTTACTCAAACCTTACAAAAACAGTTGCAAATAAACGTTTTATAGCTCTTAGAAGGCTGAGGAAAATTGTCGTAAAAAGAAAATCAGTGTGTCAAAAAACGTCACAATCAGTATACTCTTTCATCATCAGCCCATATACGTCCCACTGCTGGGCACGGGCCTCCCCTACAACTGAGAGGGTTTAGGCCTTAGTCCACCACGCTGGCCTAGTGCGGGTTGGCGGACATACCTAAGAAATTCCTAAGAACTTTTAGATTTGCAGGTTTTATCACGATGTTTTCCTTCACCGTTAAAGCAAGTGATAATTCATTGTGAATACACACATAACTACGAAAAGTCAGAGGTGTGTGCCTGGGGTTTGAACCTGCGACCGCCGAAATTCTCGACTGCGCGCCTAAACCTCGAATACTCTTTGTTCGTTTAGAAATCGTAAATGGAAACGAAAATACTGAAGAATACACGTTTAATATCCAGCTATTACTTTTATCATTTTGCTTATCATCTAAAAGTCTTTTAAAGTCATACATGCGGTTCGTTTACTTGATATAAACTTTTGAAAGTACAAAATGATTCAACAATTACATACATACATACATGTACATACATACATAACCTCACGCCTGTATTCTCCAACTTTTTTGCACCCACATTTCGCCAGGTATGTATCAGTCCGAAATAGAGGGCGAGCCTATTGCCGTTTTTCGAGCAGATTTCTAGACTCCGTGCTGCTACTGAGAATTTTCTTATGGAAAAACCCAATAACACTTTGCCGGACCCGGGAATCGAACCCAAGACCTCTAGATCGCACGGCACATACTTGTGCCGCGAGACCACGAGACAGTCAACAATTAGTTATGTACTATTTAAGTGGTCGAGCCACGTTATCGTCAGTTTGGACTATTATAAGACAGCCTCGTGGCGCAGTTGGCTAGACACCAGCTTGCGAAACGAGAGGCCGCGGGTTCGATCCCCGCACCGAGACAAATGTTTGTGTGATCCACAAATATTTGTTTCGGGTCTGGGTGTTTGTGAGACCGAAAAGTCTCTCGTAGTTTCTGTTACCCACGACACAGGACTTGTATCCTAGTGTGGGGTCAGAACTATGTATGTGACTGTTGGGTGTATTTATTTTATTATTTATTTTATATATGTAGTCTGGCTAACTATGGAGGTGAATGTCTCAAAGCATTGAATCACTCGTTGATACTAAAGTTAGGGGTATGCATATTAAAACCTTATGTTAAATCTATACTAATATTATAAAGCTGAAGAGTTTGTTTCTTTGGTTGAATAATATCAGGCACTACTGGTCCGATTTGAAAAATTCTTTCAGTGTTGGATAGCCCATTTATTGAGGAAGGCTATAGATAACATCACGCTAAGACCAATACGAGCGGTACACCAATAAATAATGTTTCAAAATAGGCTTTTTTTTCCTTTTGAGAGCTACCGCTGCGTGCGCTATGGAAATGGCTAAAATTTTGCTAAAATAATGTCTTTATAAAAAAGTAAACCGTGCCAATGTTATCGCGCGGAAAATAAAGAGGAAAAATGACATGCTAACACCGATTTTGCTTCAAATATGAAACCAAATATTCTCTAAATAATATTAGAAAATAAGAAACAAAATAATGTCTACAACTTGCGGGATTGTCTAAAAAAATTGCGTCAAAAACATTTGACAAGCAATTTTATGTTTGAAATATGAAGTACCTTTTTATACAAAATACATGTAACATTGTATATATTTTTTTATTTTTAATGTTTGTTTGTGACATGGCCATGATCAAGGTTTGCTTTGTAATAATTCTTTCTTTCGCAACCTCTTTGGTGAAAGTGATAAAAATAATTTAAAACCAACAATAATATTTTACATTTAAATAATTATTTATTTCAGTCCAAACACTTGGCACACACGCACCTTTTGTAAAGCTTACAAGAGTTAAGCTATCTGGCCTACAGTGAGTTCATGGAGTTCTCCCAAAAAATTCCTCGTGGAGAATATTCAAGTACGCAGTAATAAACGAAAAGATTTTTATCTTATCTCTCAAAATAAATAAAAAATTGGCTGTATAATTCAAAATCCTTAGCCAAAACATGACGTAAAAAACACGACCCAGCCTAATATTTTAATGAAGAAATTCGAAGATGAAATTAATTCGGATTAGACCCAAATTACGATTAAAAGCTACGAAGCAATTTAGTGATTCTCTATGTCGTAACACTCTGAAATTAATTAATCTGTTAATGAGCCAATTAATGTTATCTGATCCGCCATTTTGTTGTAGCGTCGTTTTTAGCGCTTGGGCGTGGTGTAATCTGTCGAGGCATGTTGGTCTAGATCCAAGTAAAACGGATTCAGTCAGGTAGTTTATTATTAAATAAAGAGAGAACTACATTATTAAGGTATATTCGGTTTGAAACGAGCAATTTTAAAAATGTAATATTTTTCACAGCTTTTTTTTATCACAAATGTAATCAATCAATTATAGTATTTCTTTCCAGTAAGTAAGTAACGCAAACATAAGATTGCAAATGTGTTGGATAAATGGCAATAGACATACCCCTTTTATATACTCAGCCTATCGCCGTCCACTGCTGAACGTAGGCCCAAGAAAGTGCCAACCGTCCCGTTGTTGAGCAGCCCTCATCCATCCGTTACCCGCCATCTTTCTCAGGTCGTCGGACCATCGTGCTACAGGACGTCCTACACTACGTCTACCATAGCGCCTTTACCCTTTTTATATAAGACATAAAATCCAAGATGCATCCTTCCTACACAGGTATCAGAGAGTATTACTTCTACTTGGTATGTATATGTGTAAAAAATACGGACAATTACATAGGCACTCCCGACTTCATCCTCAAAGATACTCAGTAAAAGTGCATTTTGCATTTATTAAGAATCCCTGGAAAGATCAAACCACGCTTCGCCAAACCCGGGCATGGAAACCAATACCCTACATTTTTGGTACCCATTTTTGGCACGATATACAAGGCAATGAGTCTTAAAAAATATTTACTCCAAAAATGTAAGACCTACCTTTCACATTTAAACATGAAATTTCAATAGACATTTTATGGACTCTTTCATTAGCGAATCTTTTGAATCATTTCTGAAATTACCAACGAATACATTATGTCGAAATTTAATTAGTCCCGTCTCGGGCCAGCTTGTTTGCTCGGCTTAGCGTCGCATACATAATGCAACAACCGAATTAGGGCCAGCGAGGGACGCCCGTCCCACTCAAAATAATTCTAATCTATTTGTATAAAATAATATTCGAAGCATTTTCATAACTGTAGGAACCTTATTTCATGATAAAGTTTTTTTTTTCATATTGCTATATAACTATATTGCATAGTGATGGCCTCAAGATTTAGGCGCGCGGTCACGGGTTCAAACTCCAGACACACACCTCTGAATTTTCAAAGTTATGTGTGTATTCACAATGAATTATCACTTGCTTTTACGGTAAAGGAAAAACATCGTGGTGAAACCTGCACACCTAAAAGTTTTTAGGAATTTCTTAGATGTGTCTGCCAACACGCACTAGGTCAGCGTGGTGGACTAAGGCCTAAACCCTCTCAGTTGTAGAGGAGGCCCGTGCCCAGCAGTGGGACGTATATGGGCTGATAATAATAATGCTGTAAAACTTTTACAGTTTCACCCACATTTCGCAAGCTATATTTTAAATCCTAATCAAAGGAGTTAAGTATATTAAGTACCGTTTATCATATTTTTAGATTCCGTGCTGCTATTGAGAATTTCGAAATGGAAAACCTAACATTACTTGGCCCGAACAAGAAACCGAACCCCAAGTGTCTCGATCGTGTAGCCTCTAATATTGCGGGACTAACGAGGTAGTCAGAATTACAGATTAAAGTCCTTTAATTTTATGTTCGAACATACATATGTATTATGTAGCAAGATTACAGTTTTAAGCGAACCCATATTCGTAGACCGTATAATAATATAAGGCTGTGCAGAAATCGAATCAGCAACCTTTCTAGCGTCGAAAATTTCGGTTTATCGAGGTTATTTCATCACAAAATATTGAACCTTTTATAATGTAATCACATAAAAGAAAATTAACATAATGAAATCATTAGCAAAGTTAACAAAATGCAACATTAATAAATATTCACATATTAAACGCTCAATCCTGGTTCAAAGGAAACTCAGGTGGAACAGTTGAAGGGACTCTCAACTCGACTGAGAGCCGCTCTCGACGACCCGTGAGGGGCGCCTGGGGATGGGCGGGGGGCGAGGGTGTAAGGCCTTTGTACACAGCACATGTATGTCGAGTTTACCCCATTCTGATTTTACAAGGCTTAAGTTATGTAAATTGTGGAAGGTGGGAGTATTTTAGAACATCGTGACTAAACATCTTCAAAATCGTGACGTACAAGTCTGTGCCGTTCGGTCTATAGGTCCTAGGCTCGATTCCCGGGTCGGGCAGTGTTATTGGGTGTTTCCATTAAGGAATTCTCTGTAGCAGCATGGGGTCTGGAAATGTGCCCGAAAAACGGAAACGGGTTCGCCCCCTGTTATGAGGGATAAACACTTTTTTTGTATTATGAATTATTGGAGTAGTTAGAGCTTTTAGCATCAATCAAGAAGATTTTAATGCTGTATAATATATACTAATAAATCTCTGGAAACTTACTTACTTGATATGAAAGAAACTTACTAATATTGGCCACATACGTAATAATAAGTTGCAATGGAAAAATTCAAGTTAACAAAATGAAATGAAATTGCTTTATTTGGTCACGTAGGCAATCAAATAGCACTTATGACAAGTCAATACAGAAAAGAAACATCTTTTATTATTACATTATAATTCAACTATGGTTAATTTTATATAATTTGTATAAAAATATTTTACGGGTTTTTATATTCAATTTATGTTCAATTCCACTCAAAAATATTTTGTATTTAATAGCTCTTGATCACATTTTTGAATCCTAAAGATATCATATGGTAAGATAAGAATACCATGCTTATATTCAAAAAAGAAGGTTATGTCCCAAATTCAAATTCATGTCTTTATTAGATTACATACAGCCATGACTCTCCATCCCTAGATCCTGTATCAGTATTCATTATGAAAGCAACATTCTGCTGATATTCAACTTATTTATTACTGTGTCACTTCGATAACTTAAGGGCGGTCACCCCCACAACGTTTTACGACAGCCTGTCACCCTGATTCATGGCGAGCCGGCGAGTGGTTCTTTACTGAACTTCATTTAATGAGGTCGTTGATCTTCGGCCCGCGTTATTTAATCTTTCGGAAACTTATTGATAATTATTTTGAACGAGTCTCAAAAAGTGAAGTTTGTAAAAGGAAATATAAGAAGTTATTAACTGTTTTGGTTATCTCTTATATAAACATGATCTTTACCTCGTTGGGACCTATTATGAATGAATGAAATGAACAAAAAAACGTATGCATTTAAATCTGGGATAGAAATAACGAATGACAGACTATAATATGAGTATATGTAGTGATGGCCTCGAGGCTTAGGCTCGCGGTCGAGAGACCGGCCGTCGCGGGTTCAAACCTCAGCCATAATGTGATCTTGTTTTGTCTAAATACTAGCCAGACCGTTTTATTAAGTTATAATTTTTTGTTATGCCTTTATCAGATTTGTTTGTCAGTGTCAGAACAGGCTCGTGCCTAAAAGTGGGACTTGTATGGACCGATGATTATGATGATGAAAAACACCCTCTAAATTATTGGACTTAAGCTCCAATACATCTTGTACGTTTTTCGGTTAATGTGTAAAGTTTCCGCCACAACACGACAGGCTAAACGCACCCTCAAGAATATATAAGTAATTTGGGTAACTTCAAAACTCCGCTCGTAAACAATTATCCGAGAGAGCCGCTTTATAAATAATTTAAAAGTTTTTGTATTCGTTTCTAAATGAGTTCCGAGTGGAAAATAGCTTAATACAATACAGGACACAGAAAAAAAAGTATACTATACAGGGTATAAAAGATCGTGTTCAAAATCTAAGACAGTTAATAGTTTCAGTCATTACAAACACATTGAGGCTAAAAAAACGGGTGGCACTCCGGGAGTGTCGGCAGAAGTGAAAGCTTAAACATTAGCGTTGTGCATTTTTGAATATTTTGGAATGGTCAGGGAATAAATTCGCACGAATTGCTTTATTTATTTATAAAAGTACTATCGTTTACGTGGTAAAATACAATATTTATTGCGCTATCGTACACAAAAATGACAACGCATGACAACAAACGTCTTACGCATTTTCGATCAGAGTCAGGTGATCTGACGCGAGTTCAAAATTTTCTACCCCCGTTTCCGTAATAAAGGCAAGTGTTAGACGTATGCTTAGTACATTCCATACTATGTAATCCATTGCCTGACCCAGGATTTGGATCCATAAACTCTGAACCGACAAAGCATTCAAACTACTTTCTGCCTCTTAAAGTATTTATTATTAGTACAAAAATCTTCCTTCCAAAATACCCCGTATACCTTTTTACAGCAAACCTCATTCGCCCAAAAAGTTTCCTATCATTATTTCAGATTAAATAGTACGTTTCGCGGGGCGTTCCAACGTTTTTCGGCTTAATCTGTAATTGTTGTGTAATTAAACACGAAAACAGATTAACGGCTCAATTGTTGGAGCAAACTTGCTCGTAAACTTAACAAATAAAACAAACGGCGGTTTCCGCGGGATTAGGCTGTTTAAATCTGTAGTGAAATGTATTTAATTATTTATTCATTAACACTTTATTGTACACACGGAGAAAATTAACAAAACAAGAAGTCAGAGGGAAATATAGTACAATTGGCGGTCTTATCGCTCAAGGCGATTTTTTATTGACAACCATAGGATGTAAATAAAGAAAGGATAGATGAGAGGGTAGTCAGTGTGTACAACATACAAATATACTAAATACATACATATACATATACAAAACATAGGTACATACGAAATTCTAAATAGATAACAAAATAATAATATGACAGAATATCATCATCATCAGCCAATGGAGGTCCACTGCTGGATATAGGCCTCTCCTAATGACTTCCACAGGGACCTGTTGGAAGCAGCCTGCAACCAGCGACGTCCCGCGACGTTTACTAGGTCGTCCGACCATCTTGTCGGAGGACGTCCCACGCTGCGCTTTCCGGTACGTGGCCTCCACTCGAGAACTTTATAAAATATTATAAAGTCGGAGCCATTGAGTCTTTTAGAAAGATTGAGAGGCCATCACGACTATCGGTTTAGGTTTTTTCATTTTCATCATGTTTTAAATAAATACGTGCGTCCATACCGAGTAACTTTATGAATATAGGCAATAAAAGAGAATAAAACGCAAAAAGAGCTTATTAAAATGTGAAATTCGAGAACAATGCCATTAAAATTCCCAGCTGAAAATCTCACCACATCCGCATTTGCGCCGCTCTTCGTGTTTCACTTTAATTTAAAACATTATAGCAATGACTTTCAAAGTTATTGCAACTGTTTTTATTGTAATAAAATCAAAAGTATTAATTAAACGACAGATCTCAACAGGGCCATTTAGAAGACTAGCATAGCAGTTATGTGTCACACTAAGATTTTAAAGACGAAACATAAGTGTGCGGCGTATGACTGAGAGGTCACGAGCACGATTTCCGTGTCAGTCAGTGTCATTAGGATTTTTCTAATAGGAAATTCTCAGTACCAGCGCAGAGGTTGAAAATGTGCTCGATAAACGGCTGCATATTACGTGGGAATTAAAATTACCTGAAATAAATGTAGGTGAAACGTAGGTGTAGAAATGTATACCGCCTACTACCTCTTGGTACAGGCGTGAATGTGTGAATGTCAAAGTCAAACGAGTTTTTATCGAACTCATAAAAATTTACCGTTACGGTACTAACCTGATTAGAATCTTTTGACGTAGATAACATTTTCATTAATAAACACCACGAAAATATAGCCCTTAGAATACTGACAATTGAATATAATTCTGAAAATAAAAGTACATGATGCTTCCTCCCCAGGCGAACTGATTCAGTGCCTAGTCAACCCTTGCCATTGTTGGGTCTCAAAAGATTGAGCGAGTGAAATATTGCTCCCGAACAGTGCCGGAATAACCACGTAGCAAGAGTAGCAGTTGCTGCGGGCCCCGTGCAAAAGGGGGTCCCGTATATTTAAACCCGCTCAATCCTAACAGGCTCTTTAGTAATCAACTGTACAATTAATCACCCACAACATTGTAAATTCACAATTATCACTTATTTTAACGGTGAAGGAAAACATCGTGAACATGCACACCTAAAAGTGCTTAGGAATTTCTTAGGTGTTTATACCGCCAATCCGCACTAGGCTAGCGTGATGGAAGCATTCTAAACCCTCTCAGTTGTAGAGAAGGCCTGTGCAGCAGTGGGAAGTATATGGGCTGATGATGAATGCTTGAACATTGTAACCTATGGATGATGAATCTGCCTCGAGGTCTCGCGGTACAAGTATCTGCCGTGCGATCTAGAGGTCCTGGGTTCGATTCCCGGGTCGGGCAAAGTGTTATTGGGTTTTTCCATTAGGAAATTCTCAGTAACAGCACGGAGTCTGGAATTGTGCCCGAAAAACGGCAATAGGCTCGCCCCCTATTACGTGGGACTGATACATACTTGGCGAAATGTGGGTGCAGAAATGCACCTCTGCCTACCCCTTCGGGGAATACAGGCGTGAGTTTATGTATGCATGTGTATGTATGTATGATCGACCTTTTTGCGTAAAGGGCTTTTTTATTACTGGCCCAGATGCGGTGTTCGCGAGTTTTTGTATGATAAATTAAAATTTCCTTTTTTACATTGGCGCTAGAGTTTTTATTTGTTTTGGTTTTTGAGGTGACTATGATATTACTGAGCATTATTTTCCTTCTTCTAACTTTAGATATTAGAGCGAGACATGACATTAATTAATGATGACAAACGTAAATAAAGCTTGTTAGCAGAGCTTCGTATAATTCACAATTTGAATACAAACGCTTCATCCTTCGAATTGAATTTAGACAAGAATCAGCAAAGTATTTCAATTCAACGTGTACGAGAAAGCGCTTTAAATCAAAGCGTAGTATTTAGAATCAACTTTTTGTTTTGTTTTTTAATATCGGTTTGTCTACCCTACCTTATAGAGGCTTCGCCCTACTCTTTCTTTAACCATATTACGATACTTGACTATTATTGGAAGCTAACATAACAATTTTCACTTTAGGTCCCATTTATTCATTGAATATCATATAGTTATTTACCCGTGGTGCGTTAATTGCGTCTCATTGCTCCAATTATCTCTATCTTTAATGTGAGGGTGAAACCTCATAGTCCAATTTCTTTACTTCCGCTTTGCTGTGGAGGAAAGTGGTTCCAACTCCACCTTTATATCTTTTTTTCTGATTAACTTCGTTGCGGGAAAACAATTTAGGATCCCTTAGATTCCCTGAGCTTCTGTGCTCAGCGCCAATTTATTTTTCATAAAATTATTTTTGGGTTGAGTAATTGTAAAACCATCCAAATCCGACAAAAAACGATAATCATTAGTCAAAATAATTATAGTAGCCTCTCCAACTAAAAAACTCCATGTAATTACTCAACAAAATCGTGTAGTACGAGAAATACTGATTCTAGGATAGGTACTGTGTGTGTGGAATAGTTGTGTATTCTGTGGAGATGAGGTATCCCAAGTGATAACTGGATTAGTGAAACGTAACAGGTACTACGTAATCCAAGCGCCATGTTGAATCCGCAATCCGCAAACAGTAACGCATTAGACAGTAGAACAAGTGTGTTTGATATTTAGTTAATGATTTTTGTGGACGCACTGCTTTTAACGGTGACAGCCCCGTGGCGCAGTTGGCTAGACACCAGCTAGCGAAACGAGAGGCCGCGGGTTCGATCCCCGCACTGAGACAAATGTTTGTGTGATCCACAAATATTTGTTTCGGGTCTGGGTGTATGTGAGACCGAAAAGTCTCTCGTAGTTTCTGATACCCACGACACAAGACTTGTATCTTAGTGTGGGATCAGGACTATGTATGTGACTGTTGGGTGTATTTATTATTTACTAGCTGACCCGGCAAACGTTGTTTTGCCATATATATAAAATTCTCGTGTCGCGGTGTTTTTTGACAAACTCCTCCGAAACGGCTCGACTGATTTTTATGAAATATTGTGTGTATATTGTAGGTAGGTCTGAGAATCGGTCAACATTTAAGGGTTTAACATTGAGGGATATGCTTTTTTTTCTATTGACTTTATTTTCTTTATTTTTTATGATTCAGCATTGATAAATTATTATAATCATAAATTTTCACCCTTCTACGATCAACCTCTATCTTATACTGACCATTTTGATTTGTTTTTTTTTATTAAAATGTAAATAAATGATAATAGCACTGAAAAATTATAATGATACGTATAACAGTCATTGCTTTGATCGATATACAAATTAAACAAAAAAATATGGTCAAAATTGTATAGAGTGAGATATACATATACATCTATCTAATACATAAAATTCTTGTGTCACAGTTCGAAACAGCCTTCGAAACGGCTCGATCGATTTTGATGAAATTTTATATGTATATTCAGTAAGTCTGAGAATAGGTTATCTATTTTTTATACCCCTAGGGTGGTCCAACCCGAAAAGTTTTTTATTTATTTTGTGGACATTTTTTGTTTTTATTTTTTTATGATTCAGCATTGAAAAATACATATAACTCCAAATTTTCACCCTTCTACGAACAACACCTGTTTTGTAATCGCAATTTTTATATTTTTATAGCTTTTGCCCGCGAATCCGTCCGCGTAGACTTCAGGGTTGGGCGCAGAAAGATAATAAGTGAATCTATAAATCGTCCCTCAAGTGCCCAAAATGGCACTTACTGAATTTAAAAAAAGGTCAAATCAATTCAAATGGTTGAGGCGTAAAAGTAAAACTCTGACAGTTATTTTCGTATTTGTAATAATATGTTTATCCCAATGGGAACATTACATTTTCCCGGGATAAAACATAGCCTATGTTACTTCACAGGGTCTCATTTATGGTCATACCAAATTTTTTGTTTTTGCGTGAAAGCGTAACAAACATCCCTACATTCACATTTATATAATAGTAAGGATAACCATTCCCACCTATGTTACTTCGGTGGGTCCCACCTATCTGCATACTAAAAGTCATTCCAATCTTTTTTCAATAATTTTTCAATTCTTTTATCCTCCGTATTTTTTTTTAATAAGAAGAATCCTATGTCTTTTTTTATATCTATGTGTACAAACTATGTGTACAAATTTACATGATAATCGGTTAAGTAGTTTTGGCGTGAAAGCGTAACAAACAAAACATTTACATTTATAATAGCTGACCCGGAAAACTTCGTATCCCCTAACAGTCATTGAATGTTACATATTTACATATTACCTGAATTTTATTTTTGATTGTCTGGAAATAAATATTAAGTTCAGCACTTTATTGAGATAAAAATACAGAAATAAATAAGTACAAAAATTAAATGTATCCATCGTGTGTCCGCAAGTCATGATTAAATTAAACATGTACATATTGTGCAGCATGGGATACAGTCGGTTTCAATTCTCTTCATTGAAGCACCAGCGTGGTGGACTGAAGCCTAAACCCTCTCAGTTGCAGAGAAGGCCTATGCTAAGCAGTGGGACGTACATATATGGGCGTATATACCTTGTGATATACATTTTTAATATATTTTTTAATTGTCTAAAAGATCACAAACATCTTTTGTTAATCGCCGTCATTGCGAAGGCATGACGAATCGGGAACTGAATTCGTTTGAACTCAATGGTCATACCCGTTAGGATCAATGAAATCTTAGATCAATCTAATTGATGAATTCTCAAGCACCAATTCATCTCTAAGTTGTCTTTTCAGTATCGTCACGTGAATAACATTACTCAACAGTTTTCTTAACACCAAGCCCATTCCATTGCATAGTTGTGGGTGTTTTAGATTTCAAAGCGTGATGACTACCGAACCTGCCTTCGTTTGTGAATCAGGTACAACCAAGGAGTTTAAAAATACATTTCTGAACGCACGCATTAATATTTGACAACCAATAAATATGTCAATCCCTTTTTATTACTGACATTATTCTACATTTTTAAAATCTAAAATACGCAATTATTCGAATATTCTGGATATATGTTGTCGATTCAAAACCTTTATTTAAATACGTTCTTTAATTTGAGGGGACCCTTAACCATATTGACGGGATAAACATAAAATGTTTGACAGAATATTAGGTAGAACAGTTTATATGAGAAAATTAAATTGTTGTTTTTACCATATTCCTCGCAATTTTCTTAACTTTTTCTTTCATAAGATCCTTCTCCTAACGATAGCGAACACAACAAAAAAAGAATTAGCGAAATCGGTCCAGGCGTTGTTGAGTTATGCGCTTACCAACACATTTTGCGATTCATTTTTATATATAAGACTAGCTGACCCGGCAAACGTTGTTTTGCCATATATATAAAATTCTCGTGTCGCGGTGTTTTTTTAAAAAATATATTATAAGATATATCTTATATATATATAAGATTTTTATAAAATATTGTGTGTATATTGTAGGTAGGTAGGTCAGACCTACTACTAGAATCGGTCAACATTTAAGGGTTTAACATTTAAGGGTATGATTTTTTTTCTATTGACCTAATTTTCTTTATTTTTTATAATCCAGCATTCATAAATTATTATAATCATAAATTTTCACCCTTCTACGTTCAACCTCTATCTTATACTGGCCATTTTTTATTTATTTATTAAAATGTAAATAAATGATAATAGCACTGAAAAATTAAAATGATACGTATAACAGTCACAGCTTTGATCGATATACAAAACAAAAAAATGGTCAAAATTGTATAGAGAGTGAGATATAGGTACATATACAACTATATATGTATATAAAATTCTTGCGTCACAGTTCGAAACAGCCTCCGAATCGGCTCGACTGATTTTGATGAAATTTTATATGTATGTATATTCAGTAAGTCTGAGAATAGGTTGTTATCTATTTTTTATACCCCTAGGATGGTCCAACCCGAAAAGTATTGTATTTTTATTTTGTGGACATTTTTTTGTTTTTATTTTTTTATGATTCAGCATTGAAAATACATATAACCCCAAATTTTCACCCTTCTACGAACAACACCTGTTTTGTAATCGCAATTTTTATATTTTTATAGCTTTTGCCCGCGACTCCGTCCGCGTAGACTTCAGGGTTGGGCGCAGAAATATAATAAGTGAATCTATAAATCGTCCCTCAAGTGCCCAAAATGGCACTTACTGAATTTAAAAAAGGTGCCTATGTCCTTTTTTAAGGTCCTGTTTTTATCCATCACATCAAATCACCCAAATCGATCAAATGGTTGAGGCGTAAAAGTAAAACTCTGACAGTTATTTTCGTATTTTTAATGTTTATCCCAATGGGAACATTACATTTTCCCGGGATAAAACATAGCCTATGTTACTTCACAGGGTCTCATTTATGTTCATACCAATTTTTTTGTTTTTGCGTGAAAGCGTAACAGACATCCCTACATTCACATTTATATAATAGTAAGGATAACCACTCCCACCTATGTTACTTCGGTGGGTCCCACCTAACTGTATACCAAAAGTCATTCAAATCTTTTTTCAATCATTGTTCAATTCTTTTATCCTCCGTATTTTTTTTTAATAAGAAGTATCCTATGTCCTATCTTATATCTCGAAGACTATGTGTACAAATTTTCATGATAATCGGTTAAGTAGTTTTGGCGTGAAAGCGTAACAAACAAATTTACATTCACATCTATAATATAAATAGCTGACCCGGCAAACTTCGTACCGCCTAACAGTCATTGAATGTCATGTTACATATTACCTGAATTTTATTTTTGATTGTATGTAAATAAATATTAAGTTCAGCATTTTATTGAGATAAAAATACAGAAATAAAAAGTACAAAAATTAAATGTATCCATCGTGTGTCCGCAAGTCATGATTAAATTAAACATGTACATATTGTGCAGCATGGGATACAGTCGGTTTCAATTCTCTTCATTGAAGCACCAGCGTGGTGGACTGAAGCCTAAACCCTCTCAGTTGCAGAGAAGGCCTATGCCAAGCAGTGGGACGTACATATAGTATATGGGCGTATATACCTTGTGATATACATTTTTAATATATTTTTGAATTGTCTAAATTTAGATCACAAACAGTCTTATGTTAATCGTCATGGCGAAGGCAAGACGAATCGGGAATGAATTCGTTTGAACTCAATGGTCATACCCGTTGGGATCAATGAAATCTTTAGATCAATATAATTGATGAATTCTCAAGCACCAATTCATCTCTAAGTTGTCTTTTCAGTATCGTCACGTGAATAACATTACTCAACAATTTTCTTAACACCAAGCGCATTCCCTTGCATAGTTGTGGGTGTTTTAGATTTCAAAGCGTGATGACTACCGAACCTGCCTTCGTTTGTAAATCAGGTACAACCAAGGAGTTTAAAAATACATTTCTGAACGCACGCATAAATATTTGACAACCAATAAATATGTCAATCCCTTTTTATTACTGACATTATTCTACATTTTTAAAATCTAAAATACGCAATTATTCGAATATTCTGGATATATGTTGTCGATTCAAAACCTTTATTTAAATACGTTCTTTCATTTGAGGGGACCATTAACCATATTGACGGGATAAACATAAAATGTTTGACAGAATATTAGGTAGAACAGTTTATATGAGAAAATTAAATTGTTGTTTTTACCATATTCCTCGCAAATTTCTTAACTTTTTCTTTCATAAGAACCTTCTTCTAACAATAGCAAACACAACAAAAAAAGAATTAGCGAAATCGGTACAGGCGTTGTTGAGTTATGCGCTTACCAACACATTTTGCGATTCATTTTTATATTATAGATTATTATTATCCAGATAGAGTACCGTTCTTCACGCCTATACCTAAAAAATGGTGTATCTTTACACCTACGTTTCTTCAGCTATTTTGAGCCGCCCGTAATCATATGTATCTTAATCGTGAATCTGGATCTCTCAGCCGAACGCCCAATGTATTCCGTATAACCAACAAGGAAGTCCAAAAGACTCATTAATTTAACAGAGAAATCTAAAAAAATTACAAAGAAATTTGATACCAAGAAAAGTTTGGGAAATGGGGATTACTGGAGGCCATATTTGTTGTGTAAAACCAATGAATGTGCCTATGTGTGTCCGGTCAACAGTACCTAGACTGGCAAAATTTTGTCGATTGGTGAAATATGATCAAAATCATTTATTGGTAATCGATACTCTATTTTAACCGCTCTACTCGTACAATAACCATCAGATGTGGTGTAGTCACTTTGCCGTTCCAGTATATAAAGTTGAGGAAAAACATCAAAGCAAATATGAAATATTTAAGTCTGAAACACGATAAGACATTGTTCGTGCTTTTCATTGAATAAACAGTTGTATTTGAGCATTGTAAACACATCGCAACATTAAAAGACGCAAGTGGAGCGCACGAATCGCCTTCCGCCCCGCTGTTGGCGTACTGAAGTAAAAATATACTATGGCGCGGTCTATATAATGGGTAGTGATGTGGCACAAAACGTATTCGGGTCTCTACGGCCATTTTTTATATATTCTGACGTCAGTTGTATATAAAAGACGTTATGGATGCGTGTTTTTTATAAAGAAGTTAGGTGAGATCAGAATAGTGAAGATACCTGCATGTTCGATTTCCGATATTTTTTATAAGAAATGGCAACTTTATTAACTGCTATGAGTTCAGAGGGACGTATTATGGGCTTTTTGGATCAATCTGGATATGACTAAATTTAACGCATCTTCATCATCAGCCTATATAC
The DNA here is from genome assembly GCA_907164795.1 of Hemaris fuciformis. Lineage (NCBI taxonomy): Eukaryota > Metazoa > Arthropoda > Insecta > Lepidoptera > Sphingidae > Hemaris > Hemaris fuciformis. Next base: position 2,397,350 of record OU015445.1, read on the forward strand.
TTCACACTGCTGGGCAAGGGCCACCTCTACAATTGAGAGAGTTAAGGCCTTAGTCCACCACGCTAACCAACGTATCTTACTGAGCTATAGTTTAAACTGGTGCTATACCATCACCTCATATAATGCTAATCCTAGAAAGTTGCGTGGCTTGAATACAAAATACTGTGTAAATATAATTAGAATGATTAGATCTGACAGTGCACCGCGAAACTATTACACGAAAATTCTGCATTTATCTTCGGCCCCGCGTTCGTTTTACCCCATCACTAGCAGCAGATCCGACAAAGATTAAAAGCGTTGAGTAAGTTTTGTGCGACCATTTTTGTTTACATTCGAGCCAAACCTAAAAACAATATAGCTGCGTTTGCAGTTAGCTTTTCGTTTTACAATGCGTCTGTGGCTGGGTTTGCACAAGCTATTACAGATCCATTAGTCAGTGTACAGGAATCGATTTGGAAGATAAAAATGTAGTAATATTACGTACATAGCCTCACGCCTGCATTTCTCGAAGGGGTAGGCAGAGGTGCATTTCTACAGGTGTATGTATCAGTCCTACGTAATAGGGAGCTAGCTTGTCGACGATTCAGACTCCGTGCTGCTACTGAGAATTTTCTAATGAAAAAAATCCAATAATACTTTGCCCGACCCAGGAATCGAAGTCAGGACCTCTAGATCGCACGGCAAATACTTGTGCCGCAAGACCACGAGGTAGTTTGTATGTAGTAATATTTTTACATATATACTTATATACACATACTAATGTATGCAATATACCTATATGCTAGCTACATCCACAACAATCACAAATTGAATCAAATTTTTCTATTACAAAAACTTGTCTCGGCATGGGAATGAGAAATAGCTTTTGGAGTTAATTTTATTATGAGTAACTTTCACGCTCTTATATAATCACACAACATATTATATGATTAACCACGCATAAATTTAAAATATGATCTGAATATTTGTTGGTTCCTAAAGTCTTCCACGGGTTATGTATTTATGTAGTGTATGTATGTTTAAACCACAATTAGGTATGTAGTTGACAATACAACAAAAAATAATAGTTTAATTATTACTTTCAATATAAACTTATGGTTGTACAATCTTTATAACCCATCACTCGCTATAAAAATACGTATAATTAAGGCGCTAGTGTATCATACAATGATCTATTTAAAGGTTTGTTCCACTTTGTGATGATGTAACTCTTGTTTCTGCGTACGAGTACACGCTTCCCTTTGATTCTAAATATAATAATAATTTTGTATGCATAGGCGGATTTATTTACAGCTACGGATATATCCGGCGTGCTGACTGTGTTTAGGAGATCGTGTTTGATACATTGTATGTGATATTTATTCATTCTTTTTAAACGTTGTAATATACCTACATACATACATACATAACCTCACGCCTGTACGAGTACTCCCCGAAGGGTAGGCAGAGGTGCGTTTTGCCCTGTGGCAAGAGGGCGTTAGAATTCCACCACGGTATAACCTGCCTGTCGTTAAAGGCGACTCAAATTTGCCCTTGGGGTCGCTGGACGCGCTGCGGGGGCAGTGCGTCCACACAGAAGGTGACCCCGAGGGGGGGGCGGCGGCATAGGGGCCTGTGTCCGTCGCGGGTGCCTAAAATAAGGGCGTCAGAATCAATTTAGTGGGGGTGCAACTGCACCCCTTAAAGTTCTGAGACGGCAGAGACGATTTCGTCTCGGAGGCGCACCGGGCGGCTGCGGCTGCGGGCGCTTCCCGCCCACGCACCGTGGTCGCCCCACTTGGCGCGAAGATGGCCACCGGGGGGTTTCGATCGGTATGCCGGCGTAGGGATTTCGTTAGGGACCCAGCCCGGCACTAACATCTGCGCGGACATGACGCCGCCGCGCGCCGGGCTGGAAGGCCGGTGACCTCGACATACGCTTCTCTCCCGCCTTCCCCCAGGGCTGGCGGGAAATAGAGCCATAAACAGCTTCCCCTCGAGAAAAAAGGCAGAGGTTTCTGCACCCACATTTTGCAAGGTCAGTCAGGTCATGCCATACATCAGTCCCAGATAATAGGGAGCGAGTCGATTAACTTTTCTTGGGCACATTTTTAGACTCCGTACTCTTGCGGAGAATTTCCTCATGAAAAAACTCAATAGTTGTAATATGAGATTTTAAAAAATGTTCCTATTAATTACACGGCCTGCTTACACAAGAATTGTAGTCTGATGAGTGAGTATTTTACCTGCATGTCAATGGCAGTGTTTTTATTTCATCATCATCATCAACATAGGCCTCCCCCAATGATCTCCACAGTGACCTGTTGGAGGCAGCCTGCATCCAGCGACGTCCCTTTACCAGGTCATCGGACCATCTTGTTGGTGGACGTCCAACGCTACGTTTTTATTTACCTGAAACAAATTAAAATAAAATTTATATATTATAAAGTGTATAAATTACTAATATATGTATAAGAAAATCTTGAAATCTTTGGTTAGTCTCAATATTCAAAAACGTCCAAAGTTATTTTTGTGCCAAACTCTGAGAGCTACCGACATAGAATTTTAATAAAAAAATAAAATAAGCCATTATTGCTGTTTTAAATTTACAAACTAAGTATAATAAGTTTAATTTATCATCGACGATCGGTTACATCCACAGCTTGTCCATCGACATAGAGCTCCTCTAGAGTTTTCCATGTATCTCTTTCTCTAGCCATTCTCATCCATTCTGGGCCAGACACTTTTTTAAGATCATCTTCCCAACGTTTAAATTAAACGTTGAGAATTTTAATAATAATAAGTTAAAACCTCATGTAATTTTGTTATATTAAAATAGGCATTTTTGCGATCCAACCCGGCGGAGTGCACTGGTCAATCTTGACTCCGCTAAGAAGATTAACAACCACCATAGCAAGTAAATGCTCTTAAAGCTAAGTCGTCAAATACTGTGTTGAATTAAAATTAAGTGCTACTGTACGACTTGTAAGAAATTCTTAAGAAATTTTAGATGTGCAGGTTTCCTCACGATGTTTTCCTTCACCGTTAAAGTACGTGATAATTCATTATAAAAACACACATAACTTCGAACAGTCGGTGCCTTCGTTCTTCTTCATGTGTGTCCCTGAGGTTCGAACCCGCGACCGCGGAGATTTTCGAACGCGCGTTTACCTCGAGTCCATCAATGACCCTAAACATCTTAAGTCATAATCATTTTGTTAACCAAAAGGTCCCAATCAAGACTATCCAGAATTGATTCCCAGACGTCTCAATGCATAAATTACAATCTATATCTACTGTTGAACATGCATGTTATAGGCTAAAACGAATCACAGTTTGTTCTCGCTACGAAACTACATGTACGTAATGAGAAGTAGGTATACGTAATAAGTACCCATATTATATTACGTAGTCGTTTGTGCGAATAATCTCTTTCGTATTGTGTACGAAATAATAACATGCAATAAAAACTTATTAGGACGATGTACAATTTCGTTTGCTATACGGAGTGTTTCATTTCTAACACCCAACCTATGACAGCGACAAAATTATAAATTGAACCCAATACTACCCAATGACCTTCCTAGTTGATTGCGATTAATCCTTAATTAGACACCGTGCAGTATACTTCTCGTCAAAATAACAAGAATTTAACCTGTAAATGTCCATTATAATGGACATAGATTTTTCAGGATACCGAAATAAATAAATACACCCAACAGTCACATACATAGTTGTGATCCCACACAAGGGTACAAGTCCTGTGTCGTGGGTATCAGAGACTACAAGAGACTTTTTCGGTCTCACAAACACCCAGACCCGAAACAAAAATTTGAGAATCACACAAACATTTGTCTCGGTGCGGGGATCGAACCCGCGGCCTCTCGTTTCGCAAGCTGGTGTCTAGCCAACTGCGCCACGGGGCTGTATAAGTAGTATGTATGTAGATTTTATCAAGTACGGTTTCTAGGACCGCTCACAAACTAAGTAAATAAATGTGTGATGATCGTACAAATACAATTTAAAAAAAGTCTGTCGAATTAAGGGTTAATCTCCCCTAACCTTAATATTTAATATTAGAACGGATAACACTGTGCATGAGATATAAAACTCGCCATTGCTGTCTGTTATGTCCAGATGTTTCAGGTTTGGTTTGTATAAATAAAACTACTTAAGCTTGGTTTCAATAGCGTCTGACACGTCCACTCGGTCCGATATCACAGGTAGTAGTGAACCGGTTTGAGTGGGGAACAGCGCTTATATTATGATTTATTTTCACGTTTACCTTACAATTTATTATTAATATTACGTGTACACTACACTGTCTATAGGTATTATGTGTGTATTCACAATGAATTATCACTTACTTTAACGATAAAGGAAAACATCGTTTGGAAACCTGCACACCTTAAAAGTTCTTAGGAATTTCTTAGGTATGTAGTCCGCCAAACCGCATTAGGCCAGCGTGGTGGACTAAGGCCTAATCCCTCTCAGTTGTAGAGGACGCCCGTGACCAGAAGTGGGATGTATATGGACTGATGCTAATGATGATGATTGCGGCATATGTTATCGCGATCAAGTATCAATCTGTATAAGTCCCATTACAGGCCAACAAAATATTATCAATTATTAAAAGATTCTAGACAGTCGACAGCCTATCTAGAAATCCAGACCACACTATTCAGAACTGCAAAAAGGAGATCCCTGCTCATTTCCGATACACCCCAACTATCCGATACTCAACCAAGTTCCATTTCATTGCCCGGAAAAACTATTCCGCCCATCAAACAGTATAAGGATACTAAAATCTTTATACGGACCATAACTCACAAAGCATTTATTTTCAATTCGTTAGTATTATAAACAGCAGAGAACCAGATAAAGTGTGAACACTTTAAAAAGTAAATAAACCGGCTTTTATTGTGTATTTCTAGGTAATGTAATAGCTAAGACGTCATTCGGCGAACCTTGCTCTAAATCCGACACGAATTGTCCTAATTCACGTTTGTACGCGTTACACCTTTTACTGAAAGACTATGTTTAATGCGTAAGAGTAACACACTTTCTTGGATATAGAACGCCCGTAAAAGCTTATAGAAACGTTTATAGTATAAACGTATAAACTGGTATAAACTTTATACCATCACACAATATTATTATGAAGGAATTTCTTAGCCAAAGTTGTGATGGCGGCGTGATCTCGCGGATCCAAGCCACCTCTGAGTTTTTGAATATCAATTTATGTGTATCATCATCAACAGCCTTCGTCATGTCCAGCAGGACATAGGCCTCTCCTATGGCACACCACTGGGTTCGCACTTTGGCCTTATTATAATAATTGTTGTGTATTTTCAAATTAAATTATGACGCACTTTAAAGAAAATCTTGCATACTTATAAGTTCTTCACAAGGTTTTTTTTTAGTTGATTAGTCCACCAACCGAAAAACCTTTACTATGCTAGTGTGGAGAGACCACAGAACACCTGAATAAGATAAGGGAAATAGACTGTATTTTTTATGGTAAGAGTGTCGCCGCTTGTCCGTCACGTGTTCATTCTGTCACGTACACACATACATACATAAACTCACGCCTGTATTCCCTGAAGGGGTAGGCAGAGGTGCATTTCTGCACCCACATTTCGCCAGGTATGTATCAGTCCCACGTAATAGGGGGCGAGCCTATTGCCGTTTTTCGGGCACATTTCCAGACTCCGTGCTGTTACTGAGAATTTCCTAATGGAAAAACCCAATAACACTTTGCCCGACCCGGGAATCGAACCCAGGACCTCTAGATCCCACGGCACATACTTGTACCGCGAGACCACGAGGCAGTCACACATTTATAAAGGTCTTCATTACACACTACCTAATTACTAACAAGCGGCCGTGTCAAACATATGATAGGGTAATCGTACGCTCGGCATGCGGCATTTCCTTTCTAGTCTTAGTCAAGTGTTCTGCGGCAGATACTAAGGCCTATCTTTTCTCAGTTGTAGGAGAGGCCCGTGCTCGGCAATGGGGTATATATGGATGGGTAAATAGGTGTGAACAGATCGTGATTGAAAACTAAGACAGGCAATAGTAACGGTTATACCTAACCAACAAATAACCGCAAAAAATCTCGCGAAAAAAAAAACATCATCATCATCAGCCCAAATACGTCCCACTGCTGGGCACGGGCCTCCTCTACAACTGTGAGGGTTAAGGCCTTAGTCCACCACGCTGGCCTGGTGCGGGTTGGCGGACTACACACCTTACAAATTCCTAAGAACTTTTAGGTGTGCAGGTTTTATCACGATGTTTTCCTTCACCGTTATAGCAAGTGATAATTATTCATTGTGAATACACACATAACTTCGAAAAGTCAGAGGTGTGTGCCTGGGGTTTGAACCTGCGACCGCCGAAATTCTTGACCGCGCGCCTTAACCTCAAGGCTATCACTGCTTAAAAAAAATTACTGACTTTTTTTCGACTTTTTAAATCGTCAATGTTATTGCAATCACTGTAACTTTTACATGTCTTAGTTTTCAATGTGTCTGTTAAACCTGTCAATGTGTCGGTCTGGTCTGTAAACACCCTGCTTTAAGCATAACCATTTTCTTACCTCTAACGTTGTTGATTATGCAACAGAATAAGATTAAACCATTGTTTAGCTAACGCTGCAATTTACTGTCTAAACCATATTGAGCCAATGTAGAATTATGCAGCGTATACGAGAAAGGCCCATGGTATTAAAAAATACAGATATTTGCATGAACTCCGAAGCAACGAGAAAATTTCAAAAGGAAATCAGCCTGGCTGTGAAAAGTCTGTGTCGATGACAGCGCAGCTCTTAAATTATTTTCCCAGTTATAAAGAATTTAAATGGCTTCCATTAAACTCAACTTTGCTTAAAAATGGAGGCGTTTTAGGACCCATTTTAAAGTGATTACCGTTATGTGGCGTGAAATTGATAATATAAAATATAGTATAATTTATTCAAGGACTTATTTAGTATGCAAATGAGGCGGATAACTTTCAGTTATCCTGCTGGTAATATAAGAAAATGCTTATTTTAGGCGTAGATATTTGATGGATTTGATGTTTGTTTATCAAACACGTATACCTGAACAGACTTAATTAACTTTATCTGCTTTAGAATATTATTCATCATCAACCCATATACCTCCCACTGCTGGGCACGGGCATTCTCTGCAACTGAGAGGGTTTAGGCCTTAGTCTATGCTGGCCTAGTGCGGGTTGGCGGACTAAACATCACCGTTAAAGTAAGTGATGATTCATAATTAATACACACATAACTTCGAAAAGTCAGCGCTGTGTGCCTGGGGTTTGAACCTGCGACCGCCGAGGTTCTCGACCGCGTGCTTAAACCTCGAGGCCATCACTACTTTAGAATATCATTATGCCAGATAAATTTTATATCATACTCATACTACCATAGTATTGTAATTCAAAATGCAACATTTTATGGAACTAACACTAATATGATTATTACTCCTTACTACTGGTTAAAAAATAAAATACCTCTGGTTCATTAGTTAATTTAAAGCAATTTCAAATATTTACCAGCCCTGTGGCGCAGTTGGCTAGACACCAACTTACAAACTAGAGACTGCGGGTTCGATCCTACAGCGAGACAAATGTTTGTGTGATCCACAAATATTTGTTTCGGATCTGAGTGTTTGTGAGACCGAAAAGTCTCTCGTAGTTTCTGATACACACGACACAAGATGTGTATCTTTGTGTGGGGTCAGAACTATGTATGTGACTGTTGGGTGTATTTATTATTACTTTTAAAATAACGTATAATTAAGTTATTTCACACTCGATATATTTTCAGTTACTATTGTGGTCTTAGTGCGATAACTAGACAAGGACCAATAGCAATTTTATTGCTTACAAAATTTCTCTTTAGGAATATTCTACGTAAAAATACCTCTTTATAAAAACCTATCCAATATTAATGGCAAACTATTCACATAAGTAATCGTAAAAGTACGTACAAAGACATTTTAATATTGACTTACCTTTGGGCTACCCTAAACTTGGTAACTCAAACGTACACTCAACAACATAATCGAAGATTTCCAATATAAGTTATCACATTTGCAGAATAATATAAGTTTTATCACGCATAAAACTAGTTTCTATCTCAAACAGTTGGCAATTTGAAAGACACATGTGTGAATACGAGATGCGCTCAGCTATGAAAACCATATAAGAGAACACAGATGCTTAGAACTTTTTTAGACTGCCTTGTGGTCCAGGGCCCAAGTATGTGCCGTGCGACCTAGGTTCCAGGTTCGATTTCAGGCAGTATCACTGCGTTTTTACGTTAGGAAATTCTCAATAGCAGCACGGCGTCTGGAATTCTGCCCGAAAAACGGCAAAAGGCTCGCCCATATTACGTGGTACTGATACATACCTGGTGAAATATGGGTGCAGAAATAGGTTATATATGCACTTGTTTACCCATGTTATTTAATTTTTTTTCTCGTGTAAAAATACGATTATAAAGCTGAAGTGTTTGGTTTTTCTTTGTCTGAAATCTTAGCCGTTAAGATCTCAGGAACTACCAGTAGAAATTTTGTAAAATTGTATAATTCTTACTGACTAATTTTGTCACCATCGCCATTAGTAGCACTAGGATCTAGTGACTTGACCAGTGTGGTGGACTAAGGCAAAGTTAAAACTGCTCTCAGTTTTAGAAAAGGCCTGTGTCCAGCAGATGAACATGTTATGGCTGATATAGATATTAGATGCGTATGTCGGCGTGACGTCACTATCAATAGATAGGTATAGTAAAAATAGCTATAGACAAGTCATAATTTTACAAATCTCATCAGCCGATATACGTCCCACTGACTTAGTCCACCACGCTGGCCTAGTGCGGGTTGGCGGACTACACACCTAAGAAATTCATAAGAAGTTTTAGGTGTGCAGGTTTCATCACGATGTTTTCCTTCACCGTTAAAGTACGTGATTATTCATTGTGAATGCACACATAACTTGGAAAAGTCAGAGGTGTGTGCCTGGGGTTTGAACCCGCGACCGTCGAGACATAGAAATATATATGAGTATTATTTTGTCATTCTAATATGCTGGGAAAGCAAAAAGTTATGATATGATTCACCTCATTTAAGTGTTTGGAAGCCTTCCAAAAGTAGTTCGACCGTACAACTATTTTGTGGGTCATTTAGCTAAAAAAAATAGTGGCTTTTATAAAAATAGTAATCAAGGAGTGAATGAACCACGTTCCAGTAGCTGGAATAGATTTGACTCGTGACTGCGTTGTAATAAGGGAAATGAGCCCTTTATTGAAAGAGATTTTGTTTCAGGTAAAAAAATTATGTGATGCATAAACATTTATTTCGGATTTGGGTGTTTGTGAGACCGAAGTCTTTCGTAGTTTCTGATACCCACGACAGAAGACTTGTGTATTAGTGTGGGGTTATATTTATTTATTTAAATTTTGCTTCTCAAAAGCTATGTTCAATCACCAATATGAAACTCCGATACCCATTAAACAAGAAGTTTGCCGCAAAAAAAACAGGTCTATCCGACAACATAATTCAAACGATTGGGTCACTGCACTGAACCCACATGCAACTCAATCCAATCTAACTTGTTGCGTAGCGTATGTATTCAGATTATGCCGGACTACCCGAGGTCTCAAAGCCAATCCCGGCTGGATCATAACAATACTAGGAATTTAATAACTACAAACTCGAGTATTCGAGCCTAGAGAATTGTTGAATCGAGTCGTATGCATCTTGATTTGTAGATGGATGACAATATTCTACTATAGTTATTGCTTATTTATCTATACAAATAAATAAAATTGGAGTGTCTGTTTGTAATATTGAAATAACCGCTTTTTAATAAATGCATATGGATGTATACACGGTACATATACCAAAATAACGTTTCTTATAATTTTTGTCTGTCTGTCTGTCTGTTTGTTCCGGCTAATCTCTGAAACGGGTAGACCGATTTTAACGGGACTTTCACTGGCAGATAGCTGATGTAATAAGGATTAACTTAGGTTAAAAAAATAAAAAATTTTTTTTTTTTTTAAAGAATCGGCTGTTAGGCGGAACGACGTTCGCCGGGTCAGCTAGTTATTAATAAGTTGTTTAAAAACCTTGTTGTTACTAGAAAATAAGACAGATTATCAAGTGTCTGCATTGCTATGGCGGTGTGAATAAATATGTGGAGTGCGATAAATTGGGTTCTTGAGTAAAAAAGAATAGGAATAATATTATATTGTAGTTGCTTTCGGTAGAAAATTCTGAGTGGCAGCACGGAGTTGGCAATGGTCCCCAAAAAATGACATATAATCAAACCTCGTGTTCTCGCCGCACAAGTATGTGCCGTGCGATCTAGAGGTCCTGGTTTCGATTCCCAGATCAGGTAAAGTGATATTGGGTTTTTCCATTAGGAAATTCTCAATTGTAGCACGGAATCTGGAATTGTGCCCGAAAAACGGCAATAGGTTCGCCCCTTATTCCGTGGGACTGATACATACCTGACGAAATGTGGGTGAAGAAATGCCCTACCCCTTCGAGGAATACAGGCGTTAGGTTGTGTATGTATGTATCTATAATCAAACCTTACTCGAAACTTGAAAATATTGCTTAAAAGAAAGTTCTTGCCTAATTTTTCGACAATACCGACGTAAAACATCATAATATCTACAACTGAACTCATTACTCCGCTATTTGCGAGTAATGTACTACGTTCCGATTGTGTAAATGTAATAAAATTAAAATAGATAATCCCGAACACAGCGAAAGGCACGTTAATTGGGTTGTATTTGCGATAGTCGGTACGCACTCCCCACTGATTACGTTCTATTGTGAGTCTTGATTAATGTAAATACTTTAATGTTCGCGTTTCAGTTATAAACCTCGGTTAAGGGGAGAATTTGACGCTTGATTGTATAGAGATAAGGAGTTATTTATAAGATACTAGCTTTTAACACGTTTCGAAGCGGCAATAGTTTAAAAAATTAAGAAGTGTAAAATTGACGATTCAAAAGAACTTGTAAAAGTCTATTTGAATAAAGATATTTTGACTTTGACTTTGACTTTTGACTTTTGTCCGTCGTCCACGTAGACTACAGGGTTGGGTTCAAAAAGAAAATAAGTTGTAGTCTATTTTACTATTATATTATTATTTTACTATTATTTTTTTACCCCCTTGTTTGTAATTGTTTTTACAAACTTTAAATGTCATATTTATTTAAATATCTAATCAACAGCCCAAAAAAATAAATTTCGAGCTTGCTTTAAAAATGACAATACTTCCATACAACCTTTCATCCCCCATTTCAACCCCTAAAAAGTAGCCTATGTCCTTTCTCAAGCTCTTAACTATCTGTGTAACAAATTGCATTTAAATCGGTTCAGCAATTTTAGCAGGAAAGCGAGACAGACAGACAGACAGAGTTACTTTCGCATTTATAATATTAGTATGGATTAGCGCCAAGGCATAGCTTTTTATTTACATGGAATAATAAAAAAACTCTAAAAGTGAGGTGAAGAAATGTCATCACACTTTTTCTTAATAAAGAACTAATGGTTGTTATTGTTTTTAAAATTTTGCATACATCATTATTTTACAATTTCATATTTACTTAATTATGACCTCCCACTCTATGCTTCTGATCTCTCCAGTCCATCTAACGGTTGCCTGGAAGAAATCGCCGATAGCGATAAGGCCGCCCGCCATTTGTGACACTACCTTATTGAGTTGTTACCAATGACAATGTTATTTATATGGTGTACAATAAACCAGACTGACTCGTGGTCTCGCGGTACAAGTATGTGCCGTGCGATCTAGAGGCCCTGGGTTCGATTCCCGGGTCGGGCAAAGTGTAATTGGGTTTTTCCATGAGGAAATTCTCGGTAACAGCACGGAGTCTGGAAATGTGCCCGAAAAACAGCAATAGGCTCGCCCCCTATTACGTGGGACTGATACATACTTGGCGAAATGTGGGTGCAGAAATGCACCTCTGCCTACCCCTTCGGGGAACACAGGCGTGAGTTTATGTATGTATGTATGTATAATAAACCATAATCTAAATTAACAAGAGTCATAGCAAGATTAATAAGTTAAATAAATCTTAGTATATTTTTGTTTAAATCAAGTTTGCAGCCGCCTGGCCTTTGGAAAAAAGGAAGAGGCCAAGATACTGTTATATAGTCCGAGTTCAGATCCCAGAACCAGAAATATATCCAGTATCCCAAATACCAGTTAAAAAAAACAGAAATACCACCAGACGTACCCTAAATACCAGTTCAAAAAACATAGAATGTTCCTTGCTAAAATATTAACTACCTTTACTTAGATAACCCATTACTTCCCAAGCATCGAAAACATTCGAATTTTTTGATGAAATGTATAGATTAAGTTCTTAGTCCTACATTAAGAAAATAAATATGAGAAAAAAAAAATTTGTAATATTTTTTTTCGCGATATATGTAGTCGGATCATAATGCTCCTTTCCTTCGTCATCAGCCCAAATACAGCCCACTGCTGGGCACGGGCCTCCTCTAAAACTGAGAAGGTTTAGGCCTTAGTCCACCACGCTGGCCTAGTGCGGGTTGGCGGACTACACACCTAAGAAAATGCTAAGAACTTTTAGGTGTGCAGGTTTTATCACGATGTTTTCCTTCACCGTTAAAGCAAGTGATAATTAATTGTGAATACACACATAACTTCGAAAAGTCAGAGGTGTGTGCCTGGGGTTTGAACCTGCGACCGCCGAAATTCTCGATCGCGCACCTAAACCTCGAGGCCATCACTGCTTTTTTTTCTCCTTTCTTTAGTCGACAAAAATTATCAATTTAAAATCACCTTAACATTTTTTACAGCGAAAAAAATATGTTATTAGAAAAATAGTGTGTAATTACGTATTTCATCAGAAACTACGATTTTTACGTTTTATATATATTTATATTATTATATTATTTTTATTTACTCAGTTATTAATATTATTTATTTTATTATAGTTGTTTTTTTTTCTCTCTTTTACTTCTTTCTATACACTTTATTCTACCCTATTTATTATTCCTCTTTTATTATCTTATTGCCTAGATAAATTAAATTGCCTAAAGCGATAAGGCCGCCTCTTGTTTTCTTTCTTATTACCTATGTTTCTCTATATAATTTTGTATATATACAAGAAAGTGTTACTAAATAAATAAATAAACTAATATGACAGTGGGGAGGAATGGGTTAAAATTCGGAGTTAGATTGACTTCACAATAACCTTAATACGTGACGACACAAGTACATATAATATATTGGTTGCTAAGTACAATCGGCTGACTGGCCGATATCCATTGAATTAGTATCGATTTTTAAAGTAAACAACTTAGTTGATTGTGTACGCGATGTTGAATCAACGACGCAGTAATATCGACGGTTCGAATATTTTATATTTCTCTGTTATTAAACGTACACTGATTTTTATATTTGTGGTTATTTATATATGTCGGAGCAGGTGTGGCTTCGAAGTGTCTTTAAGATATGTGACGTCACATTGCCGACGTCTCAACTGTTGGTTTATGGTGATAACTCATACTTTGAGTTTTCTTTAGTAAAACTTCACAATTACTGACGAGGCAGATAGCCCAGGATCGTTTAAGAATAGCAGTGACATCGTTATTACTGGAGGATCCATTTTGAGAAGTAATTTCAACAATCAACTTCAATCAAAGTTCCTTTTATTTCTCAATAAATCGGATGTTTGCTGTCCGCGCGCCGACCGATGAATGCTTGCTCCGCTGCAGCGGGCGGCCTTTTATAGACGAATTGTGGGGCCAATCGACACCGCAGAGGAGCGACCGCCCGTGAGTCATTCTTGTTTATGCAAGAGCGATGACGTAGCTCTCAGTACCTATATGGTTTTACGCCGTTATATATATTATTATTGTTTATTTTTATATTTTTCGTTTTCCAATTTTTTAAGGTTACTTAGCAATGCCCCCATCATCAGCCCATATACGTCCCACTGCTGGGCACGGGCCTCCTCTACAAGTACAAGTTTAGGCCTTAATCCACCACGCTGGCCTAGTGCGGGTTGGCGGAATAAAGAACTAAGAAGTTTCTTAGAACTTTTAGGCACCTGAGAAATTTCTAAGAACTGTATAAGTGTGCGTGTTTCCTCACGATGTTTACCTTCACCGCTAAAGTACGTGATAATTCATAATGAATACAGACATAACTTCGAAAAGTCAGAGGTGTGCGCCTGGGACTGAAACCCACAACCGCCGAAATTCTCGACTACGTGACAAAACTTCGAGCCCAGTGACACTTGTACTTGTGTCTAATATGTGTTGCGTAACCACCAAGCCTCGAGGTTAAGGTGCGCGGTCGAGAATTTCGGCGGTCACAGGTTCAAACCCCAGGCACACACCTCTGACTTTTCGAAGTTATGTGTGTATACACAATGGATTATCACTTGCTTTAACGGTGAAGGAAAACATCGTGATAAAACCTGCACACCTAAAAGTTCTTAGGAATTTCTTAGGTGTGTAGTCCGCCAACCTGCACTTGGCCAGCGTGGTGGACTAAGGCCTAAACCCTCTCAGTTGTAGAGGAGGCCCGTGCCCAGCAGTGGGACGTATATGGGCTGATGATGATGATGATGAACCACCAAGCTACTATAAAAGCTATTTATAACAGAATAGATAAGAAATCACGCGAAAAGCAGATCTGTTTATAAACGCGATCCTTTCATAGCTGTTAACTGGTTTTATCATTTCATTAGCCAGCCCATCTCGCCGACTTAGGCGCGAGATGAAACACAAATGAAATTTGGGACTATAACTATGTAACTACACGTTACTATGTCGTTTGCTTGTACTAACGTTTGTCCCTTGGATTCAGGACGGAGAAATAAAGGTTTCATGCCCTCCAAAATTGTCTGTTTAATAAAAGGCAAAAAAATTCTGAAAAAAATGAAGGTATTTAGGATTTACTTAAACTCACGCCTGTATTCCCCGATGGGGTAGGCAGAGGTGCATTTCTACACCCACACTTCGCCAGGTATGTATCAGTCCCACGTAATAGGGGGCGAGCCTATTGCCGTTTTTCGGGCACATTTCCAGACTCCGTGCTGCTATTGAGGATTTCCTAATGGAAAAACCCAATAACACTTTGCCCGACCCGGGAATCGAACCCAGGACCTCTAGATCGCACGGCACATACATGTACCGCGAGACCACTTTTTTTTTTTTTTTTTTTTTTTTTTTTTTTTTATTCTGGCACGGCAAAGTGACTCCACTGTACCTGATGGTAAGCACAGTGGAGTCCAGAAAAATAATACCAACCAGCGAGAAACGATGGTCACCCGCTGGTCGACACAATCATGCCGGCCCGCACAAATGCTTCTTCACGCTTCGCTTAAAGGATCCAGGATCATAGGAAGGAGGGAACACGCGAGCGGGCAAACTATTCCACAGCTTGATGGTGCGGCAAAAGTAGGAGTTGGCGAACTTTTTAGTTCGAGCCGCGGATGTTGTGACCACAAAGCTGTGGCTTCGCATGCCCGCACGCGTGGTTCTGGTGTGGAACGGAGAGGATGGGACAAGGTTAAACAATTCTTCAGAGCACTCACCATGATACAGACGGTAGAACACGCTAAGTGCGGCAATGTCTCTGCGCAACTGTAGCGGCTCCAAGTTGTCTGTAACGTCTGCATCATTCACAATGCGGATGGCACGCCGCTGCAATCCATCCAAGGCATCGAGTAGGTATTTGGCGGAACCGTCCCAGAGGTGCGAGCAGTATTCCATACCCGGCCGAACCTGCGCTTTGTATAAGCGGAAAAGCTGACCGGGCGTGAAAAACCGGCGCACCCTGTTCAGGATTCCGACCCTGCGTGAAGTGGCGGATATAATGCCCTCGATGTGTGTCCTTGGGTTGAGATCGCAGCGGATATCCACGCCTAGGATATTAAGGCCGTTCCGCATTGCTAGTGGAATGCCCTGAAAATTGGGGAGAGGAGAAACGGGGATTTTTTGCACGAAAACGCACAGACCTGGGTTTTCTTGGCATTGAACTCAACCAGATTCCGGGTACCCCATGTAGAAATGAGCTCCAGGGTCCGATTGAGCTCAATGACAAGCTCCTCGCGTCTACTCTCAGTATCCGCCCGGCAACCTGGTGGCTTACTGCAGTACCGCCCATGGACCGTGCTGTCATCTGCATAGCAATGAATATTGCCAAGCGGCAACATATCATTGATATGCAGAAGAAACAGGGTAGGCGATAGCACAGAGCCTTGTGGAACCCCGGCACTAACTGACATGAGCTGTGAAGCGTGCCCGTCGACGAGGACACGCATTCTACGCCCATGCAGAAAGCCCGAAATCCACAAACACAAGTTGCCGGGAAGACCGTATGCCGGAAGCTTGGAGAGAAGGCCACGGTGCCAGACCCTATCAAATGCCTTGGCTATGTCGAGACTCACGGCAAGAGCCTCGCCATGCCGATCCATCGCCTCCCCCCAGTGATGCAAGGCAAACGCTAGAAGATCACCCGTTGACCGGTTACGGCGGAAGCCGTATTGCCTATCACTGATCAACGAGTGATCCTCCAGGTAGCGGACCAATTGGATGTTAATGATCCGCTCCATCACCTTGCAGATCACTGAGGTTATGGCGATTGGGCGATAATTGACAGGGTCAGACCGATCACCCTTCTTAGGGATCGGTTGCACATTAGCCTCTCTCCAAGATTCAGGCACCACACCTGAAAGATAAGACGCGCGGTATAAGCGTGTTAGTGCAGGAGACAACTCGGCTGCGCACTTTTTTAGGACAACCGCTGGGATACCATCAGGACCACTGGCTTTTCGGACGTCGAGTGACTGCAGTTCACGCCTCACATCACAATGCCTGATACGGATATCAGGCATTGTGTGACCACAGCTAGGTAGTGTAGGTGGCTGAGAACCGCAGTCATCGAGCCGAGAATTGGCCGCGAAGAGGCGCGCCAGTAAACTGGCTTTCTCCTCCGATCCATGGGCCAGTGATCCATCCGGATATCTCAGCGGGGGCAGCGAAGGACGACAGAAATTGGATTGGACAGCCTTAGCAAGACTCCAATAAGCACGGCTGCTCGTTGGATGGTCTGCCAAGGCACGTCCAATCTTAGAGACGCGCTGAGCATCCGCTCTCACATAAGCCTTCTTGCAGGCCTTGACGGCACGGTTATAAGCTGCCTTGAGTAGACTTAAATTGGGATCCTTCATTGCGCGACCCCTGATCCAAGCGCGGTACGCCGCCTGTTTATTACCAACAGCGTCGGCGCATTCGCGATTGAACCAGGAGCGTCCGCGTCCCTTGCCGGCGATCTCAGAGGAAGGAATATAGTATTCCATTCCTAGTCTGATCTCGTCGGCAATGGCGTCGGCACTCGCTGAAGGATCTAAGCCCTCAAAGCAGCGCTGCCGCCAAGGGATGGATGCGAAGTATTCTCGCATACCATCCCAATCTGCTGACGAGTAGTGCCAGACTTTGCGCTTAACCTTCACGGTTAGCGGAGGTGCAGCGCGTGGAACTGACGTCCCAACCAGGCAATGGTCGGAGGAACCCAGAGGGGCATCAACCGTCACCTTATACCCGGCTGGGTGACTCGTCAACAGAAGGTCCAGCAGAGAAGGCACATGACTCGACACATCTGGGATCCTGGTGGGCTGGTTCACCAGTTGCGCCAAATCATGAGTAAGAGCGAACGCATGGGCAGCTCTTCCAGCATGGTCAGTCTTGGAGGAACCCAACCACAACTCATGGTGTGCGTTGAAGTCCCCCAAAACCACCAATTCCGCTGTGGGGAACTGCTCCTGCGCGGCGTCTGTCGCCTGGCCAAGGTAGTTAAATAACCGAGTTGTCTCATCATCCCCGTTGTGAGATCTGTAGAGGCACACGTAGACACGACTTTGACAGCCGAGGTCAACGTGTACCCACAGGGTGGAGAAGGAAGGATCCTCCATGCAGCGCAGACGGCGACAGCAGACGTCCGACCGAGTATACAAACACACCCCGGCCTTAGGCTTGAAGTTTTCTTCAAGCGAATAGCCGGGGTACTGCAAGTACGATAGATCGGCCGGACAACGAATCTGCGTCTCCGTCAGGAAGAGCAAAGCAGGCCGGGCCGTCTCTAGATGGTGGTGGACGGCATTAATGTTCGAGTGGAGCCCGCGGATGTTGGCGAACTCCATCGTGAACGCGGTGGTGGGGTTGTGCACCGCTGTAAAACCTGCTTTGTTATGTTGCACTGTCATGGTTGAAGGTAAGGAAAATGTGAAGAAGCTAGGGGGACTTATGTCATGGTAGTAAGAAGACCGCGACGGGAAATTAGCCACATTAGTGCTGAAGGGAGGCAGACTGATCCATCGGACGGAAGGGCCCCCGTACCCTCCCGGAATAGGCCGCCGGGACCCCACATCCGGTCACCAACCGGCACGACGACCTACTCCAAGATTATGCGCGGCATGGTGGGGCAGCCTCTCGAGGTGGTTAGCAACGATTGGGCCCCTGTACTATACCGCGGGCGGCCAGCGGAACAACCGTTTCTACAGGTCTCCCTGGCCGATGGGTCAATACACCTCCAACCAGTCGAGGAAAAAATACCCACTCGGTCATCCCCCTACCACGACTGAAGTCCCCCGAAAAACCGGAAGTACACTGACTGATCCCGGAACGCGACACACTTGCATGTGTCACTATGGCGGGTTTTACGCCTTGTGTACGGTGGTCGCTATCCGGGCGGATACGAAAATCCTACCACCACGAGGATTTGAAAGGATGAATGCTTGCAGAATTACGAAAGAGATTTACTTTGCTTAAGTGAGTGGTTAAGTCGGTCGAGGACGGCCCAGGTGCACCTAAAAGAGCACATAAAAAGGGTAAAATAAAGAGTCCTCGAAACCGACGTGCATCCATAAAGAGGATAATGTCAGTTGAGGAAGCGAAAGAAGTGTGTTTGGACCGTGGCATTTGGCGCTCTTAGTCTCTGCCTATAGTTTATGTAGGTATGTATGTATGTATTTCCGCCCTGTGGATTGGGGGCGTAAGGATACCGCCAAGGTATCCCCTGCCTGTCGTAAGAGGCGACTAACAGGGGTCCAGGGATTGCTGGGCGTACTGCGGGGGCGGTGCGCCATGGCTAAAAGCAACCCCAAGATGTGCGGTAGAGAGCGTGGCCTCTTGACTGTCGCGGACGTTCCTAATAAGTTAGCGTCCAAAATAGGGTGAGTGGAGGGCATCTCAAGCCCTCCCAATTCTGAGGAGTCCATGACTGGACGGAGCGCCAGGCGGCAGCGAAAAGTAATGCAGGGTTCCCGCCCTGTGATGCCGTAGACCGCCCCAAATGCGCGCGATGGCCACCGAGACGTTTTAGTCGGTATGCTGGCGTAGGATTTTGGTTAGGGACCCAACTCAGGTAAACGGACAATTGTTCCGCGCGCCGAGTTGGAGGGCCAGAGACCCCGACATACCCCTTCCGCCCTCCCCCGAGGTACCGAAAGGGGAGCTTAAGGCGCTTTCCTCTCGTTAAAAAAAAATGTATGTATGTATTTAGGATTTAATTGGGACATACGCTGCCGTGATTCTAAAATAGGTTGACAGACGAGCATTTCTGCAATGACGTCTTGCATTCAATCTCAATCAAGTCCCACGATATCGGAAGCAATCTTCAACGTTTCGGGCACCATACCAGACTCTGGGCTTCGACTAAAAATTTCATTCAAAAAATCAATCACATAGTGACGCGAATATGATTCGGCACCTCCCTGGCAAAACATACGTAGAAATACGATCCGAGCTTAAGGGTTCGAGGGGTTAAATCGTACGCAAGTTCAACACACACATCAAGCAAGTGCGTATGAATGACGTCAAACACTGATTGCTTATCGCACGCACTCCTACCGAAAATGTGATTTCCCTGTTGGTATTTAATTACACGTGTATCATCGCGCCACGATAACACGGAACACGTAAATACACGTAGAAACAGGGGCTTTTTCCAAATATAAAAATATCAGCTACTGATTGCTGATAGCTGACGAGCTACTGATTAATATGCACACACACAGCACAGTACTCTGACTGGTCCCGCGGCACAAGCATGTGCCGTGCGATCTAGAGGTCCCGGGTTCGATTCCCGGGTCAGGCAAAGTGTTATTGGGTTTTTCAATTAGGAAATTCTCAATAGTAGCACGGAGTACCATGTAACAGTGGCAAGCTAGCGTGGCGGACCTAAGGCCTAAACCCTCTCAATGGGAGAGGAGACCCGTGCCCAGCAGTGGGACGTATATGGATACTGATAATGATGAACAGTGAGCTTGCCTATTAACGTTGCAGGCACTTTTGTAGACTCTATCCTGGTACTAAGAATTTCCTAATGGAAATAACCAATAACACTTTTCCCGACCCGGGGATCAATCCCGGGACCCCTAGATTTCCATTTTACTTATATGTTTCACGATATTTTACTTTCATTTATTAATTTATATAAACCTTATATACTAAACGAAGTATATAGGTGGACTTAATGTCAAAGGCACTTTCATGTGCCTGCACAAAAAGACAATCCTTATTTAAACGCAATTTTTTTTTACGGTAAATTACGTCAAAGAGCTCGTCATATCAATTTCATTGAATTCACAAAAGTGAATGAGCATTTAATTTCACCCACACTCGAACCGAAAAACATTTTCCTTAGTAATAAATTTTCAACGATTTCTTTTTAAGAAGATACAATTTAAATTAAATTATAATAATATATTTTGTGCGCAATTTACAAGATGAGTTTTGCTGAGTAAGGGATACGCTTTACAAGACGATCTATTTATGACGGGGGTTGACAAAATTATTACACAGCGGTACACGAAACGATTAGCATGGAAAAGATGACCCTTAAAATTATACATATAATAAAATAAGTACGACGTAAGCTTAGTAGAAGGCCTACCTCTCAGTGGAGGAGGCCCGTGCCCAGCAGTGTTTTTTTTTTATGCAAAAAGGAGGCAAACGAGCTAGTGAGCCACCTGATGTTAAGTGGTCACCATCGGCCATGAACACCCATAATACCAGAGAAGTTATCGGTGTTTTGCCGACCTTTGAGGAAAATATAGGCTCTCTTGTACGACCCTAAGTGGTATCTGTTTGGAAATACCACCGAAGCAAGCTGATTCCACAAAGATATTGTGCGAGGAAGGAAACACCGTTTGAACCGCACTTTTGAGAAACGCCTTTCATCCAGATGGTAGGGATTTCAATTTCAGGCGTGTGGTGCGGTAGTGAAATTCAGCAGCAGGTATTAAGCCAAAAAGTTCATCAGAGCACCCCCCATGTAGGGACACGATATCGAAAAGAAAGTTTCGATACTGTATTCATGAGTAGTATCGAAAAAAAAGTATCGTAGTCATAAAAGTATCGATACTTCAAGGTATAGAGTATCGGGATGTCGGAAATCCAAAAAAAAAAACGATATATTATATTATAAAAAAAAACGATGGGTTATTTACTCATTTAAAACTTAATTTCTTATTCGATACGATACCTGCCTAAAAGTACTCATTGAGTAAAAGTATCGAGTAAAAGTATCGGTATCGAACTGCAAAGTACTCGATACCGCAAAATATCGATACTTTTTTCGTGTCCCTACCCCCATGGTACATGCGATACAGTACGCAAAGCGATGAAACGTGTCTTCACAATGCCAGTGGGTCAATTTTCTCGGAAAGAATCCGGTCATCGATAATTCGAGCGGCACGTCGTTGGATGCGGTCGAATAGACGAAGCTGGTATTGAGGGGCTCCAGCCCAGAGATGAGAACAATATTCCATATGTGGCCGGACCTGTGCCTTATACAGCTGAAGGCGCTGTGCCAGCGTGAAATATTTCCTCGCTATTTTAAATAAAATATTTTGACTTGGCAATCGCGCTAAAAGTGAGATACATTATGTTTTCATGCGGTTGCCAAGATAAGAGATAAGCGATGATGGCCTCGAGGTTTAGGCGCGCGGTCGAGAATTTCGGCGGTCGCAGGTTCAAACCCCAGGCACACACCTCTGACTTTTCGAAGTTATGTGTGTATTCACAATGAATTATCACTTGCTTCAACGGTGAAGGAAAACATCGTGATAAAACCTGCACACCTAAAAGTTCTTAGGAATTTCTTAGATGTGTAGTCCGCCAACCCGCACTTGGCCAGCGTGGTGGACTAAGGCCTAAACCCTCTCAGTTGTAGAGGAGGCCCGTGACCAGCAGTGGGACGTATATGGGCTGATGATGATGCCAAGTCTAACTATTTTATTTGAAACATAAAAGATTTTTAATATTGATATGGTCACTATAAGATGTTGTCTGGTAAGCTAAGTGCATAATAACTTAATACAGAAGGTTCCTTAAACGGGGAGTGAATAAATACATCGACTTGGTATCACATGGATCTCAAAACTTTTTACGGTAGAAGAACTGAGTTGGAGACTGTTTTTTTTTAAATGTCTATAATAACTCAATTTGACAACAATTTATGTGGATAGCTAAATAAATAAATTATAAAATGGAACGTGATGTTCGGTACGTCTGATTAGTTTGTAAATCAGTTTTAGTTGAGCATCAGGACTGAGAATTTGTCTCCTAATATTTAATCCGTATAATACTTTATTTGTATAACAAGTGTTTAACTGTAAAAAATAATTAAATATATTAAATTATACTTAATTCAATAGTATTGTATCAAGGATTTACGTACTGATTAGTATAACTATTGAATTATTATCAGTTAAAATAACACTAAAAAATATATTTCATTACTTCTGAAATCATTTTATTTTCAATTCGTCCCCATAAAGATCCCCTCTATAAAAACTTAGGAATGGGGCAAAAATAACAGTCCATAATCGGCACTCGATCTGTCTACTGATCTTAGTTAATCCAGCAAGATATCCAACTAAAGTTTGTATTAATGAATGACCAATGTGTAACAGCTTCGGTAATAAACGACAGAGCTTAACCACCACTAATGTGGCGGAAGTTGTAAGAGTAATTACATTAGTTTTAAATGAAATTTATTTGGCCATTCAAATTGATAGCTTCACTTTAGATATAACTGGGAATCAACTGACTGCCTCGTGGTCTCGCGGTACAAGTATGTGCCGTACGATCTAGAGGTCCTGGGTTCGATTCTCGGGTCGGGCAAAGTGTTATTGGGTTTTTTCATTAGGAAATTCTCAGTAACAGCACGGAGTCTGGAAATGTGCCCGAAAAACGGCGATAGGCTCGCCCCCTATTACGTGGGACTGATACATACCTGGCGAAATGTGGGTGCAGTAATGCACCTCTGCCTACCCCTTCGGGGAATACAGGCGTGAGTTTATGTATGTATGTATGAGAATCAACTGACTACAATTTCCGATTAAAAATTCTTTTTGTGCTCATATCTAAGTTGTCATGGTCTCGTGGCTCAAGTATTCGCCGTGCGATCCCGGGTTCTATTCTCGGTAAAATTTATAGTAGCAGCACATAGGCTGGAATTACATGGTACTTTAACACGCGGGAAACAATTGGACCTCTGCTTTCTTTTTGGGGGATTCAAGCGTAAGGGTGTATTTTATTGTTAATTGAAGGCCCCGTGACGCGGTTGGCTAAACACCAGCTTGCGAAAAGAGAACCTGCGGGTTCGATTTCTACACTAAGACAAATGTTTGTTTGATGCACAAATATGTGTTTTGGGTTTGGGTGTTTGTGAGTCCGAAAAGTCTCTCGTAGTTGCTGATACCCACAAAACAAGATTTGTATCTTTTCTTGGGGTCAGATCTAAGTGACCTTTGTATTTATGTATGAGTTCTAAAAAGATAAATATTTGTAAAAAAAAACTTTAAAACTATAGTGCCGATTCTAAAACCCCATTGTAAAGGTGTTTTTGGTAAAACAATCTATTCTGGCCATAATTAGTTTTCAAGCTATGTTTACAAATAAACTTGCAGCAAAAAAAAGCTGTTTCTGACATAGCGAGCAAACGGTACCTAAACGTACAAAAACAAATCTAATAAGTGGATGTGAAAAAGGTCAGCAACATGCCTAGACGTATAAAATTCATTAACTGAAGTAAATCTCGTTAGGGACGCTACTAGTACTCTGAAAAACATTGTACAAATAAATAGGTTTTCTTTTTCTACTGACACTGCAAAGTGAATTTTTATTAAATTTATTTATTTTATTTAAAACTTTATTGTACACATCAGATAAAAGCTATGGTGTACAGTAGACTAAATAAGTACAAAAGGCGGTCTTATCGTACAAGGCGATGTCTTACTAACAATGGAGATGTAGGAAGAAAAATGAAAGGTAGTCGTAAGTGCACAAGATTAAATTAAAAAATAAAAAGATCGTAAAATATAAGAGTAAAAATCGTATAAATATGTATCCATATGTATGTACAATTACATAAATACACATATCTTGTCCTTAAGCATTTTAATTTAATAAATATAACATATTATGTTTACATTTTGTACACGCTGCCCTCCAAATGAATCCCTTTAGAATGTCCTATGGTTGTCTTGAAAAGATAGCCAAGTTTGATAAGACCGCCATTTGTACCCTTTTTCTATTTATTATACCTATATTATGACTTACAGCTGTATTTAAGTGTACAAAAAAATTAAAAATAAATATTACGCTATAATAAATACTGTATTAATTTTGCAAAAAAAAGGAATTTAGAAAAAATATTCAGTATAAAGTAAAATATTCAATAGTTACAATCTGAAAAAAAATGCTTCGTTCGATGCTTACAATAAAATTTCTAAGCTCCATAATAAATCCAACCTATACTCGTAATATTACTGTCCACTTTATTCTATTGTATGGTAGGCCTTAGTCCTCCGCGTTGGCCTAGTAAGGTTAGGTGGAACTGAAAAAATATTTGTGAGGAAATGTGAGACATACAGATCATCTCATGATGTTTAATTTCTAAGTCTAAACTATTGAGAAAACCCGTAACCAAAGATTCCTAAATCGACCTGCGATAATCCTTCTACTTTACGGTCGTCTGAATACCTTGTTCCGTAAAAACACCATTTTATCTCAATAAACAAAATAAATGTCACTGTCGTAGTAAAACCCTTCATTTTTATGCCAATTCGGGAAATATACAGAAAATCAGAGTTCCGGAGTTAATACTGACGTAGATACGAATTTGGGTTGGCTGGGGTTTTATCTCCATTTAAGGATGAATTTAGTAATATTTCTATCCTTATACGCACAGCAGTCTGAACGATCGGCCCGACTAGAAATTTTTTCGTCTTCCTTAGAAGGACCGGACCGGGCATGCCCGATCTGGACCAGATAAGGTATGTAACGCAGAAGATTGGTCTGGACCTGATCAGGAAAACCTTATCGGGTCCAGATTAGGAATTCCTGATCGGGTCCAGATTAGGAATTCCTGATCGGGTCCAGATTAGGAATTCCTGATCGGGTCCAGATTAGGAATTCCTGATCGGGTCCAGATCAGGAATTCCTGATCGGGTCCAGATTAGGAATTCCTGATCGGGTCCAGATTAGGAATTCCTGATCGGGTCCAGATTAGGAATTCCTGATCGGGTCCAGACTAGGAATTCCTGATTGGGTCCAGACCAATCTTCTGCGTTACATACCTTATCTGGTCCAGATCGGGCATGCCCGGTCCGGTCCTTCTAAGGAACACGAAAATATTTCTAGTCGGGTTGTATTCAATTTTTTCATTATTCAAATCAATCATCTGCGTTATAAAACCTTGCCTGATCCAAATCGAGTATGCCCGGTCCGGTCCTTTAAAAAAACATGAATGTATAGTCTTGAAAAATATGTTTAATTAAAAAAAAACAATTTATGAATTGATATTATAAATATTTTACTTAACATATTATTATATTTATTTACATTTAATTTTTCCGATTTTTTTTGTTTTTAATTTAAATATCATTTTTATTTTTGTTTTGTTTACACAGTAATTTTTTTTAAGTAAATAAAATAAAAGCTATTATTTGCTTGTGATTTATCTTCATTAGATGGTTGTTTTTTGATCCTGGCTACCCATCCCATAGCCATCCCAATCTTTAGCATTATTTAATACTGAAGACAATGCTTGATGCAATTTATTGCAATCATTTCTTGGTTATTTTGGTATTTATGTCTTCTTGCATCTAAAATACAAAATTTGAATTAATTATGTATTTAATTAAATAAGTAATAATAAAAAAAATGGTGCAGAAATGCATCTCTGCCTACCCCTTCCGGGAATACAGGCGTGAGGTTATGTATGTATGTATGTATTAATGAACTGCTTTAATTTGAGAAATTCAGTCTTTAATATGTATCAATATTTCTTCTTTATAATTATTCTTGTGATGACTGCCTTCCGAACAGGGTGATACACAAAATTTTGAAATGACTGAATCTAAGTGATGTATTTAATATTTTATAGATTAAATAAATATTATTTCATTGCATATTATGTAGTATTTTTCCCATAAAGAGAAAAGTATAAATTTCAACATTGTCAGATAGAGCAACTAGGTACATATTATATTAGATCATTCATATATGTATTTTAATTTATTTTTTTTATCTTTCTTGCTTTATAGCATTAATGTATTTTAATTATCTTAATTAATGTATCTTATATCTTCATAATTGTTGTTAATGTACATTTTTATGTGCTATTTCTATACCCATATTTATGTCCCTCAAATTTGAGTTGATTTTTATTTTAAGTTATAGTTATTAGTAAAAAAATTATTATTAATTATTCAACAATATTTACATTTTAAATAATAAATATTACCTGCAATTTCAGCGGTTTGTCAGTCAACTCTACCGCTGTTTGGCTAAATATATTATAATATATTTTTAATCAATCCTTTGATAAGGCTTTTAATTTGGAAGTTTTTTCAACAGCAGCTGCTTTTGCTTTAGACTGCTCATTATCAGTAGAGAAAGCATAGGGTTCTTTGTCCAATCTTATTATTTTTTCCTCTGCCTCTTCCATTGTTTCTGATAACATTAATTGTAATTATGCATTACTTTCTTATTATTCTGACAATAAGATATCAATTCTCACAAATCTATAATTCAAATAACAATAAATTACCTGCTGTGCCACATATTTGAACATGAAACGTTGGCCATGTTGGATCAGGCTCATCACAATGTTTCACCATTGTTTGTAATAATTTACAATACTTAGCACTTTTTAACAATGATTCAGGCATATATTTACCACCACCACCATATTCTTTGTAATGATCTAACCAAGAACTTGGCAGTATATCAATTTCCTTATTGGATGAATCATTTACAAATAAAACTAATGCATAAGTATAAGTCATCTGAAAAAAAAACGGATTATTGAAATATAAAATTATTTTAAAAATAGCAAAGAATTGTAATGTATTTTTTCAATGATTTTTTACTAACCTTGAATGTTTTACGTAATTAAACTTAAAAACGAAGCTTTAGGCGGCCCCTAGACGATCAATTATATTGCGCAATATTTCGAATTTTGCAATATAATTGATTGATTAGGCTAAATATTGAAGATTGCGCAATGATGGAACAAAAGTTTGAGCGACTTTAATTTTTATTGTACCATATTTTTCCATTGCATCATGTAGGGCCAGTATTGCTATTGCGCAATATTTTTTATTTTAGCCTCTGCTTCATCCTGACGTGGAGAACACACGCGAGCGCAGAAATGACGGGAAAAGAGAATCTAAAAGTTAAGGAGAGAGAATTATCATCTCTATGGAATGTCAAGAGCACAGAATATCATGAACGCCTTAAAAAAATATACTGCAGAGATGTTTTCACGGGCAAGCAAAGATGATGTGAAGAAAAGATTCAACTCTTTGAGTGTATTTCTGCCTTTTCTTGTACCACTCTTTACACCAGCGACGTGTTTGTTTACGTTTACGTTTAGCCATTAGCAATAACACCTCAGCTGCAGCTGCATCTTGTTGGAATATGATGCTCCAACTGAACACGAAAACATTGAGCAGTTCGTATTTTTGTGCAATATAATTGATCGTTTGGATGCAAAACACCTTTCAATCTTATTGTACAATAAAATGTATTGTACAACGTTATTGTAGGTCTAGGGGCCGCCTTACACACAACACATAAATTTGTATTTAGTTAGTTTAGTCCACAAGTTCGTATTTTTTACACATACACACTGAGTAAATGTCTAGATATAGGTTTATAGTATTTGATACACTTTTTTTTGTTTAACATACAATATATTAATTATTCTTTAACTATGTACTGTTAAGGTGATTAGTTTTTGTATTGAACTTATTTAATCTTCACCTACATTATTTACATTATTATACTAATCGACATACAATTTTAAGTAATATAAAAAGTATAATTAGTGATACATTCAATAAACACAAAAGTCTTTAAATGATAAACACTTCAACTACACTGTGAACAAGTTCCGACAGGGTTACCAACTCCCAAAAATATTTATCCCTAAATGTAAAGTCAAAAACCCCTAAAATCGCCACAA
The DNA here is from genome assembly GCA_907164795.1 of Hemaris fuciformis. NCBI lineage: Eukaryota > Metazoa > Arthropoda > Insecta > Lepidoptera > Sphingidae > Hemaris > Hemaris fuciformis. The sequence continues at coordinate 2,425,904 of OU015445.1, forward strand.
TTATTTGAAAACCCCCTAAAAAAATAATATATATCACACATTCTTGTTAGGCATTCCAATTCTAATTTTATTAGCTATTAGCATTACGAATTAGAATAAAATTGGATGTGAGCGTGGCGCGTAAAGCCGAGGTCGTAGGTTCGAATCTCACTTGTATCATAATTTTTCGACTGTTTGCATTTTTTCTAATAATTATCTAAATAACATTTTGTAAAACAAAAAAAAAAACAAAATTATATTCTGCAATATTGTTTAATAGTCTTTATTTATAAATTATTTCATACGTCAAATATTATTTCATTTTATTCTGGTTCAAACTATTGAAAATCATACATGTTGACATTAAAGAAACTTAGCATTTAGGGGATGGATTAATCCCCAAAAATACCCCTAAAAATATAAAGCCCCTAAAAAAATCCCAGTCCACATTCCCCCCCCCCCCCCCCCCCCCCCCCCAATTTAGGGGGAAAACCCCCAAGTTGGGAACACTGAGTTCCGACATGTTGCTTCATGACGTCACGCGCTATCACTAATATATTATACACCCCATGTTGTGTTTATATTAATATTTTTGTAATTTTTTATTTATTGAATGTAATTTTATATTTAATGCACAACACACTTAGATATCAGGATATTTATTTATGTTTGATACACATATTTTTGTTATAGGTATTATCTACACAAAATATTTTAATAACTCTTTAGTTTATTATAGGTCTATTTTTTTGATAAGCCTACATTTGTATATTAAATTACATTTCTGGACCAGACCTGGTCCTGATCCAGTATGCCTTACCATACTTGATTACATTTAACATCAGGCTATCCTTATCTGGACCAGACCTGGTCCTGATCCAGTATGCCTTACCATACTTGATTATATTTTACATCAGGCTATCCTTATCTGGACCAGACCTGGCCCTGATCCAGTATGCCTTACCATACTTGATTACATTTAACATCAGGCTATCCTTATCTGGACCAGACCTGGTCCTGATCCAGTATGCCTTACCATACTTGATTATATTTAACATCAGGCTATCCTTATCTGGACCAGATCTGGTCCTGATAGGGCTTGCCGGATCTGGCATGCCTCATTCTATCCTGATCGGGTCCAGATACATGATCTGGTTGCGCCTTATGTTTTTTCTAGTCGGGGGGAAGTACTAGATTTGATTTCCGGGTGGGTAATTTTTATTGGTTTTTTTCCATTAGGAATAGCAACACAGAGTATAGAAAACAGTAATAGTCTGGCAGCCTATTACGTGAGACAAAAACCAGTTGTGAAATCGTGGATGCAGAAATATACAAGTGCCTTAATATTCAGTACTGGTTTGAGTATTATTTTGGCCCTATCCCACCACACACCCGCCACTGTATCTCCTGTTCTCCAGGATAACAGCGGCACGCACAGTATTTACGTCGAGCACTTAAGCTCAGCGAATCTAAAGGAACCTTTGTCATGATCCCGCAACGAAGAAATCGGAAAAATGTATAAATAAGGAGTTGGCAACAAAGAGGTGTCCACTTTCCTCACTCCTAAACTGGTTTGAGTATGTGTATCTTAAACATAGTATGCTTAATTAAGACGTGTAAGTTAAGCCTAAATCTCAACATTGGATAACCGTCCCCGCCGCGCCCAGCCATCCGTGTCGGCTCTTCATTCCAAATTGATCAAGCAATATCGGCAAGCCGCAAAATTTCCTGAACTCTGACAATTCAACGACAAATTAAATTGAAATAATTCCGATGAGTTCCCCCCGGATTTTGATTGGAAGTTATTTGTCCATTATAATTTTCAGTTATAAATTGCCCCCTGGTTTTCGGTCTGGCAATTTGGAAAGTTTTGAGACACAGCCGCCGGCATAATATTCCTTTTATTATGAGATGAGGAATTTTAATAATTCTCAAGTGTTTTATAAACTTCCTACCGGATGTGGATTTTTGGTTGATTACCTACGACCTTGTAAGGGTCGCAGGATATAAGGTCGCTCTAGTAGTCTTCATCATCATCAGCAGCCTTTCTTACGTCCACTGCTGGACATAGGCCTTTCCTATGGCACGCCACTGGGCTCGATCTTCAGCCCTCCTCATCCAACCGCTGCCAGCCACCCTGCGAATATCGTCACCCCACCTAGCCAGAGGGCGCCCTACACTAAGTTTCTAGTAGTCTTTGGGAGAGGCATTTGTCCAGCAGTCGACGTCTTGTGACTGACGATGATGATACAGTTGATATGAATGAATGAACCTAACAAATGAAGCTAACCGGACAGGTAAGCGATGAAATCTGATGTTTGCATTCATGACAAAAAGTTCCAAATTCTTTACTATATTTATCAAGACATAATGTTAGCTTTATATTATTTTGTCCAATATATTTTAAAATGAACAACATAGTACAGTTTGAAATTTTATAAAAGGGATAGTTTCCACATTTCTAGAAAAGAATGCATTAAGTTGGTAAGCCGCGAAAACAAAAACTCGAGGCCGCTCTTTCTAAACATACATAGGTATATAATAACATACTCTACATCTGTGTCTCATTCAGTTTAAGTAAAAAGTAACCTTACTTAACGTGCATTACCGTTCATTTACACATTAAATTAAACAATAAATCAATTTATTAAATATTTTCGAGGCGGAGAATAAAATCTAGTTTTCATTACTTTTTTCTTGACACCAATTTACGAAATTTCGTCGACGAAATACCTCCCTCAATTTCCGATGACCCGTAATTCGGCACTCACCGGCCAGTATTTAAGAGGGTCAGCCGCGACCCTCCCATTTAAGTTGGCGCTATCTCCGTAATTTGTGGAGAGTGAATTTATAAGAACTTTAATCGGCGATCTTCTGAATTTACCCTCGACGGAGTTTTCGCTGTTTTGAGGAATTCAAGCGTGTTGTGTTTAGGAATGTTTAGGATAAACTTAATATAAAACGCAATGTATAATTACTTTTGCGAGTTTGTTGTTATCGATTTGTTTGTCCGCCGATGATTATGTAGCGGGTGAATGTTATTGGCTTATTGTTTAGGAAATTTTATCAGCAAGGATCTGAAAAGATCCTCATCCCTTGCCTCTTATTACACTTGACGTAAAATACGGCTGGCGAAGACAAAAAGTAGGAATAGATACATCTCTACTAACCCCTGAAGGGATCCCTGAAGGATCTCGTCATGAGTATTTTTTTTTAGTAATAACGGCCTAACCGACTTTTCCTAAGCGTCAAATACTACTTATGTATCTCAAGGATAATAAGCATATAAGTAATATCTTTGAAATAAAATAATAGTATAAATAAAATGAAAAATTTAGTGCTAGTTGCTACGACCCCAGAAGCATCTAAAATTAAAGTATATTTTAACAATATCTCCGAGCTAGGTCCAAAAATATTACTACTGATAAGAAATTCTACAAGCATCCCTTAATTAACTTCTGAAAGGAAATGTATGGACGTGACTGGCGCAGAAATTTCTCGAGGCCTATTGTCAATTGTTGTAACAAGTTTTCAATTACATAATTGCTGAAGAAAAATAACAGCCGTCCCATAAATTATTTTTAATAGGAGTAGGTAGTTTTTGAACAGCCCCATGGCGCAGTTGGCTAGAAACCAGCTTGTGAAACGTGAGGCCGCGGGTACGATCCTCGCGCCGAGGTTGTACCTTATTTATTATTATTTATTTATTATTAATATTATAATATTTGGCGTACGGCGTGCGATTAAATTTTCAGAGTTAGATTCTTAGACAGGCCAGGGCCTTTTTCATAAGTAGTCACAGGAGCAGCATGAAATTAAAATAAAATAGATAGATACATACGCTCACTCTTTATTTCTCCATGTAAACAAATCTTGTTTCGCTTACCCCAAGAAAATCATGGATAAAAGAAAAAAAGTATTGCATAGAAAGCGCGTTTCTAATATTCAGTCATTTTAAAATATTATTTACTATAGCAGACAGACTGCCAGTTTTTTTTTGACACGTATTATTAGAAGGCCTATGTACGAAAAAAATATACATAAAAATCCAGTTGAAAACAATTTTCATTAGAAAAAAAAACTGGTGAAAGACTAGTATTGTTTTTTTTTTCAAAATTAATTTACAACACCTTAATAGTAATACATACATTACAGTATGAATTGAACCTGGGCAACTCATTTATTAATACTCATACAGTCACGACTATTACTGCAAACGGATGGACAGAGATATATAAAAATTCTTCCACTCACATTTCCGCCAGCTGGGGTTTTAGTGCCTCGTAAAATTGATAACTTTTACTTCGAGACCACGGAGGCAATTTTTATGTAAATAAATAAATAAATACACCCAACAGTCACATACATAGTTCTGGCCCCACACTAGGATACAAGTCCTGTGTCGTGGGTATCAGAAACTACGAGAGACTTTTTGGTCTCAAAAAACACCCAGACCCGAAACAAATATTTATGGATCACACAACATGTCTCGCTGCGGGGATCGAAACCGCGGCCTCTCGTTTCGCAAGCTGGTGTCTAGTCAACTGCGCCACGGGGCTGTCAAAATGTAACAAAGGAATTCGTGTTTTTTTGTTACTAAGATTACCTTATGGAATTATTACTTATTCTGTTTGTCATTTGATAATATCAATATTATTTTAATATTATGTTATCTTGCGTTAGAGTCAATAATTCTTTAATTATCTGTACTCGATAATATGCCATTAACTAATTGACTGCGAGTTTTTAAAACAAACAAGTACTATATCTTGAGCATAGCCAATGCAATAGTTTAAAGCAACAATTTATTCAAAAAATAGTGAGTTATTTTAAATTGGTTTGTGTATATTATGAATAACTAGAATAGAACAAAAAGTAATAAGTACATAAAAAAACAGATAAATAAATTAATTGTTGATTTCTTATCCTTACTATCATTAACTAGACTGCCTCGTGGTCTCGCGGTACAAGTATGTGCCGAGCGATCTAGAGGTCCTGGGTTCGAGTCCGGGTCGGGCAAAGTGTTATTGGGTTTTTCCATTAGGAAATTCTCAGTAGCAGCACGGAGTCTGGAATTGTGCCCGAAAAACGGCAATAGGCTCCCCCCCTATTACGTGGGACTGATACATACCTGGCGAAATGTGGGTGCAGAAATGCACCTCTGCCTACCCCTTCGGGGAATACAGGCGTGAGTTTATGTATGTATGTACTATCATTAACTATAACAAAGTCCATATTATTTGACAGTCCCGTGGCTCAGTTGGTTCGATCCCCGCACCTAGACAAATGTTTGTGTGATCCACAAATATTTTTTTCGGTTCTGGGTATTGTGAGACCGAAAAGTCTTTCATAGTTTCTGATAAGTACCCACGACACAAGATTTATATCTTATTGTGGGGTTAGGACTATACCTACGACTGTTGGGTGTATTTATTATTTACTATACGACTTATGACATTTATAATGTAAAATTTAAATAATGTAATGAAAAAAATACATATATTGCTGTTTTTTAAAGAATAAAATGACATGTCGTGTTGCTGAGGGAGTTTCTTGCCGTTTCTTCTCCACAGCTATAACACGTTTCGAAGCGGCAATAGTTTAAAAAAATTAAGATGTGTAAAATTGACGATTCAAAAGAACTTGTATAAGTCTATTTGAATAAAGATATTTTGACTTTGACTTATTGCCAAAGTATTTGAATTAAGTTTAAAAGTTTTTCTTTTGTTAGTCCTAACTACCAGTTAGGGATACGCAAGATGTATTGTTCACGTAAAGTTTATCAGCAATTTGGATGTTTATATGAAAATTTCAAGATATTCAAGTCCTTTTGCGTTTATAAAAATTAAAACTTTTCGCATTTTATGTTGATTAGTCTGGAAACTTTGAGGTAATTTATTTATTTACAAAAGAATATACTTTTAACAAGACTACTTATTAACGTTGTTTACGTCTTAACTAAATGATGTTTTCGTATTACTTTGCTAAGTGGCCTTTGATGAAGGAAGCGAGATAAAATGCTGTTTAGCTGAAATGTAATCAAAGTTTTTAAGATAATCCAAAAAAGTAAATGTTTTGCGACTGAGGAGTTGTTTTAAATTGCATTTACGTCACTAATACTGTTTTTAAGAATACTAGCTTTCGAGCTCGGCACGGCGCGGGCACAACTTTGGATTCCCTGGTTATTAGACGGGAAACTGTGTTTCAGTGGCTTAGGGGTGAAATAAAATGTAATTGATAGGTGAATTTTGAAAAAAATTACTGAATCTAAGTTGTGCGGAAAGTTTCATTGATTGAGACATTTGTTTTGATTTCCTCCCATTTCATTGAAACGACTGAAAAGCCCAGCGGCGAGTTTCTAAGGAATGGCACACGATACAAAGCGTGCCATTCAGCGTTATATGAAACAGATTCGCTGCTCCATTATTTACGAGAACTCGCCATATTGCATAAATAAAACCATTGGGAAAGTTCGATGGTGTTTATCAGAATATTCGTAGTGCAGTTGCTTCTCGTGTTGCTTTGAACACAAAGAATTGTTGCGTTACTAAATTGTTTTTGGCATACGTTCGCCGACGTGGAGATTTTGAGGGATTTGCACATGCTCCACGCTTTACGGATTTTTCTTACATTTGTTTTGAGCACTCTCGTCTCCGCGAGTTTATTTTTACCTCAAAAGTAAACCCAAGCGTTCTTGCATCTTGATTTACAGCGGCCTCGCAAACGTTTCACATGATTCACGATGACACAAAAATAATTTTAACGATCGTCATTTTAACCCGGTTTAGCTGAAAACTCGCGGATCTTCCGCATCGGATCCCCCCACGAAGAGAGCGCACTCCGCATCCCCGCAGTGATATTGACCAGGCCGACTGCCAACTTTTTCGTTCCGAAATCGAATTATAAAAAGACCACTAAGTTTCACGCGTGTAAATATAGACTTGCTGAGGTGAACGAACGTCGCTAGCACTGACCTCCTTTCTGAGTGATGTTGAAAGTGCGCAGCCTGTAGGAGTCCTCGTCAGGCTCCTCTTCTGGTTGGTGGGTGGTGCGGGGGACGTCCAGGAACGCGTTGGAGCGGCGAGGCTGTGCGTGCTGGCCAGCGGGCGGTCTGCGCCGTGCTGACGCCTGCCTTCGGACTTGTGGCGGCGTCTCGGCTTCAGCGAGCCGTGGTTCCGAGCTGTACCGAGCCCTCGTCTCCCGATCAAGCTGCTGCTGCTGCTGTTGTTGCCGGCGGTGCCTGACCGAGCGGCCGCCGGTGATCCTGGCTGACTGGGACCTGGCGGCCGGCCGGCGGCGAGGAGCCGGCGTGGTCTCCATCGGCGCCGCCAGCGCTTCCATACTCGCGGAGGCGGGCGCGCATATCGATTGCGAACGCTTCGTCCGTCCGTCAGTGGCCATGGTCGCGGCGATACTGAAGTTTGGTGGGTGAAGCGCGCCCCGCCCGCCCGCGCGCCGCCGCCCGCCCGCCGACTTGTTGCATCGCGGATTATAAGATTAGTGCTCTTTTAAATGTCACTAATTCGTGTAGTCTTTTGTGAATGAACCGCAGCGTCGGGGTCGACGTGAATTTCGTATTGCCTTTAATCATAGCGTTTTTGTAAACGCACAGAATTTATGTTTTAATTTAGAAAATCACGTACGCGGGTTTTGCATCTCACGATCGTTTTTAACAAAGGCGTGTTTAGCATTAATTGAGAAACTTCGGAAGCTTTCAATTAATCGACAATATTCAACGAGACAGCTCACATCAAAGGTGAAATATTGCTGATTCCGCGAACCATAATTTAATAAAGTTGAAAGCTGAGCCACTATTAAATTCGGTGATTTAGGGCCAGAAATTTTCTTAATATTGTATGTAAGAGGGAAGTTTTTCGAGTGCCCTAATGCGGTCCGCCGGAATTCAATGGAAGTTGAAAATTGAGATTACAGGTAAACCCCGCTTGCGGACTTTCGTGCTTTCGAAACTTTTCTATCGAGTTTCTTTAACACGCTCGTCTTTGTTGAGACGAGGTAATCTGGCATTAAATAAATATTCGATATCTTATACTTGCGAGGATGGTTATTTCGAGTCCCACAAAATAATTTGTTTATGATATTGTGACACACTCTTGATTTTATCGTCAAAAATTAAAGTATTTCATGGTATTATTCAACGTTATGTTATGTAAATGTGGCAAGGAACCTGGAACATGATATTTCGTAACTAAATCTACACTAGCTTATCCTCGCGGTTTCGTCTGCAAATTTAAATATACACGACTAAATGTATGTTATCGAGAATTGTAAAAAATCTATAAGCAAGTTTCAAAAAAGTCGTGATGGCCTCGAGGTTTAGGCACGCGGTCGAGAATCTCGGTCGCGGGTTCAAACCCAGGCACACACTCTCACTTTTCGAAGTTATGTGTGTATTCACAATGAATATTATCACTGCTTTAACGGTGAAGGAAAACATCGTGATGAAACCTGCACACCTAAAAGTTCTTAGGAATTTCTTAGGTGTGTAGTCCGCCAACCCGCACTAGGCCAGCGTGGTGGACTAAGGATTAAACCCTCTCAGTTGTAGAGGAGTGCCCAGCAGTGGGACGTAAATGGGCTGATAATATTGTTGTAAAACTTCTACTATTTTACCTACTGCTATATGGGCTGGTGATGAATGAATGATGATGATGAAGTTTCAAAAAATTTAATACAATATTATTAATTTTATTCTGATTATAATGAATGACTAGACCAAAATTTTACTTATAATGATAATATCTGTCTGCCTCGTAGTTTCGCGGTACAAGTATGTTCAGTGCGATCTAGAAGTCCCGGGTTCGATTCCCGGCTCGGGCAAAATGTTATTAGGCTTTTCCAATTGAAAATTCCCAGTAGCAGAATAGAGTTTTCAACTGTACTCGAAGAACGGCAATAGGATCGCCCACTATCATTATAATTGGCGAAATGTGGGTGCAGAAATACACCTCTGCCTATCACTTCGGATTATCCAGGCGTGAGGTTACGTATGTACAAATGTACGTACAAAAATATTAAAAAGGTTTTTTTCATCCTGCAGCAGAATTTCTCGGCGTCCGATCGGCAAGTCCGAGGGTTTTAAATCCCACGGTAAAAAGGACAAGACTTAAACTATTTTCTTGGGCGCATTGTCACCCTAAGAACCTCCTAAGATTTTCCTTATGAAACCCCCAAGCACACCGCCCAATACCGAACAAAAGACCTCCAAATCGTACAAGAAAGAATAAAGTAACATCTGAATTAGCAGACACCTTGATAGTTTCACGAGATAGGTACATTAATAAGATTTACGCACGGTTTGAAACGAGCCACCGCCGTACATGTGGCGTTTCCACGTTAATTTACAATGATTTTATACACCTCTGGTTCGTGCAAGACATCAAACATTTTTACTACTTTATTGGCTTTGTTTCTTTTGTCGTGTCGACGTATGTGTAACTCGTAAGCTGAAACTGAAGTGAGATTTTGATGTTCGACAGCTGGGCCTTTTCGTTAAAAAAAAATTGCTGACCTGTTGTTGTTATTTCACAATAAATGTAAGGAATTTTGTATTTTCGATTGGAAATAATTGGGCTAGACACCAGCTTGCAAAATCAAAGGCCGCACCGAGACAAATGTTTGTGTGATGCACAAATATTTGTCTCGCGTCTGGATGTTTGTGAGACCGAAAAGTCTCGCAAAGTTTCTGATATTCACTACTCGACACACGTTTCGCCAAAGCTATAACCGCTGGTAGGGAGCGAGACTATTGCTGTTTCTTGGTACCTTAGCAGTTTCTCTCATTATAAAGAACTCATTATTTGCATTCTAGTCCATATGAGACCAATACGCAATTTAAATCTAACCCATTTTATTACTTACTAGCTGACCCGGCGAACTACGTTCCGGCTAATATATACATATATATTAGCCCAACTTACTCCTATCTGCCACTGAAAGTCCCGCTAAAATTGGTTTCAAAGATTAGCCGGAACAAACAGACAGACAAAAATTGTAAAAAACGTTATTTTGGTATATGTACCGTGTATACATCCATATACATTTATAAAAAAGCGGTTATTTAAATATTACAAACAGACACTCCAATTTTATTTAATTGTATAGATAAAATAGTAGTTGATAATAAACAAAATATTCTAAGTAACTTAGTGAAGTACATAAGTTATTAATTACCTTTACAACTTAACTGAACGTAACAGAAACGTAGGCGCCGTATTATGCCGCTTTGCAAGCGAGTCACGTTTGACTTCCTTGGGCAAATTACACGATAGCGTTTCTACATGTGTACGTGATATCAATTGCCTTCTGTTTCAATGTGCCTTAAGCTCGTTCGGGACAACCATTAAGCATTATTCATATCTTCAAAAATACTAGGTATGCAGGCTTTGTAACGGTCTTTTTCGTGATAATTTATTATGGATTGTCTATATCTGGGATTTGAACTTCGACCATGTTCCGACAGACGTTGTATCTGTTTCAACCTAAATGTACATGTATGACAGCCCCGAAAACTTTTAGGTGCATTTATTTTAATTCGGTGTTCCTTTTTTAAACTAATTATCTTGTATAATTGTTGATAATACTTCGATGTATTATGTTTGTTATAATTAAGCAATTTGTGGTGGATTTTGGATCACAATTGACGAAAATTTTATCAAAATTTTTCAAGCACTCTGTTGTTACGTAAAATTTTTCATGTGTAATTTTTTTAAGATCGCCTATCTTCTTAGGCTTGAAATTCCATGTAGAACTGTTTTATAATTGTGTGGGCTGTCTTAAGTGCCTCGAATAGTTTGCCTAAGGGAGGCTTATTGCACAATTCAGGGCATGTGGCGGTCTGAGGGAGACGCAGCCGGATCCCACTTAATTGATCCTTTGTCTGGAACGCCCGCCGAGATTGGACCTAACGAAGTTCACATACAGATGTAGTCGACTAATACTACCTAATATTGAATCTGGGAGGGATATTGACAGTAGTTTCTGGAATTTCTAATTGCAATTTGCTATCTATAAGTTTATATCAGCCCCGTGGCGCAGTTGGCTAGACACCAGCTTGCGAAACGAGAGGCCGCGGGTTCCATCCCCGCACCGAGACAAATGTTTGTGGGATCCACAAATATTTGTTTCGGGTCTGGGTGTTTGTGAGACCGAAAAGTCTCTCGTAGTTTCTAATACCCACAACACAAGACTCGTATCTTAATGTGGGGTCAGATCTATGTATGTGACTGTTGGGTGTATTTATTTATTTTATTCAACCTAGTTAATTTTATTGTTCCCAATTAACTAAAAGAGATTTTATAAGAGTTGACGATTGAAGTTAAAATATAGACATAATATTAAATACAAAAACATGAAAATGAATACAAATAATGGTCTTCAGTGGACACCTTCATAGCGATCTAGTCATTACTTATTGATTCCAGAACTATAACACAATAACTATTGCGGATTAATTTAAAAAAATCAATTAATAAAAAAAACTGTGCATTTTTAATTACCTTTCGGTTACTATAACTTAATGGGTAATGAAATCAACGGTAGCTATTATGTACGAAGTATTATTGTGGATAAAAAGCAGTGACATTACGCGTTAGTTGACACAGGCACGCAAATGTTTGTGCTCGGATCAAATTTACACTAAACTGGACTTGGCTAGCGTTGCTTGAACGGGAGCAGCCTACCTTCACACCGCAATGTAACAAAACAAAAAAAAATACACACATACATAACCTCACGCCTCTATCCCCCGAAGGGGTAGGCAGAGGTGCATTTCTGCACCCACATTTCGCCAGGTATGTATCAGTCCCACGTAATAGGGGGAGAGCCTATTGCCGTTTTTCTGGCACAATTCCAGACTCCGTGCTGCTACTGAAATTCCTAATGGAAAAACTTAATAACACTTTGCCCGACCCGGGAATCGAACCCAGGACCTCTAGATCGCACGGCACATACAAAAAATTACTTACATGCATACCTATTCGCATGTCCTATAAAGACATTATCATTATTGTCCTATAAAGACAAGTAGTGATGGCCTCGAGGTTTAAGCGCGCGGTCGAGTATCTCGGCGGTCGCTGGTTCAAATCCCAGACACACCTCTGACTTTTCGAAGTTATGTGTGTATTCACAATGAATTATCACTTCCTTTAACGGTGAAGGAAAACATCGTGAGGAAACCTGCACACCTAAAATTTCTTAGGTGTGTAGTCCGCCAACCCGCACTAGGTCAGCGTGGTGGACTAAGGCCTAAACTAATGTTACTAATTGCGTAACGTAAAGTGTTGCTAATTTAATCTCCCTATTATTAGAAGGTGAGCCAGCCATTCAATTTGATGGCCATATTTTTGAATTACATTAATGCAATCTAAGCAGCTTTCCGGCACTTATCCGAACTTCTATAAATTTAACACCTTATACTAAATATAAATTCAAAAAACAAACTGGAATAGACCGACCTAATGACTCCTTTACAAGCTAGCTCAAAAATCGGCAGAGTGGCTAGACAAAGTAATATTCTACTAGCGAAATCTAACGGAAAGGATAAAATGTATGGAATTGACATAAAGTTTGCGGAACCATCTGATTATTTTTGACAATTTCGAAAATTTAATTTAAATTTACATGCATTATTTTTTTATATTCATACATATGTAAGTGCTGAGCTTATCTCGTAGAGCAGTAATACAATTATACATATTGATTCTAACATCGATTTCGCTTGCAGAATGTTATTTTATGCGACTTCTTGTTACGCGTCGGTGTGAGCAAAACAAACAGAATAAATGCGCCCGTGTTTGCGCTGAAGGATCGATCGTTTGCGTTCAGTTTGGAAGCAACGTAATTACAACGCAACACGACCCCTTCGTACATACAATTACATATAGATATATATTTGTTATTTTGTGATTACTGTACGATCGATTTACAGCAGCTTCCCATGTTCAAATGTTTTAACTCAGTGGCGGTACTTCCATAGAAATGAAATGAAATTGAAATGAAATTGCTTTATTTGGTCACGTAGGCAATCAAATAGCACTTATGACAAGTCAATACAGAAAAGAAAAATCTTTTATTATTACATTATAATTTAACTATGGTTCATTTTATATAATTGGTACAAAAATATTTATATAAATTTATAGAAGCCCAAAAGCCCAGTTTGCCTTACAAAATTCCGAATCTTTAATCTATATTTAATAAAAGCAATTTGACATATTTAAATGAGAATAACCTGACCCCACAATAAACAATTATAAACTAGACATTACACAATTAACGTGTAACACTTTTGGGCTTCTATGGAAGTAGCGCCACTGCCCACTGTTTTAACTGGTCATACATGTGTATTTCGCTCTTCAGGCTCTTCTGTCTCTAATTTATTCACGCCCCATACCTTATCACTTTGTGCCTAAAATATTTTAGCTATAATTCTTACTTGGTTTTCCGAGAAAGCAACATTTGCCTACTTTAGGAACCCCTAGAAGTGTATGTAAGTTGAGAACACATTTTGATTTAGGTACTGATTATAAATCAGTATTCACAATGAATTACTTGCTTTAACAGTGAAGGAAAACATCGTGATAAAACCTGCACACCTAAAAGTTCTTAGGAATTTCTTAGGTGTGTAGTCCGCCAACCCGCACTAGGCCAGGGTGGTGGACTAAGGCCTGAACCCTCTCAGTTGTAGAGGAGGCCCGTGCCCAACAGTGGGACGTATATGGGCTGATGATGATGATGATTTTAATTCTTTAATTCTTACTTAGTTTTCCAAGAAAGCAACCTTTGCCTAGTTTAGGAACATAGAAGTGTACATATGTAAGTTAAGAACACATTTTGATTTACTGATTATAAGTCATCAGTCATCAGCATTGTAGTATCGTTCACGCGTTAACATACAGCTGAATGGGAGGTATGGCGTAATTTAATATGTTTGTTGTTTTTTCTTTGGTGTCTTTTTTGTAATATTCTCTTTGTAAATTGAGCTAGCAATAAATACTCCTTTTTTTCTTTTATTGTAACGTATCAACCAATTATTTATATGTATTTTTATCTCCTCTTCTTCATAACGTTAGCTTACCAAAGCTATAAAGCGACAAACGACATATTGGCAAAGCCTATTCCATTTTACTCATTTTTTAAAACAAACTTGAACTTGAAACAAACTGAATTCTTGACGCAAGCATTTAATACCATAAAATAACTTAATCCCCAAAATACCCGTTAAAACCCACAGTATTTGGCTAAAGGTACACACGTCCTGACTTGAAAATTTCAGCAGAGTCCCGACGGGGCATAAATTTTGACCCATCTAATTAATTAACAATACGAAAGGGCGGACATACTCGCCGCAACTTTTTGCCACCGTTCCACCGCGATGCCTAAGTTTTAAAAGACCATAGTACGAATTTTTTATTAATGTTATGCGTGTGATGAGCTAAATTGGTTTACACGACGTGGGCTGCCAGATTCCAAGGATAAAGTCTTTAATATAAAAAATATATTTTGAATTGGCAAATAGACATCAGCTAAATATTAGATACAAAATAATTATTGCGAATTTTGTCCGAATTGTGTCTTATTTCATGGCGTTTCAGTTTAGAAAAATAATTATCACAAGTATGGGCTTCAATGAAACAAAGCTCAAAAAAATGTTTTACTTTTGTGTATATAACATTTGCTGTGGAACCATTAGGCAAATTATTTATTCTTTATGACTTCGAAGTTATATGTGAAAATACCATCATGCTTATCAAAGCTGTGAAGTGTAAATGAAAAGTATTTAAAAAAATATATAATATCCTATCTATCATTATATAATATCTATTAATGGAAACGGTTTTGGATTGTGTACTATTTTTTTTTATTGTAAATTGTTCTGTCTGTTTCCCCAAATAAATAAAATAATATCATCGGCATTGAGTCAGGCTGGGTAACCTCAGATTTGGTCCAGCAGTGGGGCGTGTTTGAACAAATATCCATTGATATTATGTAACAAAATTTCTAACGGAGTAATTAAAATTTTCGACGTTCGGTAAACGTTAATTCGACTCAACTGATCACGGTTTTTTTTTACTAAAGAGAACTCGTTCGAACGATTTAAAAGCCTTTGTACTAGCCTATTTGAATAAAGCATGTTTTAACTTTAAATTTCCCATCAACGGCATTTCACCATATTCCATTCGAGATTCCGGGAATGTTACTCACTGAACCAAATTAAATGAAAATACTGTTAATTCGGTTTTCAATTACCCTACAGTAAATTTATACCTACTGTAATTAATCTATAAACGTTATTGATTAATCAAAAAATATCTCTTCAGTATGAATTTTTTTAAGATTTTATTCGAATATTGATTTAATTTATTTTTTATTCTGATACGAAAAAATACAGTAACATCTACTGCAAATAAAGTACAGTGTAGTAGTGTCGACAATCAATAACAATAAGCTCGAACAATTTTGTTCTCTTAGTCTGAAATTAAACAACAAAAGTAATTGAAAAACTTCATAGCTCAAAAAAGTATTAATTAGATCAAAGTGGAGACGTAATAAATTGTCACTTTTACTGTTTTATTTCAGCCTAATCAATCCGAATTTACACTATCAGCAAATTAGACTGCAGATAAAATAAATCAATAGGACCATAAAATGCCTATCTGAGACTACGCCTACTCCACTCTACGAGCGATAAACCCTTTTTTTATATTGGTACGTTAAATTCACCGCTTTGGCACCCTATAATAAGTGTAATGCGGTTCAATAGAGCTTAGACTAGCAACTTTTTCCAAACGACACAAATATTCGTTACCTAATGAACGCAGCCAGTAGGGCTACCATCAACTCTTATTGCGATTCATTTTACGACCTAAACTGAACTGAATCGTTATTTCGTACCATGACATCTATAAAGCGATCCAGTATAGGCTCAACTGCTTTGTAACAATTCAGTTTAAGAATTGAATGAAATTTGGTTCGTAAAGTATTATTGTTCGTTCATTTTCGTACCATGACCCTCTGAAACGCCCTAAACTGAATCGCTTAACTGTCAAAAAGTAATACATTTAGCGATCCCTTTTAAGTTACTATTTTTTCAACAGAATTTAATAGTTTCTGTATCTTTTAGGACTTCTGTGTAATTTTTTAACTTTTTATGGTAATAAGTGATCAATTGGATTAAATTGTAAAATTGTGATTCTGTGATCATATTGTTACAATATTCATTTATATATTTTATACATTAATAATAACAAAGGTGTCTGAAGCTGCTGTAAAAGACGTTCCTAAATTGTTTTTAGATGACTGAATATTTGATTCTTTTCGAATTTATGGAATGTGACAATGAAGCCAGCATGTCAAGCCATAAAGAAAGATGCAAAGTTAGGGAACAGTCGGAATTCGACTGACGGATCCATTTGTTTACTTCATAAATAATACATGGGCTAGGTAATTTTTTTTTTTTTTTATAAATATTAATACCTTTTCATGTGCATTACACTGCTGATCAGACACCTTAAAATTGAGGGTTGTAAGGACTTGTCCACCACACTGCCTTATTGCAGGTTGGTGTTGTAATACCTAAACCTATACCTTTTATTCAAAAAGCTGTTAAATGTACAAGTTTCTTTAATTTTTTTCCCTTTATTGATGTAATCAATAATAATTTGGTAATTTTTTATTACAATCTATTATAAAACCAATATATAATTTGTTGGAGGTTTTATAAGAATTTCAACTTTCTAGGTGTTTTGGGGTGTATAGACTGTACACAAATAGCTATAATAAAGCCTACTGAACATGAAGAACATTTCTATTGTAGGAAACATTATCACTCATTAATTGTCCAATTGGTGAGATTGATCATCTATAACTTAACAATCATTGTAATAAAAAAAATTGTCTATCCATATGAGTGTGTCATGTTTTTTCTAGATATGTGATGCAGACATGCAAATCTAGCTGCTGCTATGCTAGCTATGTAGGCGCTACTTGCCTTAAACATTATAAATAATTTGCTTAGAACTTTAAGCAATGTATTTATACACTTCATTGGTATAACCCTAAAACAGTTTATTTTTAAATTGCATTAAGTTAATAACCATGTAGCTTTAAAAATAATACTTGTTTTGTTGCAGGAGATTCTGGGTATCCATTACGCAAATTTATGATGACTCCAGTTAATTTTGCAGTCCCAGGTACAACAGACAGCCACTATACAGCTCTTCATGTTCGGACAAGGAACATAATAGAAAGAACAATTGGGCTTCTCAATGTGTGTTATTGTTGCCTTTTGGTGCACAATGTTGTACTACAAACCAAGAGTGGCAGCATCTATAATAAATAATATTTTATTTACTATATAATTTAATGTATTTTTATATACCACCTTATTTGTATTTCATATTTTATAGTTGGAAATAAAATATGTTCAGTACCTTCCTCGCATAATTTCTTTAATTTCTCTTATTTATTTTAACAAAAGTTTAAAAATGTTATTTAAGTACTCGAAGTTTCGCCTGCTTCTGGGTTTCCGCAATTCCCTCGCTTGTGATGTTTTTATTATAACCCACGGCTATATCCTTGTGCTTATAAAGAAACTCCCATAAGTGTTCGAGTTCGCCATAAGTAACTGTACACCGTACAGCTTTACTAGGTATATTGAAAAAAGCACTTGAAATACCAATGATGATACAAATGTTTTTGTAAGCGAAACGGGGTAAAAATTATAAGAACTCAATATATAAATTGATAATGCTAAATATGAATGTTCAAAATATCAATTACCCCATTGTTTAATACTGTTTTAATTCAAATGTATTAAAAACGTAGTATTAACAAATCAAATCCACCGCTACATCAACCTCGACTTGATGATGCGAATGTTGAATAACACATGTTCGAAATTTGAACCAATTTTTAATGTCAAATTATTTAAAGAGTTATGTACCGATATCATTTATTTCACTACAATCAAAATAATTATAAAGGCCTTTACACGTCACTAAATATTTTTTTTTACAAATTAAGTATATAAAAATAATAAAATAAACATAAAAATAGGATTAAAATAGTAATGGTAAATACAGACAATTTAAAATGTTGAGTTTCAGAACGCACTCTACTATGGTGGATGAAAGAAACGATAAATGTATAGCGTTGTCTCTTCCAATCAAAGCGATTCAGTTTTAAGTTTCGTTCATTCACTGGCTGCGAAACAATTCAAATGCGACTTTGTTTAAAGAACGTCATGGTACCAAAATAAACGATTCAGTTTAAGAACCTAAACTGAACTGCTCTGCAATTGAATCGTTTGTTAAAAGGTCATGGTAGGCCTACTGATCTTGGAATACAGAGAACATACGAGAATGTACTCTTAATGTACAATATTATTGCATCAAAATAAATTTCCTACAAAGAAATAACTTTTAAAACGCTATTTCAATAACCCATTGTCAGTATGAACTTCAATACATTCGCTAATATAAGAAAAAAAACAAAACATAATGTTGCCAAGTGTATAACGTCTCCCCTTATTTGTACAGCAAATTACTAATATTTTCGAAATGCAAAATGCAGTATGCCAAATATTATTGTCAACCCCGTGGCTCAGTAGTCACCAGCTCGCGTAACGAGAGTCTGTGGGGTAAATCCCCGCACCGAGACAAATGTTGGTGTGCTTCACAAATATTCATTTCAGGTTTTGGTGTTTGTGAGACTGAAAGTCTCTCACAGTTTCAAATACCCACCACACAAAACTAGTTAATGAGATGTCTGACCTAGGTATATGTCACTTTTGGGTGTATTTCTTTATACCTTAACTTAATGGAAACGTTTTTCATAGTTCGTGTTTTCAAAATATGGTAAAGAAGTTTTTTTAAAGGAATTAAAAAGAAAACTACACTCAACAGTCACATACAAATACATAGTTCTGTCTGACACCACACTAAGATAGGTACATGTCATGTCAAGTCTTCTTTTAGTTAATTTATTTCATTCAAAAATGAGACCATCACGCACAACTAATGTATGTTCACGGTATGATTTAATAATTGTATTTAATTATGATTAAAACAATAGTTGCTACTCCATTAAACAATTTGTAATAAAAGAAAAAGAGGTAGATGGAAAATATTTTACCAGCAACACTTCAAATGTCAGTTGAAATCACATTGACAGTTGATAAATACTAAATTCAAAATATTTATGTTCTTTAATATGATCAATTTACTTACATCATTTTTATAATGCAGGTGAACTAGACATCATCACATTAGTTGTAACTAGTAACTACGTGTTTGTGATGGTAATCCCTCACAATGTACAAAGTTTGAGTAAAAACCGCTGAATATGTTTTCAAAAATCGCGATTAAAGATCTTGAGGCTTTTGATATCTATATATATGGCACTCAGCCCCCTCTGTATAATAAATAATAAGCTAGGTTGTTTTACATATGGCATGTTAAAAAAAAAATACACTACGTACCTACTATTGTGACAATCACTAGATAAACATCATAGTAAGTCGAGGTTAAGGCACGCGGTCGAGAATTTCGACGGTCGCGGGTTCAAACCCCAGGCACACACCTCTGACTTTTCTAAGTTACGTGTGTATTTACAAAGAATTATCACATATTTTAATGGTGAAGGAAAACATCGTGATAAAACCTACATACCTAAAAGTTCTTAGGAATTTCTTAGGTGTGTAGTCGGCCAACCTGTACTAGGCCAGCGTGGTGGACTAAGGTCTAAACCCTCTTAGTTGTAAAGGAGGCCTGCGCCCAGCAGTGGGATGTACGAGGGCAGTCCGATAAGTACTTAGCCTACAAAAGAAAAACGAAAATTTTGGAAAAGTGGCGATTTATTTCTCATCACAGTCTTCTTTCAACTCGATTCACTTGACCCAGCGATGCTCCAACTTCTTTAAGCTGTCTGAAAAGAACGTTTTCTGGAGGTCTACAAAGTAGGCCTCCGTGGCGGCGATAACCTCCTCATTCGACTCAAATTTCTGTCCGGCGACGGACTTTTTCAAGTTTGGAAACAAAAAGAAGTCACACGGGGCCTAATCTGGAGAATACGGTAGATGGAGCAGCTGTTCGTAGCCTAATGTGACCAATTTGGCCGTTGCGACGGCGGAGGTGTGAGCCGGTGCGTTGTCATGGTGGAAGAGCACTTTTTTCTTCGCCAAATGGAGCCGTTTTTTCTACAATTCAGCGTTGAATCGGCCCAATAGTTCGGCATAGTAGAGCCCTGTGACCGTTTTGCCCTTCTCCAGGTAGTCGATGTAAATCACACCTTGTGAAACCTAGAAAACGGTGGCCATCACCTTTTCGGCCGATGGGACAGTGTTCGCCTTCTTCGGAGCACATTCGCCGGGTAAAGTCCACTGTTTCGACTGTTTATTGGTCTCTGGTGTGTACCAGTGAATCCATGTTTCGTCGACGGTCACGAAACGACGCAGAAACCCCTTCGGATTGCACCTAAACAGTGTCAAACACTGCTCTGAAGTTGTGTCACTGATGCGCTTGTCGTCCGAAGTGAGCAAACGCGGCAGCCATCGAGCCGACAGCTTTCTCATGCCCAATATTTCATGCAGGATATGACCCACGCGGTCTTTTAAGATGCCTACTGTCTCAGCTATCTCGCGCACCTTCAATCGGCGGTCTGCCAATACAAGATCGGGACTTTTCTCACGTTATCCTCCGTGGTAGCCGTTTTTGGGGCACCTGGGCGTGGCTCATCAAAAACTGACGTGCGACCACGTTGAAACTCGTTAAACCAATTTTTGACGGTCGCCATTGAAGGAGAAGAGTCACCGTAAACAGCATCCAAGCGCTTTTTGATATCGCTGCGCGATTTCCCTTCCAAAAACAAGAATCAAATCACCGGCCGATATTGCTCTTTTTCCATTTTTCGAAAATCCGCGGACACGTCCGCTTACACACGCGGTCAAAACAAAACTACAAATCCAATTCGGCTGAAATTTTGACAATAGCCGTCTACGAAGATGTGCTACATG
This sequence comes from Hemaris fuciformis, assembly GCA_907164795.1. Taxonomy (NCBI): domain Eukaryota; kingdom Metazoa; phylum Arthropoda; class Insecta; order Lepidoptera; family Sphingidae; genus Hemaris; species Hemaris fuciformis. The sequence continues at coordinate 2,446,914 of OU015445.1, forward strand.
ATGGTAAATTTATCTTACGATAGTGGTGCCATCGGGCGGTGAGGCTAAGTACTTATCGGACTGCCCTCGTATATGGGCTGATAAACTAACTGATAAAAAAACTAGAACTGATGGGTGTTAGAGGCTTAGCCCTGGAGTGGTTCAAGAGTTATCTTGAAGGCCGGACACAGACTGTTAAGGTTGGAGAACATAAGAGCGAAAACTTTCCAATAAAATACGGCGTTCCTCAGGGAAGCATACTAGGTCCCACATTATTTATTATATATATGAATGATATACACAATCTTTTAAATACTAATGCCGAGATCATTAACTATGCCGATGATACTGTTATTCTATTTAATGGTAAAACCTGGCCATCTACAATAGCTGCGGCTGAAAAGGGCATGGAAATAATAAAAAAAATGGATGCAACAAAATCTTCTCTCCTTAAACAGTAAAAAAACAAAATTCATTTGTTTTCATAAAACCGCGGCCACACAACCACCATCACATCCTATCCTTAAAATCCACGACTGTAAGGCCGCTTACAACAATAATTGCAACTGCGATCAAATAGAACCGGTTAATAATATTAAATATTTGGGTATACTCATAGACCGAAATTTAAATTTTAAAGACCACATTTATCTCTTGGGTAAACGAATCAGAAAATCCTCTGCCATACTCAAAAAATTAATAAATACAGCCAGCACTTATACACTCAAATTAATATATACAGCGGTATGCCAATCTTTAATTACATACTGCATACCTGTATGGGGAAGCGCATCCAAATCCTCTCTATTAACAGTTGAAAGGGCCCAAAGATCGGCCTTAAAAATAATGCTAAGAAAACCATTTAGGTATCCAACCTTAGACCTATACAAAGAAGCCAGTGTACTTACTGTACGCCAATTGTTCATACTGAGAACCTGTGTCAACACCCATATAAATCTTAAAAAGCTAGACTATTATCATGACTTACTAAAGAAAAGAGTTTATAAATTACCATTACCCACTATCCAATCTTCATTCGGCCGGCGATTTGGAGACTTCCTCAGGGCACACACATACAACTCAGCTGTGAGACACTGCCCACTAAAAAGCCTATCTGTCTCTGAGGCAAAACTAAAGCTGACACAGTGGCTGATAAAACTGGATTACGATGACACAGAAAACGTCTTGAATATAATTAATCCTTAAGACTGATGTCTCCGCTACTATTTTATTCAATTTTAAGTTTTAAAATATGTTTTAATATTATTAGAAATGTTGTTCCTTTAAAATGTAATACTAGATATAAGTTATTAGTTTGTTTAGTAATTAATAAGATTTACATACCCACATGACGACGAATTATAATAAGTAATATTTGTTGGTCCCCAAGATACAGGCTTAGCCTAGTTTGGGGCCCTCTGGCAAAGATTGCACACAACAAAAACTTTTATGCGCAAAATATAAGTAAATATATATAGTAATAGATGTAAGAAAATATTGTATTTTTGTGGTAAATAAAGATTTTATTATTTATTATATTATTATTATGATAATGATGAAACATCATAGTTATACAAGCAAATTAGTGATTCGGTAAACATAGCTTTAATATTATTTGATGGCCCATAATAATTAGCCCAAATTGACGAATGAGCTTCTGATACTTCAAAAAATGTGTTAGAATCCTGCTACCTAGCATTGGGTTAGTGTAGTAAACTTTTAATTAGAATTGTCTTGTTTGTATGATCCAAATGAGTTTGGTACAGAAATTATGTACATATGAGCTAAGTATTTTCAAAATTGTAGAAGAGTATGCTATGCTTTTAGACTGGAAGAGAATGCCTCAGGCATTAAGTCCACCTTTACATCATGTATGTATAAAGTGTAAATAAATAAAAGAGTAGTAAATAAATACAAACACTTATAATTCAAGTGTTAACAGGTATATCTTAAGTTATTAATTGTGACACTATTTTGATGCCAAATTTTTGTAAACAGATTTTTGTAGACCCATTTTATATGTTAGCTGAGGCAAATAATGTATTAATTTTACCTTATCATTAATTTACTCAGATACAATCCTCATCCTCCAACCCGCACAAGGCCAACATGGTGGACTAAGGCCTAAACCTTCTCAATGGTAGAGGAGGCCCGTGCCCAGCAGTGGGGCGCATACGGGCTGATGATGACAAGCCTCAAGAAAACTGATGATCTTACCTATCATAGTAAGTGTTGGCACATACTTCCTAACAATAAGAATTATTATTATTTAATCCCGAACAATATATGTACATCTGTGATCACCAGATAATGGTGATCACTGATCTTACACGAGTGAAACTTACCTTCATCCTTAATTGCCTTATCTGACATAAAAAATAGAAATACATTTTTTTTAATACTAATAATAATATAATCGCCCAGCTTGAAACAAATATTTGTCAGAGTGCATATATCAAACCTATGGCCCATAATTTACAAGCTAGTGTCTAGCCAACGGCACAATTATTATTTTTTTATGTATGATTATGGAGACTGTCATAGATATCCAAGTCTGACATAATTAAAAATTATTAGGATGTATTATTACATATAAAAAAGACAAAAAATACTTTTTGTGGTGCTGAGACACTTTTTTGTCTTTTTTTCCACAGCACTTATAGCTTATTTAAACTGACAATTCAAAAGCACTTGTAAAAATATAATTGAATAAAGATTATTTTGACTTTGACCTGTGTTGTTGAGTATTACTTGTGTTATCACTTCCTGTATGGGTGTCAAAAAGCAGCATTGTCATTTATTCTAGTTTTTTACTGTGTTATTATTAAATTAACCTTTGTCCATTTCGCTCTGAACATTTTATTAAAGCATAATTTAGCATGAGGTGATTCAACTTCTATTTATTAAAGTAATTTCTGCAATCATATGAATTAAAAACAAAAATACATGTATGCCAATTCCTTGTAAATGAATTTTATACATACATATATACATAAACTCACATCTGTGTTCCCTGATGGGGTAGGCAGAGATGCATTTCTGCACCCAAATGTAGCCAAGTAGGTATGTATTAGTCCCACATATTAGGGAAGCAGTGATGGCCTCGAGGTTTAGGCGCACGGTCGAGAATTTCGGCGGTCGGAGATTCAAACCCCTGGCACCTCTGACTATTCTAAGTTATGTGTGTATTCATAATGAATTATCACGTACTGTAACGGTGAAGGATAACATTGTGTGGAATTCTGCAAACCTAAAAAGTTCTTAGGATTTTTTTTAGATGTGTAGTCCGCCAACCCGGACACTAGGTCAGCGTTGAGGACTAAGGCTTCTCCTCTCCCAACATTAGCGGAGGCCTGTGCCCAGCTGTGGGACTTATATGGTCTGATATAGAAAGTAACACCCATTTATACTATTTGCAGGACAATAATAACAAGATGTTATTCTATAAACGGTCTTTTAACTCTGTGGTGATGAGATCACGACAATAAGTACCATTATATTGTTCTTCTTCAATTCATTAGCGCATTTATCCTGTGTGCAATAAAGTTTTCAATAACAACAATACATGATAAGGCTACATGCATTTTCCTCTAAACGGGCTTTTCCTATGTACATAATAATTACCCCTCTATGATACATTCTCGAATTAATCGACCTTTTCTCGCTATCGTTTACTTAAGTAATTACAATCGCATAGATTACGCTTAAACGTCTCCTTTTTATCTGTTTCCTAAATCCCGCTTGTAGGCTGAGAACTGAGCCAAAAAAGCAGTAAATTTTGTAGAAAAGAAACTGTAAAAAACCCGTGTCCCGTACCATTATTTATAAAAATGGCAAAAAATCATGTCTGTTGGGGCCATAGGAGTCCCCTTAAATATTTATTTATTCTGTTTTTTAGTATTTGTTGTTACAGCGGCAACAGAAATACATCACCAGTCAAAATTTCAACTGTCTATCTATCACGGTTCATGAGATACAGCCTGGTGACAGACGGACAGCGAAGAAGTAATAGGGTCCCCGTCCCGTTTTACCCTTTGGGTACGGAACCCTAAATATGAATAGGAATATAAAAGAGAATATAAAAAAATTGGGCCATCAGTGATGTAAAACTGTGTAGATCATCATGATTTACACAGTTCAAAGGTGGGGTTCCTTTAAGCGAAGCGTGAAGAAGCATTTGTGCGGGCCGGCATGATTGTGTCGACCAGCGGGTGACCATATCGTTTCTCGCTGGTCGGTTTTATTTTTTTGGACTCCACTGTGCTTACCATCAGGTACAGTGGAGTCACTTTGCCGTGCCAGAATTAAAAAAAAAGAAAAATCTAAGTCCAAAGAACAACGACAACAAAAATGTCTTGCTGCGAGGAACGCACCTGAGACCGTTAACGTTTAACGTTTCATGGTATTTAAAAACTGACAAAAAGAATGTCGAATATCAGCTAATATAGTACATACATATACATACATATATGATATGTATAGTAACACATATGAATAATTTACATCACCCATCCGCACTCGTCACAAGTTTTTAATTTGTCAATCTACCTTCATGTGACCTTGTTTATTCGTAAGAGTATGTGGATCATAGTAGAGAGGCACTAGAGGCATTTTAAGCTCAAAAGCTGTTTATTCATCTTCGTTTGTCAACTTAAATAGATCTCTTAAATCGATCGGAGAAGTAACTAAAGTTCGTCCCTTTATAACCTAATTGCACAATTTTACTTATACATACTTATATAACAAATTTCGGTACACAAGTGAAGGTAAAGATGGCTTAAATATTCGTTCATAATTAAGTGCAGAGTAATTTTACATTTCTACGTCATTTTGACTTACTTGAATTCATTAATCTCGAGTTTTCATTATCTGTAAGGATCTTTTGAATTGCTTAATCACTTTGTTAAATAAAAGATGTAAAATTTAAAAAATTAGATTAGCTACACGTCTCGTTGCAACTCCCGTGGCATAATTGTGAGGCGACCTAGAGGTCCCAGATTCGAATACTAAATTGAGATTGGAATTTAAATTTTTGTTGAAATATACATTTTAAGCATACAAGTCACATTAAATTAACCAGAAATAGCAAATAGGTCCAGATAGAAAGAAACAAATAATTTTCCACGAAGTTGTCAGCTTTCTTTTAAGTCTCACGTAACAAAAAAAAAACAATAGACCCGAGTATCGAACCCAGAATCACTAGATCGCGTGCAGCACTTATACAACAGGAACAATGAGACACTCAACAAAAGCTATTAAAAAATCTTCCTATAAATATTTAGTTATAAAACCCAGTGGTCTACAAGTAGTCGTTAAGTTGTCAGATTATTTTGTTACCGTATACTTGAATAATAACAATGCTAATATTAAGGTTCGCGATTATTTTTCTTGCGTATAGTGACCGCTTCACGATGTACCGGTAAAACCGGCGGTCGTAACCTGCGGCCATAGAGCTATTGATATTGAGATATCTCAACAAATATTTTTATTAATATTATTAAACTGACTGCCTCGTCGTCTCGCTGTATAAGTATGTGCTGTACGATCTAGAAGTTCTGGGTTCGATTTCCGGGTCGGGCAAAGTGCTATTGGGTTATTCTACTAGGAAATTCTCAGTAGCAGCACGCAGTCTTGAATTGTGTCCGATCAATAGGCTCGCCCTCTATTACGTGGAACGAAAAATGTGAATGTGAATTGGAGAAATGTGGGTGCAGAAATGCACGTTTACCTACCCCTCCGGGGAATACAGGCGTGAAGTTATATAATGTATGCAAGATTACTCGTATAAAGCAGAAACGTTTGTATGTTGGAATAAACTCAAAAACTACTTAACCCATTTTAATAACTTTGTATGCACATGTTTATTATACTTTGACTGCCATATTTTCATTCTTGTTAAACAAAGCATAGATGTTTATTATGACGATATACTATGTTTTATTTATTTTCCATTGTGGTAGATAATTATTCATGCCAATTTTTAATCAATCGAGCAAGTGCTTTGTTCGGGCTAACGAATTCCCCGGAATCTTAAAATGTAAAACAAAAGATGCGTGATAACAGAAGCTAAATAATAAATGCTACTTTTATAATCAAATGAGCTAAGAGTCAAGTCACGAGCGTCTCCACTGGCAACAAATACATGAATTTTAACTACTTAAGTGATGTATTTTCAAGTCATTCAACGGTTTTGGCCTAAAAGGAGATAGCACCTCCTTAGCGTTTGCGAGGATTTCAGAAATGGTATTGTCAATTAAAAAATATTTTACTAATGAGCTAGTTTTTTGAATGGCTTTGCTTAGAAACGGAATGACTCATATGTTTTTAGATAGACATCATTTACTTGGAAGTGTATGAGAAAGTGTTAATCTATTTTGTACACTACAGATGTGACAAAATTCTTAAAAATGCATTCGGTAATTTTTTGACAATTGTTTATAAAACAACAATATAAATGCACCTACTACTCGTATTAATGTAAGCTAAAGATCTTTCAAAGAAAAATGTTTCGTAAGCGCGCAATATCAACAAAAATATTGTAAGTACCTAGGTACCTACTTTTAAAAAAATCCGAGTGCAAGATGTGTAATATTTGTACATTCAAGTAATTCTAAGAGTTTTGTATCATTCATTATGACGCATAATGAAAATGTTTAAACAAGATATAAACAACATTAAAGAGATACGCTTTGATCTTTAGCAGTAATTTGCACTTGCGAAAACTATATTGTTGTTGTTGTATATAGTTAAATTCTCATTAAATATACTCCGGCTTTTAGTATAAGAAACTTTCGAAATCAAGAAGTATCTACAATATACAACATCCAAAAAAACACTGCATCAGACTAGTCGGAAATAGTATACCGAACTAATTTAATTGAAAAATAACCGTATCAAGTTCTTGACCTTCACTATGCCGTGTCTGTACATTCTATACAGGCGATGCGCCTGCGCATGTCCAAGCATCAACAAACACAAGTCTGCGAGCTCAGTCTGTCGCCAACCGTGACTCGGGCCCGACGTCATGTGGATCAAAAGTATTTGTTTACTCGCGATCTTCGCGATCAGCCATGCCCAACCACGAGCTGCCCCGTACACGGTGCCGCCAGCGAAGTTAGAAGCTATTTACCCCAGAGGTCTAAGGGTTTCAGTACCAGGTTAGTAAGCCAATAAAAAAAGTGTCTAAATGCATATATTTATCACTGTACTTTGTTTTACGTATTCTGTTTGTTGGGTACTTGTTTTGTGTCTGTTGCAAGTCGTATGTCAGTATGGATAAAATAAGTTTTAATCTTACACTTGACGGTTCAAATCTTTGTGTGTAATTTGTAAAAGTTAAATTGCGTGACAAAATTAAATCGAGTAAGTGATTTTGTTAAGGAGAAGCGAGATGTCGTAATTATTAGTATGCATCGTCTCCATGATAAAAAGCGTAAAAAGCAAGTCATTGTAACTCGTTTTCGCTTTATATCTGTTTGAGAATCTTTTCTTTTTGAAAAATATCCCAGCTAGAAGCTGTTTCATCGGCTTTCTTGTTTGGGTAAACTATACCATATAAAGCCTTCAATAAGAGTGATATTGATTCGTACAAGATCTTTTTTATATTTGTAAAAAACTAAGTAAATATCTTCTATGAAGGTTATTATAGAATTATGTTTGGGGACAAGTGGATATAAAAAACGTATGAATAACTCTTTTTTTAATATTGCAGTATAATATGCTGTTTGTCCTAACGACACAGATATATCTTGTCAGTTTCGCTCACAAACGAATTTAGAGTTAAGTTAAAAGACAGCCCTAAAATGACTCATTTCTGCTGCTCGAATTTTATGTAATGAAAAATTGCAGACACTACATTACTAAAATATGAATAGTCCCATCAATTTACATAAATCGTAAAGTAACTCACATAATTCTCCACCCCTAAGATCAAAAATTATTATTATCGTCAAGAATCCCAATTTTCATGTTCCAATTCATCCTCATCAGGACGCTAACATGGCTAGATTTTGAATAACTTCCATAAGCTTACTTTCATCGAGAACTTACTTTCTGAAATTTAGACATGATCTTGCAAAACAAATTAGCGAATAACTATCACTTCCAAGATATCTAGTGAATTTATTCCCTAAATAAAACCTCCATTATTGTTAGTTTTCCGTAACTTACATATACAGGGTGTATAAATAAATAAATACACCCAACAGTCACATACATAGTTACACATACACTGACCACACACTAGGATACAAGTCCTGTGTCGTGGGTATCAGAAACTACGAGAGACTTTTTGGTCTCACAAACACCCAGACCCGAAACAAATATTTGTGGATCACACAAACATTTGTCTCGGTGCGGGAATCGAACCCGCAGCCTCTCGTTTTGCAAGCTGGTGTCTAGCCAACTGCGCCACGGGGCTGTCTAAAGACCGTGACATTAAAAAAAAACCGACAAAAAAAAATTGTTTTCTTTACAACCGCGAGTATTAAATGTATGTAATTGTTAGGAAAACGTTTATTTTGTCGGGATTTTTTCGATCATGGTCTCTATACACCTGTATACACACTCACCCATTTCTACCATGGGTTTAAGTAGTGTCTATTGTTCTATCTAGTGCCACAAGCTTCGATCCTGTCATACCTTTCGTGCTTCGTTCGTATTCATTATGCTCTCATACATTTTCGTCGGTTAGGTTGCTCCTCATATTCCCCTTACGGAGATCATCTATTTGGTTACTTATTTGATAAATATCCTTACTGACATAATTGACTTAATATTTGCATATAATGTATATAAAAATTTTGTTCCTAAGTAGCGCAATGTTACCGTAAACAAGACAGTACCTACAAGCATTGTTAGTCATTATACGTATTAACGACATGTGTTCATTGAACGTAAGTGTTTCATAGCCGTCTTCCTACACTCATCCTATGATACGGAATTGGCACAGCAATTTCCATGTTGTATAATTTGGTTTACGGTCATTTTCAAGATGTAAATGACGGCAATTTTTGCCTGATATATTCATTGATAAATTTTTGAATACTGATTTTTGGAAATCAGTAAAATTATGTTATGTACGAAATTCTTAATTAATGACGTGTTGGGAGTTAGAAATTCATTATTACAATTTAATGGCGTTTATTCGGACTCACACCTACCAGGCTGAATCAATCATAACGGAGGTCGGAAATCGCAATCCAAGCACGTAATGCTGAATTAATGTCTAACCAAAAGATAATTCGTACCTACTATTAAAATAAAATAAAATAAATAAATAAATACTACACCCAACATACATAGTTCTGATCCCACACTAAGATACAAGTCTTGTGTCGTGGGTATCAGAAACTACGAGAGACTTTTCGGTCTCACATACACCCAGACCCGAAACAAATATTTGTGGATCACACAAACATTTGTCTCGGTGCGGGGATCGAACCCGCAGCCTCTTGTTTCGCAAGCTGGTGTCTAGTGTAAGGATGATAAAGCGAAACCAAGAAACTTATTGTGTTTTATGAAGTGAGCATCAGTAAGTAATATGAGCCCTTAAAAGAAATCATGAAAAAGAAAATAAGACAGCACAATTATTTAAAAATGTAGAATGATTTGCATTTATAATCTCGGATTTTCTATACTTGAACAGTCAAATACTACTGGTACTACTGGTACTTGCTAGTAAATGCAAGGTCCAAATAGGGGGTCGAGTGGCAAGAAATAATTACAGTAGTCCCTAAACCGTTGACACAATACCATAATACCTAATTGTATAAATTACCTAAGGTCGATATCCAACACACAAAATTGAAAAAACAGCTAACAGAACTCCCAATATCATAATTTTACAACTTGCTATTCCATCAGGTGCAATACAAACATTCCTGAACACTCGACACACTTATGCCAGATCGTTTACTTTCGTATATTTACTTTATCCATGCATCAAGTCATATTTACGAAAGATGTCGAGGAAAATTCTAACCACAAATACAAGTCTGAACAAATCGTTTCTGGGAAAGCCACATGGGATTTATAGGCCAAGTGTGACTCGTTCGCTTCCGTGACGAAGTAGCATTTAAAATATATATGCAATTATTTATTTAATTGGTCGTGGCCTAAGCAGACATCAATAAACTTGAGCCAATTAGTGACTATTGCTATTACACAAGGGAACAAATTTAACTTTATTTTTTGTTGCATGGAATTTTATACCTGTTGTTTACTAATTTAAGGTCGCTGATTTCAAATCTACCCTTACTTTTTCTCTAGCAGCTTTCGTTTTTGATATACAGCTTTCAGACACATTTTTGTACTAGTCACATTTAAACTGCAAATCAATCGAGCTGTTTACTAAAAAAAACTTTTTTTAACAATGTCCACGTCGAGATATAATTGTAAAAACGATCCCAACTGTTTTTGTAACATCTTTGGTGAGTCATACATTCAAAAATTGTAGACTAAGTATGTCGGAGTTCATAAAACAGGTGTATTTTGTTTAGGTACTTTGGATTCCCCTTGGAGTACTTGTCACCCGTGACAAGTACTGGGTCTCTCATTTGGTATGTAAAACATGTGTGGAGTCTTTGAGATTATGGGGAAATAAGAAAAGACCCCATTTTAAGTATCAAACACCAATGATGTGGCGGGAAACTTGAAATCATGAAGATGATTGTTATTTTTGTTAAGATTGGCCTTCCAGGCAAGCTATGATTCCGGGAAACCTGAATGTGATTAATGAACCTCTTGTGCCCAGGGATCGCATAATACTGCCACCTTTGCATATCAAACTGGGCATCATGAAACAATTTGTTAATGCTCTGAACAAGGATGGTGATTGTTTCAAACACATCTCTCAAAAGTTCCATAATTTGAACAAAGAGTAACTTAAAGCCGGAATTTTTGATGGTTCACAAATAAGAGGGTTCATAAAGAATGAAAATTTTAGTAGTTACATGACTGATACTGAAAAAAAAGCCTAGAATGAATTCGTTTGGGTTGGCCAAAATTTTCTCTGAAAAAAAGGATGAAAGCTATGCGGAGCACATTAAACTGTTGTTGTCATACTTCCAGCAGCTTGGTTGTAATATGAGTATCAAGGTACACTTCCTCCACAGCCATTTGAACCGTTTCCCTGAAAATCTTGGTGATCTTAGTGAAGAACAAGGGGAGCGGTTCCATCAAGACATTTGAGCTATGAACGAACGTTACCAGGGTCACTGGAATGCTCTCATGATGTCGAATTATTGATGAAGCACTAAAAAGCGCTCTAGTAAACCAAGTCAATCAAGAAAATCATACAAAAGATCTTTTTTTGATAAGATGTGGTTGCTTTTCTAAAAAAATTGTTAATAAAAAAAAAAATCTTTAAAAACGCGTTTCATTATATCTCAAAAACGAGAGCTGATACAAACAATCTGACTTCGGATCTGAAATCAGCACCCCGAAAATGTATTATATTGGTCATAATGTTTCATGGAACAAAAATGCTGTCCCCTTGTGTTATTCACAAGTCACCAGCCATCATCAGTCATCACTAGCCCATATACGTCCCAAATCTGGGCACGGGACTCCTCTACAGTTGAGAGGTATTTGGCCTTAGTCCACCACACTGGCCTAGTGCGGGCTGGCAGACTACACACCTAAGAAATTCGTGATTATTACAACCCGGGCTCAAACCAGATGATTCCCAATTTTGTATCTTTATCGTATCATGAATCATTTAAAATGAATTGAATATCACTTTTTCGTGGTAAAAGTAGTCATTGTTATTTTCTATTATAATAACAATACTTTTCATTAACTCCAGATTCTAAATAGTCGTAATAAAAAATCAACTCAAACCTGTAAATAAAACAATAATAACTAAATATTTGTGGATCACAGACATTTGTCTCCGTGCGGGCATCGAATCCGCGGCCTCTCGTTTCTTCGGGTTTAGCCAACTGCGCCACGGGGCTGTCAAACAATGAGTTACTTAATTCCTTTATGTTCTTGCACAATAACTATTGTCGGCGCCAATTATCCTTGCTAATTAACGCTTAGGTCACCTAACACTATTAAGGAAAAAATAATAGTAATACTTCATTTATAAAAATACGTGGACAAACCAATGCCAAGTTGGAGGAAAATTTAATAAAAATATTATTGCCATAGTAACCAATTAGTATGCATAGCTATAAACAATATTATGCATCTTGATTTTATGTATTCGAGTATCTTAGAATGTATTATATCTAGGATGTACGCATATATATATTTATCTTATATCTTTAAATGAGCAATTCTTGTATATATATAATTGGAATCTCGGAATCGGCTCCAACGATTTTCATAAAATTTAGTATATAGGGGGTTTCGGGGGCGATAAATCGATCTAGCTAGGAATCATTTTTAGAAAATGTCATTTGGAAGAAAAATAACAAAAAGGAGGTGTTTGAGATGACTCTTCCTGACATCTATTGGCGAATTGGCGAATAATAATACAATTTTTTGTGAGCAACTAATTGCTTTAACGACACAACAGCAGATGGCGCTGTTAAGTAAAATTATGCATATTTCATCATTTTATTAGTAATTCGTACTTACCTAAATATAATTTCCAAAAAACACAATTTAAAAAAAAAACCGAGCAAAGCTCGGTCATCCAGGTACTACTTATATTATAAGTCGTCATGGCCTCGAGGTTTAGGCGTGCGGTCGAGAATTTCAGCGGTCGCAGGTTCATACTCCAGGCACACACCTCTGACTTTTTAAAGTGATGTGTGTATTTACAAAGAATTCTCACGTACTTTAACAGTGAAGGAAAACATCATGAGGAAACCACACCTAAGAATTCTTAGGAATTTCTTAGCTTGTAGTTCGCCAACCCGCCTAGGCCAGTGTGGTGGACTAAGGCCTAACCCCTCTCAGATGAAGGGGAGGCCCGTGCCCAGCAGTGGTACGTATATGGGCTGATAATGATGATGATTATTGGCTAGGTAACCAATTAGTATAAACAATATTGTGCATCTTTATTTTATGTACGTATTCGATAATTTTGGAATGTATTTTTTAAACTTAGGCTGTATGTATGTAAATATCCATATTAAAATGAATAAAGTGTAAAGAGGAGAAATTTAAAGCTTTCCATGTTTGTAACGAATAAACGCAAAAACGTTAAAGTATTTGAACGGTTTTTGGTAGGGATAAAATTGTCTGCCTCGTGGTCTCGCGGTCCAAGTATGTGCCGTACGATCTAGAGGTCCTGGGTTCGATTCCCGGGTCGGGCAAAGTGTTATTGGGTTTTTCCATTAGGAAATTCTCAGTAACAGCACGGAGTCTGGAAGTGTGCCCGTAAAGCGGCAATAGGCTCGCCCCCTATTACGTTGGACTAATACATACCTGGCGAAATGTGGGTGCAGAAATGCACCTCTGCCTACCCCTTCGGGGAATACAGGCGTGAGTTTATGTATGTATGTAAAATAACGCACTGGCCGACCGGGACATTTTTTATACAGTTTAAAAATAGCAACACAAAATATGCATATTATTTACAAAAAAAGTAAGCCCTGTATTTCGCTAAAGATATTGAAAAAGGTGGGTGGAATAATACATTCTAACTACCCCTCAAGGGTAATCCTTAAGTGACAGCTTGTATGAATGTGTAAGGAATGTGTAGGAATCTATCTATAGTAGCGAAGCTCCGAATAGTTGATATTTTTTTTTTATATGAAACCAAAAGCAGTAATGGCCTCGAGGTTCAAACCCCAGGGACACACCTCTGACTTTTCGAAGTTATGTGTGTATTCACAATGAATTATCACTTGCTTTAACGGTGAAGGAAAACATCGTGATAAAACCTGCACACCTAAAAGTTCTTAGGAATTTCTTAGGTGTGTAGTCCGCCAACCCGCACTAGGCCAGCGTGGTGGACTGAGGCTAAACCCTCTCAGTTGTAGAGGAGGCCCGTGCCCAGCAGTGGGACATATTTGGGCTGATGATGATGATGATGAAACCAAAGGCGATTGGCATTTAATGTCAATAGACTCATCTATATATTCTGATTAATTTGTTGTTGACTGTAATTCATTCAAGTAAGATTAGAGCTTTAATAAGGTTATTATTGCAATAAGTCAGATTAGAGCTGTAACCTTTGGCAATAATAAAGTTATTTATAACGCTATTAAAGAATACTAATCAATGACAGCTCCGTGGCGCGGTTGGCTAGATACCAGCTTGCGGAACGAGAGGCCGCGGGTTCGATTGCACCGAGACACATGTTTGTGTGATCCACAAATATTTGTTTCGGGTCTGGGTGTTTGTGAGACCGAAAAGTCTCTCGTAGTTCCTGATACCCACGACACAGGACTTGTATCCTAGTGTGGGGTCAGAACCATGTATGTGACTGTTGGCTGTATTTATTAAGAGTTCTAAAATTTTTGAAATTTAAAAATTATTCTTTATTATTTATTTATTTAATTTAAAATAATAATTTATTTATTAAAGGTTATTAAACACTGTTTTACAATACTAGTTTCGATAACATAACCGTCTATGTTTTTCCAAATTAATTTTATCTAACGATTAAAACATAATAAAATCTTGGATTTTTTATGTCTGTTTCAAAAACACGATTTCCAAAATTAAGTATTTAAATTTGCAGCAAGAACGTGTTGAAATAACGTGTTTGGCCATGCCTCAGGTAACTTTCGTATAAACCGGATAGTTGAGGAAAAAAAATTAATTAATTTGTCAATGCTTCCCACTAAAAAGCATCGATTAATCATCAATTTTATTCCTGCCATTTTTATTTATTTATTTATGGTATTATGCTTCATATACATTGTATATTAAGGCCTCATGCATTTTATCTGTGGGAGTAGCTATTTTCCCATTCAATTATTATACTAGTTCTATCAAATATGATCCAGTCAGCACTTCTGTTTTCATCATCATCATCAACAGCCCAAATACGTCGCACTGCTGGGCATGGGCCTCCTCTACAACTGAGAGGGTTTAGGCCTTATTCCACCACGCTGGCCTAGTGCGGGTTGGCGGACTACATACCTAAGAAATTCCTAAAAACTTTTTTTTAGGTGTGCAGGTTTACGATCTTTTCCTTCATCGTTATAGCAAGTGATAATTCATTGTGAATACACACATAACTTTGAAAAGTCAGAGGTGTGTGCCTGGGGTTTGAACCTGCGACCGCCGAAATTCTCGACCGCGCACCTAAACCTCGAGGCCATCACTTCTATTTTACCAGCAAAATATTATAATCAAAATGAAACTAATAGCTGGCTATTTGCAAACAAATAAAAATATTGGCAGACTGGTAACAGCTCATTAAAATTCTCGTTTAACACATAACCAGTTCACATAATTCGTTCACATTATTCATATATAGCGTGGTTAGTTCATTGGCTTCCAAGTCATGGGCCCCGGGTCCTTAAAAAATTACAAGTCGATGACCGGAAGATTTGACTTAGCTTTTTGCTGACGCTACGTTATTAAAGTTGATTATTTTTTACTCACTTAAATTATGTTTGTAATTTAGCAAATGTCATGTGAATGGAATATTATTTGATATTATTCTATCTTTCTAGAATTTTCTTTCAATGTTTAAAGCGAGGCTGAGGCTAAACTAGCTCAATAGTAAAGAAAGGTAGAAATTGTACATATATACATACATACAGATATAGACGATGATGTTTTTTTTTTAACTATAGATTCAATATGTCGTGATGGCCTCGACGGTCACGGGTTCAAACCCCAGGCACACACCTGACTTTTAGAAGTTGTGTGTATTTACAAAGAATTATTACGTAGGTACTTTAACGGTGAAAGAAAACATCGTGATGAAACCTGAACACTTAAAAGTTCTTAGGAGATTCTTAGGTGTGTAGTCCGCCAATCCGCAATAGGCCAGCGTGGTGGACTAAGGCCTAAACCCTCTCAGTTGTAGAGGAGGCCCGTGCCCAGCAGTGGGAAGTATAGGCTGATGATGATGATAGATTCAATAAATGAATATAGTGAGCGTTTTTTTGCTAAGGATTTTGAAATTAATCAAATATATTACAACATGGAAGTTTTAGCATTTACCTACCCAGTCCTGTATCATATGATGCATGTGCATAAATTGCGAAGGAACCAGCAAATATCAGTTTCCAAGTAAGTAACATTGAAATCTATAATAAGTTAAGTTTGTAATGAATGAATCAAGGTCACTTATAAATTACCTACGCTCTGTTTTTTTCCAATTTGACATATCTTTAGCAACATGTCATTTTTATAAACCGGCAAGGTCCGTGACAAAATTGCGTGTTGCTAATTTTCCTGTACGAGTTTGAATAAGAAACTTTTAAGGAGAATAAACGATAATGTAGTATCTGCTGGTTATTTATTTATTAACATTTTATTGTACACAGGGAGAAAATTAACAAAATTATTAACAATAGAAAAAATAGTACAATTGGCAGTCTTATCGCTCAAGGCTTTTTTTAGAGACAACCATAGGATGGACATAAAGGAAAATAAAATGATGAGAGGGTAGTCAGTGTGTACAATATACAAATATACTAAATACATACAGCTGATTAGTAAAAAATCTTGCAGTGAAAAACAAATGAAGTTGAAAAGATGTGGTTGAGAAGTCCTGGATTCGGTTTCTGGGCCAGGCTGGTTACTTTTTTTTCCCACTAAAGAATAGATATGAGAAATGTGCCTGATCAGAATTGGGAAATAATAACAGACACCTCTTCTTGCCGTTTCTGCGACACGTGCATTTTTAAATATGTGAAATCAGTTGATTGAAAGAAAGTTTACTTTAGCTCAGTAGTGTATCACATTTTATTCTTTATGAACCTCAAAGTTACAATACAAGTACCTATTGAGACCGCAATGAAAAACTTATCAACATCAGTGCTTAAAAGATCAATTTGTGAATTTCAGACGATGGCTACTCACTCTTCGCTTTCCACGGCAAATTGAACGAAGAAATGGAGGGTTTAGAAGCGGGACATTGGGCGCGTGACATTACGAAAGCAAAAGAAGGCAGATGGACCTTCAGAGACAGGAACGCTCAGCTAAAGTTGGGTGACAAGATCTACTTCTGGACCTACGTGATCAAAGACGGACTGGGATACAGACAGGATAATGGAGAATGGACTGTCACTGGTGAGACAAACTTTAAACTCTGTATAATGAATGAATGAATGTATAAGTCGTGATGGCCTTGAGGTTTAGGTACGCGGTCGAGAATTTCGACGGTCGCGGGTCCAAAACCCCAGGCACACACCTCTGACTTTTCGAAGTTATGTGTGTATTCACAATGAATTATCACGTACTTTAACGGTGAAGGAAAACATCGTGATGAAACCTGCACACCTAAAAAAAAAAAAGTTCTTAGGAATTTCTTAGGTGTGTAGTCCGCCAACCCGCACTAGGCCAGCGTGGTGGACTAAGGCCTAAACCCTCTCAGTTGTAGAGGAGGCCCGTGCCCAGCAGTGGGACGTATTTGGGCTGATGATGATTAGGATTTCCAGAAAATACTAACTACTAACATCTCACGTAAAAAAAGACTTGGTCTGTCAAACCTTTTTTCAGATACATAAATATATAACTCAATTTAAAGAAATACGGCATATTTTCTTACCGTTTTGTACGCCTTACATTCCTGGTAATGATAAATTTAACTGCTAAAATGAAAATTTTATTTTGAGTGTAGGTTCAGAATATACAATCTTCAAGGTTGGTTACATCACGATTGGAGTGTAACATAAACCGACTTCTTTAATTCTTTCAGTCATAACTCATTAATATAAATTTTGAAAAGGTCATAAAAAATCCTAAATATTTCCCTAAAAGGCTCATTCCAACATTCTCCTGGATGGAATACGCGCATTATTCTACACTTGTTTCATGTTAAGCCTGTGCTTTCAACAGAATTCGTCAACGAGAAGGGTGAGAAGGTTGACACAAGTACCGCACCAACGCCTACCCAGCCCCCCAGTGGACCAGTCACCCCACCATATGAGCCCCCCACGCCAGATTGGCAACCAACCCCTGCACCACCGCCGCCGCCCTGCGATAAATCTGAGACTGTGGTCTTTGGACGCCAGTCTGTGTGCAGAGGCACGCTCATCTTTAGCGAGGAGTTCGACAAAAACAACATCAGGGAGCTGGGTAACTGGACTGCGGAGATTAAGTTTCCTGAGGAGCCGGTTAGTATGAAAAAAATGAGATCTAGATCTCATCAATATAGATTTCCGTAGATTTTTAGATTAAAATCTCTAAGACTAAATTTATGGACTAAACAGTAACCTTTTTTGTTTTGATACTAACTCTAACAAGGACTGCCTCGTGGTCTCGCGGCACAAGTATGTGCCGTGCGATCTAGAGGTCCTGGGTTCGATTCCCGGGTCGGGCAAAGTGTTATTGGGTTTTTCAATTAGGAAATTCTCAGTAGCAGCACGGAGTCTGGAATTGTGCCCGAAAAACGGCAATAGGCTCGCCCCCTATTACGTGGGACTGATACATACCTGGCGAAATGTGGGTGCAGAAATGCACCTCTGCCTACCCTTTCGGGGAATACAGGCGTGAGTTTATGTATGTATGTATGTACTAAAACCAAAGTTACTGGTGTAGAATCCCATACTAAGAAACATTTTAAAGACTCAAATTTGTTATCTTCTCTCCTTCTCTTGAGATCCTTCAACTGATGGGCAGGATCAAGTCAATAGCCTGCTCTTTTGTTAGACCTGTTAAGTAATGAGAAAAACAACAACTTACAAACCATATTATATTTAAAAAATAATATAAATCAGTTCAAATGTATATCAGCTAATTTACGCACACACTACTGCTGGTCACGGACTTCCTCTTTTTGTATTATTTTTGTATATTATTGTTAACTTAGGTCTTATTTCACAAAGCTAGACTGTTGTGAGTTGTTGGATTTATCATTCTTAATAATTCCTTGTTGAAAATTCTCAAGTAAGGTTTCATCATGACGTCGTCTTTTAGGGTTAAATTCATTAAGATTACTTCATCATCAGCCCAAATACGTCCCACTGCTGGGCACGGGCTTCCTCTACAACTAAAAGGGTTTAGGCCTTCCGCCACGCTGGCCTTGTGCGGGTTGGCGGACTACACACCTAAAAAAATCCTAAGAACTTTTAGGTGTGCAGGTTTTATCACGATGTTTTCCTTCACCGTTAAAGCAAGTGATAATTCATTGTGAATACACACATAACTTTAAAAAGTCAGAGGTGTGTGCCTGGGATTGGAACCCGCAACCGTCGAGATTCTCGACCGCGTGCCTAAACCTCGAGGCCATCACGGCTTTTAGTAGACTATAAGGCTAAAATATTTGGGGGTATCTTAGGCGTACAGTAATAGTATAAAATTATTTATTCCAGGACTATCCCTACAACGTGTACACTACGGACGGTACTGTGGGCTTGGACAACGGGGCGCTCGTCATAAGCCCAATACTGCTGGAGTCGCGGTATCGAGACGGGGTCATCCCCAACCATCTGGACCTCACTGATAGGTAAATAAAATAATAAAATAAAATAAATACACCCAACAGTCACATACATAGTTCTGATCCCACATTAAGATACAAGTCTTGTGTCATGGGTATCAGAAACTACGAAAGACTTTTCGGTCTCACAAACACCCAGACCCGAAACAAATACTTGTGGATCACACAAACATTTGTCTCGGTGCGGGGATCGAACCCGCGGCCTCTCGTTTCGCAAGCTGGTGTCTAGCCAACTGCGCCACGGGGCTGTCAAAATATAAAACAAATTCAGATCTGGAGGTGAAAGGGTAGGTAGAAGTTGCAATCATCATCATCATCAGCCCATAAACATCCCACTGCTGGGCACGGGCCTCCTCTTCAACAGAGAGGATTCAGGCCTTAGTCCACCACGCTGGCCTAGTGCGGGTTAGCGGACGACACACCTAAGAAATTCCTAAGAACTTTTTAGGTGTGCAGGTTTTATCACGATGTTTTCCTTCACCGTTAAAGCAAGTGATAATTCATTGTGAATACACACATAACTTCGAAAAGTCAGAGGTGTGTGCCTGGGGTTTGAACCTGCGACCGTCGAGATTCTCGACCGCGTGCCCAAACCTCGAGGCCATCACGACTTCGTTGTAATATGAGGAATTATTTTCACACCCACGATCGCCACCCATTAAGTTATACTTTTTATTTTTAATGAGAGGAAAGCGCCTTGAGCTCCTCTGGTACTAAGGGGTTCGCCGAAGGGGGTATTTCGGAGTCTTTGGCCTTCCAACTCGAAGCGCGGAACAATTGTCCGCTTAGCTGAGTTGGGTCACTAACCAAGATCCTACGCCAGTATGCCGACCAAAAAAACCTTCTTAGTGGCCTTTACAGGAAGGAGCCTTAAACTACTTCGTGGTCTCGCGGTACAACTATGTGCCGAGCGATCTAGAGGTCCTGGGTTCGATTCCCGGGTCGGGCAAAGTGTTATTGGGTTTTTCCATTAGGAAATTCCCAGTAGCAGCAAGGAGTCTGGAAATGTGCCCGAAAAACGGCAATAGGCTCGCCCCCTATTACGTGGGACTGATACATACCTGGCGAAATGTGGGTGCAGAAATGCACCTCTGCCTACCCCTTCGGGGAATACAGGCGTGAGTTTATGTATGTATGTATGTAGCCATAAACTATACCTCATAGAAAGATCCAGATATTTGCCACGGGTAAACTATATGCTGTTATGTAGACTTCCAATAATGATCTATACCTGCCAGTAAGAGAAATATTTTCTCATTTCCAGTTGCACAGGAGTTATAGGCACCAGTGAATGCACAAGGCGCGGTGAGATAGTGCCTCCGGTTATGACGGCCAAACTCACCACACGCCGCAGTTTCTCCTTCAAGTATGGAAGGATCGACATCAAAGTGAAACTGCCTCGTGGAAACTGGCTCATACCAGGTAATGTTACATCAGCATCAGCATATTTACGACCCGCAGCTGGCCACGGGCCTCGTCTAAAACTGAGAGAGGTTAGGCCTACCACCACCTAGTAAAATAGGTTAGAGGATTATAGAGACTAATTTATATTAGTGTTAATTTATATAATTTATTTAGAGAATTATTTATTTTATATTATTTTGTTGATGTATGTCCATTTATATTTTAATATGTTATATTAGTGCTCCTTGCACATCACTGAATTCCTTTCTATCAAAACTTTTCCAAATTACATCAGTATTAACATGTTTGTTTTTTTAAATTTGACAGCCCCGTGGCGCAGTTGGCTAGACGCCAGCTTGCGAAACGAGAGGCCGCGGGTTCGAATCCCGCACCAAGACAAATGTTTGTGTGATCCACAAATATTTGTTTCGGGTCCAGACGTTTGTGAGACACCCAGGTGTTTGTGAGACCGAAAAGTCTCTTGTAGCTTCTGATATCCACGACACAGGACCTTGTATCCTAGTGTGGGGTCAGAACTATGTATGTATGTGACTGTTGGGTGTATTTATTATTATTATTAATTATTTTTCTTCAGAGGTGAACTTGGAGCCTAAAGAGCCGGTCTACGGAACCCAGCGTTACGCATCAGGGCTAATGAGAGTGGCTTTTGTGAAGGGTAACGACGTCTTCGCCAAGAAATTGTACGGAGGTCCCGTCTGCTCCGACACTGACCCCTTCAGGAGCCTGTTGATGAAGGAGAAACTGGGAATTGGCAACTGGAACACTGACTATCACGTGTATTCATTAATTTGGAAACGAGGTATGTCCATATAATTTTTTTGTTTGGCAAATGACCGTATCGCTGGCCTATGACGTGGCATTCAAAGTTTCTGGGTTCGATTCCCAGGTCGGGCAAAATGTTATTGGGTTTTTCCATTAGGAAATACTCAGTAACAGCACGGAGTCTGGAAGTGTGCCCGAAAAGCGGCAATAGGCTCGCCCCCTATTACGTGGGACTGATACATACCTGGCGAAATGTGGGTGCAGAAATGCACCTCTGCCTACCGCTTCGGGGAATACAGGCGTGAGTTTATGTATGTATGTATGTAATAATATAATAAAAATAATATTATAGTCCAATCCTTATAATTTTTGATAAAGGATTGTATAATTTTAGGCAACTCATTTATCGAACGTGACGCAAAATAACATAATATCTGGGGGGATACTAGCAATTGCCTGGGTTTTTGTCCAAAAAGTCTCTCCTAATTTCTCATACCCACGACGCAAGTGTCATATCTTGTGTGGGATCAGAACTATGTATATGACCTTTAATTTTTACATAATTGAATGTCCTTTTCCAGATGGAATCGACCTACTCGTTGACGGCGAGCAATACGGCTCAATCAACCCCGGCGAAGGTTTCTACCAGCTCGCCAGGAACAACCTCGTCAACCACGCCTCGCAGTGGCTCAAGGGGACTGTCATGGCGCCGTTCGACGAACTGGTAAATATGTGAAAACACTTATTTTTATTATAGAAAGCAGTGATGGCCTCGAGGTTTAGGCGCGCGGTCGAGAATCTCGGCGGTCGCAGGTTCAAACCCCAGGCACACACCTCTGACTTTTCGAAGTTATGTGTGTATTCACAATGAATTATCACGTGCTTTAACGGTGAAGGAAAATATCGTGATAAAACCTGCACACCTAAAAGTTCTTAGGAATTTCTTAGGTGTGTAGTCCGCCAACCCGCACTAGGCCAGCGTGGTGGACTAAGGCCTAAACCCTCTCAGTTGTAGAGGAGGCTCGTGCCCAGCAGTGGGACGTATTTGGGCTGATGATAATAATAATAATAATATATAATAATACTTATTTTTAACTCATACACAGATATCATATACGATAAAGAAATACCCTGGCGATAAAGAATTTTATTTAATTTTCTTTATCGCCAGAGGGTTTGTAATTACCTTAGCTATTGCCTGCCTTTGTTTACGATCACGGTTTGAATACATCCTGTATATAAAACATACACTCACGATTGCATCCCCTAAACGGCAGATAATAAAAAAAATCTAAAACATAAACTTTTTTGAAAAAATACTTGATCTGAAACATATTAAAACCTTCCTGATCCATTTGACACTTAGTTTTTTTTTCGAGACTTAATGAGCGGTTAAGCAGACAACTTCACTGTTAATTTAAGCAGACAACTTCATACTGTTAATTTTGCGTCACAGATCTTAAAATTTCACTCTCATCATTTTTTCATAACGCGCCTAAAGAAGTATAACTTCAAAAAAGATTTATAGAACGAAATGTGATACAAAGTCGCGATCAGAAAACAGATTAGGATATTGTATATTAATACAATATCTCTTTTAGTTCTAACGTAGTTCATATAACACAAATTTCCTCGTACTTTGAATACACAAACCAAAAGCATGTAAATTGGTTAGGGACTGTTGTTGCTGTTGTTTTTCCCGTTAACAGAGTGGGGCAAAATGCCATTCCATTAGGAAATTCTCAGTACCTAGAGGTAGAGACTAGATTCACCCCCTATCAGGTGCGACTTAAAATACAGCGGTAAACATGTAAAAATCAAACCCGTTATATTTTAAAACAAGTGTGTATGTACTTATATACACGCGTTAGAAGTTATACCACACGACTGAAGTAAAACTTATAAATACGCCCAACTGTCACATACATAGTTCTTAGTTTACACAACATATTACATTTCTGAACGCACTCATAAATATTTGACAACTATAAATATGTCAATCCCTTTTTATTAATGTCACTATTCTACATTTTAAAAATCTAAAACATATAAACTATTTGAAAAAATATTCGATCTGAAACATATTAAAACCTTTGACACTTACATTTAACATAGGCAGCTTCAATCTGTCAATTATATTGGAGCATATAGGCAGCTTCGACGTCTTACTTTTGTGTTACAGTGATGCGCGCGCATCTTAAAACACTCTCATCATTTTTTCACAACGCACCTAAAGAAGTATAACTTCAAAAGGTATACGATTTCTTTTGACATAAATTTAAAACTATAATTCCTTTTACAGTTCTACATATCCCTGGGAATCCGAGTGGGTGGTATCCACGACTTCGCGGACGGGCCTGACAAACCGTGGGTGAACAAGGGTAGCAAGGCCATTGTCAACTTCTGGCACGCCAAAAACACCTGGTTCCCCACTTGGCACGACTCCAACATGCGGGTCGACTATGTTAAGGTCTACGCTCTTTAGAGCAAATCAAAATTATCGGAGCTATGAGTGGTAAATTTGAAATAGGAAAGATTTCTGGAATGATTTTTGGTTGAAAATAATATTTCTCTATCTCTTTCACCACATCTACGTCCCACTGCCTCAGTCCACCAGGCTGGCCTAGCACGGGCTTAGTCAAAAGATAGCCACCCTGTAAAGTATTTATATACAAGGCGCTTTTAATAGATTCAAACAAGTTTTTTGGGTAGAATATGATCAGCAAGGAAAAAAGATAATATTTTTATAAAATATTAATGCCCAAATAATTAAAATAAGATTAATTTTTGCCCCAATATCCGTTGACTACCTCTCTCATAAGGAATACTCATAAAACCCAGATAATAAACATGGATAGATATTGTGTTAGTCGAATATTTTACACTTATCGTTACAATTGATTAGTTAAATTCATATAATCGACTAATTGCAGTACTTAATAGTACCATTTAAAAACATTTAAAATTTCATTAAAATGTGATTTTTGTGCATTTATGTGTGTCTGTGTGAATATTCGTTGTGATTAAATGGCTGTTTAATATATTGTTTTGTTTTCTTAATTATTAATTGTATTTTGTTAGACCACATTTTAATGTCTATCGGAGGAAAATTTACACTTAATGTTAGCATTAATTTTTATATGTATATGTTAGCCTCGTAAATAAGTTTACAGGGTGCGATCGACAGGTCTCATGGTCAGGTCCATGAACACTTCGGAGTATGGAGTATTTCGGGAACAATGTACGGAGTATGGAGTATGTATCTGTACACATACAAAAACTCACGCCTGTATTCCCTGATGGGGTAGGCAGAGGTTCTACATCCACATTACGTCAGGCATGCATCAGTCCCACGTAATAGGGGGCAAGCTTATTGTCGTTTTTCGGGTACATTTCCTGACTCCGTGCTGCTACTGAGAATTTCCTAATGGAAAAACTCAATGACACTATGCCCGACCCGGGAATCGAACCCAGGACCTCTAGATCGCACAGCACACACCTATGCCGCGAGACCACGAGTTAGTCGAGCACGAGCGTATGTATCTGTGTATGTTTATAAATTATTTCATTTGCACACTTGCTATTTATCATCTCTGCATCACCCAAAGTTGTACTGGCACAGAATGCCTTGGGCATAAAGTCCACCTTTACAATTATTTAATTGTATAAAGTGTAAATAAATAAATAAATTAAAACGGCATACGCCAGCCCGTTCAGCTTATTATTATATGTACGAGTAGAGTTTAAAAATATAACTATCGAAATTTGGATGGCGAGACTATTCCGTCACATAGATATCTGGCGCTGGAGCTCTTGTACACCAAGATAGACACGATGCACTGAATTGTTACCAAGGGGTACAGCTCAGCAATTCTGTATAAATTTAATACAACCAATAGTTCTGACTCGACACTAAGAGATTGTGTCGCATTTAAAGCTACGAGAGATTTTTCCATAACAAAATGCGCCACAGATCTATATGGGGATGTTTTATCTTAAAGCTGAATTGAAATTAATATGAAAGAGAATTCGAGTAACATCGTATCGCACCTCCGGTGCGAGACTGTCACTTATGCAAAAATGCAATTTTTCAGGAGAAGCATTTAAAACTTTGACATCTCAAAAAATTATGATATTTCAAGATTTAGACAAGATAACTAGCTTTTACTACAACATCAACTTTGAACTTACTTTTGAATAAATAATGACCACTTAATATTGTAAAAAAGACACTCTACTAGTACTATAAACTTTCCAACCCCCTCAGAAGTGACGTTATGGCACTAACGAAAAATAATAACTGTAATTATGTCATACTGAGTTAAAAAGGAAACAAGAACAAAATGTTTACTTAGTTTTAATTTAAATCAAAATATGAACATTGCACAGTTATTGGCGTAAGAAAAAAATAAGCCAAAATTCTATAAAATAATACTTTTGTACTTCTTAACATTTCTACAGTAGTGTAGTATTAATTGCGTAACATTCTCATTTTGTCCTATACTATATAAGATTTCCTCTTTATTATAATAGTATAGATAGGACAAAATGAGAATGTTACGCAAGTACGTATTCATCATCAACATCATTAGCAGCCTAAGGAAGTTCACTGCTGAACATAGGCCTCCCCCAATGTGGGTGGACGTCCTATGCTGCGCTTTCCGGTACGTGGCCTCCACTCGAGAACCTTTTGGCCCCATCGGCCATCGCTTATCCGCGCTATGTGCCCGGCCCATTGCCAATTGAACTTGCTAATCCGCTGGGCTATGTCGGTTACTTTAGTTCTCCTACGGATCTCCTCATTTCTGATTCGATCTCGTAGGGAAGCCCCGAGCATAGCCCTCTCCATAGCTCGTTGAGTGACTCTGAGCCGTCTAATGAGGCCCATAGTGAGAGGCCACGTCTCAGTGCCTTATGTCATCACTGGTAACACACAACTATCGAAGACTTTCGTCTTGAGGCACTGACGTATTTTGGACGAGAAGACGTCGCGTAGTTTCCCGAACACTGCCCAACCGAGTTGGATTCGCCGATTGACCTCTCTCTCGAAGTTGGACCTGCCTTACCGGACCACTTGTCCTAAATAGACATATTCGTCTACAACTTCGAGAGTCGCGCCCCCAACTGCGATCGGGGTGGGCACAACATAGACATTCGACATGATTTTCGTCGTGTCCATGTTCATTTTAAGACCCACCAGTTGAGAGACTCGATTGAGGTCTTCGAGCACAGTGCTAAGGTCTTACAACGATTCTGCCAAGACTACAATATCGTCGGCAAACCGAACGTTGATATATTGAATATACTCTCCGTTGATGTTGATGCCGAATCCTTTCCACTGCAAGAGCTTGAAGGCGTTTTCCAGCGCGGCAGTATGTATTACGTATTTTTTTTTTCAATTGTTAGGAATACGAGTACGTTTTCTTCCCCTTTTTTTCGGTGATAATTTTAGTTCATGGTCATCAAAGCTTCATTCTCAGAGCTACTATCACTAGATGAACTGGAACTGGAGGAAATGCTGGTTGAAGAAGACGAACTAGATGAGGGCTTGAAATGAACCTGAACCAGTACCAGAGAAGTCACCAGTTGGAGACCCATATTCTTGTTCTACTGTTGAATTTGCGTCATCAATAATAGCATTACTAGCTGGGGAGTTTGGAGTTGGTAAAATAGAATTACTTTCATCTTGCTTGGTATTAGAATCTGGAACTGAAGATTCCCCGGGTTCGTCTCTTTCAATGGGTGATGTGGGACATGTCAATAACACAAGTTTTTTCCCCCGAGACAGCATTTTATTTGACCCAAAGAAACAACTGAAAATAAGTATAAAGTATCGGAATAAATAAATTGTTCATACAATCCACCTAATTAGTTAAATCCATGAAATAATGTCACTATTGCTCCAGAATCAAAAAAATATTATGTCACAATTACCTTAGTAACAGTGTTGCTCCAAGACACTCATGCAATAGCGGGGGGCCCGGGCACAACTGACCAAAAAGACGTTGTTGCTCCAAGTGTTGCCGTGATTTGCGCCAAAACCACAATGACACTTACGCCCTCATACGGAAACTATGCGTACTACGAAAGTAACATTATCACACCAAGTAAAGGGGTGCTTAAGGACACTTATTACATATTTAACTCATTTTTGCAATTTTTGCATAAGTGACAGTCTCGCACCGGAGGTGCGTTATGTTTTTTTAATTTTTGAAGTGAAAACATCTTTATCGGTGCTGTGCAATTTTATTGGGATGGGTGAAAAATCTTGAACTCGCGTCAGATCACGTGACCCTGATCGAAAATGCGCAAGACGCATTATGTAATAGAAATTGTTATGTTTGTGTAGCGATAGCGCAATAAATATTGTATTTTACCACGTAAATGATAGTACTTTTATACTGATAAATAAAGCAATTCGTGCGAAGTTATTCCCTGACCATTCCAAAATATTCAAAAATGCACAACGCTAATGTTGAAGTTTTCACTTCTGCCGACACTCCCGGAGTGCCACCCGTTTTTGATTATTGGTTTTGGAAACTTAGACTTGACCACTTTGAAAGGCTAAATTTACAATAGTAAGAGCTAACAAAAACAACTGATTACAACATACCTTGAACTCCGAACTTCCTACATATATTTCCGTAGTATCTTTTGTTTGCGGCTCATTCCGATTACGTCATAAACTGGTCAGGGTCAGAAACTAGTTTATTTCTCAGGGGAATATGTTTGTTCCCCGGTTAGGTGTAAACGGATATTTAATAATTAGAAATATCGTAATCACTATTAATTATCGCTATGACTGCCTCGTAGTCTCGCGGCACTATGTGCCTTGCGATATAGAGGTCCCGGGTTCGATTTCCGGGTCGAATAAAGTGTTATTGGGTTTTTGTGTATGTATGACAGCCCCGTGGCGCAGCTGGCTAGACACCAGCTTGCGGAACGAGAGGCCGCGGGTTCGATCCCCACACCGAGACAAAAAATATATAATCAAAAAATATATACATGCATACATAATCTCACGCCTGTATCCCCCGAAGGGGTAGGCAGAGGTGCATTTCTGCACCCACATTTCGCCAGGTATGTGTCAGTCCATAGGGGGCGAGCCTATTGCTGTTTTTCGGGCACAATGCCAGACTCCGTGCTGCTACTGAGAATTTCGTAAGGGAAAAACCCAATAACACTGCCCGACCCGGGAATCGAACCCGGGACATAGAGGCACATACTTGTGCCGCGAGACCACGAGGCAGTTTTCTTTAAACTTTTCCCCCTTAATGTTCAATAATCTTCTTTCTTTACAGAATGAAGCGCGATAGCTTGAAGCTCCATATCTTTAGTCTCCACTATCTGTCTTAAACCAAAAAGTTCGCAAATACGTACCTATATTCGTCATAATGTCAAGAGCTGGAATAGTTGCCAGTCTACCTCTTCCTCTTTTATAAGCCTAGATACTTCAAGAGTATAGAGAAAAAGCAGCAGTCCGGATGAGTGCCATCATCATCATCATCAGCCCATATATGTCACTTTGCTGGGCACGGGCCTTCATTATGATGATGGTGATACGGTAAATCCATCGGTATGGATAGGTACTTTTAAGAATACACTGGAAATACCTAACCACATTACTTCGCAACCCATAATCATGCTTGATTGCTTTGTCTATTTAATTATTCTCATAGCAAATTTTTCGATTTGACTACCTCAAATACTAGGTATCGTTCACACGCTAGGACAAAAACATATTAAGTATCACCATAATATACGAAAATCTAGGTGATTTAAGAGCTAAAAAATACAGTTTTGCGTACTTTACGTAATTCCTATAAAAATTATTTTACAATTTTGTTCTAGTTTAAATACATGAAAAATATTTTTTCTAAATTTTTTATCGGTTATTTAATCCTAACTAGAACATCATTTTAAAGCATTTTTTATAAAATAATTACGAAACGTATTTAAATGACTGTATTTTTTTTACTTTTATCATAACCATACATCATCCAAATAATTGTTTTTAGACACATAAAATCAGAAGTCAATAAATTATTTTTCTCAGTAATATAAAAATCGCAATATAGTATGGCCGTGCGAAATATCGTTAATAAGGCAAAAAACTTGTACAACAAATACGGACTTGTTTTTAACGCGGCCTTCTTATATCATCATTGACACACCGCGACGGCTACTCGCGGAGGGCAGACATATTGAATTTATCTCTAAAAAGGTTGTACATCCGTGTATACTCTTTACAAAAATTTTGTTCATAAATTAAAAAAAATAGAGCCAATTTAATTTTTTAAACTCATTTTTAATTTTAAATTCTTCACAAATATGTAGACTCTAAAGTTTTTTTAGTTAAAGTATTTAATGAGTTACTGAAATAAATATCGTTCTTATTTGTATTATTTGCAGAAAAGGTGTGAATTAAAAATAAACGATGTTAAAAAGTGCATCTGTGTTTTTGGTGGTGAATATTTATTTGAATTATGTGCAATGTCTCGATGTTCCGGATGCGAAATTAGAAGCGATTTACCCTAAAGGACTAAGAGTGTCGATTCCAGGTAAGATCTTGATTATTTTTATGCTTTTGCAATTTGACAGTCTTGGCATCATAACACATTCTATTCTTAATTAAAATTTTAATGCAAAATAGCTAAAAATTCAAAACTGGTGCTTTTCACATTTCAATTTTTGGAATGAACACAATATTTTTATCATCATGTAATTCGTCTTTTTTATATTTTTTCACTGCATGCTTTAACTAAAATCATTAAAGTATTGCAATAATCTATTCTTTCTTCTAATTTCAAAACAACTTTTCAGCCATAATTACATATACTGGACACTTAGATTTTTTGTTTTTTATTTTGAATAATGTCTATAAATTGGCAAATTGAAATATAATAAATTTTGTCGTGCCATTATAAAAAATACTTGTAAAAGACAATATTTTTCTCATTTTAAATACATACATACGCTAACGCCATATTTTATTTTATTTAATATGCTTTATTGTACACCATTACAATAGAAAGAACATTGTTAACTGGTCACAACTCAATAAGGTAGTGTCACAAATGGCGGCCTTATCGCTCTCGGCGATTTCTTCCAGGCAACCGTTAGATGGACTGGAGAGATCAGAAACATAGAGTGGGTGGTCATAATTTTAGTAAATTTAGAATTGTAAAAAATTGATGTACGCAAAAATTTCAAAATAATAACAATAAATAAATGTAATTAGAACTAATAATTAACTCAACAAATATAAGAAAAATATAATAAAAATATAAGTACGAGTAAATGAAAAATAAATATATACAATATATATATATATATATACTACGTGAGTGACAAAAAATGTTCCTTGACAAGTCTTTTAAAGATATAAATTGATTTGGCTTCTCTTATTGTCACTGGCAGTTCATTCCATAAACGAGCAGCGTGAATAGTAAAAGACCTGCTAAGGAATGAAGTGCCGTGCTTGGGGATTTCTAGTACCAAGTTCTCTGATGACCTAAGAGATCGTTCATGTGTGCTACATAGAAAATTAAATCGCTTTTTAAGATAATGGGGGGCAGAGGGATGGAACAAGATACAATAGAGGAGAGACAGGATTCGAGTATTACGGCGAGAACGCATAGATAGCCACTTGAGTTTAGCACGAAATTCGGAAATGTGGTCATATTTACGAAGTCCAAATATAAACCGTATACAAAGATTCTGAAGTCGCTCAAGCTTTTCAAATTGGGCTTCGGTGAGATCAAGGTAGCTAGCATCGGCATAATCAAGGAGAGGAAACAAAAGAGATTGGACCAGCGCTATTTTCGTTGGAATAGGTAAAAAATTCCGTAATCTTCTTAAGGACCCCACTGCAGCAAACAACTTTCTACTAATTTCTTGCAATTGGGGACCCCAGGATAGGTTTCGATCCAAGATGACACCTAAGTTCTTAATTGTCTCACTATATGGAATTACACATCCATTGAATGAGATTTGAGGAATGGTAGCATCTATTTTCGAAACCATCCTAGAGCTGCCAACAACAATAACCTGGGTTTTCGTAGGGTTAACAATTAGGCCGTGATTCCTGCTCCATTCACTAATACAAGCAAGATCTTTGTTGACTGCAGCTACAGCTTCCGCCAATCTGTCTACCGGCGCTTGGTAATAAATTTGCAGATCGTCTGCGTATAGGTGGTAGGAAGAAATGAGTTGTTTGGATATCTTGTTAATAAACAACGCAAAAAGCAAAGGAGATAAAACGCCGCCTTGAGGGACGCCAGCAGACGAGTTACGCCAAGAGGAGAGAACATCATCGATACGTATTCGCTGTCGACGCCCCGTCAAGTAACTACGAAACCAGTCAATTGCCTTTGGAGATATGTTATTAGAGCATAAAGTTTGCAGTAGGATATCATAGTCAACTGTATTGAACGCGTTACTAAAATCTAATAACGTTAATACAGTTAGTTTGCCGTTCTCCATTGCAGCTCTGATATCATCCGTAATATGCACCAGCGCAGTAGTGGTACTATGCCCAGGACGAAAGCCGGATTGGAAAGGATTTAGGAGTTTATTACAAGCAAGAAAGGAACTAATTTGTGAATGGATAAGATTTTCGAGAACTTTTGAAAGGAAAGGAAGGATCGATATTGGACGATAATCGGAAAAAGATGCTGGATTCACTTTTTTGGGGAGAGGAATAACTTCAGCATCCTTCCACGAAGACGGAAAAATGGAATAGGAGACAGAATAATTAAGGATATGGCAGAGGACAAAGATAATTTCATTAAGAATAGGAAGTACCATATTGCGACTAATGCCATCGGTCCCAACTGCATTGGATGAAATGGACAATATACTCTTTTTAACATCACAAACAGAGAATTGACTAAAGACAAATTTAGGAAATGTTGGGCATGGAATAGAAGAAAGATCTTTAATAGTTCTATCTTTAATAGCCCTATCAAAATCGGGCAAAGTAGTAAAGTGAGAATTTAATAAGTCAATATTTAAATTATTGGGAATGGAATTTGTACGAGGTTTTCCAACGCCCATAGAACGAAGAAACTTCCAGACCTTGGCTGGGTCATTATTTTCTACAGAATTGTGGAAATGTCGGCGTTGTGCATTCCTACACATCCTATTGCAGTGATTTCTGACAGCCACGTAACTATCCCAGTTGCGACTGGAGGGTCGCCGCTTGAATCTAGCTTTGGCTGCAACTTTTTTCATTATGATTGCCCTGATATCATCCGTGAGCCAAGGTGAAGGCTGGTGTTTAATTCTAACAGGATGAATAGGGGCGTGCACATCATAAAGTTCTATAATCTTAGACCTAAAAATCTCCAGCTTGTCGTCTAGCGAACTTGATGTAAAAAGAGGAGCCCAGTCAATGTTGCCGGCATCCTCTCGAAGTTTTACGAAATTTAACCCACGAAAACAACGCTGCATCCTAACTTTGGATCTTACTTTAGGAAGGCGAAGTTTGTAAGAAAGGTAAATAAGATCATGATATGAAAAGGCGTCAGCCGGGCACTGGCCATGGAATTCAACGAAAGGGGGAGAAGAAACGAAAATAAGGTCTAGCAAAGAAGGAACACAGTTAGGGAAATGGTGAGTGGCGTCAAGAGGTAGGACAGACAAGTTACTAGAGTTTAATAGGGAATAAAGGGATGAAGAGCGATGATCCTTCTTAAGTAAGCATGTATTAAAATCTCCCATAATTATGACGTGACTGTACGATGGGATAAGATTCATGAGGATATTTTCTAGAGAAGAGAAGTAATCTATACGGAGAGAAGGACAATAGTAAACACCGAGAAGAATTTTGGAATGAAGGAGTTCAACCTCCAGGAACAGATGCTCGCCGGCATTCAAGGGTGGCGGCTGAGGTGATGCATTCACAATTGAGTGCGGAATACCAATTTTTAAATAAATAGCAACCCCACCACCACCACCGAGCGAACGATCGTTCCTGATGAGTTGAAAACCAGGCAAGGAATAGGAAGTAGAAGAGAGACAAGGCTTGAGCCAAGATTCGGAAACAAGAATGGCATGGAGATTCGTACAGTCAAAGCTAGCTAGTAAATCAGGGAAATGTGCCGGAATACTCTGAGCATTGATATGCACAACATTAAAATTCCTAGGAACACCAGAAAACTTGGAAGAGAGTGTGTCAGCAAGAGAAGATAAACCAGAAACATTAAGATCATCACTGCATGCCGAGAAGTACTCATCAGAATCATTACCATAGTCATCACTCATTATACTATTAGTAGAATAAATACTATAACAAATAAAATATAAATAGACTAAAATAAGGGGCTAATCCTAAATAAAATAAATATAAATAAAATCTATACATCAGTACCACCTGCCGGTTGTAACATGTAAATTAAAAATACAGACGCAATAAAAATTTGTGAATGGTGGGTAATAATTCACGTATTAACAAAAACATAAAAAATAATAATAATTAAAAACTAATACTAACTAAACTAAAAGAAGAAAAAAAATATACAAAAAACTAACTAACAACAGAAAAAACTAATCATAAAAACTTAACTTAAATAACTTAATTAATAGTTATAATAATTATCTTAAACCTAAACTTGTTCTAAATAGTTGTAAATAAATCAATCAAATGCTAAAAAATACACAACTACGGTATTGGAACATAACATTATTATGAGTTAAATGTTGACATTACATAAAATAAAAGTCGTTACATATGGCAACTGTTAAGAAATTTAGCCAATAACAAGATAGCGAAGTGACAGTTACGAGTTGACAGTTTAAATCGTAAACAGATGTGAGTTAAATAAGTCTCAAGTGATAAACAAGAAAGTAAAAATATAAAAAAGCACCATATTACCCAACCATTCATGACAATACCAATATAAATTAATTCTTGACATTCTTGTTGGTTGCTGCGCGTTTGGATTTCGTCGATTTAGCTGGAGCAGTGACGGTTTTAACAGTGTCCACCGGTTCAATGTTGCCATATTCCCCGAAGGAATAGGTAGAAGTGCATTTTTGCACCCTCATTTCGCCAGGAATCTAACCCGGGTCCTCTAGATCATACGGCACATACTTGTGCCGCGAGACCACGAGGGAGTCTTACTAATTTTTTGCAAACTTAATAATGTAGAAAAATTGTTTGAACACGCCAGTTAAATATTTGCAATTTTTATGGCACTGACGTAATACATATCTAGGTATTACACGTAAAAATGCATGTTGTTATCCGGACCTCATAGCATGTGTCAATATACTGTGTCACTTGTCACAAGAATTTCATGTGTTTGCTTGGTTTATGTAGAAAATGGCACTCCGGGAGTGCCGGCAAAAGTGAAAACTTCAATATAAAAGTTGTGCATTTTTGAATATTTTGGAATGAATAGGGAATAATTTCGCACAAATTGCTTTATTTATCAGTATAAAAGTACTATAATTTACGTTGTAAAATACAATATTTATTGCGCTATCGTACACAAACATGTCAATTTATATAACATAATGCGCCTTACGCATTTTCGATCAGGGTCACGTGATCTGACGCGAGTTCAAAATTTTTCACCCATCTCAAAAAGTGCACAGCGCCGCTAAAGAAGTTTTCACTTCAAGAACAGCAAGAATAAATAATAATTATTTTATTTTATTATATCTTAAACTTATACAGAGTATATGTAATAAATTTTAGATAAATATATTTTATTAGTCTAGTTTGCTAGCCCGTTTATCTGATACAAATATTAATAATGAATTCTATTAATTGGTCTTTGTCAATTTTTGTATCTAAACACTTCAAAAAATAAAATCGATCTACACAGAGTATCATTTTTCAAAACCAATAACTACTTTATTGTATCCTATAAATTCGTACCTATCCACTGATCTACTCCTATTGGTGTAAGCGTGATGATATATAATTTACAGCTTTCCTCGACAAATTGGCTATCTAACACTGATAGAACTTCCCAATTCGGACCAGCAGTTCCTGAGATTAGTTCGTTTAAGCAAACTAACAAACCCAGCTTGCTATAGATTGCATAAATGCTAAGTCAAGTTTTAACAGGAAGAACTAATAATCTAATTAGGTGAATATATATTGATTATCCGTTCGACTTTATCTTTAACTAAAAAAAAAACTAATTTCATACACTTATTCCTGTATTTACGAACGGCGTAACCAGCGAATTATTTCCAAACCCACGTCTCTTAGTAGAAGGAAGCCTATTACTTTCCTGGCTCCGTACTAAATTTCATAATAAAAAAAATCGGTAGCAGCACTTCTGCCGCAGCGTTTACAATGCACTCAACAAAGAAAAACAACAATATTCCTCACAGCAATACAACAATCAAATTGTCATCAATTAAAACGTAATTAAATTAATGACTCAAAAACCTGTTCAAAGAATTCAAAGTTGATGACGCTGGCTCAATAACTGAAGACGATAATAACACTGTTGATACAAAAAATATAAACCCGCGTACGAACGAAAAAGCAGCTAAAATAGATGTGTAATTTATTATTTGTAAACCTGTTAATGTTTAGGAACCTCTTTATTTTAACCGAAACGTACACAAAACTAGTCTTATAGTAATTGAACAGAGTGTAAATCCAGTTTTGAATAGGCTGGCATGAATATGTCGATTTGTAAGAGGTAGTTTCAATGTTTCTTACGGTTTGAGAAAAATGGATCTCATTAACAAGAATTCGGAAATATCAACACCTGAGTAACATTTTTCTTTTATCGGCTATTCGACTCGGTTATAGTATTATAGCCATCATTAAAGTAACCGCAATGAGATTCTACTCCTAATAATCTGTACGATTTATTATTAACTTTAATAATAATAATAAATATTAATATTCATCAAACACATTAGTTCTTAAGGTATCATAAGTCTGTTGAATGTTATTGCTTCTTCTATTACTTCGACTTCGACATTTTAAGCTCTCACAGCATGAATTTTACATCCACAAATGCTTCCGCGGCTTTAAGCCTTTAGCGTGTGTACTTTCTTCTTATTATTATTTTGCCTGTATTTCATTGCCTATTCTTCTTTTACTTGCTTCTATTTCTACTTGCACATCTGCTTTATTAAATATATTTTTAATAATAATAAGTACAATGTGGGTCTGCTTTTTTAATTTCTCATGTCTTCATATCAATTCTGATTGATGGATTAACTTCGAAAAATTTACTTTCGTATTGCACGATTATTGCTTCTCAGCTTACGCTTTATGCTCTAAATTTAAGTCAGGACTATGAAGTCCTTCACAAAGTACCTATTGCAGATGATGGCTATTCCCTTTTCGCATTTCACGGGAAACTTAACGAGGAGATGGAAGGATTAGAAGCAGGACACTGGTCTAGAGATATTACCAAAGCGAAGAATGGACGTTGGATTTTCAGGGATAGGAATGCGCAGCTAAAGATCGGAGACAAGATTTACTTCTGGACTTATCTCATCAAAGACGGGCTAGGATATAGACAGGATAATGGAGAATGGACTGTCACTGGTTAGTAATAAGGGGGGAATAGCTGATAGTTTTTTTACAGATATTTATATTTAAGGGAGGCTATATTGCGAATATTGTATGCACAATGAATAAGGGGGCAAAACAGCGATTCTTAGAATACCTTAAACTTTTAAACAAATATTTATTTTGTTAAAGGTAAGTTAAGTTGGATATTTTTTCCAAAAAGCGACTTACGGATAGTTTATTATTAGATGAAACGTGTAACAATAGATTCAAACAACGTTATAAACGTTTCCAAGAGAAATAAAATAATATTTGACAGCATTGTGGTGCAGTTAGTTAGCCACCAGCTTGCGAAAGGAAAGTCCGCGGGTTCGATCCCCGCACCAAGACAAATGTTTGTGTGATCCAAAAATATTTGTTTCGTGTCTGGGTATTTGTGAGACCTAAAAGTCTGTCGTAATATTGTCTCGTAGATTCTGAAACCCACGACACAAGACTTGATCTTAGTGTGGGGTTAGAAGTATGTATGTGACTGTTGGGTGTATTTATTTATTTATTTACTTTAATTAATGAAAATCTCAAATTATGTACATACTTATTACAAAATTAGGTTTCATGTTTTAATAATTTTAATTCATATTATACAGATAAAAGATTATATATTAATTGATTATATGAAGTTAATCTTCTCCAGAAAGACATATTTTTTTAATATTTCTCAGTGATAATATAACATACTATTTGACGTAACGGAATGTAACACATTGTTTTAATTGTAAAAATGCACTTTATTTATAGAATTGAACCCAGTATAATATATGAATTTCCTTTTAGAGCAATACTATTTAGTGCAATCTCTTATCACCAATTTATTGCTTTTTAAATTAGAGTTAAAAAATACACCTTGCAAAATTCAACCAGATAAATATTAAAAAAGTGGAATAATGTTAAATCTATAAATTAGACAAAAACTAAGCGAATTAGATGTTTTAATAAATTAGGGACTTAAAATCAAGGACAGAATAATCGAAATCGCCATTCACGTTTCAATTTTCTAAAATCTATAAACGAATACGTTTTGCGATAAATATCTTGCTTGTAACATTCATGCTATCAAGTTGAGGGCAAGCAGGTTATCTCACCGACACGTTTTCATATATACGAGTAAAAAATCAACTTATTTTAATATTTGCATAAAATAGACATTACCTCAAGATTAACGCCAAATTCAAAGCTTTATAAACTAAATATGAGTGTAATCTACGACACTATGTACGATTTCACAGTTTTTTAAGTTGGTTCGACACCAGCCTATGACCGGTATGCCGCGGCCTCGACTCCTTAACCTAGACAAATATACCATAATATGTATTCAGTCCGTGATTGGAAGCTAAGGCAGATAAATAGCTGCGGTGATTACAAACACAGTGACATTAAAAAAATCCCGACAAAAAATAAAAAATACGTTTTCCTTACAACCACATCCATTTAATATCTATGATTGTTAGGAAAACTTAATTTTTTTAATTTTTTGTCAGTTTTTTTTTAACGCCAATGGGTTTTTAATCACCCTAGCTATCACCTCCCTTAGTTTCCGATCGCGGTCTGAACACAGGGTGTATGTGCCTCAAGGTGTCGGGTCTAGTTGTTTGTGAGGTCGAAGTCTCTCGTAGTTCCTGATACTACGCTATACTCACATATTTGGCATTTTGTTGTGGGATTATAATTATAATTTGTGTAACAAAAATGCATTTATGAGACAAATCTGTAAATTCATGTCTGCAGACTTGGGTTCAAATCCAGAATTGGTTTCAAAGGCAGTATAATAACATTATTAATCACTATCTCTTGATATTGAACATGTTAATATGAGCCTTTCCTGCTTCAGTAACGCGCATTACTATTTGGATTGAAATTAAATGAAATAATATTTAAGTCTATAACTTGCGTAAAATCTAAATTAAAAGTAATAATTATTTTTCCATGAATTAAAACTACCAGCTACTTTGCATAAGTGAGTTGAATCCTTAATTTCTACTGACAAATAAAATTCTCCTAAAACATTGACATTCACAATTATTTGAGGACAACATGATATACCCTACGGATAGAGAATTATGTTTAATCACCTTATATCAATGCCAACATTTATAAAATACTTCTTCACAATTATAATTATTATGTAGTATATTATTATGAAGTAGTGATGGCCTTGAGGTTTAGGCGCGTGGTCGAGAATCTCAGGGGTCGCGGGTTCAAACCCCAGGCACACACCTCTGACTTTTCGAAGTTATGTGTGTATACAAAATGAATTATCACTTACCTCAACGGTGAAGGAAACATCGTGATGAAACCTGCACACCGAAAATTTCTTAGGAATTTCTTAGGTGTGTAGTCCGCCAAGCCGCACTAGGCCAGCGTGGTTAACTAAGGCTTAAACTCTCCCAATTGTAGAGGAGGGCCGTACCCAGCAGTAGGACGTATATGGGCTGATTATGATGATGATGATGATAATTATTATTTATAGACATAACATAGAAGCGGAAGATCCGTTATGTATGTAATTACAGATAATACAGATATGCTTATAACAAGGAAAATGCTAAAGTATACACAATAATACCAAAACAACGTGAATCAATTCATCTCGATGTGGTCATTTGCTTTAGTTTATTACCTATCAGAGAAAAATTGCGATATACACACAATGCTCTTCAACCCAATGAAAATGGCATAGGGTGTTTTTCTGCACCTACGATTTGCCAGAACTGTTTTTAATATCATAGGGGATGAGCCTGTTGCCTTTCTTCGAGCACACGTCTAGATTCCGTGCTGACATAGCCTAAGTGAAAGACCCATTAACACTTTGTCCACAACCCGGGCTTCCAATTGAGTGTATTGCACGGTACACACTAAAGCCACGATATGAGCTAGTTAATATTAGGTTATTCATCATCATCATCATCATCATCATCATCAGCAGCCTTTCTCACGTCCACTGCTGGACATAGGCCTCTCCTATGGCACGCCACTGCACTGGGCTCGATCTTAGGCCCTACTCATCCAACCGGCTACAACATATCTCCTCTCATCCTCATCAAATTTAGTAGACTACAAAAATTCAATACCTGCGTTCTAAATCTATGTTCAAACTCTATCTACTTTAAATACATATTGATAGTGATTAAGGTCACTATTAGAAATTATTTACCAAGTCGAAATATTTTAAGCCAGGTTTTATAGCAATAAAGTAGTTGATTTTAATATTCATCAATTTTATAAGCATAACATGGCCACTGTCAGTCCTACAATATTCCTTATTTTCAAGGTTACGTCAATGAAGCAGGAGATCCAATAGTCGATGGTTCCGACGTGACAACTACACCGACCACAGAGATTCCAGGGGCGACAACACCAGGATTAACCCCAGGATATCCCTGTGAGCTGTCAGCCTCAACAGTGTCTATGCCAGGTTTTGTCTGCAAGGGTCAACTGCTGTTCGAAGACAATTTCAACACTCCGATAATGCAGGGCAAAATATGGACTCCAGAAATGAAGTTTCCCGGTGAACCGGTAAGTTTTTTCATTTAGAAACATTGTTTAGTGCTGGCTTTGGAATTTGGCAGCACTAAGTTTGTGATGTTAAACACGAAAGATTTTCGTTCAATGATGCTTCTTGATAGCTCCTGTGATAGAAAAGCTAAAAGGAAATCGTCTGTCGCGGTATGGGCATGTTATGAGGAGGGATGAATCATAGGTAGGTAGGTAGTTAGTTTAACACATTACAACATCTTATTTTTCATTACAATTATCAAGACTAACGGTAATCAAATTCTATATAAAAATCATCATCATTATCATCATCTGCCCATTTACGTCTCACTACTGAGCACGCGCCTCCTCTACCATTGAGAGGGTTTAGGTCTTAGTCCACCACGCTGGCCTAGTGCGGGTTGGCGGACTACACCCTCTTTTTTTTTTTTTACCGGAGGAAAGCGCCTTAAGCTCCCTGTTCGGTACCTCGGGGGAGGCCCAAAAAGGGTATGTCGGGGTCACCGGCCTTTCAACCCAACGCGTGAAACTATTGTTCGCTTGGTTGAGTT
This sequence comes from Hemaris fuciformis, assembly GCA_907164795.1. Classification (NCBI taxonomy): domain Eukaryota; kingdom Metazoa; phylum Arthropoda; class Insecta; order Lepidoptera; family Sphingidae; genus Hemaris; species Hemaris fuciformis. The sequence goes on from OU015445.1 coordinate 2,488,204, forward strand.
GGGTCTCTAACCAAAATCCTACGCCGGCATACCGACTAAAACCTCTCGATGGCCGTCTTGCGCATTTGGGCGGTACGGTAAATACAGGGCGAACGCACTTAATTGTTTCCCGTTGCCGCCCAGCGCTCTGTCCAAATGTGGACTCCTGTGCGATAGGGGGATTTCAGTTATCCCCCACTTGGCCTTATTTTGGACGCTCACATGGTGTGAGCGTCCGCGACATTCACGAGGCCATGCACTCTGCCGCACATCTCGGAGTTGTACAACTCTTGTAAGGGCGTACCTCCCCCGTAGTACGCCTAACAACCCCGATAACCCCTATAAGTCGCCTCTTACGACAGGCAGGCGATGCCGTGGCGGTATTCTTACGCCTCCAACCACAGGCCGGGGACTACACACCTAAGAACTTTTAGTTGTGCAGGTTCCATCACGATGTTTTCCTTCACCGTTAAAAAAGTGATATTTCATTGTGAATTACACATAATTGCACATTCATATGTAAATAAAAATATGAATTTTTGTTTCTGGTGTGAGTTGATGGGTGTGTTAATCAAACAAATTTTGAAATACATAATATGTGATTTATTATGTTTGGTTCAGGACTTTCCCTTCAACGTGTATATGCACGAAGAAAATCTCCGCGTAAATGATGGCAAATTGATTATCAAACCCATCATGCTGACAACGCATTACTCCGGGGAGGAGACCGTCTGGCAGCCTCTGGATCTTTCTGAAGGGTAATGTTTTCTAGAGCTAGCAATTCCAAAAAAAAGTCCATATTCAAGTCATTGTACACAAATTTATCGAAATATATAAAGATTTTTTTTGAAAAGGTAAGGCACAAATCAACATAAAATGATGAGATTGCATATTTGAGCTTTCTGTTACAAAAATACTATTCACACTCCAACTCCAACGGGGCTAGTCAAATCAGTACATGACTTGATTTTGTCGCTTTCTTTTTCGTATAATTTACCATTTTCAACCAATGTTTTTGGAGTTATACTTTTTGAAAAAATTATAAGAGAAAATATTTACGATGCGTGCGCACGCCGTCACGAAAAAGTTATTCAAAAAACGTTTATATGTTTTAGATTTAAAAAATGTAGAATAGTGACAGTAATAAGAAGGGATTCACATATTTATTAGTTGTCAAATATTTAAGAGTGCGTTCGGAAATGTTATATGTTGCGTAAAATAAGAACTATGTATGTGACTGTTGGGCGTATTTATAAGTTTTACTTCAGTCGTGTGGTATAACGTCTAACGCGTGTACATAAGTATACACACACTTTTTATGTTTTTACAAACATGTGCTTCGATCGCGGAGGCTAAATCCTCCATCTTTTGGTTTCTGAGCTGATTTCTTGTTTCTCTAGATGCACTGGTATCCTGGGTACTGCTCAATGCAAGCGCGAGCCCTCCGGACCTGTGATAATACCCCCCATCATCACCGGGAAGGTCACAACTAAACAGAAGTTCGCGTTCAAATACGGACGCGTTGAAGTCAGGGCGAAAATGCCCCGCGGAGACTGGCTTATACCAAGTACGATGTATTTTGTATAGGAGACTGTTTTCCGATCTTAATTAGCATGTTCGGTCCGGTGATCACGGATTCGATTTTCAAGAAGGTCGCATTGTTATCGGATCTTCTCAGTTATAATAGGGAGTCTGGAAATGTGTTCAGTAAGCACCAATAGTCTCGTCCCGAATCTAATCGATAACAGCCAATACAAGTTCAAAATATGGGGCCCCTAATTGTACTATACTATACTATATATCTAAAAAAATAGGGTCTAAAATTGCACCTCTGCCTACCAGCTCGGGGATATAGACGTCATTGAGTCTTTCAAAAACACTTAAATGACCTGATACAAATTCAAAACAAGATACCGATAAAAACATCTATACTATCTGACTATTATACGTAAAAGAATCTCCCCTTATTGTATCTGTTTAGGCATTCAACTTGAGCCCCGTGACTTCGTGTACGGTATTGGCAACTACGCCTCAGGCTTGCTTCGGATTGCAAGCGTCAAGGGCAATGCGGAATACATCAAGACATTGCTTGGAGGACCCATCATGAGCGAATCTGATCCCTTCAGGTAAAAACGTTTTAGCAAAGTGTCACGCGTGATACGCTCTGAAATTATGTACCCACCAATTCTGGGACACGTTCGTGAGTGTTTGAAACAATTTTCTTTTATACTCTATACATTTTATCATTGGCCCGTATACATCTCACTGCTGAGCCCTGTGCTCAATTCTCTATTTCTTAATAAAAAAAATTAGGCCTCAGTCCATCACCCTGACCTATTGCGAGTTTGCAGACAACACACCTAAGAAGTTCCTAGTGCAGGTTTCCTCGCGATGTTTTCTTTCACCGTTAAAGTACATGATAATTCATCATCAACACACATTTAAATTTAAAAAGTCAGAGAGAGAGAGAGGTGTGTGCCTGGAGTATAAAACGGCGACCGCGATGTTTTTCCCCGACCGTTGGCTTAAGCCTCGACCATCACTGCTTTATTCTATAAACTTGTTTCTTTTCAGATCAGCGAATTTGAAGCAAAATATCGGCAATGAGCCTTGGGGGAACGATTTCCATAACTACACGATGGATTGGACCCCAGGTATGATATCAATTCATCATCATCAGCCCATACACGTCCCACAGTTGAGCACGGGCCTCCTCTACAACAGAGAAGGTTTAGGTCTTAGTCAACCACGCTGGATTAATGCGAGTTGGCGGACTACACATCTAAGAAATTCCTAAGAACTTTTAGGTGAGCAGGTTTCCTCGCAATTTTCCTTCACCGTTAAAGTACGTGATAATTAATTGTGAATACACACATACCTTCGAAAAGTCAGAGGTGTGTGCCTGGGGTATAAACCCGCGACCGCCGAGATTCTCGACCGTGCGCCTAACCCTCAAAGTAAAGTAATGATGAAATCAATATATTTTATTACGAGTACTTAAAGTTGAATGATTACAGTAAATAGTTTGTTTAAGGACCCAAAGCTGAGCGATGTGCGCCTAAATAGAGTGCATTCAGCAGTTCCGCGTATTTTTTACGAGATCTACAATATTTATGAGTGGAACTTACACTTGTCGGTACGAGGTCTCCATTTGAGAACCGCTTTGACCCAATGTAGCATGCTCATTGCTACTATAGCTCGTTAATCCGTTGGGCTTTGACAGAACCATGACACAGTCAAATGAAGGGTCAATTAATAAATAAATAAATAGCGGATAATAAAAAAAAAACGACAAAGTTATTGAGTTAGGATCTTTCAACGCATACACGATAATGTCAGTGGCGGTACTTCCATAGAAGACCAAAAGCGTTCCACGTTAATTGTGTAATGTTTAGTTTATAATTGTTTATTGTGGAGTCAGTAAATTCTCATTTGTATGTCCAATTGCTTTTGTTAAATAAAGGTTTAAAGCTTAAAGATTTCGGAATTTTGTAAGGCAAGCTGTGCGTTTGTGCTTCTATGGAAGTACAGCCACTGGATAATGTCTTATGTTTTTTTCCAGAATCAATAATTCTTTCTGTGGACGGGGTTGAGTATGGCCGGGTGGTCCCGCCGCCTGGAGGTTTCTACCAGCAAGCACGCAACAACAGCGTTGAAGCCGCAACCAGATGGGTCAAAGGGACGAGTATGGCACCTTTTGATGAAATGGTAGGACTAGTTTTTTTGAATACTTTATCGAGTAAAATAAAAAAATTGTGAGTTCCAAATTTAAATGACATGGATGATAGTTTCGAGAAACACAACAACAGCCACATGGTTAGTTCATACTACACTAAGATAAATGTCTTGTGCCGATCAGGAAGTACGTGGACTTTTCCATCTCACAAAAGCCCGAGATAAAATGTTATAAATAACAGAAACATTTGTTCTCAAGGCAGTAATCAAATGTGAGGCCTTTTTGTGTAAGCTGGTCTCTAACAACTGAAAAATCACGTCAATTCTTTTCTTAGGGTTTGGTTGAACTAAATTAGTGTGTAGGTCAAGTTTTATAATATTCCACATGAAACTGAGTCCTACCAATAGTTCAAAAATTCTAATTAACAGTAGGTACAGTGCCGGACAAATATAATAAAAATTATCTGGCTATGCCACCGAGGCAGAGACTCACGCCTGTATTCCCCGAAGGGGTAGGCAGAGGTGCATTTCTGCACCCACATTTCGCCAGGTATGTATAAGTCCCACGTAATAGGGGGCGAGCCTATTGCCGTTTTTCGGGCACAATTCCAGACTCCGTGCTGCTACTGAGAATTTCCTAATGGAAAAACCCAATAACACTTTGCCCGACCCGGGAATCGAACCCAGGACCTCTAGAGCGCTCGGCACATACTTGTACCGCGAGACCACGAGGCAGTCATATAATTATGGCCTACTCAATTGTACAATAGCTTAATCATACTAAACTGTAGGTGGTTATGAGGAAGGGAACACGTGAAAAAGATGTAATAAAATAATATTGGTTCATGCTCGCTCCATAAATTAATTTATTGTAAATACATCCAAATCCAAAAAAAATGCAGTGCGCGATTAAGATGTCTCGAGATTCGAAAACAAAACTTTTACCTAATAGCAGAAACGAGTCAGGAAATGTCCAAAAAATGGCAGCAAAAAACAATCTTGGGTTTAGAAGTACCCTTGTATTTATTTATACAATGTGTTAGGTAAAAGACCGTACATACTGAAGTCAAATATAAGGCACTCAATTCTGACCCCGAATTTGTAAAAAAATTGGTACCTTATTTTTTACATAATTTATCCAAAAAAAATCTAAGTATTGCGTAAGTGCGGTCATCGGCGATCAGCTGTTTACAAACAGCGCTCTGTTCCCGCACCCCTCCCCGCACTCGCCCTTTCATGCCCGTGCGTCGCCTCGCCGGCCGAGCACGCGGCACGCGCGGGCGCCAGTCAAAGGTCGCGAGTCGCCCGTGATGCAATATTTGATTATTTGCGGAAACCTCTTTTAACTGTTAGTGTGTTTTGTGTCAAGTGCAATGTCGTTTTCAAACGAAGAATACTGGGAAATGGTTCGTGCATATGCCCGAGCTAATGACAGTGTACGAGTTTTTAAATTGTCACTTCGGCAATAACTGGATCGGTCGCGGTGGGCCCGTGCCGTGGCCGGCGCCTGACCTTACACCGTTAGATTTTACTTGTGGGGTGAAGTGAAACGGCTTGTGTACGCTACAGAATACTCCAACCGGGATGAACTAAAGGCTAGAATATTAGACGCCTTTGATAAGGTTCGAAGTGATACGTTTGTGTTGTGCCGGGTGAAAAACAATATGCGAAAACGCGCCGAACTCTGCATTGCGCGAGGAGGCGATCATTTTGAACAATTATTAAAATACGTTTAATTTTATGTAAATAGTGTAAATGTAAATACTTAGTAAATGTAAGTGAATCGGTGTAAATAAATACTACATATTCTACCATTGTGGACGCTGCATACACTAAGAGGTAGGTACCTAGTTATTATTTTTTATTCAAGTCTCGATGTATGTAGGGTGTCCATATTTTCTGCATTTGTGCTACAATAATTTCGTATCGTTTACTGTGCCGTATATTTATATTACTCTTGCATTATATTTTTAATGGTTACTTGAAGCCATTGACTAACGTGTCCTTCAGTATGTACGGTCTTTTACCTAACAACCTGTATATGTTTTAAATACAAAGTTACTAACCCGCACTAGGCCAGCATGGTGGACTAAGGCCTATACCCTCTCAGTTGCTTCTTGTTGTAGAGGAGGCTAGTGCCCAGCAGTGACACGTGCATATATGGGCTAATGATGATGATGATGATGACAAAGTTAGAAGGATACACTGAATGAACAAAGAGTGTAGTCTGGGCTATGAGAAGGGCATGAAAGGAGAAGATTATTGGATGAGCGAAGGTTCCAGTCATGGTTCCTTCCTAGATATCGATGTACAAATATATATTTTTTATAAAAATTGTATATTAAGCATATTATTATGCTTAATATACATAATTATTTATTTATATAAATAAGCTCGTCTTTATCTTTGAAAGACATTTTTATGCCGGTATGATATTTACCTCCATTTTATCTACTCATCATTTCCTTATGTGTAGTTCTATATATCGGTGGGTATCGATGTGGGCGGAGTCCACGAGTTTCCTGATGACGCCATCAACAAGCCGTGGAAGAACAGCGCCACCAAGGCCATGATTAACTTCTGGAATGCCCGGGGCCAGTGGAACCCCACCTGGCTCGAAGGTTCCAAGTCCTTGGAAGTGGACTATGTGAGGGTCTTCGCGCTTTAAGTATGTATTGTAAGTATTTTTATGAGTAATCAGTAAACGTATAAGCTCCATGTATAATGTTTTTTTTTATCATTATTTAATTGCTTCATTCCTTCCTTATTTATTCATAATCATCATCATCAGCCCATATGCGTCCCACTGCTGGGCACGGGCCTTCTCTAACATTGAGAGGGTTTAGGCCTTAGTCCACCGCGATAAACTAGTGCGGATTGGCGTGCACACCTAAGAAATTTCTACGAATTTTTTGATGTGCAGGTTTCATCACGATGTTTTCCTTCACCGTTAAAGTAAGTGATAATTCATTGTGAATACACACATAACTTCGAAAAGTCAGAGGTGTGTGCCTGGGGTTTGAACCCGCAACTGCCGATAATCTAACCGACTGCGCCACGGACGCTATCAATAATTATGTTAAACAATATCTGGCGTTTTTGTTTCAGATTTTCCTGTTCTCACCGATGCGTCATAAGAATGAATCAAATAAACGAAATTATCAAACACAATGGTTTTATTTGCATTTTATTTAGTGCCAATTCCTTTTCGATATTTTGTCTGTCTTTATAATTATATCAAGTGTATTATTTTTTGGTATGAAATGGGCACTTTGTAAAATATATTTTCTAAATTTTTATTATGCCTGTTTATAAAAATAACAGCATTTTATAATCGATTCTAAATGTATATTTTTTTTGGTAAAGCTACACCGTTTTGATTTCTACCAAATCGTATAAAAAGCATTGGTTTGACATATAGCAAAAATATTATCAATGTTTCTTCTAAATTCGCACAACGGTTTTTTTTGTCCCTATCCCACCACACACCCGCCACTGTAACTCCTGTGCTCCAGGGTCAACAGCACGCACAGTATTAACGCCGAGCACTGAAGCGCAGCGAATCTAAGGGAACCTAATTTGTCCTGATCCCGCAACAAAATTAATCAGAAATAATATACAGGTGGAAATGGCACAACGGTTCTCAAAACTTAAAGATCATTTGTAGGACAATTTGTCTGAACCATACCTTGACTTTCATCGACCATTAATGAGCAGATAAGCTTCTACGATTTTTTTACTTCTGTCAGTGGCTAATTTCAATAATAAATATGGCAAGATAAAATACTTATCATTCTACGTCAAGGGTATTGTTAATCTCCTGTGTTTTTTATTACTAAACTATAATTAAAAAACATTTGCAAAGCTAAATGTTTTTTTAAAGTCAAAGTCAAATTATCTTTATTCAAATAGACTTTTACAAGTTCTTTTGAATCGTCAATTTTAAGCTTTACTTACTTATTTCGGCGCAACGACCCAAAATGAGTCCTGGCCTCCGACACCAAGAGACGCCATTTAAGCCTATCCTGTGTGTGGTGGAAAGGTCGATGGTATAGCCTAGCTAGCTATCGGCTAAGTCCGATGGACTCGCTGACCAAAGTAGGATGTGGTCCTCCGGCATATTGGGGGTTGTGCGAGGGGCTAACGACCCTTCCACGTAAAATAAACTGTTACGAAACTGACACATGGAGAAGTACGATTTGATCCCAAACCAAATGACAATTTTAAGCTATTTTAAACTAAACTATGTTGATCTCGGGATTGGATATTATAACCTAATGTTATGAATAAGTAATAAAATATCATGAATTGGTTAGTTTCTCAACCGATTCTAAGCTTAAAACAATCAAAAATGGCAGAACAATAAGTGCATACTGACATACACCGTACATACATACATATAGTTATTAGCTACGTTCCTATCCCTGATTGGGCAGGCACCTGCTAAACAACTGACCTGTGACTCCAACGAGGCAAGGAAATATACAGGGTGTATTCAGACCGTGATCGGAAACGAAGGCAGGTAATAGCTAAGGTGATTACAAACCCCCTGGCGTTAAAGAAAATTCTGACAAAAAATAAAAAAAAATACATTTTCTATACAACCATCGGTATTAAATGTACGCGGTTTGTATGGAAAATGTATTTTTTTTTATTTTTTGTCAGAATTTTCTTTAACGCCAGGGGGTTTGTAATCACCTTAGCTATTACCTGCCTTCGTTTCCGATCACGGTCTGAATACACCCTGTATAATTATCAAATTTGACGTCCCCAAAAATCATATTAAAACCAAACAAACATAAGCATTTGTGCTCGGATCGAAAATACGACCTTTCGTTTTTAAGCTTCAGGAAGAAAAATAATTTTTAGTTTTCATATCCCCGAGTACCTTCATAAGACTCTTAGGAACTATTCGTTAAAACGCTGATTAATTGACCACTCCAGGAAACTGTAGTAAATATCTGTTTTTGAATGTTAAGTTTATTTGTAATACTTACAGTTAAAATACGTCAATTATTCTAAGGAATAGGGAAAGAACCTGTTTCTAGACATTTTATATCTTTCGATACAAAATATATCTATTTTCCTTGTTTGATAAAATATTTTTTACATAGTTACAAACACCTCCAAAAAAGTGCCTAGAAGGTAACACCCACGTAATAGTCGAGAATGTAACTTTGTAAAGTGTCAGAATTATGAATATGAAATCGTGCTTTACTTAATATTATTATTTAATATCTTTAACCGCATTTCTTTCCTACATCTATTGTAAAGGTCAATCATATATTAAAAGTTTATTTGTAATTAATTGACGTTAATGAGCATATTACATAAGAAACCCGAACCCATCTACAAAATAAAATTACCCATTAATATAAAACTAGTTAAACGAATTTTATCTACAGAAATTTATACGTTTGATTTAAATTCACGACGTATCAAAGACCTTATAGGCTACATGATCAAAGAAATTAGGATTTCAATGTATGACATTCGCGTATTCAAACAAAAACGTACGTCAGAGATGCAAAGCCGCGGGACGTCCCCTCAGCATAGTGGATCGATGACCCGAGACAGCACCGAATGATAAGACGATCATTTCTTGAGAATATAATAACATGCCATTATAACTCATCGTTTCAAGTCAAGCGAGCAAAAAATTAATTGCTCAAAACAGGATGTAAACTTAATTACTTTTTTTTATAAAATTAAAAAATATTTATTGAATCTTTAAAATTTCAAATACTTCACTTGGATTCTGTCATTTTAAAATTTTGTTTACCACCCCGTTCGAAAGCAGTCACTAGAGAAGAACAGGCAAAAAACTAATGTTGCTCTTTTCCAATCAAGAAGAATATTTATACAAAGATAACGTTTTCCGAATAACAGCAGTTCATTAATTCAATCGCAAACTATTATATTGAATATAAGAATAACATAAAGGTGTATGGAATGGAGAAAAAATACAAAAACAGACACTTGCGCCTGTAGCACTGAACAGGTAGATACAGGTTCAATTCTACACCCTTTTCGCTAGCTGTGTAAACTTTCCACGTAAGGGGTTGAATCTATTGTCCTTTTGAGCACATTAACAGACTTCGTACTGCTTCTGAGAATTTCCTAATGAAAACTTCCAAAAACACTTTACCCAGCCCGGGAATTGAACTTCTCGATCGCACGGCACATACTTGTACCATCTCTGTATTACGCCTTTTGTGCATACGAATCACTAACATTAGACACAAAAACTAAATTATTTATACAAAAAAACGTTAAAATTCAGCTCGTGCAGTATCAATGCAAAAACCATTGAACTGGCAACGGTTAGAGGTCAAGAGGTGTTTTATTTATGTTTATTTTATTACTTATGAAATTATTTTATCTTCCTCAACTGTTTCTCAAAAGCCAATTACAAAGTCAAATACATTTTAATCTGCATACATATGAAATATTTGTTATATCATAGGTATGATATAGTTCATTCCTCTCTTCCAACTTTAGACACTTTTACATACATAAACTCACGCCTGTATGTACCTATTGTCTTCTTTTTAAGAACTCTTAATCCCAGTTTGGTATGATATAGTTCACAAACTGGGATTAAGAGTTGTAAAAAAGAAGACAATACGTACAGGCGTGAGTTTATGTATGTAAAGTAAAGTAAAGTATTATAAGTAAGTAAGTAAGGCAGTCTAAGTAATACAGCTCTGCCTAACCTTAAGGGACACAGGCGTGACTTTATTGATTTCTAATTTCTTATCAATGCATCTTATGATCATTTCCTTTTGTAAATATTATTTATTTTAACTTACTGTCCTATTTCCAGATAATTAGGTTATCAAATCGGTCACTGGACTCGCGACACAACAACCAGATTTAAAAGCAGCTAATTAGTGGTTTTAAGAAATAAAAAACCCCTTTTCCTATATTATATGACCTGTGTGTGTTGGTTCCGCGAAACTGGTTGTGAGTTCTGAGTTGTGAGTTGTGACAATCCGTTCAGTGTCAAAATGGCCGCGGGGGCGGGCGCACGTCTGTTCGCTGTACTTTTGTTTTGCAAGTTTGTGTCGGGACAAATACCTGATGTGACTGTACAAGCATTCACGCCGAAAGGATTCAGGGCTTCTATACCAGGTCAGTTAAAAAAAGCATATTTTATTTATAATTTGATATCTAATAATTAATATAAATAATGTAAATATGTACTTCTTTATCATTGTTATAAATAGATACGTATTATTATTCTCGGACCGAACGTCTGTTACGGAACGTCTTGAAAAAAAAGGCCGACATAATAATAACGGTTGAAAATCGTCTGTAAATTGACACTCTATCGGAATTAACCTTAAGACCCAAGTATCTGAGTAGGGTTAACATAATGAGCATAATTGTTTTTGTTCATTTTAATAATGCATTATTTGATTTTCATATATTTGTCTGTGGTAGAGCCAGGCTGGGATTCTTGGAGAATATTATGATGCGACTAGTATCACTGTCTTACTAAAAGCCGTTGTTAAGCAACGGTTTTTGTATTTTACATGAGTTAGTGAAATCAGCCAGACAATTGTTAATACCATTAGTGTGAAGTGACAACGCATTCTGGATCTTCAATTGTTTTAATCAGAGCTCATTTTAGTTCTCTAAGACTGCAGAGATATTCGAATATAAAATTTAACTTAATATCCGCAATAATCAAGGCTTTATTATCTTGTTTTATTAAAATTCCATCATAGGTCATCAAAACTTGAATCTTGAACTTAAGTTTGTTGAATACAAAAAAAAAATTGATAGAAAAACCACCACCGCTTATTTGTCTTTTTGCACCAATATGTTTAAACGAAATCTATGGTTTGTGTGGTCAGACTCAGAAACTTCGACTCTCGACTACCGTAGACCCTCGCAAATCATACTTCTTTTACAACATGCTTTCCTGGTGCCAATATTTGTCGATCACACAAGCTCTTTTCTTTTGTTTCGTTACTTCTAACCCCCAATCACTTTCTTCTCATCTTACAGATGTGCCAAATGCTGGACTCTTCGTGTTCCAAGGGAACATCAACAGGGGCATAAACAAAAACGATGTTGGCACCATATCAGGCGAGGTTCTGAAGCCTACGAATGGAAGATGGGTCTTTGAAGATCC